>CM070776.1:61365071-62065071 GCA_036346955.1 Dipus sagitta | reverse complement strand
AACAAAAAAAGTTAATCAATAGAATCCAAGTTTCCTGAGTCATAATTTACCATTCCTTATAAATTAGAGGTAGGGTCTCAGTATTGTTTATTATCCAAACTAGCATATTTGAGAGTAAAATGGAGTGTCTCAGGTGTAAACAGGGGAACCAAGAGCTATATCTTTGTGTCTGTGTGTGAGGTGTATATGCTGATGCAGCAATCCCATGTGCTTACCTGTGGCACCCCATGTTCTCACCTGTGGTAGCTGCAGGAAAATGTCAGGTGCCCCCCTGCATCAATCACTCATCTGCTTTTTCCTTATAATGGAGTCTCTTACTGATTCTGGAGCTTGCCACTGAGACCCAGTAATTCTCCTATTTCTACTCCCAACAGAACTAGGGTTACAGAAATGCATGTCTTTGCCCAGCTGTTTACATAGGTTCTGAAGATATCTCAGGTGGTCTCAGGCCCACTCAGGGCCTCATACTTGTATAGGAAAAAACTTAACCACTGAGCCAGTCCAAGAGCTATATCTTTGCTCCAAAGCTTTTTTGTTTGACCACTACACCCTACAGTCTGAAAGAAATCGATTTCTCACATTTTAACACTGGACATTTTGCATTAAAATGTACATTTCTGACTTCTCTTGGAAAATGGGAAGATCCAGTCACACTAGGCCTGCATAGTAGTGAATGGCAATAGTGAATGGCTGAAGCTATGATGAGCATTTGCATTCCCTTTGCCTCAGACCCTGGCCCAAAGCTTCCCTTTGCATGAATGTCTTGCTCTAGGCCAAGAGTGAGTTTCCATTTCCCATCCTACTCACACTGTTTTGGTTTTGTTTGCTTTTGTAGTAGAGTTGAGCAAAAAGGAAACTATTTCTTATACTGGTCATGATTCAAAGTAGGAAAATGGAAAAAGCATCAAGATGGCTCCATGTCTTGCTTTATACACATCCAGTATATTCTCAGCCTCTCTAGGCACTCTCATTTGCTCCTCTGATCTGAACCCCATGCCTTCCAAGACCCAGACTGTGTTGGTTTTTAGAATTTTCTCAGGCTACCACCCACTGTTAAAAAAGCTGGACATCAGGGGGTAACAATAGGCATTATTTAAGCTTACATTTTATTGTTATCCAAATTCAACATTGGTCATCAACGTTTGGTGGAAATTATTTCTGTTGTTTTACTTAATTGCCTCCAAATGTAACTACAGAGTAGGTTGGGGCAACAGAGAACACAGCACCCACCTTTTCCTCTCTGTGGTCTCATGCTGCTAGAATGTTATAACATGAAGTTTTGTCCACTCACATATTCACTCACTGGCTATACTTACAGTTGGAGAGATCCTTGCATCAGCAGCAGAGTCCCCTGCAAGCTGCCCTTGCCAGAGGCAACAACGCAAGTAAAAGCAAGAGACAAGAAACCATAGATGGGGCCCATCTAGGATAAAAGCATTGTATTTGCTTGCAGGCAGCCATAGGCTGCTAAAGTTTCTTGGAGAGGGAAAAAGCATGACCACAGCTGGCAGTGGCTGCAGAACAGTCCCACAGGCAGGAGCATAAGTGAAGAGGCTGTGGTAGTAACTCACATAATCAGGGATATGACAAAGGAGGAGACAATGCAAGAGGAAGGAGGGAGCAAAGCTTAGGCATCTTGAAGTTAGGCTTGGCAACTTAAAACACAGAGGGACATGACTCAAGACATGAAGAATCGGAGGTGGTTGTGAGATTTTAAGTTCAGGATTTCAAACACCAAAAAACATGATATAAAAATAAGAGAAAAGGGCTGGAGAGATGGCTTAGCATTTAAGCGCATGCCTGTGAAGCCTAAGGACCCCGGTTCGAGGCTCAATTCCCCAGGACCCACGTCAGCCAGATGCACAAGGGGGCACGTGCATCTGGAGTTCGTTTGCAGAGGCTGGAAGCGCTGGCGCGCCCATTCTCTCTCTCTCTCTCTCTCTCTCTCTCTCCCTCCTTCTCTCTGTCCTTCTCAAATAAATAAACAAACAAACAAAAAATTTAAAATAAGTAAATAAATAAGAGAAAAAACCCTGCTGAATTAGGCTTCATCAAAATTAACTTTTGGGCTGGAGAGATGGCTTAGCGGTTAAGCGCTTGCTTGTGAAGCCTAAGGACCCCGGTTCGAGGCTCGATTCCCCAGGACCCATGTTAGCCAGATGCACAAGGGGAGGCACACATCTGGAGTTCATTTGCAGTGGCTGGAGGCCCTGGTGCACCCATTCTCTCTCATTCTCTCTCTCTCTCTCTCTCTCTCTCTCTCTTTCTTTCTCTCTCTCTCTGCCTCTTTCTCTCTCTGTCTGTCACTTTCAAATAAATAAATAAAAATAAATTTAAAAAAATTAACTTTTGTGCCAGGCATGGTGGCACACGCCTTTAATCCCAGCACTCAGGAAGCAGAGGTAGGAGGATAACCATGAGGTTGAGGCCACCCTGAGACTACATAGTGAATTCCAGGTCAGCCTGGGCTAGAGTGAAACCTTAACTCAAAAAAAATGAGCTTTTGCTCTGCAAAATGCTCTTATTAGTAGTCAAGTGAAGAAATAACTTATGTAGTGAGATAAAATATTTACAAATCATATATCCAACAACAGATTTATTTCTAAAACATATAAAGAGCTCTCCAACCTCAACAATAAATAAAAATCCTATTTTAAAAATGGGGGAACCAGGCATGGTGGCTCACGCCTTTAGTACCAGCACTCGGGAGGCAGACGTAGGAGGATCACTGTGAGTTCAAGGCCACCCTGAGACTACATAGTGAATTCCAGGTCAGTCTGGGCTAGAGCAAGACTCTACCTCAGAACAAAACAAAACAAAACAAAAAATGGGCATAAGATATGAGACAGATATACAGAGAGCAAATTAGCACACAAAAGATGTTCAACATTGCCATCAGAAGACAGGACATTGAAATCACAATGAGATATCACTATATACTCAGGATACACAAAATAGAAACACCACCAAGTACTGGCAATGGTGTGGAGAAACTAGATCCCTAATACGTTGCTAGTAGGAATGTAAATGGCACAGTGACTCTGAAAATAGTTTGTTTCTTACTAATCGAATATTCTGTGTTTACACAAAAGCTTGTATGTGAATGCTCATAGCAGCTTTATTCATAATAGCCAGAATCTGGAAACATCTCAGTTGTTCTTCAATGAGCAAATGGTTCAACAGACCACATCCATCCATACCATGGAGTACTAGTCTGTAATCAAAAGCAACATGCTTCATGCACACCTCAACTTATATGGACTTTTAAAAACTTTATTAGTGTATTTTATACAAAGGAATGGCTTTCATTGTTGCATTTTCATGCATATATCATGTGCATTAATCACATTGACCCCTATTACTGTCTCTTGTCCTCCCATCCCCAGGCCTTTCCTCTTTGGAATAATCTGAAGGGCAGTATGCTGAGTGGAAAATGCCAATCACAAAAGTTTATATAGTACATGATTACATTTATATGACATTCCAAACATGAAAATAATTAGAAGACATTAATGTTTGTTAGGGTTCAGAAAAGGTAAGGAAAGAGGGATAAAAATGTCTGTAAAAGGTAAAGGAGGGGTTAGGGAGATTGCCCGGTATTTACAGGTGCTCATTTGCAAATCTAGCTGGCCCAGGTTCAATTCCCTAGCCACCCACATAAAGTCTGATGGGCATTCATTTGCAGTGGTGAGATACCCCAAACACAAATAAAAGGAAAAGAAAAGGTAGCGGGAAAAGGAGCATTACTGTGATAGAGTACAGTATCTTGATTGTAGTGATTATATGAATCTACACTTGTGATAAAATTATGCAGAACTATTGAAATGGTGAGGGAATATGATAGAGGGTGGATTTGTGAGGGGAAAGGTGGGGGAGGGGAGGGGAGGGAATTATGGTGTGTTGTCTATAATTATGGACGCTATCAATAAAAAAAAGTTTTTAAAAAGGCTGGAGAGATGGCTTAGTGGTTAAGGCGCTTGCCTGAGAAGCCTAAGGACCCAGTACCCACGTTAAGCCAGATACACATAGTGGCACATGCATCTGGAGTTCATTTGCAGTGGCTAGAGGTGCTGGTGCACCCATTCTCTCTCTCCCTCCCTCTCTCTCTCTTTCTCCCTCTTCCCCCTTTATCTCTCTCAAGTAAATAAATAATTTTTAATATTTTTATTTTATTTATTTATTTGAGAAAAAGGCATAGAGAGAGAGAGAAAATGGGTGTGCCAGGAACTCCAGCCACATGTGCCACCTTGTATATCTGGCTTACATGGGTCCTGCAGAATTGAACCAAGGTCCTTTGGCTTTACAAGCAAGTGCCTTGCCCACTAAGCCATCTCTCCAACACATTAGTTTAGAAAATTAAGTAGAACTATACACTTATTCACACATACAGGTTCATGTAAAAAATACTTAAATTGAGCTGGGCATGGTCATGCACGCCTTTAATCCCAGCACTTGGAAGGCAGAGGTAGGAGGATTGCCATGAGTTTGAGGCCATGCTGAGATTACATAGTGAAATCCAGGTTATCCTGGGCTACAGTGAGACCATACCTAGAAAATCAAAAAACAAAAAATAAATACTGAAATACGAATAAGATCTACGAATTATACCAAAGTCAACTTCTTAGTTTTGATGCGAGCAATGATTATGTAAAATGCTAATACCTGGGATATTTGGTGAAGGCCACATGAGATCTTTTATTTTTGTCGTTGCTTTTTTGTCACCTTTGTTTTTGGTGTTTTCTTTTTTGTTTTATTTGGGGGGGGAGTTGCAACTTTCAACTTTCTGTGAATATGTACTGTTTGATACTATCTATATGATATTCTCAAAGAATAACACTACAGTGGTGCAGAATTGATCAGTGGTTATCAGATGTGGGGGAAGGGAGAAGCTGTGACTGTGAAAGGAGGAGGGCACAAGGGGACTTGGGGGTTTAGGGAACTCTTTTGTCTCATGAAGAATACCTGTGTGCAAAATCACAGATTTAAATCTAGATTAATTTAAAAGCGAAAGTAGTAGGACTGAAGGTGTAATTCATTGGTAGTACACTTTTCTAGCATACACAAGGCCAAGATTTGTTCCCCAACACCAAAAAATAAAGAATAAGATTTTTAAATTTAAAGTACATAGGCACATGGTTTGTTTCTACTTACTTTTTTCTTTCCTCCTTTTTTTCCATTGACCCATTCACTGACCATTTACTGTGTATCTACTATGTGTGAGGCAGTAAAGCTAGACTTTGGAGATCAACTGAAAGTAAGTCAACCTGTGGAACATTCTGCCAGATTCTGAGAAGTGGACAGTATGGTTTGGAGTCCAATATTTCTACTCAGGGAAGTGGGGCAAAGAGAAGACTGCCCAAGGACCAAGAGAGTAAACTATTCACTCCCAGAGCCAGACCCTATATCAATGCAAATAAGCACTTTTTCTATATAATTTTTATTTCTTTATTTGCAAGCAAAGACAGAGAAGAGAGAGAAAATGGGTACACCAGCTGTCTGCAAACCAACTCTAGATGCATGCACCACTTTGTGCCTCTGGCTTTATGTGGGTACTAGAGAATCAAACTCAAGCCATTAGGTTCTTCAGGCAAGTGCTTTAACCACTGGGAAACCTCTCCAGCCCCAAATAAGCACTTTTCTGACAAGGTTTTCCCTTACTTAATACTTCACAGGTACTCATAAAAGAAACTGCCAAGAGGGTTGGTGCCCTGCTAAGTCAGGAAGAAAAGTTGAGTATAGAGGGAGACTTGATGCAGCTAACTGTACAAGAGATGAAATATACCTAACTGAAATGTTCAAAGTTAGCATCATCAGCACCACAGAATTGCCATGCTATTCTGTGTGTGTGTACCTTAAAACAACCATCAAGCCGGGCGTGGTGGCGCACGCCTTTAATCCCAGCACTCGGGAGGCAGTGGTAGGAGGATCGCCATGAGTTCGAGGCGACCCTGAGACTCCATAGTGAATTCCAGGTCAGCCTGGGCTAGAGTGAAACCCTACCTCGAAAAACAAAAAAAAAAAACAAAAAAAAAAAAACAAAAAAAAAATAAAATAAAACAACCATCAAGGCTGGAGAGATGGCTCTGCAGTTAAGGTGCTTGCCTGCAAAGCCTAAAGGCCAAGTTCAATTCCTCAGTACCCACATAGAGCCAAATGAACAAAGTGTTGCATGCATCTGGAGTTTGTTTGCAGTGGCTGAAGGCCCTGGTGTGCTCGCTCTCTCTCTCTCTCTCTCTCTCTCTCTCTCCCCCTCTCCCTCTTTCTCGTGCACTCTCTCTCTCAAATAAATAATTTTTTAAAAACACTAACTTGTCTGGTGGCTGCTGAGAAGACAGTGGAATATGAGCACTCTGTCTCTCATCATTTAGAGCCTGTTCATAGAGTTCCTAAGAGAAGCAAGAGAACAGACTCCAAAATTCAAATGCTTTATTTTCTACCTCACAGCTCTATTAAGGTATATAATTTATGTATGTTACCTGAATTTAAATTTTGTTTTCTCTCCTGTTTTCAGGGAATCTGAAGCATGTGGTCTAGTTGACAAAAAGAGATCAGGTTTCCAGAGCTGGAAAGTGGTACCTATAATGAAGACAGCGTGTTTATGTGTGAGCAGTTGGTGGAATTTGTGACTACAGGGGAATTTGGAAGAAATTACTTCCTGAAAATTTCCAGGGGGCACCAAGTGGCAGCTGGCCTCCTGGGGTGAGGATGCAGTCACCCAAAGCCCTCAACCAGGCCTAGGGGAAGAGGGAGATATTGAACCTTTAAAGTATTTTTTAAAAACATGCATACAGAACAGATTTTAATCTTTAAAAATATTTTTAAGCAAATTGGGGAGGGGGTTATTTTTATCTTCTTAAAGAAGAAAATTCAAATTGGAGAAGTATGATATTCTGGCATGGTGGGGTTAGGGCAGAGGACAGGCAAGGCTTGGGCCTTAAGACCTCAGGTGGAACCCTAAGAAGGGGGACTGCTGCCGTTATTTTAGGATTGTGTATCCAAATTTTTTAAATAAAAGCTTCCAAAACCTACCTCTGTTACATTGTCTTCACTGTAAACTGCCACTGACAGCACAGATGCTTCTAAACTATTCCTCTCACCAAAGTATCAAGAATAGTCCTGCTGCTTCCACACTCTGCTCTGGCCCAGGCCAGGAGGCTCACCCTAATTGCTCAACCCTACGGGGAACTAATGTTCCCCAACTCAAGTCCTATGGACTCTGTCATATGCTGATACCTGACTGTGGAAAAGGTGCTGAGGAACTAACAAGGATTCAGGGATAAGAAAGGCACGTTGGCCTGTCAAAGCTCAGAGGACATTTCTATGGGTAGAGAAGACACTTCCAACTTAAGTACATACATTTGGCACATGTGACAGAAGGGGACATGACTGAAATAGCTGGTATTATATGACCTCCTAACAAGATGTCAAGAGGACAAAATGGGGCTGGGGAACCCCAAGACAGATGACAAGGAAGGGGCCACAGCACAGCATAATTTTATAATCTGATTGACCAAATAGTTATAAAGCTTTTTCAATCACTGGGATAGGCCAAGGAGAAAAGTGCACAACCCAGGCATGACCCTTAGGAAAAGATAGGAAAAGCAATAGAGCCCCCACTTATTTCCAGCTCTGTAGCATACACAAAGATCTGAGGAACACTGATTTGGGGGCACCTCACACTGCCCAACAAGCATCTGGCAGTATGTCTGAGGAGATGATATTTAAGCCAGCCTTGGAGGGGGGTGACTTGTATTTCTCCAGGCATTCAAGCAAGTGGGGGAAGGGCATTCTGCAGAAGGAAGTAGGAAAAGCCTTGAATATGTCCTGAGCTGGGAACAGCCATGCTTTTATTAAACAATGGGATTGCCTGGTGGGCTATGAGTTACCAGTCCCTTCACATGCCCCACTATTCTAATTATAGACTCTCGAAGCAGCTTGGCTTATACAAGGGGAGGCTAAAGAGATGGCTCAGCCATTAAGTGTGATTCCTGCACAAATATGAGGGCCTAAGGGGGCCTGAGACCACCCAGGTTCAAATCTCTAGATCCCACATAAAATAGCCTGGCATGGCCATACACACACCTGTAACTCCAGTCTCACATGGGAGCAGAGACACAGAATCATTAGATCCCTGCAAGCTTCAGAAACAGTAAAAATAAAAAGAGACTCTGGCTCAAAAGGAAGATCAGGTGGAAGAGCAGTGCAACTGGACATCCAAAGTTCCTCTCCAGCCACCGCAGACAAATGGCCCATGCATCAGGCAGGTGAGCATATGGGGAAGTACAAGGGTGCATACACATGCATGCATACACTACCCCCATACACTCACATTATACACACACACACACACACACACACACACATGTGCAAAAATAAAAATAAGATGTGGTGGCGCACACCTTTGACCCAAGCACTTGGGAGGCAGTGGTAGGAGGATCGCCATGAGTTCAAGGCCACCCTGAGACTACATAGTGAATTCCAGGTCAGCCTGGACTAGAGTGAGACCCTACATCGAAAACCAAAATAAAATAAAATAGTTAAAAAGGAGGGTCAAAGAATTGAACAGTGGGGAAATGGTGAGTGGACAGGATTGGAGAAGGCCAGGGAAGCCAGTAAATGGAGGCTCTCATACTGCCAGCCTTCAGGAGACCATCTATCAAGGTTTGCCCATTCAAAGCCTTGCCTAGCTAGACTTCAGCTCTTCATCCCAGTCTTCTCAAAGGGACACATCCCCAAAGTGGTCACCCAAGTCCCTGTGAAGGCTTCATCCTTAAGAGGCAGTTACCTGGTAAAGAGCCCTGTGGTTCTTTCCATGGGATGGGTTTGGGCAAGAATATGTCATCCCAAGTGGGAGAGTGGCAGAAGGTATCAGGGCACCAAGGGAAGGTCTTGGCCACTGGACAGCTGACCCTTTCTCCTGGCCAGGCTAGCAATGACTGAGAAGCAGCTCTGACCCAACAGGATCCAGAACAAACTGCTGAGCTGACTCAACCTCAGAGAGGGCACCAAATCAGTAGCCTTCAGGCTGACTTTTCATTGGATTCTTGTAAGACAAGCTGAACTGGAGGTGCACCTCAGTGACAAAGCACTTGCCTAACATACACAAAGTCCTTGGTTCAGTCCCTAGCACTACGACAGAAGAGAGGGAGGGGAAGGAAGGGGAGAGGAGAAAAGGAGAAAAAAAAGAGGGAAAATATTTTTCGCAAAAAAAAAAAAAAAAAAAAAAAAACAGGGCTGGAGAGATGGCTTAGCGGTTAAGGCACTTGCCTGCAAAGCCAAAGGACCCAGGTTCGACTCCCCAGGACCCACGTAAAGCCAGATGTACAAAGAGGCATATGCATCTGAAGTTCGTTTGCAGTGGCTAGAGGCCCTGGTGTGACCACTCATTCTCTCTCTCTCTCTCCCCCCTCTACTTGCAGATAATTTCCTTTAATTTATTTATTTGAGAACAGAGACAGAGAGAATGTGCATGCCAGGGCATCCAGTTGCTGCAAACGAACTCCTGGTTTACATGGGGCCTGGGAAATCAAACTTGGGCCCTTTGGCTTTGCAGGCAAGTACCTTAACCACTAAGCCATCCCTCCAGGCCCAGATCAATTTTTTAAATATTTTATTTATTTATTTATTTGAGAGTGAAAAGGGCAGATTGAGAGAAAAAGAAAGAATGGGTGCACCAGGGCCTCTAGCCACTGCAAACGAACTACACATGCATATGCTACCTTGTGCATCTGGTTTAGGTGGGTACTGGGGAATTGAACCTAGGTCCTTTGGCTTTATTGGCAAGTGCTCTAACCACTAAGCAAACTCTCCAGCCCAGTTAAAAAATTTTTTTTTTTTTGGTTTTTCAAGGTAGGGTCTCACTCTAGCCCAGGCTGACCTGGAATTCACTATGTCGACTCAGGGTGGCCTCGAATTTCTAGCGATCCTCCTACCTCTGCCTCCCGAGTGCTGAGATTAAAGGTGTGCACCACCACACCCAGCAGTTCCAGTTAATTTTTTTGTTGTTGTTGTTTTTTGAGGTAGGGTCCACTCTGGTCCAGGCTGACCTGGAATTAGCTCTGTAGTCTCAGGGTGGCCTTGAAATCATGGCGATCCTCCTACCTCTGCCTCCCGAGTGCTGGGATTAAAGAAAGGCATGTGCCATCACGCCCGGCTCCAGTTGAAATTTTTAAAAGAGAAAATAAATGTTAAAAATAATATATATGTGGCCAGGCGTGGTGGCACACGCCTTTAATCCCAGCACTCGGGAGCAGAGGTGGGAGGATCACTGCGAGTTCAAGGCCAGCCTGAATATACAGAATGAATTCTAGGTCAGCCTGGGCTAGAGTGAGACACTACCTTGAAAAACCAAAAAAGAAAAAAAAGAATATATATATATATATATGTGTGTGTGTGTGTGTGTGTTTGTGTCCCCGCCACTGAAGAAAAATACACATACATGCATACATACATACACACATACATGCATATGATATGCACATATTTGTATAAAACATCTTTGAAAAAATATATAAGGAACTGGGACACCTTGGTTGCTTGCCTTCAGGCAGTGGAACCAGGTGGCAAGTGGCAGGGGGAGAAGAGAGACTTGTACCATTCCTTTTTGTATCTTTCATTCTTGAACCATGTGAATGCATTACCTGGTTCCCAAAAAAGTAAATAAATAAAATTTTAAAATAAGAAAAAGGCCAGCGGAAAATTCCCAAGCCAGTTTACCTTTAGGGAGGGTGTCTCTGCCTCTGCTACATTCATGGTGAGCTGTCACAGAAAGAGCAGTATATTTCCAATGCTGTGTTTTAAAAGACTCTTTCTCAGGCAGAAAGACGTCTTTATGAGAAAATCAAATATTGCCTTCAACAGAAAAGGGAAGATGGAAAAAGAGGAGAAAGATGAGGAGGAAGAGAAAGAAGGAAAGGAAGTAGTGATATATCTAGACCAAGCTGGTTTTGACACTGCTAGGCCCCTGACCAAAAAGTTCCTACATGGAATCCCTGATGTATTTATCATTGGCAGGTCCCAAACCCATGCTCAGTGCTGGGCTCAAAACTGACCAGGAGAGCCTAAGTGAGTGTAAGTGAGCAACACAAGCATTTCTATCACACTTCTAAGTCTGAGCCTTTCCATATCACTCACTAGCTCTGCCACTTTGTCCAAGCACCTCTCTCTCTCTCTCTCAATCTCTCTCTCTCTCTCCCTTAGTCTCATCTTTTATGAAATAGGGATACTCCCTCGATCTCCATCCAGGGAGGGGAGTGCTTGTGAAGGGCCATGAAGAAGATTAAGAATAGCATAGTCAAGAGCACCTAAGGCAGCAGTAGCAGATTGGGTTCCTGCCCTTATTGTGAGCCCCACTGGGGTAGGGGAACTTCCTGAGGTCCCCAGGCTTCAGGAGTTACACAAGTCAGATGCAAATGTATATGGCTGTGTGGCTACAGATTTTTTTCTGGGACAGGGACCTGTAGCTATCATCAGATACTCAATACTCAAGGGGGGTGATTATGGTGACAAAAAGAATGTATTCAACAGAAACAGATATGAACAGAACATTCTAGTACATGGAGGCACTCATTCACCACCTCTGTGTGTGCTAGGTCTGCCTAGAATATCAAGATCATCCCCAGACTGGCTCCTTTTCCTGTATACTGCACACTGCCTGATGTCACTACCTTAAGCAACTGCCCTGGCTTGGCCACTTTTCCCTTTCTATTTTGAAATACCATGGTATGGTACCTGGCACCTTAGTAGTGCCCAATCCACACTCATAGAATGATGAACCTTATGTAATAAGACACAGCAATGCCTTGTACTGTGGAACACAAGGTCATCTAGACTGAGGCAATCATGAAGGTTATGAGAAGGCAGTAACACTTCAGCCTGGTCTTGGGCCTATACTGAGGGCAGGCATTCCAGGAAGAGGGGCCGTGGTGAATGAAGGCAGAAAGTGTGGGAAACAGAGGGAAGCTGCAAGCAGTTCAATGTTGCCAGAACACAAAATACTGGAAGGTGTTCAAGCAAACCAACTGCAAGATGTTTTTAAGACAAAGAGGGAAATTTGGACATGGGCAAAATGAAGTTAAGAAATTAACAAAGCCAGGTGCAATGACACGTGTCTGGAATTTCCACCTCCATAGGAAGCTAAAGCAAGAGGATTGCTTGAGCCCAGGAATTCCAGACCAGCATGGGCAACACAACACCCTTGTCTCATAAAGAAAAAGACAAAGAGAATAGAAGAGATGGGGAGAGTAGGGGAAAAAGGAAACAAAAGAAGGGCTGGGGAGATGGCTCGGTGGTTAAAGGTCCTTGCTTGCAAAGCCTGCAGTCATGGGTTCAATTCCCAGCCACCCACATAAAGTGATGCAAGCACCTGGTGTTCCATTTTCAGCAGCAAAAGACCCTGGTGTGCCCACAAACACACACATACATATGCAAATAAATAAATAAAAATTAAAAATAAAACAAAACAAAAAGAGAGCTAAGGATTTGGCTCATTTGCTAGAATACTTGTCTAACATGCACAAGGCACTGGGTTCCATCCAAGCATAGCAGCACACACATATAATCTCAGCACAAAAGAAATGGGGTTAAGAGGATGAGAAAGTCAAAGAACTTACCTACCTAGCTAGTTCAAGACCATCCTGTGCTATAGATCTGGTATCAAGGAAGGAAGGAAAGAAGGAGGAAAAGGAGGGAGGGAAGAGGAAGGGAAAATTGTCAATAATCTGATAAGTATTATTATTCTATGGTGACTTTAAACACACACACGTATATGTATATGTATATGTATATGTATATGTATATGTATATGTATATGTATATGTATATGTATATGTATATATATATATGAATTCTCATCTGCTACAGATACAATGAGAAATGTTTGCATGTGAAATAATATACCAGGGGCTTATTTTAAAATAGTCCAGAGGGGATGGATGGAGAGATGGCTCAGCAGTTAGGGTGCTTACTTGCAATGCCTAATGACTCAGGTTCAATTCTCCAGTACCCACATAAATCCAGATGCCAAAAACGACGTATATATCTGGAGTTTGTTTGCAGCAGCTGGAAGCCCTAGCATGCCATTCTAATTCATTATCTCTCTCTCTCTCTCTCCCTCTATCTATCTCTTTGCTTGCAAATAAATAAATAAAGTATTTAAAACAGTTCAGAAGAGAAAATGTATGTAGAGGGGGAGGAAGATGGGTGAAACAAAATTTGAAAAATGCTGATTATTATTGTTGGTTGGACTAATTCATAGTGGTTGATTATACTATGCTTTCCACTTTTAAGTTTTTAATTTCCACAGTAAAGGAAATTGAAATTTGTACTAGTGACCAGCTAAAAGCAAAGACAGAAGGGACCAGCCAGATAGACTTCCTGTGCCAGGAGGAGGAGACTGGACTTGACCCTGAGGGAAGGAGCCAATGAAGAGTTTTAAGGCAGAATAAGTAGCCTTAGTCAGCTATGTTGGTTCATACCTATAATCCTAGCACTTGAGGCAAAATGACAGTTGTGGGTTTCAAATCAGCCTGAGCTATGGAGTGAGATTATCTCAATAAAACAAAACAACAGGCTGAGGAAGTTTCTCAATGGTTAAAGGGGCTTGCTCCACGAGACTGCTGACCAGAGTTCAGATGCCCAGTACCCATGGTAAAACCCAACATGTCTGTAATCCCAACACACCTATGGCAATGGGAGGTAGAATCAGGAGACTCCAGAAGCTCATGTGCCAGCTAATCTGGCCTTCTCAGTGGCAAACAAGAGATACCCTATCCAAACAGGGTAGAAAGAGAGGACCATCACAAGCAGGCTATCTTCTGACATCCACATTCGTGCCATGACCCAGGCACACTTGTACACACACACACACACACACACACACACACATCATACACACACACACAAATAAAAACAATAGGGCTAAGGAATGTCTCATTAGTTAAGGGCACTTACTCTGCAAGCCTACCAACAGGACCAGAGTTTGAATCCTCAGTACCCACATAAAGATAGATGCAAAGTATTACGTACGTCTTTGTCTTACAAGACCAAGACATCGATGGCAATGAGAGGTGGAGCCACAAGAACTCCAAAGCTTGCAAACCCACTAGACTGGCCATCCCAGCAGCAAAACAAGAGATACCTTGTCTCATAAAAGATGGAAGGAGAGGACCAACACCCTAAGGTTGTCCTCTGATTTCCACATGTACACTATGGTGCATGTGACCCCAAACACACATGCACATATATACACATACATATAAAACACAAATAAAAACAACAAAAAATGAGTGGCCCATCAGATTTTCATTCTAAAAAGCTCATTCTTAATGCTGTGAGAACAGAAATGAGGAGACTTCTGGGGTCAGGCAATAAAATCACTGCTTGTGGAGAAGTTCTGTTTACTTCAGACTGAGTCCTAGCCCTTTCCTCCTTAGCTCACAGTACATTTCTTCTTACCACTTACTTGATTTAAAAGAATTACCAAACCAGACGTGGTGGCGCACACCTTTAATCCCAGCACTCAGGAGGCAGAGATAGGAGGATCGCCATGAGTTCGAGGCCACCCTGAGACTTCATAGTGAATTCCAGGTCAGTCTGGGCTAGAGCAAGACCCTACCTTGAAAAAACAAAAAAGAAAAAAAAAGAATTACCTATTTCTCCCAGTATATGCTTGAGACAAAAGATTCAAACAGAGCTTGAGAGATGGCTTACCAATTAAGGCACTTGCCTACAAAACCAAAGGACCCAGGTTCGAGTCCCCAGGACCCACGTAAGCCAGATGTACAAGGCAGTGCAAGCATCTGGAGTTCACCTGCAGTGACTGGATGCCCTAGTGTGTCCATTGTGTGTGTGTGTGTGTGTGTGTGTGTGTGTGTGTCTATCTCTATCACTACCTCTTTGTCTTGCAAATAAATTTTAAAAAATTTAAAAAGCATTATTATAAAAAGAAAGATTCAAACAATAGACACTATGGCTCTCCTAATACCCGTACACTCAATGAAAATCACTATTGGAATTCACTCTTTATCTTCCAACACCTTTTTAAAATTATTTATTATTTATTTATTTATTTATTTGGTTTTTCAAGGTAAGGTCTCACTCTAGCCCAGGCTGACCTGGAATTCACTATAGGTGTCCTTGAACCCATGGCGATCCTCCTACCTCTGCCTCCCAAGTGCTGGGATTAAAGGTGTGTGCCACCATGCCCAGCTTCTTTCAACACTTTTAAATTTACTCCATAAATATTACTAAGATGAAGGACTGGAAAGATAGTTTGGTGCCAGGTGCTGCAGTTACATCTGTGTATAAAAACAGACAAAAATCCATGTTCCAGCCAGGTGTTATTGGTTCACATCTGTAATGCCAACACTCAGGAGAATTTCCCTAAATTTCAGGCCAGCCTAGATCAGAGAGTGAAGTACTAAAGTACTGTTTCAAAATCCAAAATAAAAATAAAACCCTATCCATATATGGGTGGCATTATGCATATAAGAAATTTTTTTTTTGTTTTTTTGAGGTAGGGTCTCACTCCAGCCCAGGCTGACCTGGAATTCACTATGGAGTCTCAGGGTGGCCTCGAACTCACAGTGATCCTCCTACCTCTGCCTCCCGAGTGCTGGGATTAAAGGCGTGCGCCACCACGCCCGGCTTCTATATAAGAAATTTTTTTGAGAGAGAGTCTCACTCTAGCCCCAGGTTGATAGAAAAGTAACTCTGTAGTCCATGCTGGCCTTAAACTTGAATTTGATCCCCCTATCTCAGCCTCACAAGTGCTGGGATTAAGGTGTGAGCCACCATATCTGGTTTGCATATATGACTTTCTATTTTTATTTTTATTTATTAGAGCTATAGGGGGAGAGAACGGGTGTGCAAGAGTCTGTAGCCACTGCAAACAAACTCTAGGTGCAAGTGCCACCATGTGCATTGGCCTCACATGGGTACTGGGGAATTGAACCCAGGTCCTTAGGCTTCACGGGCAAGTGCCTTAAGTGCTAAACCATCTCTCCAGCCTACATATATGACTTTCATATGAATTAAATTATAAAGTTCTGTGACCCAATTTTTTCACTTAATCATACACATAGGTGGCTTTTCCATATCAAACCATAAACCTTACTACTCTAGTAGCAGGAATTTGCAAAGTGAATTACATGATATTAAAAGTTTCTGCTCAAGGGAAGCTAATGTACTGTTATTTGGCTAAATGGATATGTTGTGTCCATCAGTTTTCCCTCTAAATATTTCTGTTTATGCCCATAGATTAGTGTTCCTCTCACCTACGTCAGAGAAGCTTCTTTTCACATTTGTTGGTGGCTACTAGGGAGACAAGGAACTCATCAAAGTACTGGGAATAAGTGAGTGTTGAGTACTCAGTGTGAAATGAGTCATCTATATCACCCTCTCTGAGGCTCAGGAAAAAATGCAGAAGATAGAGCTGAAAAATGTCAGATGCAGGGCTGGAAAGATAGTTTGGTGGCTAAGAGTATTTCCTGTGCAAACATGAGGGCCTAAGGAAGGCTGAGAAACTATTTGAGTTCAATCCCTAGGACCCACATAAACAGCTGTATGCAGACACATGTGTCTGTAACCCCAGCTCCACAGTGGAGCAGAAACCTGATGATCACTGGAACTCATATAAAAATGGCAAGCTCTGGGATCAGTAAGAGACTCAGGCTCAAGATGCACAAAGTGGCATACGTACCTACATTTCTTTCTACAACAGTACCAAGAGGCCCCAGCACTCACATACTCATTCATAGTCTCCTCCCTCCTCTTTCTACTTGTAAATAAATAAATAGAATATTTTTTTTAAAAACTCCAGCTCAAATAAGAATAGGTGGAAGAGTGATTGAGGGAGACAACCAACATTCTGCCCCAGCCACTGCAGGCAAGAATACCCCACTAAAGGTGTACACATGGAGTACTACATGGACACATACATGTACATACACTTCAACACACACACACAAATTAAAATTATTTTCAAATAACATAGGAATGCCAGATGTGGCGGCACACACCTTTAATCACAGCACTCAGAAGGCAGAAGTAGGAGGATTGCTGAGAGTTCGAGGCCACCCTGAGACTACATAATGAATTACAGGTTAGCCTGGGCTAGAGCAAGACCTTACCATGAACACCCCCCAAAAAAAAATCAATAAAAAGAGGTTTGGGGCTGGAGACATGGCTCTTCAGTTAAAGGCACTTGCTTGTGAAGCCTGGTGGGGCATGAGTTTGGTTCCCCAGTATCCAAGTGAAATCAGATGCATACAGTGGCACTTGCGACTGGCATTTGTTAGCAGCAACAAGAGGTTCTACAATGCCCATTCTCTCTCTTTCTCTTTCTCTCTCTCTCTCTCAACTAACTAAATAAAAATATTTTACAAAGGACTTTTTGTTTTGTTTTGTTTTTTATTTTTCAAGGTAGGGTCTCACTCTTGCCCAGGCTGAACTGCAATACACCATGTAGTCTCAGGGTGTCCTTGAACTCATGGTGACCTCCTACCTCTGCCTCCCAAGTGCTGAGATTGAAGGCATGCGCCACCACGCCAAGCTTTTACAAAACTTTTTTAAAGCTTCTGCTCAGCAATGAAAACAATCACCAAAGTGAAGAGACAGGCTACAGAATGAGAGAAAATCTTTGCCATCTATACCACAGACAGGGGCTCAATATTCAAGCTATATAAAGCACTGCAAAATTAAGCACCAAAAAACCATCCAATCAGTAAATGGGGTAATGAATTGAATAGACAGTTCTCAAAAAAGAAATATAAATAGCCAATGAACATTTTAAAATGTACTCAATATCCTTAGCTAGCCATTAGAAAAACAATGATACTTTGAGATTCCATCTCTCCCCAATCAGAATGGCTATCATCAAGAAAAGAAATGACAAGCCGGGTGTGGTGGCGCATGCCTTTAATCCCAGCACTCAGGAGGCAGAGGTAGGAGGATCACTGTGAGTTCGAGGCCACCCTGAGACTCCATAGTGAATTCCAGGTCAGCCTGGGCTAGAGTGAGACCCTACCTCGAAAACCAAAAAAAAAAAAAAAAAAAAAAAAAGAAAGAAAGAAAGAAAAAGAAATGACAATACATACTGCCCAGAATGTGGAAGAAAGAGAACTTATTCACTGCTGGTAGGAATGCAAACTGGTGCCTCCACTATGGGAGTCAGTGTAGCAGTTCCCAAAAGAAATTAAAAATAGAACTGCCATATGATCTAGCTTATACCACTCCTGGACATTTACCCAAAGGACTCTAAGTCAACACAGAGATACTTGCACATTCATATTTATTGCTGCACTATTCATAATAGTCAGGAAATTGAACCAACCTAGATGTCCATCAATAGATGAATAGATAATGAAACTATGGTATATGTACACAATGGAATTTTATGCAGCCATAAAGGAAAATGAAATCATGACATTTGCAGGAAAATGGATGGAACTAGAGGTCATTTGTTAAGTGTAATAAGCCAGACTCAGAAGGACAAATACTATGTTTTATATGGGGAACCTAGGTTTAGAATTATATATATGGAGGTATCTCATTAGTGCAGTAGGTGCTGTGTCAGTCTCATAATAAAATTACATATATGGGTATGTGTGTATGTGTAGGTCATGAAACTAAAAAGGAAAAAACATGAAAGGGGAAAAAAATTAGAGGAGGGGGAAATGAGAAGGCAATGTGACATGAAAGCAGAATGTGGGGCTATCTAGGGGAAGGAATGGGATCAGCCAGAGGGGGATGGGGCACTAGGCAAGACAGTGGAAAAGGAGATTGAATTACAACAAAGTATAATGACACATGTGTGAAAATGCCATAATAAAACCCAGTCCTTTGTATGCTAACTTACATGCTAGTGAACTATTAATAAATATAAACTGCAATTTATAGACAGCTTCCTTATTTGCCTTTAATTATGACACATCACAGACATACTAAAAACTTAAAGTACCCTGATTTCTTAAAATAATCACATGACATGGTTGTCCCAAAATGTGTCTAACCTACACCCTACTGCTGCACATTCTGTTTTCTAAATTTTCCTTACAAATAAAAATACTGCACAACAACAAAATTATTAAAGCCAGTAAGTGACTGGCACACTTGCCACAAGGTTCACAAAGAAACCCAGCTGTGTGTCTATACAGCAGCAACAAACAATCCAAAAAAGGAAATTAAGAAAACAAGTCTATTTGTGAAGGGGAAAGTGGGGAAGGGGAGGAATTATCATGGTTTAGTGTCTATAATTATGGAAGTTGTCAATAAAATGTTTTAAAAAAAGAAAACAGGTTGCTGGGCGTGGTGGCACATGCCTTTAATCTCAGCACTTGGGAGGCAGAGGTAGAAGGATCGCCAAAAGTTCAAGGGCACCCTGAAACTACATAGTGAATTCCAGGTCAGCCTGGGCTAGAGTGAAACCTTACCTCAAAAACCAAAGGAAAAAAAGAAAAAAAGAAAAAAAACAGGGCTGGAGATGGCTTAGCCATTAAGGCGCTTGCCTGTGAAGCCTAATGACCCAGGTTCGATTCTCCAGGTCCCACATAAGCCAGATGCACAAGGTGGTACATGTGTCTAGAGTTCATTTGCAATGGCTTTGAGACCTTGTTGTACCCATTCTCTCTCTCTCTCTCTCTCTCTCTCTCTCTCTCTCTCTCTCTCTCTCCATCCCTCTCTCTCAAATAAAAGTAAATTTAAAAAAAAAAAGAAAACAAAGCTGGGTGTGGTGGTACATGCCTTTAATCCCAGCACTCAAACAACAGAGGTAGAAGTATCACTGTTCAGGGGAACCCTGAAACTACATTGTGTATTCCAGGTCAACCTGAGCTTCAGTGAGACCCTACCTGAAAAAAACAAATAAGAAAGAAAGAAAGAGAGAGAGAGAGAGAGAGAGGAAGGGAGGGAGGGAGGGAGGGAAGGAAAGAGAGAGACAGAGAGAGAGAGAGAAAGAAAGAAAGAAAGAAAGAAAGAAAGAAAGAAAGAAAGAAAGAAAGAAAGAAAGAAAGAAAGCAATTATTCTAGGAACCAGGGATGTAGCTCAGTTGATAGAGTCATTGTTTAGCATGTCAAAGCCCCGGGTTGAATGTCCAGTACCACATAACTGCACTCCAGCACTGAAGGCAAGAGGATTAAGAGTTCAAATTACACCAAGAAATGGACTAATGAATTGAATAGACAGGCTACATAGTTCAAGGCCAGCTTGGACTACCTAAGACCCTGTCTTAAAACGGAAAAGAAAAGTCAGGCATGGTGGCACACACCTTTAATCTCAGCACTCTAGAGGCAGAAATAGGAGGATCACTGTGAGTTCAAGGCCAGCCTGAGACTACATAGTGAATTCCAGGTCAGCCTGAGCTAGAGTGAAACCCTACCTCAAAAAAGAAAATTCTATTCACAAAAGCATCCAAAAAGTGAATACACAGACAAAAGACTTATACACTGAAAACTATAAAGTGTTGCTGAAATTAAAGAAGTCACAAATAAATGGAGAGCATCTACATTCATAGATAGGAAGAAAATAATGGATTAGTGACAATATTGCCCAAAGTGAATGCAAGATCAATGACTTTTTTGCAGAAATTCCACCCTGAAATTTATATGGGACTCCAAATAGTAAATATATACATACATATATATATATATATATATATATATATATATATATATATATATATACATACATATACATATACATATATATTGGTTTTTCAAGGTAGGGTCACACTCTAGCCCAGACTGACCTGGAATTCACTATGTAGTCTCAGGGTGGCCTCAAACTCACGGAGATCCTCCTACCTCTGCCTCCCGAGTGCTGGGATTCAAAGTGTGTGCCACCATAACTGGCAAAAACAGTCTTTAAAAGAACTCTCACAAATGATAAAACTTACTGCAGGGGGGCTGGAGTGATGGCTCAGTGGTTAAAGGCACTTGTTTGTAAACCCTGATGGTCCAAGTTCAATTCCCCAGTATCTACAAAGCCAGATACATAAAGTAGCACATGTGTCTGGAGTTAGTTTACAGTGGCAGGAGGCCCTAGTATGCTTACATTCTCTGTACACTGTCTTAAATAAATAAAACTTTAAAAAAAAAACTTGCTACAGGGCTGGAGGGATGGCTTAGCGGTTAAGGCGTTTGCCTGCAAAGCCAAAGGACCCTGGTTCAATTCTCCAGGACCCACGTTAGTCAGATGCACAAGGGGGCACACACGTCTGAAGTTCATTTGCAGTGGCTGGAGGCCCTGGTGTGCGCTCTCTCTCAATCTCTCTCTCTCTCTCTTTCTCTGTCAAATAAATAAATATTTAAAAAGAAAAGGAAATTTTTTAAAAACTTACTACAAATCTATAGTAATCAAAATAGTATGCTACCAGGAATAGATGGTAAGACTCTACTGCTGAAGACTCCACATACTTGGGCTGCAAGGTCACTGAGAAACCCTGCTGGAGCTGAGCTGATAACCTCCTCCATGTAGACCAGCTGACAGAAAGCTGGAAAAAGCCATGCTGCATGCAGTTCAATGGGAGAGAGAGAAATCACCAGTGAAGATACCAGACAGTTGACACTGCAAGCCTTATATTTGGCCAGCCAGGCCAATTGAGCCAACAGGTGCAATAGTGGCATGACTGTTGGGGGAAAACCACAGCCCTCTAATTTGACTGGAGGACCACTCCATGGGAGGGAATATATCCCTGATACTGAAAACCTACAACAGGGGTAGTCATGAGCCCTAGGAGTGTAATGTCTGCTGCTGTCTGGCTAAAAGTATCTACTATGCTCACCAAACTGCCCTATAAGCACTTCTCTTAATGTCCATACCCATATATTAATACTACTCTCATTTTTGGCTAAAGAACCTTCTCTTTTCATATGGCAGTGTCCTTGGGATGACTCAGGAGGCACCATGGTGCTCAGAAGAAGTGACAGAGGAGTGCTCAGCACTGAAATATCTCAATCACACCTTCCATGGCTCAGGGTCTATTGCGGAAGAGCTGGAAGAAAAAATGTAAGAGCCAAAGGAAGGGTAGGACTCCATACAACGTGCTCCTCCAGACACACAAAATGGCCTGGATATCCATGACCTCACAGTGCCTGACACTACCTACACAAGACCATCATAATAGGAAGAAAAGATCATGACATCAAAATGAAAGAGACTGATTGAGAGGGGGAGTGGATATTATGGAGAGTGGAGTTTCAAAGGGGAAAGTGGGGGAGGGAGGGAATTACCATGGGATATTGTTTATAATTATGGAAGTTTTCAGTAAAAAATTATTTAAAAAATAGTATGGTATTGGCATAACCACAGGCATATAGGTACAATAGAATATAAGTGAGAAAACATAAGTAATATAATAAACTATGATCAACTGATTTGAATAGAGGTACTAAGTCCATTCAACGGGGAAAGAAGTCTCTTCAGCAAATGGTACAGAGACAGCTACATTTCCACATATAAAAGAATGAAGTTGGGGGCTGGAAAGCTAGCTTAGCAGTTAAGGCATTTGCCTGCAAAGCCAAAAGACCCAGGTTCAGCTCCTCAGAACCCATGAAAACCAGATGCACTAGAGGGCACATGCATCTGGAGTTCGTTTGCAGTGGCTAGAGGCCCTAGCATGCCCATTCTCTCTCTCTCTCTTCCTGCCTATTTCTGTATATCTCTCTCTCCCCCAATTAATAAATAAAAATAAAATATCTTAAAAAAGAATGAATTTGAATCCCTAACTCACATCATAAACAAAAATGAATTTTAAATGGGTTACAGTTTTGTAAGAGTCAAAACTATAAAACTCTTAGAAATAAACATAGGGGTAAATATTAATGGCCTTAGATGTGGCATTGGATTCTGAGATATGACACCAAAATCACAAGCAACAAAGGGAAAATAAATTGGACTTCATCAAAACTAAAAAGATTTCTTGCTTCAAAGGACATTATCAAGAAAGTGAAGGAAAACACTTCAAGATCCAAGCATAGGCAATGACTTTTTGAATAGGATACCAATAGCTCAGGAAATAATAACAAGAACTGACAATTGGAATCACATCAAACTAAGCTTCTGCCCAGCAAAGGAAACAATTAACAGCATGAAGAGACAGCCTACAGAATGAGAGGAAATCTTTGCCTGCTATTCATCCAACAGGGGATTTAATATCCAGAATGTAAAAACAACTAAAAAATTTTAACATCAAAGGAATAAGTAATCCAATAAATAAATGGGAAAATAAAATAAATGGATAGTTTTCAAAAGAAGTACAATTGACCAAATACAATCAAATATATGAAAACTATTCAACATGCTTTTTTCTCTGGGAAATGTAAACCAAAACTACATTGATAATCCATCTCACCAGTCATAATGGCTATCATAAAGAAAACACAAAGCAACAAATGCTGGTGAGGAGATGGGGAAAAAGGAATCTTCATACACTGCCAGTGGGAATGTAAACTAGTGCAGCCACTATGTAAGTCAATATGGAGACTCCTCTAAAAACCAAAGGGCTGGAGAGATGGCTTAGCGGTTAAGCATTTTCCTGTGAAGCCTAAGGACCCCGATTCGAGGCTCAATTCCCCAGGACCCACGTTAGCCAGATGCACAAGGGGACGCACACATCTAGAGTTCGTTTGCAGTGGCTGGAGGCCCTGGCATGCCCATTCTCTCTCTCTTTCTCTTTCTATCTGCCTATCTGTCAGTCACTCTCAAATAAATAAATAAATTAATTAATTAATTGAAAAAACATAGAATCCTCACATGGTCCATGTATACTGCTGCCTAGTATATACCCAAAGGAAACAAAGCCAGAAACAACAAAGATACTTGCACATCCATGTTGAGTAACGTGCTTTTCACAATAGCCAGCTATGAAATCAGCCTAAGTGTCCATCAACAGATAAATGGATAAATAAAAGCTGGGCGTGGTGGCGCACGCCTTTAATCCCAGCACTTGGGAGGCAGAGGTAAGAGCATTGCCATGAGTTCGAGGCCACCCTGAGACGACATAGTGAATTCCAGGTCAGCCTGAACTAGAGTGAGACCCTACCTCGAAAAACCAAAAAAAAAAAAAAATGGATAAATAAAATGTGACATACAGGGCTGGAGAGATGGCTTAGCGGTTAAGCGCTTGCCTATGAAGCCTGAGGACCCCGGTTCAAGGCTCAATTCCCCAGGACCCACGTTAGCCAGATGCACAAGGGGGCGCACGCATCTGGAGTTCGTTTACAGAGGCTGGAAGCTCTGGCGCGCCCATTCTCTCTCTCTCTCTCTCTCTCTGCCTCCTTCTCTCTGTCGCTCTCAAATAAATAAATAAACAAACAAAAAAAATTTTTTTAAATGTGACATACATACACAGTTAAGTATTATTCACCCATAAAGAGATGATATTATGTGATTTGCAGGAAAAGGCTGAAACTGGAAATTACAATGTTAAGTGAAATAAGCCAGGTTCAGAAAAATGTACCACAAGGGTTCTCTCATTTGTGCGGAATATAGAGGAGGGAAAGGCATAAAAGTAGCAGAGACTATTAGAGAAGACAAAGAGGGACCTGTGTGGTGGTACATGCCTGTAATCCCAGAACTTTGGAGGCCAAGGTAGGGCCACCCTTCCAGATAATCCTGGGCTAGAGTGAGACCTTACCTCAAAGGAAAATAAAAAAGATAAAGAGGATCAGGGGAAGGAGTATAAGAGAATGTAATGAGGGTGGTGAATATGATTGAAGTACATTATATGTATACATTATATGTATGTATAAAAATTTCAATGATCTCGGGCTGGAGAGATGGCTTAGTGGTTAAGTGCTTGCCTGTGAAGCCTAAGGACCCCGGTTCTAGGCTCAATTCCCTAGGACCCACGTTAGCCAGATGCACAAGGGGGCGCACGCATCTGGAGTTCGTTTCCATTGGCTGGAGGCCCTGTCGCACCCATTCTGTCTCTCTCTCTCTCTCCCTCTTCCTGTCTGTCACTCTCAAATAAATAAATAAAAATAAACAAAAATAATTTTAAAAAAACTTTAAAAAAAATTTCAATGATCTAGGCATGGTAGTTCAAACCTAAAATCCCCGTGCTTGGGAAGTGGAGGCAGAAGTATCAGAAGAGTGCAAGACCAGCCTCAGACTAGATACTATTTATAGTGATTTTTTTAATTTTTTAAATTGTTTATTTATTTATTTGAGAGTGACAGAGAGAGAGGTAGATAGAGATATATAGAGAATGGGCACGCCAGAGCCTCCAGCCACTGCAAACGAACTCCAGATGCGTGTGCCCCTTTGTGCATCTGCCTAACGTGGGTCCTGGGGAGTCGAGCCTCGAACTGGGGACCTTAGGCTTCACAGGCAAGTGCTTAACCGCTAAGCCATCTCTCCAGCCCTGTATAGTGATTTTTGAGGCTAACCTGGACTGAGACCCTATCTTAGAAAAAAAATGTACAATGAATCCCACTAGTTTGCATAATTACTATATGTTAACAAAATTGGGAGAAGAATGTGAGGGGCTTGGAATGCATGTCAGTGGTAAAGCACTTACCTACCAGGTAGGAATCCCTTAGTTCATTCTCCAGCACCACAAGGAAAAGAGAGGGAGGGAGGGAGGAAAGGGGAAGGGAGAAAAGTAAAGGTAAAAGGAGAGAAAAGAAAAAGGAGAAATGAAAACACAGCCCACAAAAAGAAAACTCAAGTTTTTTACATGGGCAAACAAGTCAGCGATTTCTCCAAGGAAGGTATAATAATGACCAACAAGTGCATGAAAATATGTTCAACATTATTAGTCATTTGGGAAGTGCAAATCAAAACCACAATGAGATGCCATTTCACACACAAGGATAGCTATAATTAAAAAGCCAGAAAAAATTACAAGAGTTGAGTATGTGGGAAACCAAGTTCCCTCATGCATTGCCAAAGAGAATGTATAATGATGTAGCTGCTGTGGAAACAGTTTGGTGATTCCTCAACAAACTAAACATAGAATTATCCTACCTCCCAGCAATTTCACTCCTAACTATATTCCCTAAAGAATTGGAAACAGGCATTCAAACAAATACTTGCACATGAATGTTCATAGCAGCACTATTTCACGATAGCCAAAAGTTAGCCAAATAAATGCTACAATGGCCAAATAAATGTCTCTAAATTAATGAATAGAAAAATTGTGGCATCTGCATATAAAAAGAATACAACTTAGCTATAAAAGTATGAAGTGCTGTTACATGGTCAGCTAAGAGAATACTGTGCTAAGTAAAACAAGCCACACAGAAAAGGTCACACATATTGTATTTATATAAAATATTCAGTCAGGTGCCGTGGTGCACAACTTTAATCCCAGCATTTGGAAGGCTGAGGTAGGAGGATTGCTGTGAGTTCAAGGCCAGCCTGAGACTACATAGTGAATTCCAAGTCAGTCTAGGCTAGAGTGAGATCCTACCTCAGAAAAGAAAAAAAATTAAATATATATTTATATAAAAAATTCAAAGCTGGGTATGGTGACGTACGCCTTTAATCCCAGCACTCAGGAGGCAGAGGTAGAAGGATCAGTTTGAGGCCACCCTGAGACTACATAGTGAATTCCAGGTCAGCCTGAGCTAGAGAGCTAGAGTGAGACCCTACCTTGAAAAAACAAAAAACAAAAATCAAGCCAGGCATGGTGGTGCATACCTTTAATCCCACCACTCAGGAGGCAGAGGTAAGAGGATCACTGTGAGTTAGTGAATTCCAGGTCAGCCTGAGCTAGAGTGAGCTAGAGTGAAACTCTACCTCAAAAAACCAAAAAACAAAAAAAAATCAGATAAAATGGGCCCAGTAGACAATAATCCCAGCACTTAGGAAACTGAGACAGGAGAATCATGAGTTTGAGGCCATCCTGGGATAATAGAGTGAGACCCTTTCTTAATAGATGGCAATGATAGTAATAATACTAATAAATAAAACATCAACAATAAGCAAATCTATAAAGACAGCAGATTGGCTCTCCGCAGGGCCCTAGGGAGAGGGTAGAAAGATGAGTAACTGCTGAATGAGCAGAGGTTTTATTTTGGAATGATGACAATGTTGTGGAACTAGATAGCAGTGGTTGCACAACATTGTGAATGTACCAAATGTCACTGAATTGTTCACTATTAAATGATTCATTGTCTGTTCTGTGAATTTCACCTCAAAAATCAAGCCAGGCATGGTGGCGCATGCCTTTAATCCCAGCACTAGGGAGGCAAAAGTAGGAGAATCACCATGAGTTCCAGGCCACCCTGAGACTACATAGTGAATTTCAGGTCAGCCTCGGCTAGAGTGAGACACTACCTCAAAAAAAAAAAAAAAAAATCCCACTGTAGCAAAGAACTTCCTACTGATCCCCTTACATGTATTTTGGTCCCTTCCTCAGGATAAATCTGTAGAAGTGGACCAGCTGGATCAAAGAACATGTACATTAAAAGCAAATAGATGATGGACCATGATTCCCAGAAACATTGTCCCAGTTCCATCTCACTAACACTGCATGAAAGGAGCTGTGACACACGTTTGCTACAACATTGTCCATTTAAGAAGTAAACATAGCCGGGCGTGGTGGCGCACGCCTTTAATCCCAGCACTCGGGAGGCAGAGGTAGGAGGATCGCCGTGAGTTCGAGGCCACCCTGAGACTACATAGTGAATTCCAGGTCAGCCTGAGCCAGAGTGAGACCCTACCTCAAAAAAACAAAAACAAAAACAAAAACCAAAAAAAAAAAAAGAAGAAGTAAACATACCCATTGTTTGAATTTTCTTTGATTTCATTGAGTGTGATTTTATATGTTTACCAGTAAGTTATTATTTAATTATCTGTATCTCTTAATTGCACAGAAGGCCTTTTCCACCTCTTCAAGTGTAGAACTCATGACTGCCACATAGTAGGGCCTCAGGAAATGCTGGAAGGAGGCAAAATGAAGATCAGTGACTATAGGAAACGCCTGCTGGTTTTCTGGTTTTCTCCAGCTTCACCAAAACCTGCACATAAGTGCCATTGATTTTTTAGTTTTGGTTTTTCGAGATAGGGTCTCGCTCTAGCCCATGTTGACCTGGAATTCACTATGTAGTCTCAGGGAGGCCTCGAACTCACAGCAATCCTCTTACCTCAGCTTCCTGAGTGCTGGGATTAAAGGCGTGTACCACTATGCCCAACCCTAAATGCTTTTGGAGACCCTGTTTTAATCACTGTGTGTTCCAGGGGGCATGGGCTTGCACTCATTGGAAATAGTAACGAAAACAGGATAAGGGTGGGAAGGAAAGTTGAGCTGGGCAATGGGAACCCTATATGAGTGTATAAATAAAGTAAAATGTAAAAGAAATCATTAAAATCATAGATGGGGCTAGAGAGATGGGTCAGTAGTTAAAGGCACTAGCGTGTAAAATCTGACGGCCTGGGGTTCAATTCTCCAGTACCCATGTCAGATGCACAAAGTGGCACATGTGTCAAGTTTGTTTTCAGTGGCAAGAGGACTGACATTCTCATTCTGTCTGTCTGTCTCTCTCTCTCTCTCTCATAAATAAATAAATAAACATTTTAAAATCATAGTTGTCTATTGGCAGGGGCAGGTGTGGGCACTGCAATTTTTCAAGACCAGCTAAGTATCCCATACTTTTTCATTTTTGTCTGCCTCTGCCCAGCCATGGTTAAGCCTCTCCAGCACTCTCCTCTCCCCAACTGGTGAGCACCATCCCTGTCTTGTAGCTTTCATGTCAGTCCTGCCTGCCTCCTCCTGAAGGTGCCTATCCCTCTGCTTATCAGCTTTGTGGTATGACTCCAGGGGTGACCATCAGCCTAGGAGGCAGGAAGGAGGGGAAACTACCATGCTTCCAGCCCTATCCCTTCCATGTGAGGTACTGATGCCTTCTCTAACAGCCACTACCCAGCATTCAGTGGTATATTTTTCTGTTCAGAGACCTCCCCTGCAAAATGCATTTCATCTTCCTCAGAGCTCATTTGGCCTGGCTGGCCTCTGACCCCCACCCTCTAACTGTCCTGAAGTGTCTCTTATAGTACTGGGGATGGAACCCAGAGCCTTGCTAATGCCAGACAAGTACTCTATTATTGAGCTATGACCCCAGGCTCTCCTTTCATTCTCTCTCCAACAGCTAGGAGCAAACTTTCAAGATCAGCCAGTCCTCCACTCAGCAGACAGATTATTACTGACATCTCGCTGCAGGCAGCATACTCATCATTGGGAAATGAACATGAACATAGCACAGACATCCTTGCCCTCATGGAGGGTTCCTTCTATTTGGAGATAGAGGTAATAAATATGGGGCTGGAGAGATGGCTTAGCGGTTAAGGCCTTTGCCAGCAAAGCCAAAGGATCCCGGTTCAATTCTCCAGGACCCACGTAAGTCAGATGCACAAAGGGGCACATGCTCTCTCTCTCTTCCTCCCTCCCTCTTTCTCTCTCAAATAAATAAATAAAATATATTAGATAATAAATATGACCTGGTGGGAGGTGATACGTACTATGGAGAAAAACAAAGCAAGGAAAGGTTTGAGAGTGATGGGGCTGCTCTTTCAACCCACTGAAAGCCCACTGGAGAGAGTGATGCTAACCAGAGAGGTCTGGTTGCAGTAAGAAGGTGGGCCATGTGGCATAGGAAAAGTGTTCAGGGACAACAAATGTAAGTGGCCTAAGATAAGAGCCATAGTGACACAAACTTGTAATCCCAGCACTGGAGAGGCTAAAGCAGGAGGATCACAGGTTCAAGACCACCAGGGCTACATAGTTCCCAGTCAGCTTGGGCTTCATACAGACACCCTATCCCTATCTCAGGGAAAAAGAAAGAACCACTTTCTCACATCCAAGAAACAGCGATATCAATATTCCCAAAGTTAAGGGAGAATAGACAGAAGTGTAGAGAAGTAGGAGGGATCACGTCACGTGGGCCACTGTAAGGATTCTGGCTTTCACCCTTTGTGGAATGAAGAGCCATTAAAGGCAACCAAGTCAAGGACAGGATCCCTTGCTGCTGTGTTGAAAACAGACTGAAAGGGGCCAGGAGCCAGAGAACAGTGACACAGGTGACAAACAACAGCAACAAGGGGGCTGAGCATGGTGGAAAATATAGGTGAAGGCAGGGCTTTGGCCCGAGAAACAAGATGAATATAAGTGCTATTTACTGAGCCTAGGAATGATAGAAGTATCAGGGGACCATGAGCCTTATGTGGCCATGTTCAGTGCAGGGATTGGAAGCTCTCCAGGAAGCCTTCAGCCCACTTGCTTGGGGTAGAATATAGAGGAAGGTCAAGGCAACAAACTCACTTTACCGAATAACCAATTGTACCATGCTCCATGGTGATCTTCCCACATCACCTTCAGAAACCACAATATTAATGCTAGATTTCTTAATGTGTCATCCAAGTCTGGTTCCTGTGACGTCATAAAGCCACTCCTGTGCTGGTCTCCTAGTTCCCATCAAGGCCTTTGACCATGCTATCCCTAACATCTTGGAAATGATTATCCTTGACTCAGATGTCACCTCCCTATCTCCTACTTCATTTTATTAACATCTGTTTTCTTCTTTTTTAAATATTTAATTTATTTATTTATTTGAGAGAGAGAAAGAGAATGAGCATGCTAGGGCCTCCAGCCACTGCAAATGAACTCCAGATGCTATGTACCTTGTGCATCTGGCTTTACGTGAATACTGGGGAATCAAACCCAGGTCCTTAGGCTTTGCAGGCAAGTGCCTTAACTGCTGAGCCATCTCTTCAGCCCTTTAACATCTGCTTTTCTATCTCTACAATATAGTTATTTAGAACTCCTTGAGAGCCAATGAGATGCTTTGGTCTCCTCCAACACCTCGGGGACTGAAGCAAGGACTCATTTCACACTTATGGCCAGAATAAAAATTATGTAAGAATAATGGCCAGCCTTGAGCCCACCGCAGGAGTAGGTCAGGGGGCCTGGCTTCACATGCAGTCCTATGTGACAATAAGGAAAACAGGGCCAAGGAGGTGAAGTCAGGCTTGGAATTGGACTCGAATTGGAAGGCTGACTCCATCCCCCAAGCAGCAGGGAACAGAGGTCAGGAAGAATAATTACTCACATGTGTACAGCACTTGTGAGTTTATAGCCACAGACATTATCTCATCCAACCCTGGTACAGCCTCATAAGGTAGGTATTCTTGTTTTCCCTCACCTTCCTCCTAAGGAAACTGAGGCCCAAAAAGCCAGTTATTTGCCCAAAGTCACACAACTAGGAAGTAGCAGGCCGGAGACTTAAAGTAGAGTTAGACAGTCAATATCACTCTATGCCACACCTGGAGCCAGTGCAAGTGTTCAATGACTCTGGCAGCCATTTCCACTCCCTACCTATTCCTACTGGTGTTCCAGCTTAATGGTAGCCTAACATGACATTTACTAATCTGCAGCCATTCAAAGCCAGGGTTAGGCAGCCTAGTGTTCAGGTACAGCAGGGAACCATCAATATTCCAGATCTCATGGACAATCATTGGGAAATGTTCAAAGACAATGCGAGAGAAGTCCAACAAGAGGCCATGAGAACTCTCCTCCCCAGAAGCTTGCCAGAGACGAGATCCACCAGCCCCTGGGAAAAGGCAGCTTCCTTCTCTGGTCCCCCTGCTGAAATCCCCCTGGAAACATTTCTCCAGAGCCTAGCTCCTTTCTGAGCACTGGGCCTGGACAGCTCTTGGCTGGCAGCAGCTGGACCCTTGTACCAGCTGGTCTAGCTTCAGGGCATCACAAAAACATGGCTGGCCACTAAGCTCAGTGCCGTTTCCAGATAGCTCATGCTTTCACCCCACTTTGGCCTTTTTGTTGTTGTTGTTGTTGTTTTGTTTGTTTGCTTGTTTGTTTGTTTGTTTTGGTTTTTTGAGGTAGGGTCTCACTCTAGCCTATGCTGACCTGGAATTCACTATGTAGTCTTGGTGTGCCTGGAACTCATGGCAATCCTCCTACCTCTGCCTCTAGAGTGCAGGGATTAAAGGCGTGCGCCATCATGCCAGACTCTTGATTTCTTTTCCTTACTTTGTTTTCTTCCCAAGTACCTGCTCTCACTTGCTCACACTCTCTCCATCGTTCTCTTCCTCTAACTCATTCTTTTTCCACTAAATATACTTCTTCCTATTCAGTCTGTCTTTTTTCCTCCTGATTCTAACTAACCAGGTGCAGTGCTAGCTTCGTCCTCTCTCACAGCGAGAGATTAAACTGAGGTTCTCTCTCCAGTCTCTACCAGCTCTGATATTTAGGGGGTGATTTTTGTTTTTTATTATATTCACTGTACAAAATGATGTATTTCAGGCTGGGAGAGATTGCTCAGTGGTTAAAGATGCTTGTTTGCAAAGCCTGCCAGCCCAGGTTTGATTTACCAGTACCCACAGTGACACACACATCTGCACTTTGCTTGTAGTGGCAAGAGAGCGTTCTCTCTCTTTCTCTGTCTCTCCACAAATACATAAATTAATTCTTTTAATTATGGGTTTCTCCACTGCCACCACCACCAGTAGGAACTCCAAAGCTGATCACATACTAAAGCCCCAGGTACCCAGTAGGGTAAGCAAAACAGGACCCTGATGGCAGGGAGACCCAAGATCCATCAGTATGACAAGAAAAGAAAGCCAACTCTGCCTAGCATGAGACATTACTACCATATCTCACTGTTAGCCTAAGAATCTCCTACAGGGAGACAGTGGTAGATACTGAGGAGACTCAAATGCATCAAAGCAGAAAATCAGAGACTGCAGAAACTCAACACTAAAGGAGACCTATAACACCCCCTCCAAGGCTCAGGGAAAGTTCTGGAAGAGGGGGTGGAAAGATTATAAGAGCCACACAGTGGAAAGGAGTATCCTGAAGCATTGTGTCCCCCTCCACAGAGACAGACTGGTGCATTCATGACCCCTCAGTGAATACTAATAACCCCATTAAGGTGGGGCCTCAAGAGAATGGGGTGAGGGAGAGGAAACATAAGAGTATAAGCCAAGAGGAATATGACCAATATGCAATATATTCATATAGCAAAGTTCACAATTTATTTTAAAATGTCATATGTAAGCTAGAGAGATGGCTTAGAAGTTAAGATGCTGGCTTATGAAGCCAAAGGACCTCAGGTTTGATTCCCTAGTACCCACATAAGCCATATGCACAAGATGGCACATGCATCGGGAGTTCCTTTGTAGTGACTAGAGGCCCTGGCATGCCCATTCTATCTACCTCTCTATCAAATAAATAAAACAGATAAAAGTAAAAAGAGCTGCTGGGCGTGGTGGCGCACGCCTTTAATCCCAGCACTCTTGGGAAGCAGAGGTAGGAGGATCACCGAGAGTTTGAGGCCACCCTGAGACTACATAGTGAATTCCAGTTCAGCCTGAGCTAGAGTGAAACCCTACCTCGAAAAACCAAAAAAAAAAGTAAAAAGTAATATATGAAATAAAAAATGTTAAATGTGCCAGGCATGGTGGCGCACACCTTTAATCCCAGCACTCGGGAGGCAGAGGTAGGAGGATGGCTGTGAGTTCAAGGCCACCCTCAGAATACATAGAGAATACATATGAAATACATATCTCAGGTCAGCCTGAGATAGAGTGAGACCCTGCCTCAAAAAACAAAAAAAGGGGCTTGAGGGGTGGCTTAGCCATTAAGTGCTTGCGTGTGAAGCCTAAGGACCCTGGTTCAAGTCTCGATTCCCCAGTACCCACCCAAGCCAGATGCACAAGGGGGCGCATGCACCTGGAGTTCCTTTGCAGTGGCTGGAGGCCCTGGTGCACCCATTCTCTCTGTGTCTCTCTCTCTCTCTCTCTCTCTGCCTCTTTCTCTCTCTGTCTTTCTCTCTCAAATAAATTAAATAAATAAATAAATCTTTAAAAAACAAAAAAAATGTTAAATGTAAAAAATGATGGGTTTTGGACTGGAGAGATGGGTTAGTATTTAAGCACTTGCCTATGAAGCCTAAGGACCCTGATTTGAGGCTTGATTCCCCAGGACCCACGTTAGCCAGATGCACAAGGGGGTGCAAGTGTCTGGAGTTCATTTGCAGTGGCTGTAGGCCCTGGCACGCTCATTCTCCCTCTCTATCTGCCTCTTTCTCTCTCTGTCTGTCACTCTCAAATAAATAAATAAATAAATATTTTTTTAAAAAAATGATGGGTTTCATTATGACATGACATTTTCATATACATATACCTTGAGCATTAATCATATTTATCTCCCATTACCTTCTCTTGTCCCTCCTGTCCCTTTCCCACAGGCTTCCTTCCTCTTCCCAAATATCTCCCTTCAACTTTCTTTTCACATTGAGTTTTGACGAAAAGTGAGGATCTTCATGAAGGGAGATAAGAAAATGAGATGGATAAAGACAGAACTGGATTCAAACCCAGAATCCTTATTTGCTAGCTGTCATATCACATCTCTGAGCCTCCTTATTTGGCTGAAAATGAGATTAATAATAATATCGACCACCTTACATAGAGTAAGGAAGGAATGTAAGAATCAACCTTGCTCATGGATGGCAAAGGTCTTCTTGAATTGTAGGTGGGAGGTGGCAATGGATGCTACGAAGGAGGCAGTGAGGCCCACTGTTAACTAGTAGAGGCTCAGGAGCCAATCTGCATGGTTTGACTCCTCAGCTCCAAACATACAAGATATACAACCTGGTCAAAATATGCTACAACTGTGCCTCACTTCCCTTTCAGTAAAACAGGAATAATGTAATAGCAGTACTCAGCTAATGCCTTGGGGGTGCTGTGGGGATTGGATGCGTGCAACAAATAATGAGGGTCTGTCACCTAGAAAATGATTAGTGAACATTGCCACTGATATTAAACTCAGAACCAGCAGGAATAATGCTCCTCCAAGCCGATGTATTTGCTTGTGTTGGGAACCTAACCCATATGGATGATCCACACTCAATTCTTCTGGGCCACAATGTCTGCTCAGGTTGTGCCTTGAAATTCACCTTGTGTTCTCACCAAGCCATGGTCCCAGGGTAGGACATATACTAAGCTCAGAAAAAGCTTCCCCTGTCACAGGAGATAGCTTTAAGGCTGGAAAGGGACCTTGTATAACCAAGCTTGTGCTCCAGTGTACTTGGTTGGCAGCAGAGTCTACACCCTGAGCCCCTGAGATACATAACCTAGATCCTCAGTCCATCTCCAGTTTCAATGGCTGCTCCCCAGAGGAACAAGTCTCTGTGGTTGTGAGGACCTATGGTAATATTTTCTGTTCCTCAGGTAGTGCGCATGAAGTGAATCAAAGGTATGTTTGTCCAAGCTGTCCCACACCCCCAAAGTCAAAGGCCAGGAGAGACAATACGGTCTAGTGTCCCAAGCTGACAGACTTCTCCATGACAGCAAAGACAGACACTTCCATAGAGAAGGACAAGTGTGAAGTTTCAGCTGACACAGGATTGGGAAGCTAAGAAGGAAATTCCCTAGACCCAAAAGAGGGACATACAAAAAAATATCCCTGGAAAGGAGTTGGAATGGGTGGGAATGCCACATCTTAGGAACTAAACACAGGGAACAATTTGAGCCTGATGCTACAGGAAGTAGAGCCAGACTAAAATGGCTTTGCCTAGGACTTACAACAGATCACTTCCATAACATAGGTCATTAACCATGAACCCTAGCACCAAGAGAAAAAGAAAGAAAGAGGAAAAAAAAAGAGAAAGAAAAAGAAATAGAGAAAGATAAAGAAGGTGGAAAATGTCCTCACGTTTTAAAGAGTGAAGCTGGGAGACACTGTATTGGTCTGAGAATGGTGGGTGGCTGAAAAGGACAAGCACACAGGACCCCAAAGGGTCGTATTCTAGAAGCTGAAGTGAAACCAAGGAAGGCTTGGCATGCCTGAGGCCTAGCCCACGTGCACCAGCAAAGTGAGACGAGGCCCCTGTCAATCCTTGGTGTGGAGAAATTTATGGACTGAGACCTCACACTGCCCTTTAGGGATTTGAAGCATGTGTCAGGGATTGTGTTGGGCTGGAGGGACCGAAGAGGAGAAAGGAAGGGTAGATGCAGTGAAAATCTAAGGCCGCCCCACCTTGGGGGATGGACTCAGGAGCAAGCCCCTCTCTCTGCCAGAGGAGAAAGGCAGGGGAATGTTCCCCACAGTTTGGCCCAAAGTCATCTTGCCGATTGCTCTTTTTGACACAACCTCACACTTTCTTTCCAGTCCTATATTCCTGGCTGTGCGCAAGCTATTTCCACTTGGATGTTCTGCCAACAGTTTAAACTAAACATGCTTAAAGCAGAGTTTCACTTCCCCCACAAAGCCTCACACCTTCCCAAGGCCTCCAGCTTCACTGCTGAAGCCCAACAGCCCAGGACCAGGCTGGCCTGGCTGTTGCTCTCTTCCCTCCTCCCAGCACTAAGCTCTCCCTGCCTTTGAACCTCAAGCTTTTCCCTGGGTGGTGTTTTTTTTTTTTTTTTTTCAATAGTCCTCCTTTCCATCTTCCAGGATACAGGGCTCTCTCACCTTGCACATCCTCCCTGGAGACTGCTGCTACAGGCCCTAACTGGATTCTTCCCTCAACTGGAGTCACTCACTTTCTAAGAAAGTCACATGTGTTGGCCATTTATTGCATGCAAATAGATGTGGTGAACCATTCATCCCAGAAGGAAGGAAAGCATAGTCACAGACAACAGAGGAGCTGGTAACATAAGGGTGAGAGTTTGGCCAGAATGGTGAGTCAGAGCTGGCTGTAAATCTCAGCTCTGTTACTTACTACTAGCTGTGTGATCTTGGGTATATTGCATCTCTCTATGCCTTGATGCCCTTCTCTCTAAAATGGGGGCATAGGGTTAGAGAGATTGCTCAGTGGTTAAAGGTACTTGCTTGAAAAGTCTGAAGGCCTGGATTTGATTCCCTAGTACCCACATAATGCCAGATGCACAAAGTGGCACATGTGTCTGGAGCATGTCTGCAGCAGCTCTAGACCCTGGAGTGCCCATTCTCATTCTCTCATATTCTCTCTCTCTCTCCCTCTCTCTCTTTCCTTGAAAATAAATAAATAAATAAAAATAAAAATAAGAGCCGGGCATGGTGGCGCACGCCTTTAATCCCAGCACTTGGGAGGCAGAGGTAGCAGGATTGCTGTGAGTTCGAGGCCACTCTGAGACTACATAGTGAATTCCAGGTCAGCCTGGGCTAGAGTGAGACCCTACCTCGAAAAACCAAAAAATAAAAATAAAAAAAATAAGCCAGGCGTGGTGGTGCACACCTTTAATCCCAGCATTTAGGAGGGAGAGGTAGGAGGATCTCCATAAGTTTGAGGCCACCCTGAGACTCCATAGTGAATTCCAGGTCAGCCTAGCCTACAGCGAGACCCTACCTCGAAAAAACAAAAAATAAAAATAAAGCCAGGTATGGAGGGACATGCCTTTAATCTGAGCACTTGGGAGGCAGAGGCAGGAGTATCGCTGTGAGTTTGAGGCCAGTCTTAGACTACATAGTGAATTCCAGGTCAGCCTGGGCTAAAGTGAGACCCTACCTCAAAAAAACAGATAAATAAATAAACAAATGGAGGTGTAGCTCAGTGGTAGAGCACTTGCCTAGCATGTGAAATTCCCTGGATGTCATCCCTAGTAGCACTGCCAAAAAATGATAGATAGACAGATAGATAATAGATGATAGATGGATGACAAATAGCATAGGGATGACTATTGGTTTTCGAGGGTTCTCAGAGATTGAATTGTACTGTTGGTCCCAAAGGAGGGAAAGGGTGGAGCTACCTCTGGAATTACAAGAGCCCCAGTGGCTGGAGCTGTTTACTTATTTGCTATTTTCCTGGTATACACAAATGATAGAAATTCAAATAGGGAATCAGTTCAACTGGGCCTATTTCTTGGTCCTCTCTAAACTTTGTCCACCCCTATGCAAACAGGAAAAACAAAGCTGGAATCTATAGCCCAATTAGGGCACTAAAGGATTCCCAATTACCTCTTTGCAAATTTCTATTTCTCAAGGCCCTTTCTCCTAGTAATTGATGTTGTTGTTCCCCTTCTTCATCTCCATCTTCTCTTCTTCTTCTTCTTTTTTTTTTTTAACAACACAGGAGCAAAAGCTTGTGCCTGTCCAAAAGCACTGGCTTGGGTCAGAGGAATGCAGCCACTCCCTCCACTTGCTGTGAGGGGCCAGGTGGCCAGGCCCAGCTCTCACTCAGGCTGGCAGCAGCAGGCTCAGGCCAGGCCTGGAGGCTTCGGCACCTTGCTCTAAGGGGCTGGAAAGCGCTACAGACGTTAGCTCATCACTCCCTGGCAGGAGCCAACTGGTCTGCTATTCTCACTAGCATCTTCCAGATGGGGAAATGGAGGCACAGGCATATTTGGAATGGTTATAGATTCTCGGGGTCCTAAGACTACTTCTGGGACCCCAGCTTCTGGGTAGGGTCTTCAGTTTGGATAATAGGAAAAGGGCCTCCTAAACTTCCTTAAGTGAAGTTTGTCTGCTTTGGATAAAGAGACTGTGGTCCAGATTCAGACTGCAGTCTCCGAAAGGAACATGTAAGGGGAATAGGGGGTAGGTGGGGTAAGTAGGCCCCACAATATTCTGGGATCCCACACATGTAGGGACCTCTAAATAGCTGCAACTGCACTGAGGAACAGCTAACCATTCTGAGAACAGCTTTGCCTCTGGAGTAAGAGGCACTGAGAAAATCACCCATTCAACAGCAAAGAGTTAACTATTACCTTGAGGTTATTGTTTTCATCCAGTGTGTTATCACCAAATTCTGTTCAGTGAACAATTAAAACACTTATAATCAAGAAAATGTTAGGCTGGAGAGACAATTAAGATCCTTGCCTGCAAAGCTAAAGGACCCAGGTTCGATTCCTCAGGACCCACAGAAACTAGATACACAAGTTTGTGCATGCATCTGGAGTTCATTTGCAGTGGCTAAAGGCCCTGGTGGGCCCATTCTATTTCTGTCTCTCTCCCTCCCTGTCTCTCTCTCTCTCTCTCTCTCTCTCTCTCCCTCTCTCTCTCTCTCTCATAAATAAAAGTTAAAAAATAACAAGAAAATGTTTTCAGCCCAGCATGGTGGTGCGTGCTTTTAATCCCAGCACTTGGGGGACAGAGGTAGGAGGATCACTGTGAGTTCAAGGACAGCCTGAGACTACATTGTAAATTCCAGGTCAGCCTGGCCTAGAGCAAGACCCTACCTTGAATAAAAACAACAACAATGGGGCTGGAGGTTATTGTTTTCATCCAGTGTGTTATCACCAAATTCTGTTCAGTGAACAATTAAAACACTTATAATCAAGAAAATGTTGGGCTGGAGAGATGGCTTTGCAATTAAGGTCCTTGCCTGCAAAGCTAAGGGACCCAGGGACCCAGGTTCAATGCCCCAGGACCCACATTAGCCAGAAGCACAAGGGGCGCATGCATCTGGAGTTTGTTTTCATTGGCTGGAGGCCCTGGCACACCCATTCTCTCTCTCTCTCTCTCTCTCATTCTCTGTCAAATAAATAAATAAATAATAAAAATAATTTTAAAAAACAAAAAAATTAAGAGGTAATCTCTGTGAAAGATGCTTTTTCAAGAAAAAGCATTCATTATGAAAAATTTCAAAGACTCACAGGAAAACATTATCATGACACTTCCTGTACCCATCTTCAACAATTATAATCTTATTTAATCTATATCCCCATCCACTTTGTTCTCCCCTACACTGGAATATTTTAAAGCAAATGCACACATGTTCCCTTTTCCATACATACTCCAATATCGAGCTGATTTATAAATATTTACATTTTTCATAATTAAAACATAATAAATGATGATTGCAGAAAGTTTGGAAAATGAAGAAACCATTTACAAAGGAAAAAACAAAAATCACCTATAACCCACAACAGATAAACACATTTTAGAGTAGTCTATTATTTTTCCTACGGACATATTAATTTTTAACAAAAGTGGGATCATATTGTATATGCTATTTTTAGATATCATTTTATTTTAATTATAAAAATAATGAAACCATATTAGAGAAAATAAAGAGAAATTACCCACAATTCCTTACAAGCTAATATAAAAACTGTTAATATTTCAATATACTTCCTTTCCATTTTTTTCAATTTGCATTCATAATTTTTCCACAAGTAGAATCCTACTGATTATGCACTTTTCAAGTTATGAATCTATTTTAATTATAAAGAAACAATCTAATAATACTGTAGAAAAAAATTAAAGGAAAAGAAAAATATCACCTATAATCCCACTACTCAACTATAATCACTGTTAACATTTTAGTGTATTTGCTTCCAATATTTTTTCTATGCATGTAATTTTAAAAAGTAGGTCCCAGCTACTCAGGAAACTAAGACAGGAAGATTTGAAAGTTCAAGGCTGCCTGTGTTACAGAGTTCAAGACCAGTCTGAGCTACAGAGTGAGATCCTTCTTCAAAGAAAAAATTTGTAGGAACATGCTTTTTAGGGAGCTTATTAACTATAAATATATTTACTTATAAGAATAACATATTGCATACCAAAAGGAAAAATTCATACTGGCACTGTTATCTTTTTGGTGTTTCCTGACCATTGTTTTATACACATACTCTTATATGACTGGAAACAGAGTATTTAATGTTGTACTCTTTGTGCCCTCTGCAACTATGTACTGAGGATTTTGAATTCAATATTTTGTCATGAACATTTTCCTATGGATAAAAGCTTTTTAAATCTTGAATTTCAGGGGAATTATCAAGGTACCATGGGATAGGGCTGGTTTCTATTATAAACAGTCTTCCTCTAAACATTTGATTTGTTTGTTTATTTAGATGTTGAAGAGAGGGTCTTCCTATGTAGCCCACCCGTCCTGGAACTGTGTAGCCCAGGTTGGCCTGGAATTTGCTCTGTACCCCAAACTAGCCTGGAACTTGCCGTATAGCCTGTTACCCTGAAACCAGTGTTCCTTTTGTCTCAGCCTCCAGAGAGCCATATGTATGCCACCACACCTGACTTTTCTAAATATTTTTTTTATTTGTTTTCATTTATTTATTCAGTTTTTTTGTTTTTGCTTTTGCTTTTTTTTTGTTTGTTGGGGGGGTTGTTGTTGTTGTTTTGTTTTGTTGGGTTTTGTTTGTTTGTTTGTTTTTTTTTTTTTTTTTGGTTTTTCGAGGTAGGGTCTCACTCTAGCCCAGGCTGACCTGGAATTAACTAGCTTCAGGGTGACCTCGAACTCATGGCAATCCTCCGTGCTGGGATTAAAGGCGTGCGCCACCATGCCCACTCCTGGCTTTTTTGTTTTTTTGTTTTTGTTTTTGTTTTTGTTTTGTGTTTTTAGTTTTTCAAGACAGGGTTTCACTCTAGTTCAGGCTGACCTGGGATTCACTATGTAGTCTCAGGGTGGCCCTGAACTCACAGCGATTCTGCTACCACCATATCCGACCTTCTAAATATTCTTGAACAAAAAACTTTACTTTTTTTACTTTTTAAACTTTTCTATGCACAAGTTATGTCTGTTTTTTTTTTTTTTTTTGATACCACTTGTAAATTTACAGGCTATCTGTAAAGTGTGATTCCCCCCCCCCCCCCTACAGGTAGGTTCTCACTGTAACCCAGGTTGACCTGGAATTCACTATGTATTCTCAGGCTGGCCTGGAACTCATGGTGATCCTCCTACCTCTCCCTCTGCTGGGATTAAAGGCATGCACCACCATGCCTTTAGTGGTCTTTCATTGTTCCCAAATTTACCATTGTCACATGGCCCAGGCAAACCTTGCCTCTGGGGTTTTGAGAACAAATCTGCATTCTCCTTCCTAATAGATCTCCTTTGTCCCTTCTCAATCTGGTATTGAAATTACTCAGTATTATTGAACTTGAAGTGTGTGTGCTGAGGCAGGGATGAGGCTGATGGAAAAGAATCAGAAGACACAGTATAACACCAGCATTTATTAGCCATTTTACTACACAGCACCAGTCAGGCCAAACCTTTCCTTCTGATCCTTACAGATTGTGTAAATAGGATTATGATATCCATTTTAATAGACAGAAAAACTGAGCTCCCTCAATGGAGGTACTTACCCTAAGACCACACAGCTAGCAAATGGAAGAGAAGGGATTTAACCCTGGCCACTGACCCCTGAACCTGCACTCTGGACCTCCTCCATGCCCTCCCAGGCAGTAGGGTGTAGGGCTGTGGGTTCAAGACTTTGCAACCAGCCTCACCCGGATCCAAACACACGGCCTCCTGACTGTGAACTCAGGCACTTCTGTTAGACTGTTCCACCTTTGGTAACCCAACCTCACAGGGCTGTCTTGGGAGTTAAATGAGATTATGGACAGGACCATGCCCAGCCCATGACTAGGACACAGAAGGTTCTTGCAGGGTGAGCATCTCCTCTCTACTAGCTTCGCAAGCTCACAGTCTAGTGCCAAGTTGGAGAGAAGAGTTCAGCGCGGAGCTTCCAGCAGGGCTGGAGCCACCGGGTGGAAAGTCAATGAACCCAGGGCAGATTTACCGAGATGCAAATGTCTCCTTTGCTCCCTCTCAACCCCTACAACTAGCCTCCTCTTCCATTTCCCCCAAAAGGAAAGGGGTTGCCTTTCTGCTCCAAAGCTGAGTATTTAAAGCCCTCTCATTCCTGCCTCCCAGGCGTGGGCAGTGGAGATGACAGGAAGTCACCGGTAGGGAAGACCTTTCTGGAACGTGGGCACACAGAAATCTGGCGGAGGGCGTTTTTTTCTGCCCTTCAATGGTCCGGATGGGGGAGGGGGCTAGCTGTTGAGCAACTGCTCCGGAGACACTCCAGAAGCCGAGATGAACATATGCCTCTTTCTAACAATTGGCCTGGGAGCCATCCAATAGATGGAGGGCGGATCCTCACGTCCAGGATCCGGAGTCTGTAGCCTGGCTATAGTCGCAGTTTGCAGATTGGCTCTTGAGTCTGAGCTGCGGGGGAGGGTAGGTCAGGGGTCCAAATAAACAACACACAATTCAAAAGCTTAGTGTTGCTCCTTCTCCATTTGCTTTCAACAAAAACTTTTCAGAACACAGGCACACACCAAGAGGATGTAGCAGTGGATGCCTCTTGCAAGCAACCCCAAGGACTTTAGAGTCCTGATAGATCTCACCCCTTTTTGAGAAGGAAACTAGGTACTCTCCACAGTGCATAAAATGAGAAGGTAAAGCGGTGCTGTGTGGTGTGGTTATTATGGCTTTGAATTGGAGCAGAGTGGGAGGGAGATGGAAGGAGAAGCACAAGGCGGCTTTCAAGCCAAGCAGGGTAATGGGTTTCCCTGACGTTCAGGGTACTCACCCCAGCTTCCTTCAGATGCCAAGCAAGAGCCAAGTTCCATCCTTCCGTTTGCTCCCCCTCTTAATGTCAGCAAACCGGTCATCTCGTTAACAAACAGAACTCTGTTAGAAGAGCAAATGCAGGACACTTGGGATCCTTAAAAAAAAAAAAGACCTTCAGGTCTTCAAACCCAATTAAGAAGATACAAGACATACACAGTGAAAATACTTCTTGACATTCCTTCCTCCCCTCTTTCCTGAACATCAGACTTTTCCAAAAGAGCACGTTTGACAGTGTACGCTGAGTTGTTGCTTGGGCTAAAAGGCAGCAAGGGGAGGGCTTGATTAGAGGGGAAATCCTAGTGGCCTTCTTGTAAAGGGTGAGGTGGGAGTTTCAGGCCATAGGGCATAGGAATTGGAATAAGTCTCAGGTCCCTTTCTAGTAAGAATTTGTAAGCTAGCAAACCAACCCAAGAAAGATGTGCTCCAAATGCAAAACGTTATTCTTACTAATGTGAATGCTTATGTAATCATAATAAAATAACCTGGCATCGTGGGACGGCAGGAGGAAATCTCTGCGAACTCTGGGGCAAGCTTTTCGAACCCGCTGCCTGTTCTTGGCTTTTCAGCGAGCCACGTGAGCGGCACCTGGCACCACGGTCCCGTAGAACTGCATTTCTCACTGCATTTCTCAGCGTCGCATCCTTCCAGCCCTGATCACAGGATAGAAACTCTCGAACCCAACCCCCAGTTCCGGTCTTCCAGAGAAGACACTACTGTCACATAGGTAGAACGTGGCAAGTTTAAGGGGAAAGGAACCCTCTAGCCTCAGTCCATCAGCAGTGGTGATAAAAAACGCTGCCCAAAGAGGGCAGACAGAGTCAGAAAGCCCGTCCCGTCCCGTGTGCACGTGCGTGTCCCTCCTCTGGGTCATTCCCAAAGCCCATAGCTCTTCTCCCTATCCCCTGAAGCACGTCCTGGCCACTCGCTTGATTTAGGTCAGAAAACAGACACTAACAGCTCTCCTTCGCCTCAGTGAAATTACTAAGTGGAATTTATTGGGCAAGTCCATGCAGGGTGGTGGGGAGAGCTCACGTCCCGGGTCCCAGCTGCCACCAGTTTTAGAAACGCGTGGCATGGACCAGGGCACCGGGTGTGAAGTGCCCATAGCCTAGGGCCGTCAGCCCCACCCAAGTAGCTGTGTCCAGTCCCCGGGGTTACTGGACCGGAGGGGACGCGTGGACTCCGTTCCCCAGCCGGCCCTTCGCTTTCACACGATCCGCGGTGACTGCACCAGCTCGAGCGCCTTTAAAGGGCCACACACGCCAGCCGCCGCTATAAAATGTTCCCGGCAGCACAGCTGCAGAAGGTGCACCGCTGAGCTGCGGAGAGGAGGCTCGCTGCGCTCAGCTGCTCCTCCCACCGTCAGTCGGCCCGGGGCTGTTCCCGGCGACTGGGAACAGGATAGAGGAAGACACTGCAGCCTCTGGAGCCCTCCGTGAGTATCCAGTTCAGATTTTGCTACCAACTCGCACACGAGCCAGGACATGTGCTAATAGTGCCCTAAGCCGGTTATAAAGACGTGGAAAATTGGGGGGAGGAAAAAAGGGGGGAAAGGGTCTGTCCTTCCTGGGATTCCTAGCCCAGGCCAGCCCGCTGCCGTGTGCGTCAGGGCTCTCTGGGTGGCGATGGGGGCTTGAGAGCCGGGTCCCAGCGCAGGAAAGGGAGCGCGGTGGCCGTTACCGCCACCGCCCCGGAGTCCGGCGCCGAAGCTGCGGTCGGGCGGCCACGAACGCGGGCCAGGGCTGCTTGGCGCGGCACGGTGCGGTGCGGCGGCGGCGCGGCGCGGCGCGGCGGTGCGGGCTTTTCCCAGGCGCCCTGGGGTCGGGTGGCCGCCTCCGCAGCCGCTGGGCACTGAGACGAACGGCGCGTGCCAAGGGGCTTGGGGTGCTCGGCCGCTTCGCCTACGCCTCACAGAGCTCTGGGGCAGGCAGCTTCGTGGAGGTAAGCCGGGCCGCCGGCTAGGGAGCTGGGATGAGCGGCAGACGCCGAGGACTCTCGCGGAACGGGCGTGGGGAGCGGGCGGCGGCCGCGCGGGCCGAGGGCTCGGGAGGACTTGTTTTCTCTTGGAAAGCTGCTCTGCTCGGCCGGGGGTAGAGGGGCCGCCGCCTCCTGTGCGCGGCTTCTATCACAGGCACTCTGTCCTACCGGCCCGTGGAACCTGACGCCCACTTCTCCCGAGGAAAGCGCAGCACCTCTTCTCCCGCGCCCGCGCTTTCTCGGGCTCCGCTTTCCCCCGACTTTGCTCCCAGGCGGGACCGCATCTGGCCACTCGGTCTCCCAGGCTTGCACAAAGCTCGGGTTTCCCTTCGCGGGCTGCAGGAGAGGGGCTTTTCCGGGCCGAGTTCCGAGGAATTGCGGGATGCAAGTTAGCGAATTTGGGCAGCTTGCCCTCCCCACTCACCCCCCTCGGCTCTCCACCCCAGGAACACACCCCTCTCCTCGAAACACGCCGGCCGCGCCGCGTGAGTCCCTGCCTCCTGGAGCGTGCGACTTGGGAGTCCGACTGACCCAGCTGCCAATCACGGCCCCTCCACTCTTTAGCGCTGTGACCTTGGGCAAGTGGCCCCACCTCCCCGAGCCTCTCTCTTTTACTAGTGGGCTCAGAGTAGCGGCCCGCGTAGGGCGCTCCGAGGTCGCTCCTAAGTGTGACCGGGTCTCGGGAGTGGCTGCCTCTGGCGCCAAAGTGCGCCCCCACGCGCAGCGACGCGGCTTGAGAGCTCTCAACTCGAGCTGAGGCACAGACCCCGTGCGTCGTCGCCAGTCTGTCTCAGCTCACCTGAGGTAGCAGACGCTCGCGGCGGCACGCTCTGGGGCGCCACGAGGAGGCCCGCGGAGCGAGCGGTCGGTAAACAACGGGTCTTTAGTTTGCAGGTGGTGAAACTGACTGGTCTGCTTAGAGCGCGTACAAGCCAAGACGCTGCTGGGATTTTTAAATTTCTCCTCAGTAGCAATCGAGATGGAGCCATCCGGTTGGTGCCATTTTAAACTTTTGGTCCCTGAAAGGTTAAAGATTCCCCCGCCTGCTGCTCCCTTCTCTCTTTTTTTCCTTATTTCCTCCCTCTTCTCATCCTCACCTAGGCGGGCGGGCTGCCGGGGCCGGGGCCGGGAGCCGCCGAGCGGACCAGCACTTGTTGCTCGGTTTCCCGGGCGTTTGTCCTCTTCCCACCATCACCTAGGCGGGCGGCCGGGGCCGGGAGCCGCCTGAGCAGACAGGCACTTGTTGCTCGGTTTCCCGGTTTCCCGGTTTCCCGGGCGGGCATTAGCAACGGTTTCGCCAGTGGTCAGCTCGCAGCTTGGAGCCGACCAGGACGTTCTTGCGCCAAGTTTTTGCCCTCGGATGGGCTGAGGGTAGCGGGGGAGGACCGAAAACCGGGTAAACTGGGCCCCGGAGGCTCTTCGACGGGCTCTGCACAGAGCTCCGGGCGCTCGAGCACAGCGGCGAGCCGGGCTCAGGCGTGCGGGGTGGTAAGCGCTCAGCCCGGGGACAGAGCCTGAGGTGGGGGGAGGCACTAAAAAGGCATTGCCTGCGAACTGATGGAGACCACCACACACATGCATTTTTTTAATCTCCTTTTCTCCTTTATTCTCATTCACATTCCTCTTCCTCTGCTCTTCTTTCCCCTCTTACTGTTGCTGTTGAGGAAGGGTTGTTTGTTTTACTTTTGAACATTCGAGTACCTGTGACATAAAAGAGGGAAGGCTGGAATGGGGAGCGATGGGTGGATGTTATACTGCAGGTGCCAAGGCTCTTTGAAAACCACGACATGCACTAGCGTCCTTGACTTGGGGCCACTGGCTAAAATCATTCTAGGCTTGCCTCAGAGCACGGTTTGTGGTCCAGTCAAGCAGTAGTGAGGGACCCAGCACCTGGGCTTTTTTTTTTCCTTCTTGCTTTATCTCCCTCTTTCCTTCATTTCCTTCCCCAGTAGGCAGTTGATGTAAAAATGATAGGGTACTAAATGACCACTTTCGAGGTACATTCTTAAGGACCACTGAGGGTGGGAAAAATGAGTTCTTAGGGTCTTCAAGAGTCTTTTATTTATAAATAGGAAATTCTAATTTGTGAGACCTTTTTAAAAAAGCACACTTCCAGGAAAACAGTTTAAGAGTCTTGAGAGATTTTTAAATTTTCTGGGTCTAAGGTATTCTTTACCGTCACTCCCTTATCTTTTGGTACTTGGGCCAAAGAATAATTGTACTGGAAGCTATATGAGATGTTCCAGGTAAGAGGATTTGGCCAGTGGTCAACTGAGATCTGTAAACATAAGACTGCTAAATGCTACTCCCAAAACCGGCGCCTCTCTCCAGGAAGAATTATTCCCACCTCTAAGTAGGGGTGTGACTGGGTTCAAGATGCTGAAGTTGATGTCTGGGGAAAGTCCTGTACTGCACTGTCTTGTAGGGGGCTTCAGACCCAGAAGAAACAGACATTCTGAGCTGCTCTCCGGCTCTGGCTGTCTCAGAGATGCCAGGGCACCCTTGGGCTGGCCTCTCACAGACAGGGCTTTGGAACCCTCATTTGCTTCAGGGACTCATTCCTCCCTATACTGTAGCCTTCAGCTTTCTAGGTCTTTGTCCTGAATTCTTCCCACCTTCTCTCTGAGTCCTATTGGAGACATGGGTGCTAGTGGTCCATTGATAATGTGCTACTTTTCTCAAGTACATTCATGCCCTCTGAATCAGGAACAGTGCAACCCCCAACGTCAAACTCTGAAATAACTTGCATGAGTCTGACCGGTAGCTTGGTACCTGGGTACCACCTGGCTGAATGGCGTATGTTTCTGCCCTTGAGTCAGAGTTCCAGTTCTGTCTCCTCCCTTTACCCAGGTACTCTCTCTTGGGCTTAACCCTGTCACCATCCTTGTATTGTACCTAAGTGGAGTTGCCTGCTCAAAACTTCATTAGTGCTTTTGTTTGTCAAAACTTTACTAGTGCTTTTTTTGTCAAAACTTTTCACCTTTATCATTTCTTCCTTGCTTACAGACCAACAGCTTCAGCTGACACCATCAACTCCTGCCAATTTATCGGTTTTGTGCCAAGGCTCTGAAATGCCAACTATGTCGAGGCCTGCACTTGATGTCAAGGGTGGCACCTCTCCTGTAAAGGAGGTAAGTTTTCTTCATTTTACAGATGGAGATACTGAGGCATGGAAAGATGAACTGGTGAAGGATGGTGCCAGGTATAGTATTGAGCAAAGAGAAAATAAATAGCAGGGCTTTTTTCTGGGGAAAATGAGACTAGCTTTTGCCTAAGTGGTTGAATTGAACCCACTAGAAGTGTTGAAAGACAGCAGAGAAGGGAGCAGAGAAACAAAATTGAAACAAGACCACTGCATGAAAAAGATTAAAATGAGACTGAGAAGAGGGACAATGCTCCCTTTTTAGAGCCCTAGATACAGGGGAGGGGAGGGAGGGAAGAGCAGTGAACCCACTTAGGATGGTGGGTTCTGCAGTGCTACATCTGGGAGGTCTCAACTCAACACTCAGCATGGTAGCAAAAGGATACATGAACTGAAAACCTGTTTCCAGGGGATCTTCTACCACCCATTCATTTCTAGCCCAAAATGCAGTACATACAGGAACCTTGTGGGTCCAGTGAATAGTAAGGGACAGACCAGGAGCAGGGTACTATGGTGTGCTTTTCTGTCTTCTAGGATGCCAACCAGGAGATGAACTCTCTGGCTTACTCTAACCTGGGGGTGAAAGATCGCAAAGCAGTGACCATCCTGCATTACCCTGGGGTTGCTTCAAATGGAGCCAAGGCCAGTGGGGCTCCCGCTAGCTCCTCAGGATCGCCATCTCCAATAGGCTCCCCTACTGTCACCCCTCCCACTAAACCCCCACCCTTCAACCTGCACCCTACCCCTCACCTACTGGCCAGTATGCAGCTGCAGAAACTTAATAGCCAGTATCATGGGATGGCTGCTGCTGCTGCTGCTGCTACTGCTACTGCTGTAGCCACTCCAGGGCAACTGGGGGAGGCAGGGGCCCTGCAAAACTGGGGCCTTGGGGCTCAGGCGGGAGAGGCGGGGTCACTGTCTCCTTCTTCGGGTGCCCAGAGCCCTGCTATCATTGATTCTGACCCAGTGGATGAGGAGGTGCTGATGTCGCTGGTGGTGGAACTGGGACTGGATCGAGCCAATGAGCTGCCAGAGCTGTGGCTGGGGCAGAATGAGTTTGACTTCACTGCAGATTTTCCCTCTGGCTGCTGATGTCACATGTCCCTAAAGATGGAGGAACAAAGCCACCTATTCTGTTGTAAATAAAAATAAAGTTACTTGCAAAGAGACAGTCGACTGGGAGCATTCATGATGGCAAGCTAAAGATGTGCAATGCACCCTGGTACCTTTTTGGCAATTCTGAGGCCAGGGAAGGGATGCAGGACACTAGCTGAGGTGGGAGGAGCAGATGGGATGGGAAGCCAGGAAAGGTTCTTTAAACTTCTGCCACCACCACTGCCCTTACCTCCTCAGGAGTTCAGGGACCTAAGACTCCAGGAATACTCTTGTTCAAGGTTGAGCATAGTACAGGGACTGGTTGGAGCCCTATATTGAAAAAATACTGCTTCAAACCTATCTGCAGCCTCTTTGCCAATAACAACCACAGCTACATGGTACACATTGAGAACTTTAAAATCAACCAAGACAATTGACCCTTTGCCTTTTGTTCTTTTTTTTGTGTGTGTGTCTTTTTGAGGTAGGGTCTCACTCTAGCCCAGGCTGATCTGGGCTTCACTATGTAGTCTCAGAGTGGCATTGAACTCACAATGATCTTCCTACCTCTGTCCTTTGCCTATGGACAAATAGGGCCAAAGAGTCTATAACTAGAATCTCAGAGTTTGTCATTAAAGTGGAATTCCAGCCGGGCATGGTGGCACACACCTTTAATCCCAGCACTCAGGAGGCAGAAGTAGGAGGATCGCAGTGAGTTCAAGGCCACCCTGAGACTACATAGTGAATTCCAGGTCAGCCTTGTCTAGAGCAAGACCCTACCTTGTAAAAAAAAAAAAAATTGGGATTCCAGGTACCTTCTTTTTTAGGTTTTTCAAGGTAAGGTCTCACTCTAGCCCAGGCTGACCTGGAATTCACTATATAGTCTCAGTCTGGCCTCGACCTCACAGTGATCCTCCTACTTCTGCCTCCCAAATTCTGGGATTAAAGGCATGTGCAACCATGCCAGGCTCTATGTACCTTCTTGAAGCCCCTCTCTCTAAGCATGAAACACTGAGCCAGTCTGAGTGTCCCCTGACTCCTATCTCCATGGCCCACCTTGTATGGGGAGATCCTATTATTTAGACTAGCCACTCCAACATACAAGCACAAATGTGGGCTGAACTTGACAAGTTCAATGTTTTGCTCTTAAGTGCTGAGGAGGTAGTGGCCTCAGAAGTATACCAAGTAACAGAAAAGTGACACTGCCCTGGATCCTGGTTCTAAGGGGCCCCAAATACAACTTTGGATTTATGTAGGGCCTGGAAACTACTGTCTACATCTCAGATTCCTGAAGACCTTCTGCCTTAAACACTAAAAACTATTTGGCCTCTCAGGAGCAGCATCAGACTTTACCCCATAGCACTTTTCCAGGAGCCTGCTAATAAAGGCACTTCGCTGAATTCAGCCCTCCCTGGGCACCTGCTTCAGATCAGGCACTTCACTAGACACTGCGAGCATGAATCAGGTAAAGTTTGCACCTTTGAGGAGGTTCTTCATCCCAGAGAAAGACAGGTGCAAGTACTGTAATAAACTAATATTTCCCAGAGCATAGGGAACAGTATTACTTGATCCCAGAAAAGGAAACAGCTCCATCTACCTGGAAAGTCTGGGGAAGGCTCTGTAATACTGAACTGGTTCTTTTGTTTGTTTTTACATCTCATGAGTAATAAATACATTATACAACCTCCTTATAAAAAGTAGAGTTCTACCAGAGGGGACTCTTGCCTAATACTGTAAACCTGGTCAAGAGCCCATGTGTGGGGAGGTTATAGGCCCTAGAGAGAAAGCCACTATTGTCGTTTTACTAAGTGGACATGTGCCCATCAAACTGCCTTCTAAATATTCATGTTTATGCCTATAGATTAGTGCTGTTCTCAGCATTTGTAAGAAAAGATGCTTTTTGCAGTGGGTGGCAGTTCCTCAGACTGATATCTGATCAAAGTATTGAAAATAAGGGACTACAGAATACTCAGCCATAAGTGATATATCTATATCACCCCCTCCAAGGCTTAGGGAAGACTGAAGAAGACAGAACAAATAATGGTTACTCAGGATCAGGGAGAAATTTTCTTCAGAGATGTAGCCCTTGGTAAGGTGCCCATGCTCCAGTAAACAACTACTCTCCTATGTTCGTGAAAGCAACCCTAATTAAATTCAGTGGGTCACAAAAAAAAAAAAAAGCAGAATTAGCTGGGTGCGGTGGTGCATGTCTTTAATCCCAGCACTTGGGAGGCAGAGGTAAGTGGATTGCTGTGAGTTCAAGGCCACCCTGAGACTACATAGTGAATTCCAGGTCAGCCTGAGCTAGAGAGCAAGACACCCTACCTTGAAAAAAAAAATAGTAGAATTAGCCGGGCATAGTGGTACACATCTTTAATCCCAGCACTTGGGAGGCTCTGAGGAAGGAGGATCACTGTAAACTCAAGGTCACCCTGAGACTAATTCCAGGTCAGTCTGGGCCAGAGCAAGACCCTAACTCAAAAAAACAAAGAAAAATAGAATTATGGGAAGAGGTACAGCAAGAGTGGGAGGGAGACAACAGAAGGTAAAGGGCAGTAAATGTGACCAAAATACATTACATACATGTATAAATTTGTCAAAAATAAATATAGGGGCTGGAGAGATGCCTTAGTGATTAAGGCACTTGCCTGCGAAGCATAAGAACCCAGGTTCAATTCCCCAGAACCTACATAAGCCAGATGCACAAGGTGGCACATGTGTTTGGAGTTCATGTGCAGTGGCTAGAGCATATGACACTGGGTTCCATTCTTGGCACTGCAAAATAAAATGCTAAAAATTGTATAAACATCACAGACAAGGTTAAAATACCTTTTGACCAAATCTCTTCCTCAATTCCAATTACCTCTGGTCCTCCACAGAGATAGCAACTCTTTACTCATGTAGCATCCTTGTGAACCTTGTTCTGTGTCATAATTTGAAGATGTATTTATCCACAGAAAGGACTGGGTTTTCCAATAAGACTTAGCCAAGGGAAGAATGAGTGAGGGAAACAGCTGTTACACAGGTGCAAGTTAATGAGCAGGACAGTGGCTAAAATCCAGAAGTTATGCAGGCTCCAGGCTAATGGAGGTCATGTGTGGTGATAGGGCAGAGAAGTTTGCTCAAGGTGGAAGGGAACGCACAGGGTCTTCTGGGAGCATGCTTCCATCTTTAGTGCCACCATATTGTAGCCTATGGAGACTATGTGGAGGTTTGCAGAAAAATATGCAAATTTGATTTTTATTTTTCCGTAGGGTGATCCCACTGTAGGTGATTAGATTCATCTAAGGTTTAGAAGTGGGAGATAAAGTTTTTTTGTTTGTTTGTTTTGCAAAAACAGGTAGGAGGATCCCATAGTGGAGGCACCAGTTTGCATTCCTACCAGCAGTGAATAAGTTCTCTTTATATATTGTCATTTCTTTTCTTTTCTTTTCTTTTTTTTTTTTTTTTTTGGTTTTTCGAGGTAGGGTCTCCCTCTATCCCAGGCTGACCTGGAATTTGCTATGTAGTCTCAGGGTGGCCTCAAACACATGGTGATCCTCCTACCTGTTTCCCAAGTGCTGGGATTAAAGACGTATGCCACCATGCCCAGCCAAGATAAGGGTTTTGGAGGGAGCTGGTAAGGCAGGGGAAAGAAACGGGTCAGGCATGGTAGCTCATGCCTTTAATCCCAGCACAAGAGGCAGAGGTAGGAGGATTGCTGTGAGTTCTGAGGCCACCCTGAGATTACATAGTGAATTTCAGGTCAGCCTGGGCTAGAGCAAGACCTTACCTCAAAAAAGGGGGGCTGGAAAGGGCTGGAGAGGTGGCTTTGCAGTTAAGGCGCTTGCCTGCCAAGCCAAAGGACCTCAGTTCGATTCCCCAGGACCCACGTAAGCCAGATGCACAAGGTGGCAAATGCATCTGGAGTTCATTTGCAGTGCCTGGAAGCCCTTGCTACTCTCTCTCTCTCTCTCTCTCTCTCCCCCTCCCTCCCTCTTTCCCTCTCTCAAATAAATTAATTAAATTAAAAGGGCTGGAGAGATTGCTTAGTGGTTAAGGCCCTTGCCTGTGAAGCCTAAGGACCCAGATTTGATTCTCTAGGTCCCACATATGCACAAGGTGGCACATGAATCTGGAGTTTGTTTACAGTGGCTGGAGGTCCTGGCATGCCCATTCTCTCTCTCTCTCTCTCTCTCTCTCTCTCTGTGTGTGTGTCTCAAATAAAATAAATTAATTAATTTTAAAGAAAGAAAATATGCTTAAAAAACAAGCAAAGAAACCGGAAAGGAAGCCTGGAATGGGAGAAGGAGGTGAGCAGGGCTGGCTCCAGGACCTGGAGTCTATGAGAAGAACAGAACAGGAAGGGAAAAGAGGGAGGGGAAAAGAGTGTTCAGCAGAAGTGCCTCAGAATCTGCAGCTCCTTAGGGACACAAGAGCATGTATGAGAACAGGAGAAGAAATCCTAAAAGGCTGGGGTATCCCAAGGTCCCTCTCTGCTAGGCCTTCAAAAACCATGAAGTTGGTTCAACAGAACACATCAGTAGGCTAGATTTTGCACCTGGTCTTTAGCATGCTTCCCTTGATCTCTGTGTGCTTTGGGGCCCCCAGGATGGTAGCAATACTTGGGGTGGAAAGAGGCCTGAGTCAGGGGCCAGTGCATCTATAAGGGGAGTCGTAAAAGTGAGAGGAGTAAAACTGAGAGGTAAGTGGTGGCAGAGACTAGCCTGAGCCTCCCTGGTATATTAAGGCTCCCTTGGGGGGAGGACAGAAGATTGTATATATGATATATATCATAATATAGCTGATTCATATAATAACTCAGTAATATAAGTTAGCTCACAAAACTGTAGAGGCTGGCCGGGTGTGGTGGTACACACCTTTAATCCTAGCACTAGGGAGGCAGAGGTAGGAGGATCGCCATGAGTTCAAGGCCACCCTAAGACTACATAGTGAATTCCAGGTCAGCCTGGACTAGAGTGAGACTCTACCCAGAAAAAAAAAAAAAGACTATAGAGAGTAAAGAGTCCCTTCATCTGCTGTCTGCAAGCTAGATACTCAAGAAAGCCAATGGTGAGATTTAAGAGTCCAAAGGCCCAAGAAAGGCAGAGGTGTTCCAGCACATGGGAGGCAGAGGTAGGAGGACTACTTTGAGTTTGAGGCCAGCCTCAGACCACATAGTGAATTCCAGGCCAGCATGGACTACAGTGAGATCTTACCTTGACAAACCAAAATAAGAAAGGAATAAAGAAAGAAAAAAAAAAAAAAGGAAGGATGGGAAAGGTTGAGGGTCATCTTCATCCAAAGGCCAGAGATTCAGGAGTGCTGAATTCCAAGGGCAAGAAAAAATTGATGTCCCAGCTCAAACAGAAGCACATTCACTTTTCTTCATCCTATTTGTTCTTTTCATGCCCCAACAGATTGGATGATGCTCACTCACAACAGGGAAGGCAACCCTCTTTATTCAGTCTCCTGATTAAAATGCCAGTCTCTGGCTGGAGAGATGGCTGAGTGGTTAAATGTGCTTGCTTGCCCAGGTTCGTTTCCCCTGTACCCATGTAAAGCCAAACACACATAGCACAAGTGGCTTAAATTCATCTGCAGTGGCAGGAGGCCCTAGTGCTATCTCTCCTCTCCTCTCTTTCTCTCTCTGTCTCTCTGACACACACACACACAAATACAATTTTTTAAAATATTTGATTTATTTGATAGAGAGAAGGGGGGATAAAACGGGCATGCTAGGGCCTCCTGCCACTGCAGATGAACTTCAGACACATGTGCCATCTTGTGTATCTGGCTTACATGGGTCCTGGGGAATCAAAGCTGGGTCCTTTGGTTTTGCAGGCAAGCATCTTAACCACTAAACCATCTCTCCAGCCTCAATTTTTTTAAAGAATTTATTTATTATTTTTTCTTTTTTAATGTGTTAATTTTTAAAACTAATTAATTAATCAGTGTGTCAACAGCACATGTTGGTACCATTTATGCACTCATCCCTATCCCCCCTCTGAAAGACCCTCCTCGTTGGGGGTGCCAGTTATCCCTATGGGGATTGTGGGTCATGCATTGTGGGGGTAGCCATCAGGTATGTGGAAGAGGCAATGTCCCTCTGTGTAATGTCCCAACGTAGGACTCTTAACAATTTTTCTGCTCCCTCTTCCATGAATTTCCCTGAGCCATGTTGGCTTTCTTTTAGGTTTACTTTAGTCATGGGCTCCTGGGAACCTCTGTGTCTCTGGATCTCTGGTTTGGGAGGAGCTCAGTGTCCTCAGTGTCTCTCTCCTTCTCCCTTGTGCTGACCAGGTTCACAACAAAAACAGCACTCTTGCTCATGTCTGCTGTTACTTATGGTTTCAGCTGGGGCCCTGGTAAGGTGTGATGGGCTGATTTTCTCCTCAGGTTCTGCTCTTTTCTTTGACTCTTCAATCTCAGTCTTCCTAGTAGCCCAATTTTTTTTAATGAAAAGACGTAAAGATATAGTGGAAATGGGATCTTTTTCATGTATTTGACACAAAGAGAAACGAGGAGACAGAGAGAGAAAGAATGGGTGTGCCAGGCACTTCAGCCATGGTAAGTGAACTCCAGACACATGCGCCACCTTGTGCATCTGGCTTACATGGGTCCTGGGGAATCGAACCTGGGTTCTTTGGCTTCACAGGCAAATGTCTCACTAAGCCATCTCTCCAGCCCAAATATTATTTTTTTGAATAAATGAAATATCAGTCACTTACAGGCATACCCAGAGGTACTATTTTGCCAACTGCCTGGGCACCCCTTAGCTCCTCTAAAGTCACCATCACACAGCACACAAGTTGCTTCTGGATGAGAAGGAGAACAACCTTGTCTCGTGGTGTCAGCAGCCAGAATTGTGGCCACCTGAGCCCCAGAGCTAGAGCTAGAGCAGGCTCTGCTGAGAGGAGGATGGGGAAGGAGGATTCCCTAGGGCACAGTACACTAAAGTCCCCAACCCCTGCCCCATCACTTCATAGCCAACCCTATAATAACACATTAGGTTACCAGGAAGTTTCTGAAGGCAAACCCTAGGGTCACCTGGCTTAGGCCCTGGGAATCAGGAGTCAAGGCTCCAGGGTGCATGCAGATAAGGAGTGCTGATGGCAGGCATAGACCCTGCAGCCTGGAACAGATGGGAACATGTAGCCAAAGGACTCCTAGAACCCAGGGGCTATATTAGTCCCTAGGAATAAATTAGACCCCGTCCCTGCTCTCAACAAACTCAGAGTACAATATCCAGATAGTCATGACCTTGAAGGGTGAATTGGCCTTGCATAAGGCAACAAAGCTGGTGAGGTGGCCTTCAGGAAGAGGGATAAGTGGAGCACTACCAAGAAGATAGGATCAGGCCTGCTGGAAAGCAGAACAAAACACTAGATTTTTTTTCTAGTGAAATGAGGAAGCTTTTCCAAGAATGACACAAAGCCCAGGAGCTAGAAAAGACATTTATATAGTTCCTTTGACATTTAAGAGATTTATATATTTTAAGATATTATTTAACTACATTCTTTGTTCTGATTAGTTTTTACTTTTGGCTTTTTTTTTTTTTTTCTAAGACAGAGTCTTGTTCTGCAGTTCCAGCAGCTGGCCTTGAACTCAGGCTAGTCTTGAATTTGTAGCAAACCTCCTGCTGGGCCTCTCAAGTACAGGGTGCATAGATATGCATCACCACACCAGGCTTTTTTTTTTTTTTTAAGAGAATCTCTTTTTTGTTTTGTTTTTTTGGTTGTTTTTGTTTTTCGAGGTAGGGTGTTACTCTAGACCAGGCTGACCTGAAATTCACTATGTAGCCTCAGGGTGGCCTTGAACTCACAGTGATCCTCCTGCTTCTACCTCCCAAGTGGATCAAAGGCATGCACCACCACGCCTGGGGAGAACCTTTTTAAATATTTAATTTTTATTTATTTGTTTGAAAGAAACAGAGAGAGAGAATGGGTGCGCCAGGGCCTCCAGCCACTGAAAACAAACTCCAGATGCATGCGCCACCTTGTGTATCTGGTTTATATAGGTCCTGGGGAATCGAATCTGGGTTCTTTAGCTTTGCAGGCAAGCACCTTAACGCTAAGCCAGCTCTCCAGCCCACAATGCAGCTTTGAAAATGTCGTTAAAGGGCTGAAGAGCTGGCTTAGCGGTTAACACGCTTGCCTGTGAAGCCTAAAGATTCACATTTGACTCTCCAGGTCCCATGTAAGCCAGACGCACAGTGACGCAAGCACGCAAGGTCGCACATGCACACAAAGGTGTACATGTCTGGAGTTTGATTGCAGTGACTGAAGGCCCAGGCGTGCCAATCCTCTCTCTCTCTGTCTCATAAAAAAAAAAGAAAAAAAAGGCTGGGTGTGGTGGTGCATGCCTTTAATCCCAGCACTCGAGAGGCAGAGGTAGGAGGACTGCTGTGAGTTCAAGGCTACCCTGAGACTTCATAGTGAATTCTAGATCAGCCTGGGCTAGAGTGAGACCCTACCTTGAGAAAAAAGAAAAGAAAAGAGAAAAGGCCAGTCTGTTGGGCTTGCTTCAAAAAAATAAAACGCAGTTAAAGCCTGGTGTGTGGGCTGGAGAGATGACTTAGCAGTTAAGATAAATGCCTGCAGAGCCAAAGGAACCAGGTTCAATTCCCCAGAACCCACATAAGCCAGATACACAAGGTGACACATGAGTCTGGAGTTCATGTGCAGTGGTTAGAAGCATTGGTGCACCCATCCCCCCCTCTCTCTTTCTCTCTCTCTCAAATAAATAATTTTTTAAAAAGCTGCATGGTGAACCATGTATGGTACATGTAATCTGTAATCTCAACACTCCAGAGGTGGGGGCAGGGGAACCACAAATTCAAGTACGGCTTGGGCTACATCATGAGACTATGTCCCCAAAAAGCCAAAAGAAAAACCTTCATGGCCAAAAAAAAAAAAAAAGAAACACCATTAACAAAGCCAAAGTAAAGATGAACTATAAGTTAGAAAATAGCTATAATTTAGGGCTGAAGAGATTTCTTAGTGGTTAAGGCACTTGCCTGCAAATCCTAAGAACTCATGTTCAAATCTCCAGGTCCCACATAGCCAGACACAGTGACACAGGCACACAATGTCGCACATGGGCACAAGGGGGCACAAGCACTTGGAGTTTGTTTGCAGCAGGCTGAAGTCCTGCCATGCCCATTTCCTCTTTCTCTCTCTTTCAAAATAAAAATAATAAAAAAGAAAATATCTACAATTTGTAGGGACTATGAAAACAATACTTACAAATAAGTTAGAGATCACTAGCTCAGTATAAAAATAGGTAAATAGGCTTAGAGAGATGGCTTAGTAGTCAAGGAGCTTGATTGCAAAACCTAAGGACCTGAGTTCGATTCCCAGTACCCACATAAAGCCAGATGCACAAAGTGGAACATGCATCAGGAGTTCATTTGCAATGGCTAAAGGCCCTGGCATGCCCATCCTCTCTCTGTTTGCAAATAAATTATATATATATATATATATATATATATATATATATATATATATATGTTTTTGGAGGTAGGGTCTCACTTTAACCCAGGCTGACCTGGAATTCTCTATGTAGTCTCAGGGTGGCCTCGAACTCACTGTGATCCTCCTACCTCTGCCTCCCGAGTGCTGGGATTAAAGGTGTGCGTCACCACACCTGGCTTAAATATTTTTTAAAGTAGATAAATAGGTCTGAAGAGATTATTCAGTGGCTAAGGTGCTTGCTGCATGAACATGATACCCAAGCTGGGAACCCCAGCCATGACTATAAACATGGAGGGAGGCAGAGACAAGAGAATCTACCAGAAACTCAAGGGCCAGCTAGTATGGCAAAGTAGCAGTAAATAATGTGAGAACATGCCTCAAACAAGGTGGAAGACAAGGACTGACACTGGAGTTGTCCTCCAGCCACCACACATGCCCTGTGGTATGCACATGCCTTCACTCACACACATGAACACACACACATCATATATACACATCACACATACACATGAAAAAGGTAAATAATATCAACATATAGTTCACAGAAAATTAAACAGAATTTTTTTTTGTTTGCTTGTGTGTGTGTGTGTGTGTGTGTGTGTGTGTGTGTGTTTTACAGTGCTAAGAATCAAACTCAGGGCCTCACACATACTATGCAAGTATCTACCACCAAGCCACAGCCTTAGCCCTGAAACAATTTCTTTTATTTTAGAGAGAGAGAATTGGCACACCAGGGTCTCAGCCACTGCAATTGAACTCCAGACACTTGTCTCACCCAGGGGACATGTGTGACCTTGCACTGGCCTCACCTTTGTGTGTCTGGTTTATGTTGTATCTGGAGAGTCGAACATGGGTCCTTAGGCTTTTCAGGCAAGCACCTTAACCACTAAACCATCTCTCCAGCCCTGAAACAATTTTAATGCTTAACTAAAGGTGCTCAACTTCACTCATACCAAAAGAAATATTACACCACAGAGGCTGGGGAGTGGCTCAGCTGTTAAAGGTGCATATTCTGCAAGCCTATCAACCTGAACTGAGTTGGATTCCCTGCACTCATATGAAACCAGATGAAAAATGATATACCAGTCTTTAACTCCAACCTGCATAGGGCAATGGAAAGCAGAGCCAGGATATCATACATATGTGTACAAATGTACATACACGTCCAAATAAAAATAAACTTCACTGGCCAGGCATGGTGACACATGCCTCTAATCCCAGCACTCAGAAGGCAGAGGTAGGATTGCTGTGAGTTTGAGGCCACCCAGAGACTACATAGTGAATTCCAGGTCAGTCTGGTGTAGAGTGAGACCCCACCTCAAAAAAATCAAAAAATAAATTAAAAAGAAATAAAAAAGAAGAGAGCAACCCAAAATAGGGAGGGAAGGGAAAGGGAGAAGAGGAGCGAGGAGGGAAGAAGAGAGGAGTCTATAGGCCAAAGACTGAAAAAGAAAAGAGACCTAACAAATCTAGTGAGAACGCCTAAGCCCTGCTCCACAGCCAAAGCCCCAGGGGGTGATCTTGGTGTTTGCAGGAACAAAGCACCGGGTTGACTCCTTCCCAGCCCCAAGCTCAAGCACCACCAAGCAGCCAAACTTGCCTGTAGCAGTAGCATCAGTTGGCCCTATCTCCCTGCCTTCTACTCAGTAATGAAAGAGACCCTAGCTGGGAATGGTAGTGCATGCCTTTAATCCCACCACTCAGGAGGCAGAGGTAGGAGGATCACCATGAGTTTGAAGCCAACCTGAGACTATATAGTGAATTCCAGGTCAGCCTGGGCTAGAGCAAGACCCTACGTTGGGAAAAAAAAAAACAAAAACAGAAAGAGACCCTAGCTCATTGGCTTTAGCAACCCATCATCATTGAATGTCACCCAGCAAAAGCAAGCTAGTCAAGGCAGGAAAGGCCTTCTAGTCCTGTAAACAGGATTATCAAAGTCTAAAGAGTGGCTGGGAAAATGACTCAGTGGTTAAAGGCTCTGCAAAGCTTGCCAAACTGGGTTCAATTCCCCAGTCACCCACCTAAACTAAATACAAAAAAGGTTACACAGGGCTGGAGAGGTGGCTTAGCAGTTAAAGCAGTTGCGTGCAAATCCTAACGACCCAGGTTCAATCTTTCTCCAGATCCCACATAATGCAGATGAACAAAAGGTGAGGCAAGTGCAAGTTCGCACATGCCTACAAGGTGGCACAGGCATCTGAAGTTTGATTTCAGTGGTTGAGGCCCTAGTGTGCCAATTCTCTTTCTCTCTCTAAAACATAAAATTTGAAAAAGGTGACACAATCATCTGGTGTTTAATTGCAGCAGCAAGGGACCTTGGACACACACACATACACACACACACACAGTACAAATATATATTTTTTAAAATTAGAAAGTCTATGGCTGGAGAGATGGCTAAGCAGTTAAGGTACTTGCCTGCCAAGCCTAAGAACTCATGTTCAAATCTCCAGGTCCCATGTAGCCAGATGCACAAGTGACACAAGCACACTATGTTGCACATGTTCCACAAGGGAGCACACACATCTGGAGTTTGTTTATAGCAGACTGAAGGTCCGGACATGCCTGTTTCTCTCTGAAGAATGAAAATAATAGGGGACTTCCAGTTAAGATGGTGGCGTAGGAACCACGCCAAAGCAGCCTAGGGGAGAAAACAAAACAAAACAAAACAGCAAAATATACTCTTCTACTAAAAAGGGAAGGTGTATAATAAATTATCAACCACAGCAAGAAAGTAGGAGAGACCCAGAGTGTCTAGAGCCCACAGAAGCAGGCAGAAGCCACTCCAGCAGCGGCAGCACCAGGTCCATGTGGCCACAGACACAAGGCTCAGCCTGAGCTGCAGGAAGAGCCAGGTGAGGGGCTTTTCCACTCACACCACCCTCCTCTCAAACTCAAGAAACATGAAGGGAGGATGGCAGGGACCAAAAAAGCAGCTCGTGAGGAAGAGGATTGCTAGGACCAGTGGGAGAACCTTAGCCACCATCCAATGCCTCCCCTCCCCCACCACCAGTGCAAGCACCAGAAACCTGGGGAAGGGAGCTCAACTACACAGCACCCGGCGCAGGCAATCAGAGCAGCAACTCACCCAGCCAGACTACCTGAGCCCCACAGTACAGCAAAGAGGGACCCAAGTAGGCACGCAGCATAATTGAGACCAAAGCCATCCCAACAGATAACTAGGATTACACCAGGTCTGTACCCACCAAATAAGCCTGGTATATAGGCTTGAATCAGAAGTGCTAATTGCACCTTTCATGTTAGGATAAATTATATGTTAAATCTGATGGATGGTCGGATTTGCCATTCTTAAATAAGCTATATTTTGGTTATGTCATTTGTTGTTTCCTGATTTATAGTGCCTTTGTTTCCTCTTCTGTCAGTTCCTTGGGAAAGGGTCTCATTCAGTCACAAGTGGACTTGGAACCGTCTACAAACCAGAAATCTTAGTCTCCCAGTTGACAGGATTAAGCGTGTGGGGCAACACACATGCTTAGGGACTGTGACTTTGTTAGAGGATCTGTTTGTCATACTATCTACTCTTGCATGAATACTCTGGGCATGGTGGCATATGCCTTTAATCCCAGCACTGGGGAGGCAGAGATAGGAGGATCACCATGAGTTCGAGGCCACCCTGAGACTACATAATGAATTCCAGGTCAGCCTGGGCCAGAGTGCTGGGATGAAAGGCATTTATCACCACACCTGGCTTTTTCTTCTGTCTTCATTCCTTCCTTTCTTCTTTTCTTCCTTCCTTCCTTCCTCCTTTCTTTCTTTCTTTCTTTCTTTCTTTCTTTCTTTCTTTCTTTCTTTCTTTCTTTCTTCTGTGTGTGTTTGTAAGGAAAGTGTAACAGAAAAGTGAAAGAGAACACCAGACTTGATCTCTACAGACAGGCTGTTTATTGAGAGGAACAGCAAGGGGAAGCAGCTTTCCAGCGGGATGCAGGCTGAAGCACTGAGCCAGGCTGGGGTTCAAATTTATAAGGAGGATCCTAAGAAAAACAGACTGTACCAGATGCAGTAGATAAGGAACTTTTAGCTGTTTGTGTCCTTGTTCAGGATAGGCTTCTTCAGCCAGGATTGTCTAAGGGAGGATACCCATATGGTTTCTGGTCCTTCAAGGTCATCTGAGTTAAGGTGAGTACATCAATCAGGGAGACATCAGGCCTTCAAGGCTTTTTAATCTTAGGGACAGTTATTAACTCTTTAGTTCCCTCTAGTTTTTAGGGAGAGTCATTAACCCTATAGTTCAGATTGTGGAAGGATAAAAATCATTTGGGAGAACTGGGAATGAGTGGGACATTGTAGGGGTGGGCTGCATGAGCAGAAACAAGGATGACATCAGATCCTCTGGTTACTTCCTGCTGGGAAATGGAGTAGATTTCTTGGGCTGTCCCGTGCAGTCATGTGAAGGTTGGATGCCCAGGAGCTGAAATTCAGTCCCCATGAAGAATTCAGTGACTCACTGTGAAAGCGTGTGTTCTGTCTTGGAGGAATTCAGTGAGGCATCTGAGTATGCAAGGACCAAAAGAGGGTGAATATTATCATAATCAGGGGAATAAAGTACATGTCAGAGACAGGATAGGTTTAACTTGAAGGGAGTAGAGCTGTGATTTCTTAACTTATAGCAATAGATATCTTAGTTGGTCATAGAGAGATGTCAGGTCACATTCAGATAAATATTTTTTTTTTTTTTTTTTTTTGGTTTTTTGGGGTAGGGTCTCACTCTAGCCCAGGCTGACCTGGAATTAACTATGTAGTCTCAGGGTGGCCTCGAACTCACAGCGATCCTCCTACCTCTGCCTCCCGAGTGCTGGGATTAAAGGCGTGCGCCACCACGCCCAGCTACATTCAGATAAATATTATTGGCCATTAAAAAAGTGTAGCAGGGCTGAAGGGGTGGCTTAGTGGTTAAGGTGTTGGCCTGCAAAGCCAAAGGACCCATGTTCAATTCCCCAGGACCCACGTTAGCCAGATGCGCAAGAGGGCACATGCGTCTGGAGTTTGTTTGTAGTGGCTGGAGGCCCTGGCGCGCCCATTCTCTCTCTCTCTCTCTCCCTGTTTCTCTGTCAAATAAATAAAAATAAATTTTTTTAAAAAAAAGTGTAGCAGACAGCTTCAGGTTTTGCTGAGATGAACTTCCAGACCAGGCACAGTTATGGAGGAAAGGATATTTATTGAAGCTTACAGATCCAGGGGAAGTTCCACAATGGCAGAAGAAGCTGGCCTGCCTTCACAGGACCAAACACAGAGAAGCAAAAGCCAAAAGCCACACAGCACATCACACTTCAGGAACTCCAGCTAGGTGCACTTTGCATATCTATAGGTTGAAATCTCAAACCCACCACCACACCTTAAGATCGACCCAGTGATACCACCTCCAGCTAGTTGGATGCATATGCAAACTACAGACTAAAAATACATGAATATATTGGGGGCCATCTATTCAAACTACTACAAAAGGCTAATATTATTGACTCTGGACTGGTAACCTTTACTTCTCCACAATCGGTGTAGTCCATCATTGAAGTTTTAGTCACACAGGTGTGGCTTTTGAGAGTTTCAGCTTTTGGTTTCCCATTTGCCAAACTTTACTTTGTAGTTTGTATAGGTAGTAGGCTATTATGAACAGGCAAGGAGGCAGCGCTTCAGGAGAGTGATATTTATCAGAGCCATTAGGAAAGAAACACCTAGATTATGTCAAATATGTTAGCCATTACGATCTGATTATCCATGTATGAATTTTCCTGCATGTGACATGACATTTACAGGTGACATGAACATTATATTTAAGGTTGAAAAATAATAATAATATGGGTGATAGGTAAGGAAAAAGGAATTGTTAACTTGGATGGGAAGTTAATTGGAATTTGTGGAAATATAAATATTTGGTTTAGGTAACTAGGAAGTATAAGAGATTAGTATTGAAGCAATATTTGAAATATCTTAAATTATTTTAAATTTAAGTATGATAGAGATTAAGAAGTTAACTAATTCTGAAGTTTAGGTTTAAAGGGTTTTTTTTGTATATGTCTTTAATATAGAAGGTTCATGGTCTTGACTTACTTGGTCCACAGATCTAAAAATCTTTTCTTTAGGAGAATTAATCAAACTACGTTAGGCTGAAAGGCTAAAACTTTGATTAGTCTTGATAATTTGTTATTATCAGTTGTTTATTTTATAAACATAATGAAATTATATTTAACATAATTATATTGGTTATATAATACAATGAAATACTTATATAACTAGCCCAGTTTTATCTATTAACATAAGTTTATAGCAAATAAATAAAAGTCTTACCCAATAGGAAAATATATAAGAGTAAAACACTTAAGAAACCTATTGTTGGGCTGGAGAAGATGGCTTAGTGGTTGAGGCATTTACCTGCAAAGCCAAAGGACCCTGGTTCAATTCCCCAGGAACCACGTAGGCCAGATGCACAAAGGGGTGGCATATGCATCTGGAGTTCATTTTCAGTGGCTAGAGGCCCTGGCACACCCATTCTCTCTCTCTCTTTCTCTCTCTCTCTCTCTCTGCCTCTGTCTCTATCTCAAATAAATAAATAAATAAATATATATTTTTTAAGCCGGGCATGGTGGTGCACACCTTTAATCTCAGCACTTGGGAGGCAGAGGTAGGAGGATCACCATGATTGCCATGAGTTCAAGGCCAGCCTAAGACTACACAGTGAATTCTAGGTCAGCCTGAGCTAAAGTGAGACACTCAAAAAGCAACAACAACAACTATATGTATATATATATATGTATAAACAAACCTATTAGGCTGGAGAGATGGCTTAGCAGTTAAGATGCTTGCATGCAAAGCCAAAGGACCTAGGTTCAACTCCCCAGGACCCATGTAAGCCAGAAGCACAAGGGGGCGCATGCAGCTGGAGTACATTCGCAGTGGCTGGAGGCCTTGGCTCCCCCATTTGCTCTCTCTCTCTCTCTACCTGCCTATTTATGTAGATAGATAGATAGATAGATAGATAGATAGATAGATAGATATCTCAAATAGACAAATAAAAATAAAATGTTTTAAAAAAGAAACTGGGCTGGAGAAATGGCTTAGCAGTTAAGGCGTTTGCCTATGAAGCCAGAGGACCCAGGTTCAATTCCCCAGGACTCACATAAGCCAGACACATTAGAGGCACATGTATCTGGAATTCGTTTGCATGGCTAGAGGCCCTGGCATGCCTATTCTCTCTCTCTCTCTCTCTCTCTCTCTCTCTCTCCTTGCAAATAAATAAATAATTTTAAAAAAGAAGCCTATTGTTGTAAACAGGTGTCCTATGTAACAAAATAAAGGTTTAGTTTTGATTTTTTTCATGTCACATTTTGATAGATTTTAAACAAATAGACAAAGCTAGTTAAAATAGCTTGATCTTGTTAACCTTGACACTGATATGGGAAACTAAGGTGTACAGAACTGGCATCAGAGATGGAGTGGAGGATCAGTCTTTTTACATTAGTGTAAGTCCAGGGGAATCTCTTCCAAAGCCTGAAAAAAAAATGGTTAATTAGTAGAGAGATATCTGTAGCTGTGTTATGGAATAAAGAAGAAACACAAGATAATTTTAGTACTGGCCAGAAGCTGTAATACAAACTATGGCCTTGAAACAGTACAAAAACTACAGTGTCAGTACAAAAGACTACACAGTGTGGGACATAACCAGTATAAAAGCTTATTACAATACAAGACATAACTTTGGGCCAGGGGCCTTTAAATTTTATTTTATCATAACATGAGGTATGGCGCTAAAAATAAATTTGTCACCTTATTATAGAGAATTATTTGAACTATGTAAGCAATTAAGGCCAGAAAAATACAGAGAAATAGCTTTTTAGAAGGTAGGCACACCTTATTCTTTAAATGTGTAATAGTTATAAGTACAGGCAGAGCATGTCATGTAAGACAGCATAAGGTTTTGGCATTTGTATTTGGTAACATCATTGATTAGTTTAGATGACTGTGTGGGTACCAAATACCCAGGGAAGGTTGGAAGCAGGGTCACAGAGTTTGAAATCATTTATTTTAGATGAGGACTATTGTTTGAGCATGGGGGTGTACCCTGAGATAGAGAATATGTCGTAAGAGTTAATTTAGTCATGAGCAATGAACTTGAGATACCAGAAATGAGACAGTTATGTACCTTTTTGATGATACATAAAAGAGCAGACTTTTGTCTTAATACAACCTTTTACAAATCTGTTTTTATTTATTTATTATTTATTTAAAATTTTTTAAGTTTATTTATTTGCAAAGAGAGAGAGAGAATGGGCATGCCAGGGCCTCTAGCCACTGCAAATGAGCTCCAGATGCATGCGCTCCCTTGTGCATCTGGATTACATGGGACCTGGAGAATCGAACCTGGTCCTTAGGCTTCACAGGCAAGCACCTTAACTGCTAAGCCATTTCTCCAGCCCTACAAATCTGTTTTTAAAGAGAAAATAGCATTGAACAATCAATGTTTTTAGATTAAGGAAAATAGGATTTATTTAAAATTTTTTAACATTTTTAGCATGAGATCCTTATCTTGGAAAATTAAACATAAATAAGTGAACTTTTACCTTAAGAATTAGTTTCAGTCGGGAGTGGTGGCACACACCTTTAATCCCAGCACTTGGGAGGCAGAGGTAGGAGGATTGCCAGGAGTTTGAGGCCACCCTGAGACTACATAGTGAATTTCAGGTCAGCCTGAGCTAGACCCTATCTCAGAAAAAAAAAGCAAAAAAAAAAAAAAAAAAAAAAGAATTAGTTTCCCCAATAGTTAGAATATTTTTTGATCTGTCTCCTTGTCAGCTAACAGTTCCTAGATAACATCAGAGACTATAATGAGAAGCTGTAATCAGGAGTATCTAGGTTATCAGATGTCTTCTCATTTTTTAGATCTGCCTGAAGACCATTTTTTGTTATTTAATCTTACTGTTTACATCCTCATACCTTTATACACTTGTATTGACCATTTAAATATCTTTCTTTTTTGTTTTTTGAGGTAGGGTTTCCGCTCTAGCCCAGGGTAACCTATAATTCACTATGTAGTCTCAGCCTCGAACTCACGGCGATCCTCCAACCTCTGCCTTCCAAATGCTGGGATTAAAGGCATGTGCCACCAAGCCTGGCTTAAATATCTTTCTTTCTTTCTTTCTTTTTTCTGTTTTTCCAAGGTAGGGTCTCATTCTAGCCCAGGCTGACCTGGAATTCACTATGTAGTCTCAGGGTGGCTTTGAACTCACCATGATCCTCCTACCTCTGCCTCCCGAGTGCTGGGGTTAAAGGCGTTGTATCACCACATCCAGCCTTATTAAATAAATATTTTTCTAATGGAAAACGATATAAGAGTAGAATAAGTAAGAAATCTACTGTTGTAAACAGAGGCGCCGATGTTTTATCAAACAAAATGAAGACTTTATCCATTAGAAAATATGTAAATTTGGGCTGGAGAGATGGCTTAGTGGTTAAGCGCTTGCCTGTGAAGCCTAAGGACCCCGGTTCAAGGCTCGGTTCCCCAGGACCCACGTTAGCCAGATGCACAAGGGGGTGCACGAGTCTGGAGTTCGTTTGCAGTGGCTGGAAGCCCTGGCGCGCCCATTCTGCCTCTTTCTCTCTCTGTGTCACTCTCAAATAAATAAATAAAAATGAACAAAAAATTAAAAAATATATATATGTAAATTTGCCGGGCGTGGTGGTGAACGCCTTCAACCCCAGCACTCAGGAGGCAGAGGTAGGAGGATCATGGTGAGTTCAAGGCCACCCTGAGACTACATAATGAATTCCAGATCAGCCTGAGCTACAGTGAGACCCTACCTTGAAAAAACACACACACACACCAAAAAAGAAAGAAAACATGTAAATTTAGCGTTTGGATATAATTCAGTCAGATTTTGTCCCTTGGTTAATTATAAATAGATTGTCTGGATTCTGATTGTCTGCCCTCCCATTTCCTTGGGTCATCATTCCCTCTAGGCTCCCCACCTTTTTTAAATATTCAGAAGTTCAGTTATATTAATTTCATATTTTTCACTTTTATATTACATTTAGATAAGGTTTAAATAAACAAACAAAAACTCATTAAAAATGAATCTTGGCCAGGTGTGGTGGCATATATCTTTAATCCCAGCACTCAGGAGGAGGAGGTAGGACGATTGCCACGAGTTCAAGGCCACCCTGAGAGTACATAGTGAACTCCAGGTCAGCCTGGGCTAGAGTGAGACCCTAACTGGAAAAAAACAAACAAACAAAAAAAGACGAATCTTGATTTTGTTAAATATTCAGGTTATTTTTTGTGTGTGTGGTCAGAGTTTAACAGTAGGAAATATAGGTATAGCTCAATTTTTGATTTGAGATATGGCAATATAAATAAATTTATCAACTTATTACAAAGAGTAAAGCCTGAATTATATGAACAATTAAGATGAGAAAACATATGGAAAATGAAAACCTTTAAGTTAACCCATTTTATCACAGGCAACTTAAACCTTTTTCAGTTTAAGTCCCACAACCTTCATTTATTTATTTTGATTTTTTGAGGTAGGGTCTCACTCTGGCTCAGGCTGACCTGGAATTAACTATGTCGTCTCTGGGTGGCCTCGAACTCATGGTGATTCTCCTACCTCTGCCTCCCAAGTGTTGGGATTAAAGGTGTGCGCCACCACTCCCAGCTTCACAAACTTTTTTTTTTTTTAATTTTGGTTGCTGGAGGAATGGCTTAGCGGTTAAGGCATTTGCCTGCAAAGCCAAAGGACCCAGGACCCATGTCAGCCAGATGTACAAGGGGGTGCACATGTTTGCAATGGTTAGAGGCCCTGGCGTGCCCATTCTCTCTCTCTCTCTCTGTCAAATAAATAAATATTAAAAATATTTGGGGGGGGTTTCAAGGTAAGGTTTCACTATACCCCAGGCTGACCTGGGATTCACTATGTAGTCTCAGGGTGGCCTCAAACTCATGGCAACCCCCCTACTTCTGCCTCCTGAGTGCTGGATACCCAGTCCACAACCTTTTTATGTCACTTTCATATCCTTTTAATAGCATACCTTACAACAATCTTTTACCCTATAAAGTCTGATCTAAAAACATATCTCTTTCTGTAGAAACAGGATTAGAGTTTAGTATACAAATATGTCTATTGTTGCAGTAAGTATGAATAAGCATGTTGTCAAAAACATAGAGGTTAATTATTTTAAATATATTGTAAACCTGGTTTTAATAATTTAATATCATCTTAAAATATATAAGCATCAGACCATAAGCATTGAAACAATGACCATCAATTTAGTCATACATAAACACAGACTACATGAAACATAGAACACATGACATGGTTGGCCAACATTAGACATGACAACATGAAACATGGATAGACATCTGGTTGCAGACAGGTTCGCATTGCTGGTAGAAATCACCCATCCAAGAGTATAGCTTGTGGGGAAGAAGAGGTTTATTTTGGCTTACAGGCTCAAGGGGAAGCTCCACGATGGCAGGAGAAAATGATGGCCTGAGCAGAGGGTGGACATCACCCCTTGGCCCATATAAGGTGAACAACAGAAACAGGTGAGTGTGCCAAACACTGGCAAGGGGAAACTGGCCATAACACCCATAGCCTGCCCCCAACAATACACCGCCTCCAGGAGGCTTTAATTTCCAATCGCCATCAGCAGGGGGGTGGGGACTAGCACTCAGAATACCTAAGTTTATGGGGGACACCCGAATCAAACCACCACACATCCCTTTCAAGATTTTAATTATGTTTTATTTTATTTATTATTTATTTATTTTTATTTTTTTGGTTTTTTGAGGCAGGGTTTCACTCTAGCCAAGGCTGACTGGGAATTCACTATGTAGTCTCAGGCTGGCCTAGAATTCATGGCAATCCTCCTACTTCTGCCTCCTGAGTGCTGGGGTTAAAGGCGTGCACCACCACTTCCGGCTTTTAGTTATGTTTTAAATTGGTGAGGATTTAGGACTTAATCTTTTTGTTTTTGTTTTTCTTTTTTTGGTTTTTCAGGTTTTTCAAGGTAGGGTCTCAAACTAGTCCAGGCTGACCTGGAATTCACTATGTCGACTCAGGGTGCCCTCGAACTCACGGTGATCCTCCTACCTCTGTTCCCCGGTGCTGGCATTAAAGGCGTGCGCCACCACGCCCGGTTTAGGACTTAATCTTAAGAGGGCAATAGCCAGTGGTTTGAATTTAAAGTTGAAATTTTTTCTTTGGTGGCTTGTAATGAAAAGAAGGGGGCGGGAAAAGAAAGGAAAACACCCTAGAAGCTGTATAGTGATTTTAACTTTTCCCAAGGAGAGAAAAATTAGATATCCATATGTATAAGAAGTTAACGAGACCCAGTAAAGACAGGAGTTTAGTTAAGAAGGAGGGTTTGTATTTGATTTAGTGAGATCCTTGAATTTGATGTGAAAGGGAGAGACCCTGGCAAGTTATGGCCAGCTGACAGAACTGTGTGTGAGAGATAGAGTTTTAGAAACAGCAAGAGCAGTGGAGGGAATCTTGCACCATTCTCTGTGGTATTTGTCATGCCATGTCATCAGAGAAAGTTACCAATGAAAGCGTTAAAATTGGAGCTGGGCGTGGTGGCGCACACCATTAATCCCAGCACTCGGGAGGCAGAGGTAGGAGGATTGCCATGAGTTCGAGGCCACCCTGAGACTACATAGTGAATTCCAGGTCAGCCTGGCCTAGAGTGAGACCCTACCTCAAAAAATAAAAATAAAAATAAAATAAAAAAAGAAAATGTTGAAATTCCATCTCTATCACACCTTCCAAGGCTCAGGGTCCATTGTGGAAGAGGTGGCAGAAAGAATGGAAGAGCCAAAGGAAGGGTAGGACTCCTTACAACGTGCTCCTCCAGACACAAAATGGCCTGGATATCCATGACCTCACAGTGCCTGACAATACCTACAATACCTACACAAGACCACCATAATGGGAGGAAAAGATTATGACATCAAAATAAAAGAGAGACTGATTGAGAAGAGGAGGGGATATGATAGAGAGTGGAATTTCAAAGGGGAAAGTGGGGGGAGGGAGGTAATTACCAGGGTATATTGTTTACAATCATGGAAGTTGTTAATTATAAAAAATTAAAAATTAAAAAGAGTCCTCACCTTGACCACAAGCTCTGTATGATATTTTGTTGTTGTTGTTGTTGTTGTTTTTGTTTTTCAAGGTAGGGTCTTGATCTAGCCCAGGCTGACCTGGAATTCACTATGTAGCCTCAGCGTGGCCTCGAACTCATGGTGATCCTCCTGCCTCTGCCTCTGGAGCGCTGGAATTAAAGGTGTGCACCACCAAAAAAAAAGAAGAAGAAAGAAAGAATGAAAGAAAAGAAAAGAAAGAAAATGTTGAAATACAAAGTACCAAATTTAGGTTGGCCACTATTTCAAGAATATTGTGGCCAGGTGGTACATGCATCTGGTGTTTGTTTTCAGTGGCTGGAGGCTCTAGTTTGCCATTCTCTCTCTCTCTCTCTCTCTCTCTCTCTCTCTCTCTCTCTCTCTCCCTCTTTTCTCTCTGTCTGTCTGTCACTCTCAAATAAATAAATAAAAATTTAAAAAATTAATGATTTAATATATAAAAAAGAATATTGTGGCCAAATTTGAAAAGACAGTTGGAGTAGGCCAGAGTTCAGATAGTCTGGGTTTCTTTAAGTTAGGTTTGAGACATGCCAATGGAGGTCTTTTGGATTAGATAATTTAGAGCCCATTTTTTGAGAACAAGGACTAGAGTGGCCAATCCCACCACCAGGGAGGTCTCCCAGGCTTAGATAGGGCAAATAAAACCCAAGGATTAGGAGGGAGAATCCCCACACTCATAATGCTTGGGGTGTCCAGTGGAGTGATACATGGGGGGCTTCTGGAGCCTTCAATTGTCCATGGACCAAAAAGTGAAAAACTCCCAGAGTTTCTCAGGTCTGAGACAGGGCGCCTCTGCCACATACCAAGAGTGAGTACCTTGTCCTAAGGGTGTAATCTGATGAGGGTGTGGACACATCTGATCACACAAAAATCCAGTGGGAGAGGACAATCAGAAGAGGAAGAAGAACCAAGTATTAAGCTGGAAAGACTGGAGGTTTCAGGTCATAGGTGGCCGATTAGTTCAGAGTAGTGAGCACAGAGAGTTTTAGTGCTCCTGAGGGAGTGAAACATTGGCATGGAGGTAGAGAGGAGGAGAGGGAAAGAGAAAGGGAGGGTGTGTGGCCTGAAAGTCCCAGAAGGCTCCAATCCAAGTCACGGCACCAAAATGTAAGGAAAAATGTAAGAGAAAAGCAAAAGAACACCAGACTTTATCTCTACAGACAGACTGTTTATTGACAGGAACAGCTAGGGGCAGCAGCCTTCCAGTGGGATGAAGGCTAAAGCACTGAGCCAGGCTGGGGTTCAAACTTATAAGGAGGATCCTAAGAAAAACAGACTGTACCAGGTGCAGTAGATAAGGAACTTGTAGCTGTTTGTGTCCTTGTTCAGAATAGGCTTCTTCAGCCAGGATTGTCTAAGACAGGATACCCAGATAGTTTCTGGTCCTTTAACGCCATCTGAGCTAAGGTGAGTACATCATCAGGAGAGATGTCGGGCCTTCAGGCCCTTTAGTCTTAGGGACAGTTATTAACTATTTAGTTCCCTCTAGTTTTCAGGGAGAGTCATTAACCCTTCAGTGTTGCATTAACTTTTCCTGGGGAGCAAATGTCTTGTATATATCCCAGATAGGGCACTGGCAAAAGAACAAACTAATTCTTACACCAAAGTCCCACTTTGTGAACCAATGAGTTTATTGGGTTTACTTACAGGAGCATGGTTGTCTCAAAGACAGCTGCATCACTGAAAAGCCTACCCTATCATGAATGATGAGCTCACAAAAATTGCATCTCTGGACTTCACTGCATGACTTACAGGCAGTTCTACTCTTAGAGTCTCTTCACCCAAGCAAAAGAAGAGGTTCAGTGGAAGAAGATGGGGGAGGAGAACAAAGAAAAAGGGAGAGAATTATGATCAAAATGCATTATATACATTTGTGCAAAAGTAGGTTCCAGAGAGAACCTCCAATGCTTTTCTTTCCTTTTCTTTTCTTTTTTCTTTTTGTTTTTCAAGGTAGGGTCTTGCTCTAGCCCAGGCTGACTTGGAATTCACTATGGAGAGTCTCAGGGTGGCCTCGAACTCACGTCAATCCTCCTACCTCTGCCTCCTGGGTGCTGGGATTAAAGGCATGCGCCACCACACCCGGCTTTCCACTGCTTTTTTAACTAAGAGTAGATTTACACATCAATATATCTTTTGGGTTTTTTTATTTGTTTATTTTTATTTTTATTTTTCGGGGTAGGGTTGCACTCTAGTCCCGGCTGACTTAGAATTCACTATGTAGTCACAGGGTAGCCTTAAATTCACAACAATCCACCTACCTCTGCATCCCAAGTGCTTGGATTAAAAGCATGCACCAACATGACTGGCTCACATAAATATATCTTTCTAATAACTGTGCTATCTCCTTTTATTCAAACTGTTCTCACTTTTTATTTATTTATTTATTTATTTTAGTTTTTCAAGGTAGGGTCTCACTCTAGCTCAGGCTGACCTGGAATTCACTATGTAGTCTCAGGGTGGCCTTGAACTCACGGCGATCCTCCTACCTGTCTCCCAAGTGCTGGGATTAAAGGCATATGCCACCATGCCCAGCTTTATTTATTTATTTATGTATTTATTTATTTATTTATTTTTGTTTTTCAAGGTAGGGTCTCCCTCTAGCTCAGGCTGACCTGGAATTTACCATGTAGTCTCAGAGTGGCCTCGAACTCATGGTGATCCTACCTCAGCATCCTGAGTGCTGGGATTAAAGGTGTGCACCACTATGCCTGGCTTCTGTTTTATTTATTTGTTTATTTATGTGTGTGAGAGAGAGGCAAGGAGAGAGAGAGAGGAAAAAAATGGGTGCTCCAGGACCTCTAGCCACTACAAATGAACTCGAGACAGGTGCGCCACCTTGTGCATCTGGCTTACATGGGTTCTGAGGAATCAGTCCTGGGTCCTTAGGCTTTGCAGGCCAGTGCCTTAACTGCTAAGCCATATTTCCAGCCCCCTATTCTCACTTTTGATTGGAGAATCTATTTTATCTTACATATGAAGGAGAATATTGGGGTGAAAATACATCAAGAAGGGAGAGCAGACTGTTCACCATGAGATTGGTCACCTCCACCTCATCTGCCAGAGTACAGAAGTCATTATAGGGCTGGAGAGATGGCTTAGCGGTTAAGGTATATGCCTGTAAAGCCTAAAGACCAAGGTTCAATTCTCCAGGCCCCATGTAAGCCAGATGCAGAAGTCATTACAGGGATGTGGTGACATGAATACTCTTTCCATGCCTAGTCTGAAAACCAGCTCCAGAGAGATGGTGATAGACACTGTGGTCAATCAAACCTCATCAAAGCAGAGGTCCAAGCCAGGTATGGTGGAGCACGATTTTAAGCCTAGCACTCCAGAGGCAGAGGTAGGAGGAGTGCCATGAGTTCGAGGCCACTCTGAGAGTTCATAGTGAATTCCTGGTCAGCCTGGGCTAGAGTGAGACTCTACCTCCAAAACCAAAAAGAAATAAAGGAAAGGAAAGGAAAACAAGCCAGGCATGGTTGCACACACCTTTAATCCCAACACTAGGGAGGCAGAGGTAGGAGGATCACTGAGTTTGAGGCCACCCTGAGACTACATAGTGAATTTCAGGTCAGCCTGAGCTACAGTGAGACTCCACCTTGAAGAAGAAAAAAAAAGAAAAAGACACTAAATCAGATTACTCTCTTGCTCATTGAGGCTCAGAGGCTCAGGAAGTGTCACAGGAGAGGGGATAGAAAGATTGTAAGAGCCTCAATGTGGGTAGGAATAGCCCGAGACCCCATGTTTCCCCCATCATGGCAGCGACTGACTAAGGCCTCTTGGTCCCCACAATGAATACCAATAATTATACCAAAGACACTCAACAGAATTGGGGAAAGGGGTCTATGTGTGCAATCTTTATATTTAAGAAATCAATAAATTTTGTAAAAGTCAATAAAATGTTTTTTAAAAACCCTTAGGGAAGGAAGGGCCTTCTGGATTTTGTAAATTTCAGGAACTTCCCGAGATCTGTGAGGTTGGAACCTCCTGAGCCTTAATGAGCTTTGTAATTTCCTGAGTCTTAAAGAGCATGTATTTCAATTGAACTTCCTAATCAGCCTCCCTCCAGGATGAAATGTTTCAATTTAGTGGGAATCACTAGTATGTGTGTGTGTTATGTACACATATACAAACTAGAGATTGATGTCCTCTGTAGCTTTATGCTGCAGTCTCTCACTGAAGCTGAAATTTGTTTGGTTAGACTAGCTAACCAGTGATCCCCAGGAATTCTGTCTCCGCTCCTCAGATGGGGTTACAGTCTTGGACAGCCATCCCTGCCTCTTATGTGGGTTCTGGGCATGGAACACAGGTCCTCATGTTTAAGCAAGAGTTCTTAGTTGCTGAGCTAAGGGTCTCCCCAGACCGTATCAGTATTTTATTATCTCTTTAATGGCTGTAGGGTTGATAGTGATACTCTTTTCCTTAAAATTATTTATTTATTTATTTATTTATTTATTTATTTATTTAAGAGAGAGAGTGCACGTGTGTATTGGCACCACAGAACCTCTTGCCACTATAAATAAATCCCAGACACACACACCATTTTGTATATCTGGCTTTACGTGGGTACTGGGGAGCCAATGGAGTGGTTAGGCTTTGCAAGCAAGCACTTTTTTCCGAGGTGGGGGGGTTGAGGTAGGGTCTCACTCTAGCCCAGGCAGACCTGCCATTCACTACTATGTAGTCTTTGGTTGGCCTCAACTCACAGTGATCCTCTTTCTCTCTGCTGAGTGCTGGGATTAAAGGGGGTGCCACCACACCCCAGTAAGCAAGTGCTTTTAAAACCACTGAGCCCTCTTTCATTTCTGATACTAGTTTTTTTTTGTTTTGATTTTTCTTTTGGTTTTTTTCTTTGCTTTTTCGAGGTAGGGTCTCACTCTAGCTCAGGCTGACCTGGAAATCGCTCTGTAGTCTCAGGGTGGCCTTGAACTCATGGCAATCTTCCTACCTCTGCCTCCCGAGTGCTGGGATTAAAGGTGTGCACCACCACACCCAGCTGTTTGTTTGTCTTTTGTGATAGGGTCTCACTCTAGACCAGGCTGACCTGGAATTCACTATATAGTCTCAGGTGGGCCATGAACTCACAGCAATTATCCTACTTCTGTCTCCCATGTGCTGGGATTAAAGGCGTATACCATCCCTTCCATCTTAAAATATATATTTTTTAATTTTAATTCTTATTTATTTATTTATCAGTGACAGAGAAAGAGGGAGAGAGAATGTGAATAGACACACCAGGGCCTCCAGCCACTGCAAATGAACTCCAGACTCGTGTACCACCTTGTGCATCTGGCTTATGTGGGACCTGGAGAATCAAACCTGTGTCCTTAGGCTTTGCAGGCATGTGCTTTAACAGCTAATCCATCTCTCCAGCCCTTAAAATATGTTTATATTCATTCATTCATTCATTTATTTGGAAGAGAGAGAGAATGATGCAGATAGAGCTTGAGAGAGAATGGAAACACCAGGGCCTCTAGCCACTGCAAATGAACTCCAGATGTATGTGCAACCTTGTGCATCTGGCTTACATGGGTACTGGGGAATCAAACCTGGGTCCTTAGGATTCACAGGTAAGCGCCATCTCTCCAGCCCTTCAATAGTTTTTGCATGTGCCGAATATGTGGTGTGTGTATGGTATATGCATATTTATGTGTAGATGTGTTGTCAGTCATGTGAAGGACAGAGGACACCAGGTGTCCTTCCTCTGTTACTCATTTATGTATTTTCTTGAGACAAATCTCTCTCTGAACATAGATGAGCCCCAGTAATTCTTGGTTCTGTTCTCCCCACTATATTGAAGTTACAGACATCCATGGCCACACCTAGCTGTTCGTATGGGACATGGGGAATCAAGTCAGACAATCTCTAAGTGCTCTCAGGCCTTCATGATTGCTGCAAACACTGTTACCCACTGAGCCATCTCCTCACTACCCAGTTCAATATATTTGTTAGAATTTTCTTTGAGGGCTAGAGAGATGGCTTAGCAGTTAAGGCACTTGCTTGCAAAGCCAAAGGACCCACGTTCAATTCCTCAGGACACACGTAAACCAAATGCACAAGGTGACGCATGCATCTGGAGTTCCTTAACAGTGGCTGGAGGCCCTAGCACACCCATTCTCTCCTTTCATCCCTCTCTCTCTCTCTCTCTGCCTCTCTCATAACTAACTAACTAACTAACTAACTAACTAAATAAATAAATAAATAAATAAAATATTTAGAATTTTTTTTGAGACTTTTTGTTTTTTTGCTTTTCCAGGTAGGGTCTCACTCCAGCCCAGACTGACCTGGAATTCACTATGTAGTCTCAGGGTGGCCTGGAAATCACGGTGATCCTCCTACCTCAGCATCCCTGTGCTGGGATTAAAGGCATGTGCCATCATGCCCAGCCTCTTTGAGACTTTTGTTTTGTTTTGTTTTTTGAGGTAAGGTCTCACTCTAGCTCAGGCTGACCTGTATTTCACTATGTAATTTCAGGGCAGCCTCAAACTCATGGCGATCCTCCTACTTCTGCCAACCAGGTGCTGGGATTAAGGGCATGCACCACCATGCTCAGCTTCTCTTTGAGACGTTTTGACCTATGGATTTTATTTCATTTTTTGTGGTGCTGAGAATTGAATCCAGAACTTTGTGTATACTAGGTAAGCACTCTACCATTGAGCTATACCCCTAGCCAAATTCATTATCTTTTCCATATGTTTGAGGGGATTTTTTTTTTTGAAGGTTAAAAAGATTTTATCTGGAGATCGAACCTGTGGCGCTTAAGACAAGAAAAGAGGAAAGAGCACAGAAATCCTAACCAAGAGAAGGTAGGAGTAGGGTCCCTGGAAATAGAAAAGCTGCTTTTTTCTTTTTTTGGTTTTTGTTTTGCAAGGTAGGGTCTCGCTCTAGCCCAGGCTGACCTGGAAGTCACTATGTACTCTCAGGGTGGACTGGAACTCATGGTGATCCTCACACCTCTGCCTGCCTTCTTTTTTTGTTTTGTTTGTTTTGTTTGTTTTGTTTTTCTAGGTAGGGTCTCACTCTAGGCCAGGCTGACCTGGAGTTCACTACGTAGTCTCAGGGTGGCCTTGAACTCACAGCGATCCTGCTACCTCTACCTCCCAAGTGGTGAGATAAAAGGCGTGTGCCCCTATTATTTTGTTTTGTTTTGTTTTTCGAGATAGGGTCTCACTCTAGCCCAGGCTGACCTGGAACTCACTCTGTAGCCCAAGCTGGCTTTGAATTCACAGCAATCCTCCTGCCTCAGCCTCCTGTGTAGTGAGCTTAAATGTGTGCACCACCATGCCCAGTTTCCCATATTTTTTATTTTGTTTTTTATATTTTGTTTATTTATTACAGAGAGAGAGAGAGAATGTCTGTGCCAGGGCTCCCGCCAGTGCAAATGAATTCCAGATACATCCACTACTTTGGTGCATCTGGCTTATGTGGGTCCTGGGAAATCAGACCTGGGTCCTTCGGCTTCTCAAGCAAGTGCCTTAACCACTAAGCCATCTCTCCAGCCCTAACGTTTATTTTCTCACAGATATAAATAAATAAATAAATAAATAAATAAATATATTTGGTTTTTCAATATAAGGTCTTGCTCTAGGTCAGGCTGACCTGGAATTCACTCTGTAGTCTCATGGTGGGCTTGAACTCACGATGATCCTCACACCTCTGCCTCCTGAGTGCTGAGAATAAAGGCATGCGCCACCACGCCCGGTTCCCATGTATCCATGTATTGTTTGTTTGTTTGTCTGTTTGTTTTGAGGTAAGGTCTCACTGTGGCTCAGGCTGACCTGGAATTCACTAGGTAGTCTCAGGGTGGTCTCAAACTCACTGCGATCCTCCTACCTCTGCCTCCCAAGTGCTGGAATTAAAGGTGTGCATCACCATGCACAGCCTCGTGTATTATTTATTTATTTATTTATTTATTTATTTTGCCTTGTTTTGTTCTTCGTGGTAAGGTCTCACTCTAGCCCAGGCTGACCTGGAATTCACTCTGTATTCTCAGGGTGGCCTCGAACTCATGGCGATCCTCCTACCTCTGCTCGTGTATTTTTTTTAATGTTTACTTATTAGAGAGAGATAAAGGGAGAATGGGCACACTAGAGCATCCTGCTACTGCAAACAAATTCCAGACACATGCACCACCATGTGCTTCTGGCTTACGTGGGTTCTGGGAGTTGAGCCTATGTCCTTAGGCTTAACCCCTAAGATATCTCAATAGCCCTCCTATATTTTTTGATTCATGCATTGCTTAGAAGTATGTTATTCAAGGCTGCAGAGGTGACTCAGAGGTTAAGGCACTTGTATGCAAAGCCTAACAACCAGGGTTTGACTCCCCAAGACCCACACAAAGCCAGATGCACAAAGTGTTGCATGCATCTAGAGTTTGTTTGCAGTAGCTAGAGACCCTGGTTCACCTATTCTCTCCCTCTACCGCTCTGTCCTCTTGCAAATAAATAAATCAGATTTTTTTTTTAATTCCGTGGTGGTGCATGCCTTTAATTCCAGCACTTGGGAGGCAGAGGTAGGAGGATTGCCATGAGTTCGAGGCCACGCTGAAACTACCTGGTGAATTCCAGGTCAGCCTGAGCTACAGTGAGACCCTACCTCGAAACACCACCCCAAAAAAATAAATAAAAAGGGATTTCTAAAACCGGGCATGGTGGTACACGCCTTTAACCCCAGCGCTAGGGAGGAAGGGGTAGGAGGATCGGCATGTATTCAAGGCCATCCTGAGTGAAATTCACAGGTCAGCCTGGGCTACAGTGAGACCCTACCTTGAAAACCAAAAAACGAAAAACAAAACAAAACAAAACACCTGATTTCTAGTATGATTCCATTATACAGCTAGTGAAGACAATTTTTACCCACTCATTTTATTATTTTGTTTTGTTTTTCGAGTAGGGTTTTGCCCTAGCCCAGGCTGACCTGAAATTCACTATGAGGTCTTAGGCTGGCCTCGAACTCATGGTGATCCTTCTACCTCTACCTCCCAAGTGCTGGGATTAAAGGCATGCAGTACCACACCCAGCTTCTCATTTATTTTTTTTTTCTCATTTATTTTTATATGCATTCAAGCTTATTTTATGACTCAGGATATCATCTCTCTTCCACAAGCACTTGGAAAGGATGTGTATTCTTCTGTTGCTCAGTGTGTAACCCATGTAGGCCTTGAACTCCTGATCTTCCTTCTTCTACCTTCCTAGTGCTAAGATTAAGATACGCATCAACACACCAATCTTGGTGGGTTTTCTTTCTTTTTTGGTTTTTCAAGGCAGAGTCTCACTCTAGCTCAGGCTGACCTGGAATTCACTATGTAGTCTCAGAGTGGCCTCGAACTCACAATCATCCTCCTACCTCTGCCGCCCAAGTGCTGGGATTAAAGGCGTGTGCCACCACGGCCGGTTTGGTGTTTAATTTTTTTTGAGTATTTTATTCTGAATATTTCCTTGTTGGATGAGTACCTGGCACTGATTTTCTACAACTCTGTAGGCTATCTTTTTACTCTATTCATTCCTTCCTTCTGCTATGCAAAACCTATCTTTTCTTGCTGAATTAATGGATCTGGGTTCTCCCTGGTTTTTGCTGCCATCTGTAAAAAATAAAAATAAAAATAAAAAAAATCAAATGGATTCTCCAAGAGTGAAAGCATTTTTCTGAAAGAGGATTAGCACAGTTAACTGAGAGACTTTTTTTTTATTTGAGAGCGACAGACAGAGAGAGAAAGAGGAAGAGAGAGAGAGAGAGAATGGTCTGGTTGCGCTAGCGCTTCCAGTCACTGCAAACGAACTCCAGACGCGTGCGCCCCCTGGTGCATCTGGCTGATGTGGGTCCTGGGGAATTGACCTCGAACCGGGGTCCTCAGGCTTCACAGGCAAGTGCTTAACTGCTAAGCCATCTCTCCAACCCCAACTGAGAGAATTTTTCTTTTTCGAGTTAAGGTCTCACTCTAGCCCAGGCTGACCTGGAATTCACTATGTAGTCTTAGGGTGGCCTTGAACTCAAGGCGATCCTCCTACCTTTGCCTGCCAAGTCCTGGGATTAAAGGCGTGCACCACCATGCCTGGCCCTTTTTTACTTTTTTTTTTTTTGGCTGAGAGACTTTTTGATGGATGTTGCCATTCTTCTTGGCCAAATACTAGTGGGACCTTTTCTTTGGAGTTTATGACCATTGTATATGAGCGACAAGACGCTTCTTACACATCTGCCAGGGCCCAGAACACATCACAGAGGAAGTGGTGGATTAAACATGAGTGCTGCTCTCACTGCTATACTGACAACCTGCTCCAGGGAGATGAGATAGGCACTGAGGACCCTCAAAACTCATAAAGCAGAAATCCAGAGGCTGCAGAGAGCTCAACATTAAAGTAAACTTACAACACACCCACCAAGGCTCAGGAAACAATGTGGAAAAGGGGGTGGAAAGATTGTAAGAGACACAGAGTGAGAAGGAGTATCTTGAGACATGCCCCCCCACAGACACAGAAAGAAAAATAAAAGATGGAGGCCCTGGTGAGCCCATTCTCTGTGTCTCTCCTCTCTCTCTCTATCTCTCTCTCTGCTTGCAAATAAATAAATGTAAATAAAAAATAAAGGAAGTTGCCAGGCGTGGTGGCGCACACCTTTAATCCCAGCACATGGGAGGCAGAGGTAGGAGGATCGCCGTGAGTTTGAGGCCACCCTGAGAATACATAGTGTGTTCCAGGTCAGCCTGGACTAGAGTGAGACCCTACCTCGAAAAACCAAAAATAAATAAATAATAAAAAAAAATAAAGGAAGCCAGACGTGGTGGTGTACGTCTTTAATCCCAGCACTTGGGAGGCAGAGATAGGGGGATTGCCATGAGTTCAAGGCCACCCTGAGACATAGTGAATTCCAGGTCAGCCTGAGCTACAGTGAGACTGTACCTCAAATAAATAAATAAATAAATAAAGGAGAATAATCACCATGAGATAGTGAGGCTTACTACATTAACCAAATCAGTGATATAGTGGGAGGGGGGTGGCGGGGGGGAGAGATATGAATCAACAGACAGACTAGAGAAACCAGAAATAGAAATCATGCAAGTAGGCTGGACGGATGGCTTAGTGGTTAAGGCCTTTGCCTGCAAAGCCAAAGGACCTGGGTTCAATTCCCCAGGATCCACGTTAGCCAGATGTACAAGGGGGCTCACGCATCTGGAGTTCATTTGCAGTGGCTGGAAGCCCTGGCGTGCCCATTCTCTCTCTCTCTCTATCTGCCTCTCTCTCTCTGTCACTCTCAAATAAATAAATAAATAACAATAAATATTAAAATAATAAATCAAAGAAAAAAAAGAAATCATGCAAGTTCAACCAAATGGTAACAAAGCAATTGTATAGGCATAAAAAGCTGATCATGGCTGGGCACGGTGGCGCATGCCTTTAATCCCAGCATTCGGGAGGCAGTGGTAGGAGGATCGCCATGAGTTCGAGGCCACCCTGAGACTACATAGTTAATTCCAGGTCAGCCTGAGCCAGAGCCAAACCCTACCCTGAAAAACCAAGAAATAGTTTAAAAAAAAATAGCTGATCATGGTGGCACAGACCTGTAATCCCAGCTCTCAGGAGTACGAGGCAGGAGGATTGATAGCTTGAAGTACATGATGAGACCCTAACTCAAAACCCTAAGGCTAGGTGAAGAAATCTTGACACCAAAAATATAAGTCACAAAATGAAAAATTAGTAAATCACCTTTTGCCAAAATTAAAAACTCTTGTTCTATGAAAGCCCAGAAGGAAGGTGAAAACACAAGCTATACAGCAAAAAGAAAAAGAAAAGAAAAGAAAACTATTCATGCCAGGCATGGTGGTGCATGCCTTTAATCCCAGCACTTGGAAGCAGAGGTAGGAGGATCAGTGTGAGTTCGAGGCCACCCTGAGACTACATAGTGAATTCCAGGTCAGCCTGGGCTAGAGTATAATCCCACCTCAAAAAAAAAAAAAAACACACACACACACAAAAAAATCTATTTGCCAACCACCTGTTGGCAAAGGACTTGAATCTAGCATATATCATGAATTTTCCAAATTCAATAGTGAAAATCAAATCATCCATTTAGGAAATGTGTAAAAGAAATGTCACTGAATATGATATATAGATGGCACCATGAGCTAGAGAAATGGCTTAGTGGTTAAGGCACTCGCCTGTAAAGCCAAAGGGCCTAGGTTCATTCCCCAGAACCCATGTAAGTCAGATACACAAGGTGGCACATACGACTGGAGTTCGTTTGCAGTGGCTAGAGGTCCTGGTGCATCCATTCTCTCTCTCTCTCTCTCTCTCTCTCTCTTTCTCTCTCTGCCTCTTTCTCTCTCCCTCAAATAAATAAATAAGTAAAATATTTTAGATGGCACCTAACTACATGTGAAGATGACCAACATTACTAGCTATTAGGGAAATGTTTATTAAAACCACACTAAGGGCTGGAGGGATGGCTTAGCAGTTAAGGTGTTAAAGTTCAATTCCCCAGGTGCCACGTTAGCTAGATGCACAAGGGGGCACACAGGTCTGGAGTTCGTTTGCAGTGGCTGGAGGCTCTGGTGCACCCATTCTCTCTCTCTCTCTCTCTCTCCCTCTTTCTCTGTCAAATAAATAAATAAAAATAAATATTAAAACCACACTAAGCTACACACCATCACAGTGGCTTGAGTAAAATAATAGTGGGAACCCAGGCGTGGTGGAAATCACCTTTAATCCCAACCCTTGAGAGGCTGAGGTAGGAGGATTACTATGAGTTTGAGGCCACCCTGAGACTACATAGTGAATTCCAGGTCAGCCTGAGCTACAGTGAGACCCTACCTCGGGGAAAAAAAAAAAAGTGGTAAAGCACTCAGGAAGTAGAGGCAGGATGATCACAAATTCAAGGCTAGCCAGATTGACACAGCATAAACAAACATGGATGGGGAGATGGCTCAGTGCTTTAAGGCACTTGCTTGCAATACCTGATGGCCTGGATTCAATTACTCAGTACCTACATAAAACCAGCCCCACAAACTGGCACATACATCTAGAGTTGTTTGCAACAGCAGGAGGCCCTGGAGTGCCTTTACTAACTCAGTCAGTAACGCGCTTGCTGTAAAAGCATGATGATCTGAGTTTGGATTCCTAGAAACCATGTAAAACCTGGGCATAATGGTACATGCATGTAATCCCAGCACTGGGGAAGCAAAGACAAAATGTTACCTCGGATTTGCTGGCTAGGTAGTCTGCCAAATTAGTGAGCTCCAGGTTCAGTGAAAGATCATGTCTCAAAAAAAAAAAAAAAAGAGCCGGGCGCAGTGGCGCACGCCTTTAATCCCAGCACTCGGGAGGCAGAGGTAGGAGGGTCGCCGTGAGTTCGAGGCCACCCTGAGACTCCATAGTGAATTCCAGGTCAGCCTGAGCTAGAGTGACACCCTACCTCGAAAAAACAAAATAAAATAAAATAATAAAAGTTACTCTTTGCCGGGCGTGGTGGCGCACGCCTTTAATCCCAGCACTCGGGAGGCAGAGGTAGGAGGATCACCGTGAGTTCGAGGCCACCCTGAGACTCCATAGTGAATTCCAGGTCAGCCTGTGCTAGAGTGAAACCCTACCTCGAAAAAAAAAAAAAAAAAAAAAAAAAAAAAAAAGATGGAGGGAAGCCGGCATGATGGCGCATGCCTTTAATCCCAGCACTTGGGAGGCAGTGGTAGGAGAATCGCTGAGAGTTGAAGGCCACCCTGAGACTATACAGTGAATTCCAGGTTAGCCTGGGCTACAGCGAAACCCTACCTCGAAAAACAAACAAACAAAAAGTTAGGGGGTGGCAGGGCGACCTTGGTTGGGGTGTGCTGAGTGCCAGGCAGGGCTGAGGGCGTGAATGGACAGTCCCACGGGCATCTCCGCAGACACTGCCCAAGTCCTTCAAAGGCAGGGTCGCCGTGCCCAGAAGGCTAGTTCCACGTTTAGGCCACGTCCTACGGCGGCCAAGCTGGGCTTTCAACTCGGCTGACCTCCACCCTCCTGGGCCATCCTGCCTCGGCCGGCTGAAGTTGGAACAGCTCCTGGAGTGTCTTCCTGGGCCTCGCCTATGTCTGCACATGTGTAACCCTCCTGCCGTTTAAATTAGCTTTATGGGCTGCAGAGATTGGCTTAGTGGTTAAAGCACTTGCTTGTGAAGCCTAAGGACCCAGGTTCGATTTCCCAGGACCCACGTAAACCAGCGGTACAAGGTGGAACATGCTTCTGGAGTTGCTTTGCAAGTGCCTTGGAGGCCCTCTTGCGCTGATTCTCTCTCTCAAATAAACAAATAAAATATTTAAATTGGCCTTAGTGTTTGGTAGAGGACACTTTTCTGAAGCCCAGGGTGTTGGAATGTAACACATATATTTTAAAGAAAGGAGTTTTAATAGCTGAATTTGTGGGTGTTTTCGGAGCTGATTTTTTGTTTAATAAGATGAACACAAGCCCAGATTTCAGGCAAACAATGAGAAAGACATGTCCCTTCATCTTAGAAGTCTATTACAAATCCATTGAACAGTCTAGAATGTATGGAATCAGAGAACAAGATCAAGAAACATGGTTAGATAGCAAAAATTAGGATTAGGTCACTGATTATTTAACCCACAGAAGTACCACAGAACCAGGCAAGATTAAAATTCCAAAATTTATGTGGATAGAATTTGAAAGATTTAAGGCAAAGTGCAAATTTTAATTCATATATTATTCTTTTTTTAATTAATTAATTAATTTATTTGAGAGCAACAGACAGAGAAGGAGGCAGAGAGAGAAAGAGAGAGAATGGGCGCGCCAGGGCTTCCAGCCTCTGTAAACCAGACGCGTGCGCCCCCTTGTGCATCTGGCTAACGTGGGTCCTGGGGAATCGAGCCTCCAACCGGGGTCCTTAGGCTTCACAGGCAAGCGCTTCATCACTAAGCCATCTCTCCAGCCCTCATATCTTATTCTTTGAAATTAAAAAAGTTGAAGGTATATTTATGCTACCAATGAATTTCTGTTTATACTACTGAAAATAAAGATGTGTTCTATAAACTTTGAAAAATAGAAAATAAAGGTGGAGGGTCTAGGGAGATGGCTCAGTAGTCAAAGGTACTTGTTTATAAAGCCTGCCAGTCTGGGTCCAATTCCCCAGTACCCAGGTAAAGCCAGATGTACAAAGTGGTGCATGCATCTGGAGTGTGTTTTCAGTGACAAGAGGCTCTGGCATTCCAATACTTCCCCCCCCCTCTCAATATTTTAGGGATGGAGAGATGGCTTTGCAGGTGGTTAAGGCTCTTGCCTGTGAAGCCTAAGGATCCAGGTTCAATTTTACAGTACCCACATAAGCCAGATATGAAAGGTGATTGATGTGTTTGGAGTCCATTTGCAGTGGCTGGAGAGGCCCTGGTATGCCCAACATTCTCTCTATTTGCCTCTCTCTCTCAAATAAGTAAATAAATAAATAAAAGTATTTTTTATTAAAGATTTGTTAATTTTTATTTATTTTAGAGAGAAGGAGAAAGAGGGAGACAGAGAATGGGTACATCAGGCCCTCTGGCCACTGCAAAGAAGTTCCAGACACATTGTGCATCTGGCTTATGAGGATCAAACCTGGGTCCTTTGGCTTTGCAGGCAGGTGCCTTATCTGCTAAGCCATCTCTCTAGCCCTAAACATATTTGAATATATAGATTTTCTAAACATAATAAGGAGACGAGCAACTGATGAGACACTTCACATTGACCTGTGGCCTCTATATGTACACATGTGCCTGTGCACCCATGGTCTCCCTCAACTCTACAAATATGGACACATACATGCATGCACACCACATATGCAAAAAATAGACATGGTCTAGGGTTGTAGCTCAGTGGTCTATTACTTGCCTGGCATGTATAAGGCCCTAGGTTCAATCCCAAGCAATACAAAAAAGACTTGGAAGTAGAAAGGGGACTGTTCAGCAAAAGGAAAGGGACTAGTGCATTGAGGAGGAGAGACAAAAGAGAATAACAGATGTGAATATAGTCAAGGTACATTATATAATATATAAAGATGCCATAATGAATTATGAAAGAATTGTAAGAAAATATGATATATATATACAATGGAACATTCATGGAAAAAAGAATGATGGCTGGACATGGTAACTATATGGATCTATGGATCTGGGTTCTCTGGAGAAACAGAACCAATAGAATGTATATATTACAAAGGGGGATTCACTAGACTGGTTTACATGATAGCAGCTCATTAGTCCAACAATGGCCTTCCAGGTACAGGAGAGGTAGAGAAGCCAGTGGATGTTCAGTCCACAAAGCTGGATATTTTAGCAATCTCAATCTGGCACTGAAAGCTTGCACATGGCATTGAATCCATGTTGAAAGACTGAGGAAGTTAGAGTCCAATGTCAGTGAAGGATGACAGCAGTGATACACTCCAGAAAGAAGCAGCAAAGGCAGGCAGGCAATGCTGCTTTTTCCTCAAACTACTTTATATCTGGGCCACTTGTTGGAAGGTCATGCCCACTTTGAGGGCAGGCCTTCATCTCCCAGTTAATCCTTTCATCCAGAGGTGTGTCTCCCAAGTGATTCTAAATCCCGTCAAGTTGACAAGACCAACTATCACAGTGGCTACACTTGTGATCCCAGAAATCAGGAGGTAGAGACAGGAGGAATCCAAGGACATCCTCAGCTGAGTATATTGTGCTACTTTATACCCTAACTAAAAAAAAAAAAAAAGAAATCCTGGCCTGGAGGGATGTCTTAGTAGTTAAAGCGCTTGCCTACAAAGCCAAAGGACCCAGCTTTGACTCTTCAGGACCCAGGTAAGCCAGATGCACGAGGTGGCCCATGCATCTGGAGGTTGTTTTCAGTGGCTAGAGGCCCTGACACGTCCATTCTCTCTCTCTCGAGTAAATAAATAAAAATAAGTGAAATCCTGTCATTAGCAGCAAAATTGATGGTAGGTAGGGGGATGGGGATATGGCTCAGTGGTTAAAGGTGCTTGCTTGAAAAGCATGACAGGGCTATTTCAATTCCTCAGTTTCCACATAAAGCCAGTTGCATGAAGTAGCATGTGCATTTGGAATGGCAAGAGATTGTAGAGCGTCCATTCTCTCCCCCTATCTCCCCTTACAAATAAAAATATTTTCTAAACTGGGCATGGTAGTACATGCCTTTAATCCCAGCACTGGGGGGAGCAGAGGTAGAAGGATCACCATGAGTTCGAGGCCAACCTGAGAATACATAGTGAATTCCAGGTCAGCCTGGGCTAGAGTGAGACCCTACCTCGAAAAACCAAAAACTTTATTTTTTTTTCCGAAAATTGATGGCATTGGAGATCATCATCTTAAGTGAAATAAACCAGAATCAGAAGAAAAGCACTGCATGCTTTCTTTCATATGTAAAAACTAAACAAGAAAAAAAGAGCCAGATATGGTGGCAGGCACCTTTAATCCCAGCACTCAAGAGGCAGAGGTAGGAGGATCATTGTGAGTTCAAGGCCACCCTGAGGCTACATTTCAGGTCAGCCTGGGTTAGAGTGAGACCCTACCTTGAAAAAAAAAAAAACAAAAAAAAATTAAAAAGAAATAAAAAAGAGAGCTGGAGGGATGGCTTAGCAGTTAAGGTGCTTGCCTGCAAAGCCAAAGGACCCAGGTTTGATTCCCCAGGACCCATGTAAGCCAGATGCACAAGCATCTGGAGTTTGCAGTGGCTGGAGGCCCTGGCGTGCCCAATTCTCTCTGTGTTTTAAATAAATAAATCAGTAATATTTTTAATTTAAAAAATAAAAAGAAGCTGGGCGTGGTGGCACACGCCTTTATTCCCAGCACTCGGGAGGCAGAGGTAGGAGGATTGCCATGAGTTCGAGGCCACCCTGAGACTCCATAGTGAATTCCAGGTCGGCCTGGGCTACAGTGAGACCCTACCTCGAAAAACCAAAAAAAATTAAAAAAATTAAAAAAATAAAATAAATAAAAATAAAAAGAAATAAATAAGAAAGTTGACCTAAAAGTAAAATAGATATTACTAGAACTGGGAAATTGTTGGGAGGGAGTAGAAGAAGGGTAGATGGACATGATCAATCTGCAGTATATTCATATGTGAAAACAGCACAGTGAAATCCAGTAATCTGTACAGTTAAGAACTAAATTGTAGCCGGGCGTGGTGGTGCACTCGGGAGGCAGAGGTAGGAGGATCACCGTGAGTTCAAGGCCACCCTGAGACTACAGAGTTAATTCCAGGTCAGCCTGGACCAGAGCGAGACCCTACCTTGAAAAACAACAACAAAAAAAGCTAAATTGTTAAAAGTACACATGCCAGCCAGGCGTGGTGGTGCACACCTTTAATCCCAGCACTTGGGAGGCAGTGGTAGGAGGATCGCCAAGACTTCAAGGCCAGCCTGAGACTACATAGTGAATTCCAGGTCAGTCTGGCCTAGAGTGAGAACCTACCTTGAAAAACCAGAAAAAAAAGAAAGAAAGAAAGAAAAAGAAAACTCATGTCCACATAAAAATGTATAGACAGGGCTGGAGAGATTGCTTAGTGGTTAAGGTGCTTGCCTGTGAAGCCTAAGGACCCATGTTCAACTCTCCAGATCCCATATAAGCCAGATGCACAAAAGTGAGGCAAATGCAAGGTCGCACATACCCACTGGGTGGCGCAAGCATCTGGAGTTTTCGTGGCTGAGGCCCTGGAGTGCCAATTCTCTTTCTCTCTCTCTGTCTGTCTGTCTGTCTGTCTGTCTCTCACTCTCTCTCTCAAAAAAAAATCTATAGACAAATCATCTCTGTTCCTAGAAGCCCCAAATAGGAAACCACAAAATTTTGCTTCAATAAGTTGAATCAACAGTAGCATATCTCTACTGCAGAAATATAGGTCAAAGCAGGCTAAACTGTTAACAAAGAAAAGCCATGGAATTCAATTTTTAAAGTTTTTTTTAATTGTACATTTTTTAAATTTTATTTGCAAAGTGAGAGAGAGAGACAGAGAGAGATAGAGGGAGGGAGGAAGAGAATGAGCACACCAGGGCCTCCAGACTGCAAACAAACTCCAGATGCATATGCCACTTTGTGCATCTGGCTTACATGGGTTCTGGGGAGTCTAACCTGGGTCCTTAGGCTTCATAGGCAACTGTCTTAACTGCTAAATCATCTCTCCAGCCGAAGGTTTTTTTTTTTTTTTTTTTTAAAATCAAGGTAGGGTCTCCCTCTAGCCCACGCTGACCTGGAATTCACAATGGAATCTCAGGATGCCTAGAACTCATGGCAATCTTCCTACCTCTGCCTCCCAAGAGCTGGGATTAAGGGTGTGTGCCACCACACCCAGCTTTTTCAAAAAGTTTTTATTGCCGGGTATGGTGGCACAAGCCTTTTATCCCAGCACTTGGGAGGCAGAGGTAGGAGGATCACCATGAGTTTGAGGCTACTCTGTGTCTACATAGTGAATTCCAGGTCAGCCTGAACTAGAGAGAAACCCTACGTATAAAAACCAAAAAAAAAATTTTTTTAATTTATTTATTTGCATGTGGATGTATCAGGGTCTCTTGGCAGACACTTGTGCCACATTTTGAGTCTGGATTTTCATAGGTGGTTAGGAAATTGAACCATGTCAGGCTTTATAAGTAAGCATTTAACCATAGAGCCATCTCTTCAGCCCCCTACTATGAATTTTGATAAGTTGTTAACTCTTTCATTTTCAGGCAATCAACAAACATTTAGTTCCAAGTACTGAGGATCACATTAAACAAAACAAACAAAATCTTTGTTTTCGGGTGGGCTGGAGAAATGGCTTGGCCCTTTAGGTGTTTAATTGCAATGCCTAAAGGCCTGGGTTTGAGTCTTCAGTACTTACGTAAAGCCAGATGCACAGAGTGGCACATGCATTGAGAGTTTGTTTGTTTGTAGCAGTTGGAGGTCCTGGTGCACTCATTCTTTCTGTCTCTCTATCTTTTTCTACTTGTAAATAAACAAATATGCATGCTCTCTCTCATATAATTAAATAAAAATAAACAATAAAATAGAAAGCTGAGTATGGTGGTGCATGGCTTTATTCCCAGACAGAGGTAGGAGTATTGCTATGAGTTCAAGGCCAGTCTGGAACTACAGAGAGAGTTCCAGGTCAGTCTGGGTAAGAGTAAGGCCTTACCCCCCCCCCAAAAAAAAGAAAAAAAAAACAGCTGAAATTCTAATGGTTAAAATAGGCAAGAAGCAAGCACAGAAATTAGTAGGCACCCTCATAGGCTGTTGTATGAGTAAAACAAATGAAGGTGAGGTGTAACAAGGAACTATAAAGTGCTCAGAACACTACCACTCCAAGAATGGAGTGAGTGTTACAAACACATTAGTGTTGTTGGTACACATAATTAGTAATTATGTTGCAGAAACCGCAGGCCATGGAATGCCCATTCTCTCTCTCCCCCCTCCCTTTCTCTATCTGCCTCTCTTAAATATATATGGCTGGAGAGATGGCTTAGCAGTGTAAGGCTTAAAGTTAAGCGGGATACCTTCTGGTGCGTTGTTGGCCAGGGAGTTCCTTGATGCCCCCAAAACATTACAGGCTATTGCCACCAGGAATAGATGGTAAGAGCCTATTGCTTAAGACTCCACATGCTTGGGCTGCAAAGTCACTGAGAAATCCTGCTGGAGCTGAGCTGAAAACCTCCTCCATGTAGACCAGCTGACAGAAAGCTGGAAAAAGCCATGCTTCACGCAGTTCCACAGGAGGGAGAAATCACCAATGGAGATACTCAACAGTGGACATTGAAAGCTTTAAATTTGGTCAACCAGATTAAATGAGCCAACAGGTACAATAGTGGCACATCTGTCATGGGGGAAACCAACTACTCTTTAATTGGCATGGAGGCCCAATCCATGGGAGAGAATACATACCTAATACTGAAAACCTACAACAGGGGTAGTCATGAGCGTGTAATGTCTGCTGATGTCTGGCTAACTATATAAACTATGCTCACCTAACTGCCCAGTAAAAACATCTCTTAAGGTTCATACTGATATATTAATGCTACTCTCACTTTTGGTTAGAGAAGCTTCTCTTTTCAGATGGAGGTGACCTTAGGATGACTCAGAATGCACCATAGTGCTGAGAAGTGACAGAGGAGTGCTCAGCACTGAAATATCTCCATCACACCTTCCAAGGCTCAGGGTCCATGGCGAAAGAGGTGGTGGAAAGAATGTAAGAGCCAAAGGAAGTGTAGGACTCCTTACAACATGCTCCTCCAGACACAAAATGGCCTGGATATCTATGACCTCACAGTGCCTGACACTACCTACACAAGACCATCATAATAGGAGGAAAGGATGATGACATCAAAACAAAAGAGAGACTGATTGAGAGCAGGAGGGGATATGATGGAGAGTGGAGTTTCAAAGGGGAAACTTGGGGGAGGGAGGGAATTACCATGGGATATTGTTTACAATCATGGAAGTTGTCAATAAAAAATCTTAAAAAATAAAAATGAAAAATTTTGAGGGATGGAGAGATGGCTTAGCGGTTAAGTGCTTGCCTGTGAAGCCTAAAGACCTCAGTTCAAGGTTTGCATTCCTCAGGACCCACGTAAGCCAGATGCACAATGTGGTGCATGCATCTGGAGTTCATTTGCAGTGGCTGGAGGTCCTGGCGCACTCATTCTCTCTATCTGCCTCTTTCTCTCTATGTGTCTGTCTGTTGCTCTCAAATAAAAATAAATAAATAAAATAAATATAAAAATAAAATAAAAATAAATAAAATAAAAAAATTTTTTGAGGGGCTGGAGAGATGGCTTAGCGGTTAAGCGCTTGCCTGTGAAGCCTAAGGACCCCGGTTCGAGCATCGATTCCCCAGGACCCACGTTAGCCAGATGCACAAGGAGGCACACGCGTCTGGAGTTCGTTTGCAGTGGCTGGAGGCCCTGGCGCGCCCATTCTCTCTCCCTCTCTATCTGCCTTTCTCTCTCTCTCTGTCGCTCTCAAATAAATAAATAAAATTTTTAAAAAAAATTTAAAAAAATTTTTTTGAATGCCCCCTCAAAATATTGATGGCTAGAGGGATGGCTTAGAGGTTAAGGTGTTAGCCTGCAAAGCCTAAGAACTCCTGTTGGCATCCTCCAGATCCCACCTATAGCCAGACGCAAGTGACGCAAGCATGCAATGTCGCAAATGTGCCACAAGAGGGCGTACCCGCCTGGAGTTCGTTCACAGCAGCTGAAAGGCCCTGGGCGTGCCCATTCTCTCTCTCTCTGCCCCCCACCCCTCTCTCGTTAAGGATTTTTTTTTAATGGCCGGTCGTGGTGATGAATGCCTTTAATTCCAGTACTTGGGAGGCAGAGGTAAGAGGATTACCTTGAGTTCATAGCCAGCCTGGGCTAGAATAAGACACTACCTCATAAAAAAAGGGGCCCTTTCTCTCTCTGTCTGTCTGTCGCTCTCAAATAAATTAATAAAAGTAAACAAAAGTTTTTTAAAAAATCTTGATTTAAGGCTGAAGAGATGGCTTAACGGTTAAGTGCTTGCCTGCGAAGCTGAAGGACCCTTGTTCAAAGCTCAATTCCCCAGGACCCATGTAAGTCAGATGCACAAGGTGGCACATGCATCTGGAGTTCGTTTGCAGTGGCTGGAGGCCCTGGCACGCCCATTCTCTCTATCTGCCTCTTTCTCTCTCTGTCTGTCGCTCTCAAATAAATAAATAAAAATAAACAAAAAATCTAAAGAAAGAGGGGGGCTGGAGAAATGGCTCAGAAGTTAAGGCACTTGCCTGCAAAGTCTAATGATGCGGGTTCAATTGCCCAGTACCAGCATTAAGCCAGATGTACAAAATGGCACATGCATCTGGAGGTTGTTTGCAGTGGCTAGAAATCCTGGTGTGCCCATTCTCTCTCTCTCTCTCTCTCTGTCTCCATGGTAATAAATAAAAACAAAATCAAAACAATAAAACAAACAAACAAAAAGAATGAGGAGAAATGAGTACTCTCACAGCTAGTGGGGGTGTACTTATTTATGTTAGTGTGTGTATAATTGCACCAGGTAGTTTTGCCACAAATGAACTTCAAATATTTGTGCTACCTTTTTCATCCTGCTTACATGGATGGTTTTGGAATTGAACCCAGGCCAGCAGCTGAGCCATCTGCCCAGCCCCAGATGGGGGTATAATTTACATGGCCTGTTTGGAATCCAGTTGGGCAGGTATTTGTTTATTTCTTTGTTTTTGTTTATGTGAGTCTTTCTATGCTTCCAGGCTGGTCTTGAACTCTTAAATTCAAAGGATTCCCCCCATTCTTTGGTCTCCCCAGTACTGGGACTGTAGACATATGCCACAACATCCATCATGGTGGTGGGTCTTTTAAAATCACAAATGCCTGAACTCAATAAGACCCAGTGGAGTGAACTCTGAAGCCTACCTGGGTTTAAATTCTGGCCCTGCCATTGACTAGCTGGGTGACTATTCATGAGTTGCTTGACCACTTTCTGCCTTGGTTTGCTCTTTTGTAAAGATACAAAAAAAAAATATGGAATTCAGGACTGGAGAGATGGCTTAACAGTTAAGGCACTTGCCTGCAAAGCAATCAACCTGGGTTCAATTCCCCAGTACCCACCTTTATAAAGTCAGATGTACAAAGTGGCACATATGTCTGGAATTATTTGCAGCAGCTAGAGGACCAGGTGCACTCTTATTCTCTCTCTCTGCTTGCAAATATAGATTTTTCTTTTCCTTTCTTTTCTTTTCTTTTCTTTTTTTGAGGTAGGGTCCCACTCTAGCCCAGGCTGACCTGGAATTCACTATGTAGTCTCAGGGTGGCCTCGAACTCATGGCGATCCTCCTACCTCTGCCTCCTGAGTGCTGGGATTAGAGTGAGCCACCATGCCCAGCACAAATAGATTTTTTTTTTAAAGTATGAAGCCGGGTTTGGTGGCGCAAGCCTTTAATCCCAGCACTCAGGAGGCAGAGGTAGGAGGATCGCCATGAGTTCGAGGCCACCCTGAGACTATATGGTGAATTCCAGGTCAGCCTGGGCTAGAGTGAGACCTTACCTTGGTAACAAACAAACAAAAAAAGTATGGAGAGGTGGCTTATATGGAGAGGTTGCTTAGTGGTTAAGGCACTTGCCTGTGAAGCCTAAGGACACAGGTTTGATTCCCCAGTACCCATATAAGCTAGATACATAAAGTGATGCCTGCATTTGGAATTTGTATGCAGTGGCTGGAGGCCCTGGTGAGCCCATTCTCTCTCTCTATGTGCTTCTTCCCTTTCTCTCACTCTCTCCAATAACTAAATTAAAAAATATATATTTAAAGTATGAGGCTGGAGAGATGACTTAGCAGTTAAGGCACTTACCTGCAAATCCAAAGGACCCTAGGTTCGATTCCCCAGGAGCCACGTAAACCAGGTGCAAAAGGTAGCACATGTGTATGGAGTTTGTCTTCAGTAGCTGAAGGCCCTGACATGTCCATTCTCTCTCTCTCTGTCTTCTTTCCTGTCTCTCTTGGCCCTTGGTTTCTTACCAGGAAGAGATGGTAAGACCCTATTGCTAAAGACTCCACATACTTGGGCTGCAAGGTCACTGAGAAACCCTGCTGGAGCTGAGCTGATAACCTCCTCCATGTAGACCAGCTGACAGAAAGCTGAAAAAAACCCGCACTGCATGCAGTTCAATGGGAGAGAGAAAAATCACCAGTGAAGATAATAGTGGACACTGCAAGCCTTATATTTGGACAGCCAGGCCAAATGAGACAACAGGTGCAATACTGGCACGTCTGTTATGGGGGAAAACAACCACCCTCTAATTTGACTGGAGGCCCACTCCATGGGAGGAAATACATCCCTGATACTGAAAACCTACAACAGGGGTAGTCATGAGCCCTAGGGGTGTAACTTCTGCTGCTGTCTGTCTAAATGTATATACTATGCTCACCAAACTGCTCAGTAAGCACTTCTCTTCATGTTCATACCCATATATTAATACTACTCTCACTTTTGGTTAGAGAAGGTTCTCTTTTCATATTGCAGTGACCTTGGGATGACTCAGAAGGCATCATGGTGCTGAGAAAAAGTGACAGAGGAGTGCTCAGCACTGCAATATCTCTATCACACCTTCCAAGGCTCAGGGTCCATTGCAGAAGAGGTGGCAGAAAGAATATAAGAGTCACAGGAAAGGTTGGACTCCTTACATCGTGCTCCTCCAAACACAAAATGGCCTGGATATCCATGACCTCACAGTGCCTGACACTACCTACACAAGACCATCATAATAGGAGGAAAAGATCATGACATCAAAATAAAAGAGACTGAGTGAGAGGGGGAGGGGATATGATGGAGAGTGGAGTTTCAAAGGGGAAAGTGGGGAGAGGGAGAGAATTACCATGGAATATTACAATCATGGAAGTTGTCAATAAAAATATTTTGTTTATATAATTGCTAGGCCTTGAAAAACAAAACAATTTCTTCTTTAAAAAAAAAATAGCTGGGCATGGTGGCGCACGCCTTTAATCCCAGCACTCGGGAGGCAGAGGAAGAAGGATTGCCATGAGTTCGAGGCCACCCTGAGACTCCATAGTGAATTCCAGATCAGCCTAGGCTAGAGTGAGACCCTACCTCAAAAAAAAAAATAATAATAAAACAACAGCTGGGCGTGGAGGCACACACCTTTAATCCCAGCACTCAGGATGCAGAGGTAGGACAATTACCATGAGTTCTAGGCCACCCTGAGATTACATAGTAAATTCCAGGTCAGCCTGGACTAGAGTGGAACCCTACCTCAAAAAATAAATAAATAAAGGAGGGGCTGGAGGGATGGCTTAGTGATTAAGGCGTTTGCCTGCAAAGCCAAAGAACCCAGGTTCGATTCCCCATTACCCATCTTAACCAGATGCACAAGGGGGCATGCACATCTAGAGTTCGTTTGCAGTTACTGGAGGCCCTGGCACGCCCATTCTCTCTGTCAGTCAGTCTGTCTGTCTGTCTCTCTCTCTAACTCTCTCAAATTAATATATAAATAAAACTTATTTTAAAAGGGCTGGAGAGATAGTTTAGCAGTTAAAGTGCTTGCCTGAGAAGCCTAAGGACCCATGTTTGACTCTCCAAATACCATGTAAGCCAGACACACAAAGATGAGGCAAGCCCAAGGTCGCACATGCCCACTAGGTGGCGCAAGATTTCAGTGGCTGAGGCCCTAGCCAATTCTCTCTCACCCTCTGTGAGAAAAGAAAAGAAAAGAAAAGAAAAGAAAAGAAAAGAAAAGAAAAGAAAAGAAAAGAAAAGAAAAGAAAAGGGACTGGAGAGATGGCTTAGCGGTTAAGCACTTGCCTGTGAAGCCTAAGGACCCCGGCTCGAGGCTCGATTCCCAGGACCCACGTTAGCCAGATGCACAAGGGGGTGCAGGTGTCTGGAGTTCATTTACAGTGGCTGTAGGCCCTGGCGCGCCCATTCTCTCTCTCTGTCTCTGTCTGCCTCTTTCTCTGTCACTTTCAAATAAATAAAAAATAAACAAGAAAAGAAATAAATTAATTACATAAAACAATGTCCATCAACTAATGAGTGGATAATGAAGATGTGGTATAGTTAACCAAAAGGAGGGTTTTTTTTTTTTGTTTTGTTTTGTTTTGTTTTTAGTTTTTTGAGGTAGCGTCTCACTCTAGACCAGGATGACCTGGAATTCACTATGAGTATCAGGGTGGCCTGGAACTCATGGTGATACTCCTACCTCTGCCTCCCAAGTGCTGGGATTAAAGACGTGCACCACCACCAAGCTTGGCTGTGCCACCAAGCCCAGCAAAGGTTTTTCTTTTTTTTTTTTTTTTTGGTTTTACGAGGTAGGGTCTCACTTTAGTTCAGGCTGACCTGGAATTCACTATGTAGTCTCAGGGTGGCCTCGAACTCATGATGATCCTCCTACCTCTGCCTCCCGAGTGCTGGGATTAAAGGCGTGCGCCACCACGCCCGGCTAGGTTTTTCTTTTGTTGTTGTTGTTTTCTTTTATTTAAAAAAAGGGAGTTTTATTCAGCTCTAAAGAAAAATTACAGGTCAGGCTGAGCTAGAGTGAGGCCCTACCTTGAAACCCCCCCACCAAAAAAAAGTTACATATGCAGGGAAATGGATGGATCTGGAAAAGAGTCTACTAAGTGAGGTAGCCCATGCTTTCTCCATGCTTAGATTTGTATGTGAGTTGGAGTAAAAGTGAATAGTAGAGGCCAGAAAGCTAGAAAGAGGCTATGAGGCAGGGAGGAGAAAAAAGGAGAGGGCTTAAGGGGAGGATATAGTAGATATGTGAATTGAGTGGTAGCATAGTGGGGGTGAAATCATCTAAGTGGGATCTGGGAGGGGATGGAGGAAATGGAAACCTTAACCCTCCCCCCAAAGAAAAACAAGGGAGCTGGAAAGATGGCTTAGTGGTTAAGGAGTTTTCATGCAAAACCTAAGGACCCAGGTTCAATTCCCTAGTACCCACGTAAAGCCAGATATGCAAAGTAGCACATGCATCTGGAGTTCCTTGCAGCAGCTAGAGACCTCCAGCAGGTGTTAATTCCTAAATCTCCATCAGCTGTGAACCTAGCATTCAGAACACCTAAGTTTATGGGGGACACCTGAATCAAACCACCACACATGGGTACTAGGGAACTGAACCCAGGCTATCAGGCTTTGCAATCAAGTGCCTTTAACTGCTGAGCCATCTCTCCAGCCCAACAAATAAATATTTTTTTTCAAATGGCCATGAGTCAGCAATTGTATTTCTGGAATTGAAAGCAGAGGCTCAAACGCATACTTGCACACCAAAGTCCATAGCATGGTTATTCACAATAGCCAAAATATGGAAACAACCCAATTGTTCATGAATAGATGTATGTATAAATAAGATGTATGGAAAAAATAATAATAAGATGTATGGGCTGGAGAGATAGCTCAGTGGTTAAAGGAGCTTTCTTATAAAGCTGAACGGTCTGCGCTTGATTCCCTAGTACCCACATAAAGCCAATTGCACAAAGTGGCACATGCCATCTGGTGTTCATTTGCAGTAGTAGGAAGCCCTGGCCTGCCTACTCTCTTTCTCCTTTCCTTGCTCAAATAAAAATCAACAAATTGTTTTACATGTAGCATATACATATATTTAAATATATATGATGAAATATCATTCAGATCTAAAAAGGAATTGATGATACTTGAAAACATTTTTCTTCTTTTTTTTTTTTTTTTTTTTTTTGGTTTTACGAGGTAGGGTCTCACTCTATCCCAGGCTGATCTGGAATTCACTATGGAGTCTCAGAGTGGCCTCGAACTCACGGCGATCCTCCTACCTCTGCCTCCCAAGGGCTGGGATTAAAGGCGTGCGCCACCACGCCCGGCTTTGAAAACATTTTTCTAAGGGAAATAAGACAGATAGAATAGGACAAATACTGTATAACTCACCCACATATTATTCTTAGAATAGGAAGAGTCATAGAGCTAGAAAGTAGAAGCCGCATGTGATGAACACACCTATAATCACAACACTGGGGAGGCTGAGGCAGGAAGATCTCAAATTCAAGGCCAACTAAATAAAGAGGCCCTAGCTTCGAAAGGATGGGAGGGAAGGAAGGAGGGAAGGAGGGAGTGAGGTTTGATTATCCAGAACCCACATAAGCCAGATGCACATGGTGGTGCATGCATCTGGAGTTCTTTTGCAGTGTCTAGAGGGCCTGGCATGTCCATTCTCTCTCTCTTTCTCTCTCTCTGTCTGTCTCTACCTGATAACTAAATAAATAAAAAATAAAACATGGTCATGTGTGGTGGTGGTACATGCCTTTAATTCCAGCATTCAGAAAGCAGAGATAGAAGGATCACCATGAGTTTGAGGCCAACCTGAGACTATATAGTGAATTCCAGGTTAGCCTGGGCCAGAGGGAGACTCTACCTGGAAAAACCAAAAAAGGGCTGAAGAGCTATTAAGGTGCTTGCCTGCAAAGCCAAAAAGACCCAGATTTAATTCCCTAGGACCCATGTAAAGCCACATGCACAAAGCGGCACATGCATCTGGAGTTCATTTGCAGTGGCTAGAGGCCCTGGCATTCCCATTCTCCTTCTATCTCTGCCCCCTCAAATAAATTTTTAAAAAATTTAAAAAAGAAAAAAAAAGCTGGGTATGGTGGTGTGTGCGCCTTTAATCCCAGTACTCAGGAGGTTAAAGTAGGAGGATTGCAGTGAGTTCAAAGCCAGCCTGAACTACAAAGTGAGTTCCAGGTCAGCCTGGGCTAGAGTGAGTCCCTATATTATATATATCCAGATGGGCGTGGTGGTGAAAGCCTTTAGGCTCAACACTCAGGAGACTGAGGTAGGATGATTGCTGTGAGTTTGACATCAGCCTGGGGCTACAGAATGAGTTCTAAGTCAGCCTGGGCTAGAGTGAGAAAAACAGCCAATTGGTTAGAGTGTCTGCTTCAAATAGGACAGAGTTAACTTCTATATTTTATAAAGAGTTCATGCAAATCAACCAAAAAAAAAAAAAACATGTTCCCCAATGGTAAATGGTCAGAAACTTCACACAAGAGAAAATGGAATGAGGAAACAAGCATCTGGCAAAATGTTCAACTTCTCTGGTGGGTTTTGTAGCAGAAATTAAAACAAATTACATTAGCAACAGATTAAAATAAGTAATTATCTAACTGGCACCAGTGTAGTAAAATTGCAATGATCTTCTGAGAATGGTTTTTAGCGATACACATATGTTACTAGAAAACGTTTCAGATTCTTTAACTTGAGATTTGTCTTATTTTGTGGTGCTGAAACCTGGATCTAGAGCTTTGTACATTCTAGGCAGGCACTCTACCACTGAGCTACTCTTTGTCTTTTGCCTGGTGCTGGGACCAAATCCAGGGCCTTGCCCATACTCGGCAAGTGCCCTGTCATTGAACCACATCCCTAATCACTTTGTTCCCTGTTAATGATTATTGTCAGTCACTCCCATGGACCGATCATGGATGCGCCATTTCTCTCAAATCTGAGCTTGTGGTCAGGATCACACACTGTGTCTATAAGATATCTCCCAGCTAATAATAGCTCCACCTTCAACCCCACATCACATGCCAATCTCCTGCCCTCTATTCCTTTTTATTTTTATTTATTTATTTGTTTTCTTGAGGTAGGGTCTTACTCTCGCTCAGGCTGACCTGAAATTCACTGTGTAGTCTCAGAATGGCCTTGAACTCATGGTGATCCACCTACCTCTGCCTCCCGAGTGCTGGGATTCAAGGCATGCGCCACCATGCCCAGCTAAAAATATTTTATTTATTTATTTGCAAAGAGAGAGAATAATGCATGAATGAGTGCACCAGGATCACTTTATGTGGGTACTGGGGAATTGAACCTAGGTCATTAGGCATTGCAGGCAAGTGCCTCCTTAACCACTGGGCAATCTTGCCTTCCCTGTTTAAAAAAATATTTTCTGCAGGGTGTGGTGGCACACGTCTTTGATCCCAGCACTTGGGAGGCAGAGGTAGGAGGATCATGGCCATGAGTTCAAGGCCACCCTGAGAGTACATAGTGAATTCCAGGTCAGCCTTGGCTAGAGTGAAACCCTACCTCGAATTTTTTTCTTTTTATTTGTTTATTAGAGGGGTGGGGGAAAGGGAGAAAATGGCCACTACAAACGAACTCCAGATGCATGCACCACTATGTACATCTGGATTACATGGGTTCTGGTGAATCAAACCTGCGTCCTTCAGCTTTGCAAGCAAGTGCCTTAACCACTAACCACTGAGCCTATGTTCTTTTTGAGGGGTGGTGTGTGTGTGTGTGTTGTAGAATATGTGTGGTGTGCTGTGTATGCAGATGTACATTTTCTGTGTACACATGTTGAGAGGACCAAGCAGAACATTCTTTCATCCATCTGCTTATTTCATTGACAACTAAGCCATCTCTCCAGCCCAAGCATGTTCTTTTTGGTTCGAGTGAATACAGCACTAAGTCACTGTGACAGTTAATTTCTGTTGTAAACTTGATCAGACTAGTAATCAAGTGAGATTCACCTCTTTGGTGGGTCTGTGAGGGAATTTCCAGGAAGGCTTAACTGAGGGAGGAAGTCCTTCCTCCTGAGTGGGTGGCCCTTCCGGTAGGAGACTGTATATAAGGAAGCTACAGGTGACCAGAGGGCTTTTTCTTTGGGGGCCTGTCCATGCTGCTGGCTGGTATGTTACTTTTCTCCCTGGCTCCATTTGCTGCTTGCTTGTGCATACTTCTACCTTTCTGCTATCCCCTGAGGACATTTAGCCTCATGGACTGAGAAGCTAACATGTTATCAGACACGACAGCTGTAGACAGCTATTGTTGTACTGCCCAGCCCACATCATTCTATTGGTTCTGATGCAGCTTGCAGTACCGGGAGTGGTTATAGAGAAATATAATTATAGGTTTTATGGTTTTTTTTTAGTTTTTCTGATTTATTTTTTTACATTTATTTATTAGAGACAGAGAGAAGGACAGAGAGAGAGTGAAAATGAGTGTGTCAGGGCCTCTAGCCACTGCAAAGGAACTCCAGATGCATGTGCCACCATATGCAGCTGGCTTACGTGGGACCTGGAGAACCGAACCTGGGTGCTTGGGCTTCACAGGCAAGTGTCTTAACCACTAAGCCATCTCTTCAGCCCTTAATTTTTATTTATTTATGAGAGAGACGGGGAGAGAGGTAGAGAGAATGGGCACACCAGGGCCTCTAGCCACTGCAAATGAACTCTAGACACATGCACCACCCTGTGCATCTGGCATACGTGGGTCCTTAGGCTTTGCAGGAAAGCGCCTTAACCATTAAGCCATCTGTCCAGCCCACTGGTGTTTTTTTTTTGGGGGGGGATTCTTTTTTTCGAGGTAGGGTCTCACTCTAGCTTAGGCTGACCTGGAATTCACTAGGTAGTCTCAGGGTGGCCTTGAACTCATGGCAATCCTCCTACCTCTGTCTCCCAAGTGCTTGGATTAAGGCGTGAGCCACCACACCTGGCCTTTTTTTTCAATTTATGAGAGAGAGAGAGAAAGAATTGGTGCACCAGGGTCTTACACACTGCAAATGAACTCTAGACACTTGCACCACCTTGTGCACACGAACCACCTGTGTGCATGCATCACCTTGTGCATCTGGGGAGTTAACCTGGGTCCGTAGGCTTCAAAGGCAAGTGCTCCACTGGTTTCTTTCTTTTTTTGGTTTTTCGAGGTAGTTTCACTCTAGTCCAGGCTCCATAAAGCCCTCTTTTTTTTTTTTGTTTGTTTGTTTTGTTTTGTTTTGTTTTTTGAGGTAGGGTCTCACTCTAGCCCAGGCTGACCTGGAATTCACTATGTAGTCTCATGGGTGGCCTCACACAGCGATCTTCCTACCTCTGCCTTCTTACTACTGGGATTAAAGGTGTGGGCCACCACACCCATCTGAGAGAGAATTGTAAAGATGGATTTCTCTAGTGGGTTTGCTATTATCTGGCTCTCCAACTCTACATATTTGAAGAATTCTGAAGCTGGGCGTGGCGGCCCACACCTTTAATCCCAGCACTAGGGAGGCAGAGGTAGGAGGATCACCTTGAGTTTGCAGCCATCCTGAGACTTAGTGAATTCCAGGTCAGCCTGGGCTAAACTGAGACCCTACCTCGAAAACAAACAAACAAAAAAAGGTGCCAAGAGTTTGATTGATTGGCTAAAGTGTGAGTCAACGGATGACCTACTACAAGCCAGGCATGGTGGCACATGCCTTTAATATCAGCACTTGGGAGGCAGAGGTACAAGGATTGCTGAAAGTTCGAGGCCACCCTGAAACTCCATAGTGAATTCCAGGTCAGTCTGAGATAGAGTGAGACCCTACCTTGAAATCCCCTCCACCCCCAAAACAAGCTGGGTGTGGTGGTGCATGCCTTTATTTCCAGCACTTGGGAGGTAGAGGTAGGAAGATCACTGTGCATTCGAGGCCACCCTGAGACTACATAGTGAATTCCAGGTCAGCCTGGGATAGAGTAAGACCATACCTCGAAAAACCAAAAAAAAAGGAGGGGGGCTGAAAAAAAAAAAACTTATTCTCCACAATTGGAGGGTCCAAAAGATGTGCCGCTCATTAGGCCTATAAGAAAGAGTGCTGGGGCTAGAGTGATGGCTTAGTGGTTAAGCACTTGGCTGTGAAGCCCAAGGATCCCGGTTCACGGCTGGATTCCCCAGTACCCACGTATACAGATGCACAAGTTGGCGCATGCGTCTGGAGTTGTTTGCAGTGGCTGGAGGCCCTGATGTGCCATTCTCTCTCTCTGCCTTCTCTGTCTCTTTTTCTCTCTGTCTGTTGCTCTCAAATGCAAATAAATTAAAAAAAGAAAAAGAAAAAGGGCTGGAGTGATGGCTTAGTGGTTAAGGCACTTGCCTGTGAAACCTAAGGACCTAGATTCCATTCCCCAGTAACCACATGAGCTGGATGCACAAGGCAGTGTATGTGTCTGGATTTTGTTTGCAGTGACTGGAGGCCCTGGTGTACCCATTCTCTCTCTCTCAAATAAATAACTAAATAAATTATATGTATATATATTTACATATATATATATTATTTTTTTGTTTATTTTTATTTATTTATTTGAGAGTGACAGACGGAGAGAAAGAGGGAGGGAGAGAGAAAGAGAGAGAATGGGTGCGCCAGGGCTTCCAGCCACTGCAAACGAACTCCAGACGCGTGCGCCCCCTTGTGCATCTGGCTAACGTGGGTCCTGGGGAATTGAGCCTCGAACTCAGGTTCTTAGGCTTCACAAGCAAGCGCTTAACCACTAAGCCATCTGTCCAGCCCTATATATATATATATATATATATATATATATATATATATATATATATATATATATATGTTAACTTTTATTTTATTATTTATAATTGAGAGAGAAAAAGGGAGTGAGAAACAGGTAAATAACGGGCACACCAGGGCCTTCAGCTGCTGCAAATGAACTCCAGAAGCATGTGCCACCTTTTGTATCTGGCTTACATGGGTCCTGGGGAATTGAACCTGGGTCCTTTAGCTTTGCAGGTTTGCACCTTAACCACTAAACCATCTCTACAGCCCTAAATAATGCATTAAAAAAAAGATTATAAGAAAGAGTTGAAGCTAGATGTGGTGGTGCACACCTTTCAATCCCAGCACTCAAGAGCCAGAGATAAGAAGATCGCCATGAGTTCAAGCCACCCTGAGGCTACATAGTGAATTCTATGTCAGCCTGGACTAGAGTGAGACCCTGCCTGGAAAAACAGAGAGAGAGAGATTTGTGACAGTAGCACCAGCATACTTGAAGAGTTCAGTCATTGCTCTTCTCTGTCATGCAGACCTTACAGTGAGAGCCATTGTTGCTGAATTAGATGGTTTATATACAATGAATCCACCTGGTCCCAGACTAAAAAGGAGCAAATAGCAGTACCGGATTTCCAAAGGTGAGGTGTGCATACTTACCATAATTAAAAGCATAGGCGGGCTGGAGAGATGGCTTAACGGTTAAGGAATTTACCTACAAAGCCAAAGGACCTTAGTTCAATTCCCCAGGACCCACATAAACCAGATATACAAGGTGGCACATGTATCTGGAGTTTGTTTGGGGTGGCTGGAGGCCCTGGTGCACCCATTCTCTCTCTGTCTGTCTGTCTCTCTCAAATAAATAAAAAGTAAATAAAATATTTAAAAGCATAGGCAAAGCAATGTTCATTATGATGTGACTCGTATAGACCTTTGGTACTGGCTGATCAATCATGGTGTTCCCAAAGTGAAAAAGGAAGCCTGCTGAGTTTTTACTGTATCTATGTAAGCAGAAAAACTTCTGAGTAAAAGAACAAAAGGATTGTTATTTTGGGGGGAGGTGACTTTAGAGCTGGGCGTGGTGGCGCATGCCTTTAATCCTAGCACTCAGGAAGCAGAGTTAGGAGAATCGCGGAGGGGGCGGGGGTTCGAGGCCACCCTGAGACTACATAGTGAATTCCAGGTCCGCCTGGGCTAGATTGAGACCCTACCTTGAAAAAACCAAAACAATAAAAAGAAAAAAAGATGACTTTGAATAATAGCAGCAGGTAATAATGGCTGCTTAACCAATTTCCAGATTTGAGCTAGTTGACAGACCTAGAACTCCTCAAATGAAGAAGTGGCTGGGTCCCCTTGAGCTACAATTTTGAAAGTTCTTTGTTTTCTTTTATATTTGAGTGAGAGAAAGAAAGAGGCAGAAAGAAATGGGAAGAGGGAGAGAGAGAGACAGAGAGAAAGTGAGAATGGGTGTGCCAGAGCCTTCAGCTGCTGCAAACGAACTCCAGACTCATGTGCCACTTTGTGCATCTGTTTTAATTGGGTTCTGAGGAATTGATCTTGGGTTCTTTGGCTTTGCAGGCAAGTGCCTTAACTGCTAAGCGATCTCTCCAGCCCCAGAAAATTTGTTTTCAAGCAGAGAGAGAGAGAGAAAGAAACAGGTGGGGGAGAATGGGAATGGGCACACCAGGGCCTCTTGCTGTTGCAAACAAACACCAGCTGTATGCTTTACTTTGTGCATCTGGCTTTCTGTGGGTACTGGAGAATTGAACCTGGGCTGTTAGGCTTTGCAAATGAGTGCCTTTAACTATGGCACCATCTCTCCAGCCCCCTCAAAAAGTTTTCCCCCCCCTTTGGTTTTTCTTTTCTTGTTGTTGTTGTTGTTATTTTTATTTGCTTATTTGAGAGCAACAGACAGACAGAGAGAGGAAGAGGCAGAGAGAGAGAGAGAGAGAGAGAATGGGAGTGCCAGGGCCTCCAGCCATGGCAAACGAACTCCAGATGCATTCACCACCTTGTGCATCTGGCTTATGTGGGTCCTGGTGAATCGAGCCTCAAACTGGGGTCCTAAGGCTTCACAGGCAAGCACTTAACCGCTAAGCCATCTCTCTATCCCTGTCTTTGGTTTTTCGAAGTAGAATCTCACTCTAGCTTGGGCTGACCTGGAATTCACTATGTAGTCTCAGGCTGGCCTGAAACTCATAGTGATCCTCCTACTTCTGCCTCCCAAGTGCTGGGATTAAAGGCGTGCACCACCATGCCCAGCTCCCAAAAAGTTTTAAGATTTATCTTTTTCCCACCCATCCTTAAAGGGACTTATGGCGTTTTGCCAGATAACTGTGCATTGGGGAAAGGGAAATAATCACACCTTTCAGAACCTACCAGATACTGACTGTGAATTGACATTGATTCCAGGAGACCCCAAACAGCATTGTGGCTCTCCAGGCATATTAGGTTCTTATGGAGGTTAGGTGATCAATAGAGAGTTAACCCAAGTTTGACTCACTGTGGTTTCAATGGGCCCCCGACTCATCCTGTGGTTATTTCCCTAGTTCCAGGATGCATAATTGGGATAGATATGATTAGAAGTTGGCAGAATCCTTACATTGGCTCCCTGACCTGTGGAGAGAGGGCTATTATGGTTGGAAAGGCCAAATGGAAGCTATTAGAACTGATTCTATCAGGGAAAACAGTGAACCAAAAATAATATCACATCCCTGGGGGTATTACAGAGATCAATGTCACCATAAAGCACTTTTTTTTGTTTTGTTTTTCAAGATAGGGTCTCACTCTAGCCCAGGCTGATCTGGAATTCACTATGTAGTCTGAGCCTGGCCTCAAACTCACAGATATCCTCCTACCTCAGCCTCCCAAGTGCTGGGATTAAAGGTGTGTGCCAGCACACCCAGCTATAAAGCACCTTTGAAAAGGAGCAGGGGAGGTCATTCTTGCTGCATCTCCCTTTAACTCACCTATTCAGTTTGTTCAGAAGTGATCATGGAGAATGACAGTTGATTATCATAAACATAATCAAGTGGTGATTCCAATTGGAGCTGCTGTACCAGAGATGGTTTCCTTACTTGAGCAGATTAACACATCTCCTAGAATCTGGTATGCAGCTATTGATCTTGAGAAAGCTTTCTTCTCTGTACCTGTCTATAAGGACCACCAGAAGCAACTTGCTTTCAGCTGGCAAGGCCAGCAGTATACCTGTACTGTTTCACCCTGAGATTATATGAATTCTCCAGCTCTGTGTCATAATTTACTTCACAGGTAGTTTGATCACTTTTTCCTTCCATAAGGTATTGTATTGGTCCATTATATTGATGACAGTATGCTGATTGGACCAAGTGAGCAGAAGCAACCACTCTGGAGTTGTTGGTACAGCACATGCACATCTGTGGATGGGAAATAATCCAACCAAAATTCAAGGAGCTTCTACTTCAGTAAAATTTCTAGGAGTTCTCTGGTTGGGCTGGAGAGAAGGCTTAGTGGTTAAGTGCTTGCCTGTGAAGCCTAAGGATCCCAGTTCGAGGCTCAACTCCCCAGGACCCACGTTATCCAGATGCACAAGGGGGGCACACACGTCTGGAATTCATTTGCAGTGGCTGGAGGCCCTGGTGCACCTATTCTCTCTCCCTCTCTATATCTGCCTCTTTCTCTCTCTGTCTATCACTCTCAAATAAATAAATAAATGAATAAATTTCTAGGAGTTCTCTAGTGTGGGGCATGTAGAGATATTCTAAGGTGAAAGATAAGTTATTGCACCTGGCCTCTCTGACCACTAAGAAAGAAACATAATGCCTAGTGGACCTATTTGGATTTTGGAAGCATCACATTCCTCACCTGGGCATGCTACTCTGGCCCATACACTTGGAAATCTGCTAGGTTTTTGTATTGTATTGATTTTTTTTTTTTCTCAAGAGAAGGTCTTACTCTAGCCTAGGCTGACCTGGAACAAACTTTGTAACCCCAGACTGGCCTCGAACTAATAACAATCTTCCGACCTATGCCTCCAGAGTGCTGGGCTTAGAGGCGTGAGTTTCCACCACACCCAGTGGAAAGCTACTAGTTCTGTGTGGAGCCTAGAGCAGAAGTCTCTTCAACAGGTTCAGGCTGCAGAGCAAGCTGCTGTGCCACTTGGCCCATATGATCCAGCAGACCTGATGGGTACTGGAGGTGTCAGTGACAGAAAGGGATACTGCTTTGAGTCTTTGGTAGGCTCCCATAGGTGAATCACAGCGGAGGCCCTTGGGATTTTGAACCAAGACCCTGATGTCATCTGCAGACAACTATTCTTTCTTTTTTTAAAATTTTTTTGTTTATTTATTTGAGAGCGACAGAGAGAAAGAGGGAGAGAGAGAGAGAGAGAATGGGCGCGCCAGGGCCTCCAGCCACTGCAAACGAACTCCAGATGTGTGCGCCCCCTTGTGCATCTGGCTAACGTGGGTCCTGGGGAATCAAGCCTCGAACCGGGGTCCTTAGGCTTCACGGGCAAGCGCTTAACTGCTAAGCCATCTCTCTAGCCCAACTATTCTTTCTTTGAGAGACAGCTTTTGGCCTGCTATTGGACCTTAGCAGAAACTGAATGCTTGACAATGGGCCACCAAGTTACAAAGAGACCTGAGCTGGGTATTATCTGACCCCAAAAGCCCTAAGGTTAGATGTTCACAGCAGCAGTCCATTATCAAATGGAAGTGGTATGTACATTATTGGCAGGTCTAGAGCAGGTCCTGAAGACATGAATGAGTTACATGAAGAAGTTGTCCAAATGTCTATGGCTCCTCCTCCTGTTATGTTGCCTTCTGTCCCAAGCATGCACCCATGATGGACTGACTGAGTTGGGAAAAACTAAGGCCTACTTACACTATGCAGACACCACACATAAATGGAAAGCCACATCATTACAGTTTCTTTCTTGGGCAACATTGGAGGAACGTGGTCAAGGGAATCTTCACAATGGGTAGAAGTTTGTGCAATGCATGTGGTCATGTATCTTACTTGGAAGGTGAAATATCTGGATGTGCCATTGTATACTAATTCATGGGTTATGGACAATGATTTGATTGAATAATTGGGGGCTTGGAGGAAGTATGATTGGAAAATCGATGAGATGCCTGGGCTGCAAGGTCACCAAGAAATCAAACTGGGGCTGGGCTGAAAACCTCCTCCCTATAGACTAACTGACAGAAAGCTGGAAAAAGCTGTACCGCATGCAGCCTTATGGGAGGCAGAAGCCATGAGTGGTGAAAACAGTGGACACTGCAAGCCTCAAGTTTGCCCAGCCAGGTCATATGAGCCAACAGGTGCAATAGTGGCACATCTGTTATGGGGGAAACCAACTGCTCTCTAATTGGACTGGAGGTCCACTCTATAAGAGGGAATATATTCCTGGCACTGAAAACCTAATCAAAAGCCTATGGTGTGTGCTCGCTTCGGCAGCACATATACTAAAATTGGAACGATACAGAGAAGATTAGCATGGCCCCTGCGCAAGGATGGCATGCAAATTCGTGAAGCGTTCCATATTTTTGACCCGTATACCTCAACAAGGAGGGGCCAAGGGGAGGGGGTAGATCACGGATGAGCCTAATAATGGTACCAAACTGACTGTATTTGCTGAATACAAAACTAATTAATAAAGAAAAAACAATAAAAAATAAAAAAATTAGAAACTTAATATTAATAATAAGATTGGAATAGAAGAAGCTGTGTTTGCCTCTGTCAGGACTATCAAGGAAGATGGGAGTATCTGGCAAATGGTTGCAAATAAAACCACCATTCCTTAAAAAAAAAAAAAAAAGCCTATGGTGGGGGAAGTCATGAGCCTTAAAGAGTGTTACACCTGCTGGGTGTGGTGGCACACGCCTTTAATCCCATAACTCAGGAGGCAGAGGTAGGAGGATCACTGTGAGTTCGAGGCCACCCTGAGACTCCATAGTGAATTCCAGGTCAGCCTGGGCTAGAGTGAAACCCTACCTCGAAAAAAAAAAAAAAATGTAAGAGCCAAAGGAAAGGTAGGACTGGTTACAATGCAATCAACCATATAGAAATTGGCCAAATATACATGACCTCGCAGTGCCTAGCACTACCTTCACATGACCCTCACAATAGGAAGAAAAGATGATGACATCAAAATAAAAAATGAGAATATTAAAAAAAAAAAAGGCTGGCCGGGCATGGTGGCACACGCCTTTAATCCTAGCACTCGGGAGGCAGAGGTAGGAGGATCACTGTGAGTTCAAGGCCACCCTGAGACTACACAGTGAATTCCAGGTCAGCCTGAGCTAGACTGAGACCCTACCTTGAAAAAAAAAAGGCTGGAAACTAAAACAATTTTAAAAAAATTAAAAAAAAAAAAGGCTGGAGGGATGGCTTAGTGGCTAAGCCATTTGCCTGCAAAGCCAAAGGACCCAGATTCCATTCCCCAGGACCCACGTTAGCCAGATGCACAAAGGGGCACACATGTCTGGAGTTCGTTTGCAGTAGCTGGAGGCCCTGGCGTGCCCATTCTCTCTCTCCCTCTTTCTCTGTCAAATTAATTAATTAAATTAAACATTTAAAAAGAAATAAATGAAATGAAAAAGAGACTAATGGAGAGAGGGAGGGGATATGATAGAGTGTGGATTTGTGAAGGTGAAAGTGGGGGAGGGGAGGGAATTATCATGGTTTATTATCTGTAAGTATGGAAGCTATCAATAAAAAATAAAAAAATTGATGAGAAAGATATTTGAGAAAGGGGTAGATGGATAGATCTTTTTGAATTGGCAAGGGATGTAAAAATATTTGTGTCCCATGTAAATGCTCATCAAAGGGTGACTTCAGCAGAGGATGACTTTAATAATCAGATAAGATGACCCATTCTGTGAATAGCAGTCAATCTCTTTCCTTGGACAACCCTGTCATTACTCAGTGGGCCGTGAACAAAGGGGCCATGGTGGCAGGGATGGAAGTTATGCAAGGTCTCAACAACATGGACTTCCACTCACCAAAGCTACAGCTGCTGTTGAGTGCCCAATCTTCCAGCAGCAGAGACCAACACTGAGTCCCTGATATGACACCACTCACTGAGGTGGACCCGCCAGCAGCCTTGTGGCAGCCTAACCACATTGGACCACTTACATCATGGAAAGGGCGGTGTTTTGTCCTTACTGGAATAGATACTTATTCTGGGTATGGATTTGCTTTTCCTGCATGTAGTGCTTTTGCCAAAACTCCCATCCATGGGCTTACAGAGTGCCTTATCCACCATCATGGTGTTCCACACAGCATTGCTTCTGACCAAGGAACTCACTTCACAGCCAAGGATGTATGGCGGTAGGCTCATGATCATGGAATTCACTGGTCTTACCATCTGCCCCACCACCCTGAAGCAGCTGGCTTGATAGAACGGTGGAATGGCTTTTTAAAGAAAAAAGCTACAGTGCCCACTAGATGGCAATAGCCTGGAGGACTGGGACAGGTTTCTTCAGAGACTGTATATGCTCTGAATCACTGTCCTATATATGGTACTATTTCTCCTATGACCAGAATTCACAGGGTCAGGAATCAAGAGGTGGAAATGGGAATGCTTCCACTCCCCATCACCCTTGGAGACCCATTATCCAATTCTTTTTTCTCCTGTTCCCACAACTTTATATCCTGCTGGCCTATAAGTCTTGGTTTGGGGGTGGGGGAGTGCTTCTACCCCAGACAGGGGCACAATAAATATTCCATTGAACTGGAAGCAGAAGGGGATGGGAGGTGGTTCCGTGATTAAAGATGCTTATCTGAACAACAGGTTAATGCTGGGCATGTTGGTGCAAAACTTTAATCCCAGCACTGGGGAGGCAAAGGTAGGAGGATTGTTGTGAGTTCGAGGCTAGCATGAGTATGTCTGGAATACAGGAGATCCTTCAGGATGCCTCTTGGTGTTATCACGTTCTGTTATCAAGTTCAATGGGCAACTACAACCCAACCAAGGCAGTGTGATAAATGGCCCAGACACTTCAGGAATGAAGGTATGGGTCACCCTTCCAAGTAAAGAACCAAGACCTACCTGAAGTACTTAATTGCTGGGGGTACAGACAATACAGAATGGGCAGAAGGTTGTTACAAATACCAACTAAGGCCACGTGAGCAGCTAAAGAAACAAGGATTAGGGCTGGAGAGATGGCTTAGCGGTTAAGTGCTTGCCTGTGAAGCCTAAGGACCCCGGTTTGAGGCTCGATTCCCCAGAACCCACGTTAGCCAGATGCACAAGGGGGCACACACGTCTGGAGTTCGTTTGCAGTGGCTGGAGGCCTTGGGGTGCCCATTCTCTCTCTCTCTATCTATCTGCCTCTTTCTCTGTCTGTTGCTCTCAAATAAATAAATAAAAATAAATGAAAAAAATATTAAAAAAGAAAAAAGGATTATAGTTACCAAGAGTGTTTCTGTCCTAGTTGTTAAGAGCCTTTTTGCATGTGTACACAAATATTAGGATACCTTTGTTTTTCTTTCCTCTTTTTCTCTACTATGTAATTAAAATTGATTGAGACTGATTGAGAAGGGATGGGGATATGATGGAGAGTGGAGTGGTGAAGGGGAAAGTAAGGGGTCAGAGAATTATCATGGTTTATTGTCTATAATTATGGAAGTTGTCAGTAATAAAAAAATTAAAATTAAAAAAATAAAAACACAGGAAAAAATAAAATAAAATTGGCTGAGATAATATTAGTAGTTAAGTGTTGATAAACTTATATTAAAATCACTGTATATTAGTGACTAAGCATTCCTCAAGGGACTTTGCTATGTATTGGGGGTGTGGGAAGAACAGTAGGTTTCCAGCCATAAGTGGGATAGTTATATCATGTTGGGCAGAATTATGACTTTGTTATTGTCTTCATTTGGAAACTACACATGACATTAGATGATTTGGTATCATGTTGACAAGGAGTGAACTTATGATTATTTTCTGTTGTCAACTTGATCACGTTAGGAATCAAATGAAAGATGTACCCCTTGGGCAGGTCTGTAGGGCATTTCCAAGAAGGATTATCTGAGCAAAGAAGTCCTTCCTCCAGTGAGGGACTGTATATAGGGAAACTTCAAGGGGGCTGACGAGATGGCTCAGTGATTAAAGGCACTTGCTTGCAAAGCCTGATGGCCTGTTACCCATTACCCATGTAAAGCTAGATGCACAAAGTGGCAGATGCATGCCAGCCTGAGACTACAGAGTGAATTCTAGGTCAGCCTGGGCTACACTGAAACCCTACCTCAAAAACAAAACAAACAAACAAACAAAAAAGAAACAAAGGGGTACATGTGTCTAGAGTTAATTTGCAGTGGAAAGAGGCCCTGGAGTGGCCATAACCTCTCTCTACCTCTCTCTCTCTCTCACTCTCTCTCTCTCTCTCTCTCTGGTTGCCTCTTTCTCTCAAATAAATAGATAAATAAATGAAATTTTAAACAGGAGAAGAATGTGGAGTTTTTTGCTTTTCTTTGGTCCAGCTGCCTGTGCTACTGTCTGGTGTGTGTGCATGTTTGCCTGGCTTCCCTTTCTACTCACTTGCGCATCCTTTTGGACATCCACTAAAGACACTGAAATCCAGCCTGTATCCAAGGCCGTGGACTAAGCAGCTAGCTACCTAGTTCTCTGACTCTCCAGCCTGTAAACAGCTATTGTTGGACTGCTCAGCTCATATCTTGTAAGATAATCCAATAAACCCTCTTTTTTGTTTGTTTTTCTGGTGTTTTGGTCTCTTTCAACACATATTCATTTTATCAGCTCTTTTTCAAATATTTATTTATTTATTGTTTATTTACTTGAGAAAGAAAAATATAGATTGCCAGGGCCTCTTGCCACTGCAAAAAACTCCAGATGCATGGACTACTTTGTGCATATAGTAGCTCCATGTGGGTACTGGAGAATTGAACCCTTAGCTGGCAGCCTTAGAAAGCAAGTGCCTTGGATTGCTGAGCCATCTCCCAGCCTACTCTATCACATTTTCTTTTGTTGTTTTGTTTTTTTGTTTTACAAGGTAGGGTCTCGCTCTAGCCCAGGGTGACCTGGAATTCACTCTGTATTCTCAGGGTGGCTTTGAGCTCACAGCGATCCTCCTACCTTAGCCTCCTGAGTGCTGGAATGAAAGGCGTGCGCTCTAGTTTTTTTCTGTTTTGTTTTGTCTCAGTCTAGTCCAGGCTGACCTGGAACTCATTCTGTAACACCAGACCGACCTCTAACTCACAGCAATTGTCCTACCTCTGCCTCCTGAGTGCTATGATTAAAGATGTGCTCCAGCATACCTGGCTCTATTGTTTTATAATATGTAATAATTTTTTTTGTTTTGTTTTTTCGAGGTAGGGTCTCACTCTGGTCCAGGCTGACCTGGAATTAACTATGTAGTCTCAGGGTGGCCTTGAACTCATGGCGATCCTCCTACCTTTGCCTCCCGAGTGCTGGGATTAAAGACATGTGCCCACACTCGGAAATAATATAATTTTATAACATTAAATAATACTAATTTGCAAGCACAGAGAAAATGGGTGTGCCAGGGCCTCTTGGACTGCAAATGAACTCCAGATGCATGTGGCATTTTGTGCATATGGCTTTATATGGGTACTGAGAAATTGAACCCAGGCCATCAGGCTTTGCAAGCAAGAGCCTTAACCACTGAGTCATCACTCCGGCTCATTATATCAGTTTTTTGTTGTTGTTTTCTGAGGTAGGGTCTCACTCTAGCTCAGGCTGACCTGGAATTCACTATGTAGTCTCAGAGTTGCCTCTAACTCACAGCGATCCTCCTACCTCTGCCTCCCGAGTGCTGGAATTAAAGGTGTGCGCCTCCACTCCCGGCTTCGTTGTATCAGTTTTGTTCCTCTAGACTAGCCTGATTGATACGGTCACTAAGCCAGTCATCCTAATTACCTTCTTGCCTCCCATTTCTACACTTTTATCATTTCCCAGTCAGATTCTGCCAATATTCCTTCTGCAATTTCTTTTGAATTTCTTTCCTCTTTTGGAGTCCCACAGTCACAGATCTGGGTCTCACAATCCTCTTTCTTGTTTAGATGGTTGAAATCATTCTGCCCCCATCTCCTCCAAGATGCTCACACTTTCTTTGAACCATAATGGAGGGAGTAATAAGAGTTACTTTTCTAAAGATAATGCTGGGACTGGGGAGATGACTCAGTGGTTAAAAGTGCTTGCTTGCGAAGCCTGTAGGCCCAGGTTCAATTCCCCAGTACCCACATAAAGCCAAATGCACAAAGTGGTGCACATGTGTCTGATGTTGCTTTGCAGAGGCAGGAGGCCCTATGCCTATTCTCTCTCTCTCTCTCTCTCTCTCTCTCTCTCTCTCTGTGTGTGTGTGTGTGTGTGTGTGTGTTTCTGTTAAATATTTAAAAACAAAAAAGTGGGGCTGGAGAGATGGCTTAGCAGTTAAGGCACTTGCCTGCCTTAAGGACCCAGGTTCAATTCGCCAGGACCCACATAAGCCAGATGCACAAGGTGGCACATGTGTCAGGAGCTCATTTGCAGTGGCTGGAGGCCCTGATGTACCCATTCTCTCTGTATTCATCTGCCTGTCTCACTCCCTCTCTCTTAAATGAATAAATAAAATATTTAAAAAGCACAAAGCAAGCCGGGCGTTGTGGCGCATGCCTTTAATCCTAGCACTCAGGAGGCAGAGGTAGGAGGATCACTGTGAGTTCCAGGCCACCATGAGAATACAGAGTGAATTCAAGGTCAGCCTGAGCTAGAGTGAGACCCTACCTTAAAGACAAAACAAAACCAAGAAAAGCACAAAACGCTGGGTGTGGTGGTGCATGCCTTTAATCCCAGTACTCGGGAGGCAGAGGTAGGAGGATCACTGTGAGTTCAAGGCCAGTCTGGGACTATATAGTGAATTCCAGGTCAGCCCAAGCTAGAGTGAGACCCTACCTTGAAAAACAAAACAAACAAAAGAAGCATAAAGCTGAGCCTATGCTCTTCAGGCTTCTTTTCTTTTTAATTTTTCTTCTTTTTTTTTTTTATTTATTTTTTCAGGGTAGGGTTTCACTCTAGCCCAGGCTGACCCAGAATTCACTATGTAGTCCCAGACGGGCCCTAAACTCACAGCAACCCTCCTACCTTGGCCTACTGAGCGCTGGGATTAAAGGTGTGTGCTACCACACCAGGCCTTTCTTTAGTCTTGTTTTGTTTTTGAGGTAGGGATTCACTCTAGCCCAAATTGACCTGGAATTCACTATCTAGTCTCAGAGTGGCTTCTAACTCACAGTGATGCTCCTATCTCTGTCTCCCGAGAGCTGGTATTAAAGGCATGCACCACCATGCCCAGCTTCTTTAGTCTCTTTTTTTAAAAAACAAGGTGGCTTTTTAAAAATAGTTTATTTATTTATTTGAGAGAGGGAAAGAGACAGGGTGAGAGACAGAGAGAGAATAGGCACACCAGGGCTTCCAACCACTGCAAACAAACTCCAGATGCATGCGCCACCTTGTGCATCTGGCTTATGCGGGTCTGGAGGAATCGAACCACGGTCCCTATGCTTTGCAGGCAAGCGCCTTAACCGCTAAGCCATCTCTCCAGCCCCCAAATTGGCTTTTGTTTGTTTGTTTTTTGTTTATTTTTATTTATTTGAGAGCGACAAACACAGAGAGAAAGAGGCAGATAGAGAGAGTGAGAATGGGCACTCCAGGGCCTCCAGCCACTGCAAATGAACTCCAGATGCATGTGCCAACTTGCACATCTGACTTACATGGGTCCTGGGGAATCAAGCCTCGAACTGGGGTCCTTAGGCTTCACAGGCAAGCGCTTAACTGCTGAGCCATCTCTACAGCCCTGTTTTGTTTTGTTTTTGTTTTTCAAGGTAGGGTCTCACTCTAGCTCAGGCTGACCTGGAATTTACTACATACTCTCACGGTGGCCTTGAACTCACAGCGATCCTCTTACCTCTGCCTCCCAAGGGCTGGGATTAAAGGTGTGCGCCACCACACCCGGCTCAAAGTGGCCTTTTAAAAAAATGTGTTTGTTTTTAGTTGTTGTTGTTAGGGCTGGAGAGATGGCTTAGCCATTAAGGCGCTTGCCTGCAAAGCCTAAGGACCCAAGTTCGATTCTCCAGGCCCCATGTAAGCCAGATGCACAAGGTAGCACATGTGTCTGGAGTTCATTTGCAGTGGCTAGAGGCCCCGGTGTGCTCATTCTCTTTCTCCCTCTCTCTCTGTCTCAAATAAATAAAAATTTTTAAGTTTTTTTTTTAATTTATTTGAGAAAGAGAGAAAGAGGCAGATACAGAGAATGTGCATGCGAGGGCCTCCAACTGTTGCAAACAAACTCCAGATGCATGCACCACCTTGTGCATCTGGCTTATGTGGGTCCTGGGGAATCAAAACTGGATCCTTTGGCTTTGCAGGCAAGTGCCTTAAACACTAAGCCATCTCTCCAGCCCAAGTCTTAATTTTTTAAAAATTTTATTTATTTATCAATTTTTTGAGAAAGAGAGGAAGAGGGAGAGAGAGAAAGAGAGAGAGAGAATGAGCGTATCAGGGCTTGCAGACACATGTGCCACCTTGTGCATCTGGCTTACGTGGGTCCTGGGGAATTGAACTGAGGTCCTTTGGCTTTGCAGGCAAATGCCTTAACCGCTAAGCCATCTCTCCAACCCTTAATTTTTTTTTTATTGACAAGTTCCACAATTATATATAATAACGCATGGTAATTCCCTCCCTCTCCCCACTTTCCCCTTTGCAATTCCAATCTCCATCATATACCTTCCCCCTCTCAATCAGCCTCCTTGTATTTTGATTTCATCATCTTTTACTCCTATTATGATGGACTGCTGTAGGTAGTGTCAGGCACTGTGAGGTCATGGATATCCACGGCATTTTGTGTCTGGAGGAACATGTTGTAAGGAGTCCTACCCTTCCTTTGGCTCTTACATACTTTCTGCCACCTCTCCTGCAATGGACCCTGAGCCTTGGAAAGTGTGATACAGGTATTTCATTGCTGAGCACTCCTCTGTCACTTCTCAGCACTATGGTGCCTTCTGAGTCATCCCAAGGTCACGGCCATCTGTAAACAGAAGCTTTTCTAAACAAAAGTGAGAGTAGCATTAATATGAGTGTGAACATTAAGAGAATGTTTGGTGAACATATTATATACATTTAGGCAGACACCAGCAGATATTATAGCCCCAGGGATCATGACTACCCCGTCATAGGTTTTCAGTATCAGGGATGGATAATCTCCCGTGGAGCGGGCCTCCAGTCCAATTAGAGAGCAGTTGTTTCCCCCAAAGCAGACATGCCACTATTGCACCCATTGGCTCATTTGGCCTGCCTGGCTAAATTTAAGGCTTACAGTGTCCACTGTTGACCATTTCCACTGGTGATTTCTCTCTGTCTCTCTCTCCCATTGAACTGCATGCAGTGTGGCTTTTTCCAGCTTTCTGTCAGCTGGTCTACAGGGAGGAGGTTTTCAGCTCAGCTCCAGCAGGAGTTCTCAGTGACTTTGCAGTCCAAGTATGTGGAGTCATCAATAGGGTCTTACCATCTATTTCTGGTGGGAAACCAAGACCTTTGCAATGGCCTATAATGTTTTGGGCACATTAGGGACCTCTCTGGCCAACAATTCACTTGAAGGTATCCCATCCCTGCCACTGAAAATTTTCTAATAACAATCTGTGGCTTCTGGGTGTTCCATTGTCTAAAAACGTAAGTTTCTACATATTCATACCCTCTTAGATTTTGATTAGCCCTCTCCCCACCTTTCCTTTACTCAATCTCTTCCCCTAACCTTACTTAGGCCTTTCCACCCCCATTATTCTGTTCTTCTACTTACATATATACAATACCATCCTATTAAGTCCCCCCTCCCTAGCTTTCTATTCCCTTTATATTTCCTTTCTAGCTTACTAGACTCTGTTACTGAGTTTTATTCCAACTCACATAGAAATCCAATCATTTGTAGCCAGGATCCACATATGAGAGAAAACACGTGACGTTTGGCTTTCTGAGTAGTCTTTTTATTTATTTGTTTGTTTATTTATTTATTTATTTATTTGAGAGCAACAGAGAGAGAAAGAGGCAGATAGAGAGACAGAGAATGGGTGCGCCAGAGCCTCCAGCCACTTCAAACAAACTCCAGATACGTGCACCCCCTTGTGCATCTGGCTAACATAGGTCCTGGGGAATCAAACCGGGGTCCTTAGGCTTCACAGGCAAGCGCTTAGCTGCTAAGCTGTCTCTCCAGCCCCTGAGTAGTCTTTTTAAAAAATATGTTTATTTATTTATTTGTGTGTGTGTGTGTGTGTGTGAGAGAGAGAGAGAGAGAGAGAGAATGTAGGCACTCCAGGGCCTTTTGCCACTGTAAACAAACTCCAGACACATGCACCAGTTTGTGCATGTGGCTATATGTGGATACTAGGGAATTGAACCCAGGCTGTCATTCTTTGCCGGTAAGTGCCTCTAACTACTAAACCATCTTCCCAGTCCCTCTTTAGTCTTTTTTAAAATATTTTTTATTTGATGGGATGGAGAGATGGCTTAGTGCTTAAGCACTTGCCTGTGAAGCCTAAGGACCCCGGTTTGAGGCTCAACTCCCCAGGACCCACGTTAGCCAGATGTACAAGGGGGCACACACATCTGGAGTTTGTTTGCAGTGGCTGGAGGCCCTGGCACACCCATTCTCTATCCATGTCTATCTGCCTCTTTCTCTCTCTGTCTGTCACTCATAAATAAATAAATAAATAAAATACATTAAAAAATATTTTATTTGGGCTGGAAAAAATGGCCTAGTGGTTAAGGCATTTGCCTACGAAGCCTTAGGACCCTGGTTCATTTTCCCAGAACCCCCGTAAGCCAGATGCACAAGGGGCACATGCATCTGGAGTTCGTTTGCAGTGGCTGGAGGCCCTGGCACACCCATTCTCTCTTTCTGTCTGCCTCTCTCTCTTTCAAATAAATAAAGAAATTTAAAAATATTTTATTTGCCGGGCATGGTGGTACATGCCTTTAATCCCAGCACTTGGGAGGCAGAGATAGGAGGATCGCTGTAAATTTCAGCCAAGCCTGAGACTACATAGTGAATTCCAGGTCAGCCTGGACTAGAGGGAGACCCTACCTCAAAAAACATATATATATATATATATATATATATATATATATATATATGAAAGGAGAGAGAGAGAGAGAGGGAGAGAAAGAGAGAGAATGATGCACCAGGGCTTCTAGCCACTGCAAAGGAACTCCAGATCCATGTGCCACTGTGGATCTGGCTTTATGTAGGTCCTGGGGAATCAAACTCAGGTCACTAGGCTTTGCAGGCAAATGCCTTAACTGCTGAGCCATCTCTCCAGGCCCCTCTTTAATCTTCTTTTTCTTTTTTGTTTTTTTTTTAGAGGTAAGATCTTGCACTAGCCCAGGCTGACATGAAACTCACAGCAATCCTCCTACCTCTGCCTCCTGAGTGCTGGGATTAAAGGTGTGTACCAACAGGCCTGGATTTGACCCCCTATTTAGTCTTTTAATGACTCCCTATTGTGTACCTTCAGGCTGAAGGCCAATATCCTTAAGATTTAGGAGGCCACTGACTTACAACCTGTTTCACTGCCACTTTTTTTGGTTTTTATTTTGTTTTATTTTGTTTGTTTTTTTGAAGTAGTGTCTGGCTATAGCAGAGGCTGACCTGGAATTCTCTATGTAGTCTCAAGGTGGCTTCAAACTCATAGCAATCCACCTACCTGGGCCTCATGAGTGTTGGGATTAAAGGCATGCACCACCACACCTGGCCCACCACCACTTTTTCACTACTGAGTTACTCCTAGATCTATGGTTGCCAGTCACACCCCACCCCATCGCCACCTTTCATTATAATGTGAGTTCCTGGAGAGCAAGAATTAGGTCTTAATCATCTCAACATCTCTAGCTCATAAAGTAGAACTTGACAGAGTAAGCATGCAATACACAATGGTTGAAGGAAAAAGCTGCTGGACAAAAGTTGTTCAGATTTTCTGAGCTATGTGTAAGTCATATAATGAGCTTAAGACTCTGATCAACTGAACTGCCTGAGTCATCACCTATGCTGGGGTGGGCTTTTTGGTGATGCAGCAACCTTTGAGTCATCCATTGCTTCTGTAAGCAACCCCTCATCCTGCTCTGTAACCCCGATAAACACATTGGTTCAACAACAAAAAAGTCCAATGAAGCAGCACTCCTAATAAAGAAAAAGTGCAGGAAAGTAAATGTTCAACAGTAGACAACTTTTATTAATTATGGAACAACCACTTAGTGGAATATGATGCAGCTGTTAAGATGATAATTATGAAAATTATGTAGTGACTCAGAAAGCGTTTCTAATATAATAAAAGCAGAATACCAAATGGTCTGTATCCTAGGACTAAAATTATATAAAAGTATGCATGCACACAAACTGCTCAGAATGAGAACAGGAGCATGAACAAATGAATACAGATGATGTGTTTAGGGTGTTTGGGGAGGTACTGTTTGCAACTTATTTAGCACTTTCAAAACTCCCTTTAATGTTGTTATAATGTCATTTGTGCATAAAAACAAATTGAGAGAGAAACAAAACACTGAAAAAATGTGCTTTGATTCCCTCAACTTCTTTGACAAGCTGTGAATATATATATGTAAGGGTCCAAGAATCGCTGAAGAAAGACCCCAGACTCAAATAGTATGTAAAAGAAAAGAGCGTTTATTCTGCAGAATTAACCAGCATACAGGGGTCAACCATTCATACAAAATGGCGACCTTGAGAGGGTTACACAGGCCCCTTTTAAGCACAACTAGGAGAATTCCAGGCGGGTTCCGTAGTCTTTAAAGTGATTGGCTAGGTAAGCAGCAGTTACAGTTGTACATCTCTGATTGGTTGGGGCAGAAGGCGCGAAGGGGTTGCGAAAGGTGCAAAAGGGACATGTCTGGGCATGTTTGGACATATCTCCAGGAACTGACTCAGCCCCCAGAGCCCACCACTTTGGGCATGCCCTTCGTTCATGGTTTTTCCCAAAAGTCTTGCCTGCCTCTCCAGGAAACTGAAACTTAGGCCTAGCTGTAAACTGGAGCAAATTTGATCCTCTCAGTATAGACAAAACACCAAAGCTTGATGGCATTGTGATCCCAGCACTCAAAGGCTGAGGTAAGAGGATCACCATGAATGAGTTCATGAGTTCCTGGAGAGCCTGGGCTACTGTGTGAGCTCCAGGTCAGCCTAGGCTACAGTGAGACCCTGCCTCAAAAAAAATTAAAACACCAGCCTTGCTAGGCATGGTGGAACACCTCAAAAAAACAAAACAAGATGGGTGTGGTGGCACACGCCTTTAATCCCAGCATTTGGGAGGCAGAGGTAGAAGGATTGCTGTGAGTCTGAGACCAGCCTGAGACTACATAGTGAATTCCAGGTCAGCCTGGGCTAGAGTGAAACCCTACCTCAAAAAACCAAACAAACAAAAATAAACAAAAGAAAAAGAAAACAATCCAGGCCTTGTGGTATATACCTTTAATCCAAGCACTTGGGAGGCAGAGATAGGAGGATCCCTGTGTGTCTGAGGCCAGCCTGAGACCACATAGTGAATTCCAGGTCAGCCTGGGCTAGAGTGAGACCTTACCTCAAAAAAATCGAAAAACAAAAACAAACAAAACAGAAAAACACAAAATAGCACAGAACAATGACAGGGTACTGAAAACTGTAAGAGAAAATCATCAAGTCACATGTAAAGGCAGGCTCATCAGAGTAATAGCAAACTTTAAATTTTTTTTTAAACTTTTTTATTAATTTATTTCAGAGAGACATTGAATGGTTATGGGTAATCTAGGGACTTTTACAACTCAAAACGAACTCCAGATGCATATACTACTTTTCATGTCAGGCTTTACATGGGCACTGGGGAATTGAACCCAGGCCATCAGGCTTTGCAAGCATGTGCCTTTAACCACTGAAACATCACCCCAGCCCTCAGAATAAGCTTTTGGAGATAAAAGCAGATAAAAAAGAATTTTTGAGCTGGGTGTGGTGGCACATGACTTTAATCCCAGCACTTGGGAGGCAGAGGTAGGAGGATCACCGTGAATTCCAGGCCAGCCTGAGCTAGACTGAGACTCTACCTCGAATAAAAAAATAATTTTTGAGCCTGAGCCAGCTTTCCTTCTATGAATCCAGCATTATATTAATACCAAAACCAGATAGAGGTACAACCAAAAAAGAAACTATGGACCAACCTCTCAGATGAACATAGACATAAAAATTTTCAACAAAATGTGTAAAAACTGAATTCAAAATCATATCAAAAAGATTATTCACCTTGATCAAGTGGTGAAGAAATGCATTCTAAGTATGCAGTTCAATATGTGTAAAACAATAAATCTATTATATATGAGTAGACTTAAGGGCAGAAATCACATGATCATCTCAATTGATGCAGAAAAAGGTCTTTAACAAAATTCAACATTCCAGCTGGGCATGTAGGCACATGCCTTTAATCCTAGCACTCTGGAAGAGAGGTAGGAGGTTTGCTGTGAGTTCGAGGCTAATTTGGGACTACAGAGTGAATTCTAGGTCATCCTGGTCTACAGCAAGAACCTACCTCAAAAAAAACAAAAAACTGAGCCAGGCATGGTGGCACACACCTTTAATCCCAGCACGTGGGAGGCAGAAGTAGGAGGATTGCTGAGAGTTCAAGGCCACCCTGAGACTACATAGTAAATTCCAGGTCAGCCTGGGCCAGAGTGAGACCCTACCTCAAAAAACAAGAAAAAAAAAAAAAAAAAAAAAAAAAAACAAAAAACACAAACCTGGGCTAGAGAGATGGTTTAGTGGTTAAGGCACTTGCTTATGAAGCCTAAGGACTCCAGAACCCACATAAGCAAGGGCACAGGATGATGCATGAGTCTGGAGTTGGTTTGCAGTGCCTAGAGGCATGTCCATTCTCTCTCTCATAGATAAATAAAAATTAAATTTAAAAAAGCAGAGGCCCAGTGTAGTAGTGCACACCTTTAATCCCAGCACTTGGGAGGCAGAAGTAGGTAGATCACTGTGAGTGCAAGGCCAGCCTGAGACAACATAGTGAATTCCAGATCAGCCTGGGCTAGAGTGAGACCCTACCTTGAAAAAACAAAACAAACAAAAAACACTGGAGAGGGAGAGGGGTTGGAGAGATTGCTCAGCAGTTCAGGTGCTGGTCTGTAAAGCTTAACAAATCAGGTTTGATTCCACAGAGCCCACATAAAGCATAAAGTGGTGCATGCATCTGGAGTTCCTTCTCAGTGGCTAGAGGCCCTGGCACACCCATTGTCTCTACATGTCTATTATGATGGTCTTGTGTAGATAATGTCAGGCACTGTGGATATCCAGGCCATTTTGTGTATGGAGGAGCATGTTGTAAGGAGTCCTACCCTTCCTTCGGCTCTTACATTATTTCTGCCACCTCTTCCGCAATGGACCCTGAGCCTTGGAAGGTGTGATAGAGATATTGCAGTTCTGAGCACTCCTGTCACTTCTTCCCAGCACTATGATGCCTTCTGAGTCATCCCAAGGTCACTGCCATCTGAAAAGAGAAGATTCTCTACCAAAAGTGAGAGTAACATTAATATATAGGTATGAACATTAAGATAAGACCTTACTGGGAAGTTTGTTGAGCATAGCATATACATTTAGCCAGACAGCAGCAGATGTTACACCCCTAGGGCTCATGACTACCCCTGTTTTAAGTTTTCAGTATCAGGGATGTATTCCCTCCCATGGAGCAGGCCTCCAGTCCAATTAGAGGGCAGTTGGTTTACACCATGACAGATGTGTCACTATTGCACCCGTTGGCTCATTTGGCCTGGCTAGTAAAATATAAGGCTTGCAGTGTCCACTGATGAGTATCTTCACTGGTGATTTCTCTCTCTCCCATTGAACTGCATGTAGAATGGCTTCTTCCAGCTTTCTGTCAGCTGGTCTACATGGAGGAGGTTATCAGCTCAGTTCCAGCAGGATTTTTCAGCAGCCTTGCAGCCCAAGTATGTGGAGTCTTTAGCAATAGGGTCTTACCATCTGTTCCTGGTGGGATACCAAGGGCCTTGGCAATGGCCTGTAATATTTTGGGGGCATCAGGGGCCTTCCTGGCCAACAACTCAGTGGAAGGTATCCCATCCCTGACACTGAAAATTTTCTAGTAACAATCTATGGCTTCTGAGTGTTCCATTGTCCAAAAAAGTAGGTTTCCATGTGACTTATTTATATCCTCTTTGATTGTTATTAGCCCTCCCTCCACCTTTCTTATACTCAGTCTCTTCCCCTGTCCTCACTTAGGCTTTTTCACCCCTATTAATCTGTTCTTCTACTGACATATATAAAATGCCATCCTATTAAATTCCTCCTCTTCCCTTTCTATTCCCTTTATATCTCCATTGTAGCTTATTGGCCTCTGCTACCGAGTTTTATTCCTACTCACATAGAAGTCCAATCATTTATAGCTAGAATCCACATACGAGAGAGAACTTGTGACGTTTGGCTTTCTAGGCCTGGGTTACCTCACTAAGTATAATACTTTTTAGATCCATCCATTTTCCTGAAAATTTCATAACTTCATTTTTCTTTAACGCTGAGTAGAAGTCCATTATGTAAATGTACCACACCTTCATTATCTACTCATCAGTTGAGGAACATCTAGGATGGTTACATTTCCTAGTTATTGTGAATAGAGTGGCAATAACTATGGTTGAGTAAGCATCTGTAAGGTAGTGAGACGAGACCTTAGGATATATGCCTAGGAGTGCCTATAGCTGGGTCATATGGTAGATCTATTTTTAGCTGTCTCAGGAACATCCACACTGATTTCCACAATGGCTGGACCAGATTGCATTCCCACCAACAGTGTAGAAGGGTTTCTCTTTTTCCACATCCTCGCCAACATTTATGGTCATTTGTTTTCATGATGGTAGCCAATCTGACAGGAGTGAGATGGAATCTCAACGTAGTTTTAATCTGCATTCCCCTGATGATTAGGGATGTAGAACATTGTTTAGATACTTATATGCCATCCATATTTCTTCTTTTGAGAATTCTATTTAGTTCCATAGCCCATTTTTAACTGGATTGTTTGATTTCTTATTATTTAATTTTTTGAGTTCTTTGTATATCCTAGATATTAGTCCTCTATAAGCTGGCAAAGATTTTCTCCCATTCTGTAGGTTGTAAAGGCACTTGCTTGCAAAGCCTGATGGCCTGGGTTCAATTCCCAGTACTACATAAAGCCAGATGCAAAAAGTGGCACATGCATCTGAAGTTTATTTGAGGCAGCAAGAGTCCCTGGTGCACCCATTATGTCTCTTCCTTGCTCTCCTGCTCTCACAGCTTGAAAGTAAATAATAAACAAACAAATGAATGGATGTCTAAATAAATGCACTGGAGAGGATAGGGATGGAGAGAATATATATAGTGGTTTGATTCAGGTGTCCCCTCAACCTTATGTGTGTTCTGAATGCTTGATCCACCAGCTGATGGAAATTTGGGAATTGGAACCTTGTTGGAGATGTGTTGTTGGGGGCAGGCTTATGGGTGTTTTAGTCAGCTTCCCCTTGCCAGTGTTTGGCACATTGTGGTTGTTTGACCCAGGTGACCCCATAAACTTAGGTGTTCTGAATGCTAGGTTCCCAGCTGATGGAGATTTGGAAATTAATGCCTCCTGGAGAGAGTATATTGTTGGGGCAGTCTTATGGGTTTTATATCAAGTGTCCCCTTGCCAGCGTTTGGCACACTCTCCTGTTGCTATTGTCCATCTGAAGTTGCCCAGGGGGTGATGTCCACCCTCTGCTCATGCCATTGTTTACCTCTGCCATCATGGAGCTTCCCCTCAAGTCTGTAAGCCAAAATAAACCTTTTCCCCCCCACAAGCTGCTTCTGATTGGATGATTTCTGCCAGCAATGCAAACCTGACTGCCGCACACACTCTTCTGCTATTACACACTTGATGTTGGCCAGGAGGTGATGTCCACCCTCTGCTCATGCCACGTTTTCTCCTGCCATCACGGAGCTTCCCTTAGGGTCTGTAAGCCAAAATAAACCCTTTCCTCCCACAGGCTGCTTGTGGTTGTGTGCTTTGTGCCAGCAATGAGAAGTTGACTGCAACAATGTACCTAATATGATAAAGGCCATACATAACAAACCTATAGCTAACATTGTGCTAAGTGGAAAAAAAAAAAAAACACTCAAAGCGTTCCATCTAAGACCTGGAACAACAAAGGTGTCCACTCTCCTGTTCTATTTAAAAGGTGCTTAAAGTCTTGGCTAGAGCAGTAAAGACAAAAGAAAGAAATAAAAGGGATATAAATTGGAAAGAAGAAGTCAGTCTATCTTTATTTGCAGGGAATATGGTTCTATATCTAAGATTCTAGGCTCCACCATGGTATTCCTAGAGCTGCTAAGCATTTTTAGCAAGGTGATTGAATGCAAAATTAACATGCAAAAATCAGTAGCCTTTCTATATACCAACAATAAACAGTCCCATTCACAATAGTCACAAAAATTAAATACTTTGGACTATTCTTAACCAAATAAATGAAAGATTTCTTCAATTAAAACTTTAAGGGCTGGGTGTGGTGGCGCATGCCTTTAATCCCAGCACTTGGGAGGCTGAGGTAGGAGGATTCCTGTGAGTTACAGGCCACGCTGAGACTACACAGTGAATTCCAGGTCAGCCTGGGCTAGTGTAAGACCCTATCTCGAAAAAAAACCTTTAAGGAGCTGAAGAGATGGCTTAGTGGCTAATACACTAGCCTGCAAAGCCTAAGGACCCAGGTTCAATTCCCCAGTACCCATGTAAGCCAGATGAATAATGTGGCACATGCATCTGGAGTTCATTTGCAGTGGCTAGAAGCCCTGGTGTGCCCATTCTGTCTCTCTTTCTTTCTCTCAAGTAAATAAGTAATTTAAAATATTAAAAAAAAACTTTCAAAAACTGAAGAAAGAAACTGAGGTAGATACCAGAAGATGAAATGACCTCCCAAGCTGATAGATTGGAAGAATTAATATTGTGGAAATGATCATCCTACCAAAAGCAACATGCAGATTCAATTCAATCCCAGTTAAAATTCCAGTACTATTCTTCACAGAAATAGAAAAATCGGTCTTAAAAATCATATGAGAGCCAGGTGTGGTGGTGCATGCCTTTAATCCCAGCACTTGAGAGGATAGGAGGATCGCCATGAGTTCGAGGCCACCCTGAGACTACAGAGTGAATTCCAGGTCAGCCTGAGCTAGAGTGAGACCCTACCTCGAAAAACAAACAAACAAAAAAATCATATGAGAAGCTGGGAAGATGGCTCTCAGTTAAGAGCACTTTCCATTTAAATATGAGGGTCTCTCAGGCTTGGCTGGAGACTGCCAAGTTTGACTCCCCAGAACCATGTAAGAAGCTGGATGAGGCCCATGCATGTCTGTAACTCCAGTCCATGAAGGATGGAAACTGGAGATTCACTGGGGCTCTCTGACAGCAGCTCTGGATTGAGGGAGATACCCCATCTCAAGCAATGAGCACATAATGTTCTCCTTTAACCTCTGCATGTATATGTATAGGGTGCAGACATATGCCCACACACATGCATACACCACACATCTCACACACACCATATAACACCAATACTGTACACACACACACACACACATGTGAAAAAATCTGGCATGCCTTTAATCTTGGCACTTAGGAAGCAGACATAGGAGGATCACTGTGAGTTCGAGGCCAGCCTGAGACTACATAGTGAATTCCAGATCAGCCTGGGATAGAGTGAGACCCTATCTCAAAAACAAAAATCTTGTGGTGGCGCATGCCTTTAATCCTAGCACTTGGGAGGCAGAGGTAGGTGGATCGCCATGAGTTCGAGGCCACCCTGAGACTACATTGTGAGTTCCAAGTCAGCCTGGACTAGAGTGAGACCCTACCTCAAAAACAAAACAAAACAAAACAAAACATCTTGCTGGGGCAGTGCTTCAATGGATAACGCACTTATTTCACAACTCTATGTCCTTGAGTTTGTATCTCCAGACCCCCCCATAAATGCCAGAAGCTGTGGTAAACTTCTGTATAATCCCAGTGTGCCTGTAGCAAGAAGGGAGATAAAGACAGGAGAATTTTCTGATGGATGGTCAACAATAACCAGAGACTCTCCCTAAAAATGAGGTAGTGGTGCCGGGCGTGGTGGCGCATGCCTTTAATCCCAGCACTCAGGAGGCAGAGGTAGGAGGATCGCCGTGAGTTCAAGGCCACCCTGAGACTCCATAGTGAATACCAGGTCAGCCTGGGTTAGAGTGAGACCCTACCTCGAAAAACATAAAACAAAACACACACACACACACAAAAATGAGGTAGTTGCTGGGGAGATAGCTCAGCAGTTAAGGGTACTTGCTTGTAAGGCCTGACGGCCTAGGTTCAATTCCCTAGTACCCACAAAAAGCCAGATGCATAGAGTGGTGCATGCATTTGGAGTTCCTTTGCAGTTGTGAGTGGCTCTGGCACACCCATTCTCTCTCCTCTTCTTGCAAATAAATAAATAAAATATTTTTAAATATATTTTATTTATTTATTTGAGAGAGACAGAGAGAGAATGGACACATCAGAGCCTCCAGCCACTGCAAACGAACTCCAGATGCATGCGCCCCCTTATGTATCTGGCTTACATGGGTCCTGGGGAATAGAACTGGAGTCTTTTGGCTTTGCACGCAAACACTTAACTGCTAAGCCATCTAGCCAGCTCTAAACAAAATATTTTAATAAAAAGAAAAAAAAATCAGCCAGGTGTGGTGGCACACACCTTTGATCCCAGCACTCGGGAGGCAGAGGTAGGAGGATCGCCGTGAGTTCAAGACCACCCTGAGACTCCATAGTGAATTCTAGGTCAGCCTGGGCTAGAGTGAGACCCTACCTTGAAAAACCAAAAAAAAAAAAAAAAATCATATGGAAGAACAAAAGACCTCAGATAGCCATAACTGTCCTAAGGAAAAAAGAATTCCGGAGCCAGAGATATGGCTTAATGGTTAAGGTGCTTGTCTATGAAGCCTAAGGACCCAGGTTCAACTTCCCAGAACCCACAAAAGCCAGCCACACAAGATGACACATGCACACAAGGTTATGCATATGCATAAAGTGGTACACGCATCTAGAGTTTGATTGTAGTGGCTAGAGGCCTTTTCATACCAATTCTCTCTCTCTCTCTCTCTCTCTCCCTCATAAAAAAAGACAATGTAGCCAGGCATGATGACACACGCCTTTAATCTTTAATCCCAGCATTAGGAAGGCACAGGTAGGAGGATTGCCATGAGTTCAAGGCCATCCTGAGACTACATAGTGAATTCCAGGTCAGCCTTGGCTAAAGTGAGACCCTGCCTCAAAAAAAAAAAAAAAAAAAAAAAACAACTCTAATTGGACTGGAGGCCCGCTTCTTGGGAGGGAATACATCCCTGATACTGAAAACTTAAAACAGGGGTAATCACGAGCCCTAGGTGTGTAACGTCTGCTGGTGTCTGGCTAAATGTATATACTATGCTTATCAAACTGCCCAGTAAGCACTTCTCTTAATGTTCATACCCTTAGATTAATGCTACTCTCACTTATGGTAGAGAATCTTCTCTGTTCAGATGGCAGTGACCTTGGGATAACGCAGAAGGCATCATGGTGCTGGAAAGAAGTGACAGGAGTGCTCAGTACTGCAATATCTCTATCACAACTTCCAAGGCTCAGAGTCCATTGTGGAAAGAGGGAGAGGAAAGAATGTAAGAGCCACAGGAAGGGTAGGACTCCTTACAACGTGCTCCCCCCAAGACACAAAATGGCCTGGATATCCATGACCTCACAGTGCCTGACACTACCTACACAAGACCATCATAATAGGAGGAAAAGATCATGACATCAAAATAAAAGAGACACTGATTGAGAGGGGGAGGGGATATGATGAAGAATAGAGTTTCAAAGGGGAAAGTGGGGGGAGGGAGGGCATTACCATGGAATATTTTTTATAATCATGGAAGTTGTTAATAAAAAAATTTGAAAAGAAAAAAAACAAAAAAGACATTATTATTGACTACTTCCATAATTATAGACAATAAACCATGATAATTCTCTCCCCCCGCTTTCCCCTTCACAATTCCACTCTCCATCTTATTCTCTCACCCTTCAATCAGTCTCTCTTTTATTTGGATGTCATGATCTTTTCCTCCTATTATGAGGGTCTTGTGTAGGTGGTGTCAGGCACTGTGAGGTCATGGATATCCAGGTCACTTTGTGTCTGGGAGACTGCATTGTAAGCAGTCCTACCCTTCCTTTGGCTCTTACATTTTTTTCTGCCACCTCTTCCACAACGGACCCTGAGCCTTGGAAGGTGTGATAGAGATGTTTAAATGCTGAGCACTCCTCTGTCACTTCTTCTCAGCACTACGGTGCCTTTTGAGTCAACCCAGTGGACACCACTATCTGAAAAGAGAAGCTTTTCTAACCAAAGGGACAGTAGCATTAATATATAGGTATGAGGGCTGGAGAGATGGCTTAGTGGTTAAGCACTTGCCTGTGAAGCCTAAGGACCCTGGTTTGAGGCTCGATTCCCCAGGACCCAAGTTAGCCAGATGCACAAGGGGGCGCACGCATCTGGAGTTCATTTGCAGTGGCTGGAGGCCCTGGCGCACCCATTCTCTCTCTCTCTCTCTCTCTCTCTGCCTCTTTCTCTCTCTGTCTGTTGTTCTCAAATAAAATAAAAATAAAATATATATATATAGGTATGAATATTAAGAGAAGTGCTTACTGGGCAGTTTGGTGAGCATAATATGTGCATTTAGCCAGACATCAGCAGGCATTACACCCCTAGGGCTCATGAATTCCCCCATCATAGGTTTTCAGTATCAGGCACTTATTCCCTCCCATGGAGTGGGCCTCCAGTCCAATTACAGAGTAGTTGGTTTCCCCTGCCACCTGATTTTTGACAAATATGCCAAAAACACTCATTGTTGAAAAGATAGCATTTTCAACAAATGATTCTGGAAAAACTAGATATCTGCATGTAGAAAAATGAAAGTAGGAGCTTAAGAAATGGCTTAGTGATTAAGACGCTTGCCTGCAAAGCCAAAGTACCCAGGTTCCATTCCCCAGGACCCACTTAAGCCTGATGCACAAAGAAGGTGGTGCAAGCATCTGGAGTTCATTTGCAGTGGCTAGAGGCTCTGGTGCACCCATCCCCTCTCTCTCTCTCTCTTAAATAAATAAAATATTACAAAAAGAAATGATGAAGGTCTAAGGTGAAAGCTATGCCAATTATTTTGATCTGATTATTACACATAGCAATATACATATATATATACACATATACATATATATATATATATATATAGTATGTAGCAATGTTATACTATGCCCCATAAATCTATACAATTATTATATATCAATTAAAAATATATAAATCTGCTGTGGTGGCACATGCATGTAATACTAGTCTTTGGGAAACTGTGGCAGGAGTCAAAGAATAAAAATAAACAAGTACAGCCAGGCGTGGTGGTACACACTTTTAATCCCAGCAGTAGGAGGATTGCTGTGAGTTCAAGGCCTACCTGAGACTACATAGTGAATTCCAGGTCAGCCTGGGTGAGATCCTACTTTGAAAAACCAAAAAATAATAACAAGTATAGAGGCTGAAAAGATGGCTTAACAGTTAAGGCACTTGTTGTTGAACCAAGTTCAATTCCGCAGCACCCATGTAAAGCCAGATGCACAAGGTGGCCCATGCGTCTGGTGTCAGTTTGCGGTAGCTAAAGGACTTGGCATGCCCTTTCTCTTTCTCTCTCCCCCTCTCTCTGAAATAAATAAATAAAATAAAATAAAAACAAGTATATAAGCTAGGCTTTGTGCTGCCTGCCTATAGTCTCAGGTAATGGGTGAGTTGAGGCAGGAGGATTCTTAAGCTTCTGAGTTCAAAGCCAGCCTTGGTGAGATTCTGTCTTAGAAAATATCGATATAAGCTGGTTGTACTGGTACATGACTGTAATCAAAGCTCTCAGGAGGAGCTAAGTTCAAAAGCAGATTGGGCTACACAATGAGGTCTTGTCTTGACAGGAAAAAAAAAATCTATATGTGTGTGTGTGTGTGTGTGTGTGTGTGTGTGTGTGAGAGAGAGAGAGAGAGAGAGAGAGGGAAAAAGAGAAAGAGGTGGGGGCCTCATATTTTAGAGAGAGAGCAGCTTTGAGGTTTGGGATGGACAGTATTCACCAACCAAGAGGAAGCCACAAGTAACTGAGGAGGCTCTGTTCCCTCAGGGCAGGAAATGGTAGATCAGGGGTAGCTTTAGAGAAGTAGAAAAATCAGATCAATATTGGGTAGATAAGCAGATACTCTCTAATGTTCTCTCTTTCCTGACATTCTGACAAGTGCCAAATGCATTGTATAGAAAGGGATGGACAGGGTGCAAAATTCAAGCAGGGATCCTTCCCTCTCACCTCCTATACTGCACCCCCTGGGCAAGCTGCACAGAAGCAAGAGAAGTCTGGAGCTGGTGGCTCACTCATGCTTGTAATCCCAGCTCTTGGGAGACTGAGGCAGGCAGATTGCTATGAGTTCAAGGCTATCCTGGTCATCATATTGTGTTCAAAACATCCTGTTTCATGAGATCCTGTAGGAAAAAAAAACAAAACTGAAGAACATTTTTTTGAAAGTCATGCTCTTCCTATCTCTTACTTTGGGGATAGGGGATTAGCTCAAGGAACTCTGGAACATAGTAAACAAAATATGTTTAAGAAATAACACTAAAACAAGGCTTGGGGGCTGAGGTAAGAGATTGCTGAGTTCAAGGCCACCTTGAGACTGCATAGTGAATTCCAGGTCAGCCTGGGCTAGAGTAAAACCCTACCACTACCACCAACACAACAACAACAAAAACCAAAAAAGAAAAGAAATAGTATTAAGGCCAGGCATAATGGCACACATCTTTAATCCCAGCACTTTGGAGGCCAAGGTAGGAGGATTGCTGTGAGTTCAAGGCCACTTTGAGACTAATTCCAGATGAGAGTGCGCTAGAGTGAGACCCTACCTTAAAAGCAAAACAAAACAAAAGAAATAGCATTAAAAATAATAATAGCCAGAAATGTATATACTATGCTCATCAAACTGCCCAGTAAGCACTTCTCTTAATGTTCATACCCATATATTAATGCTACTCTCACTTTTGGTAGAGAACCTTCTCTTTTCAGATGGCAGTGACCTTGGGATAGCTCAGAAGGCATCATGGTGCTGGAAAGAAGTGAGAAAGGAGTGCTCAGCACTGCAATATCTCTATCACACTTTCCAAGGCTCAGGGTCCATTGCGGAAGAGGTGGCAGAAAAAATGTAAGAGCCAAAGGAAGGGTAGGACTCCTTACAACATGCTCCTCCAGACACAAAATGGCCTGGATATCCATGACCTCACAGTACCTGACACTACCTACACAAGACCATCATAATAGGAGGAAAAGATCATGACATCAAAGTAAAAGAGTGGCTGATTGAGAGGGGGTGGGGATATGATGGAAAATGGAGTTTCAAAGGGGAAAGTGGGGGGAGGGATGGCATTACCATGGAATATTGTTTACAATCATGGAGGTTAATAAAAACAATTGAAAAACATAAAATAAAATATAGCCAGAAAATAATAATAATAAGCAAATTTTAAAAAACTAGCGAGGCATAGTAGCTTTTAATCCCAGCACTCGGGAGGCAGAGGTATGAGGATCACCATGAGTTCAAGGCCAGCATGAGACTACATAGTGAATTCCAGGTCAGCCTGAACTAGAAACTCTATGCCAAAAAACAAAAACTTTCTTGAACCAGGTGTAAGGGCACATACCCTGAATTTCATCACTGCTACACAGGCTTAGATAGCAGGATAGCTATGAGTTCAAGGTCAGCTTGGGCTACAGAGTGAATTCCACATCAGCCTGACCTAGAATAAGACTTTTCTTCAAAAATTTAAAAATAATGTTACTGAGCTAGAGAGATGGCTTAGTGGTTAAGGTGTTTGCTTTGGAAGCCAAAGGACCCAGGCTCAATTCCCCAGGACCCAAGTAAGCCAGATGCACAACGTGGCCCAAGGGTCTGGAGTTCATTTGCAGTGGTTAGAGGCCCTGGCACACCCATTCTCTCCCTATCTGCCTCTTTCTATGTCTCTTTCTGAAATAAATTTTTTTTTGTTTTCTTTTCAAAAATTTTTTTATTAACAACTTCCATGATTATAAAAAAATATCCCATGGTAATGCCCTCCCTCCCCCCACTTTCCCCTTTGAAACTCCGTTCTCCATCTTATCCCCTCCCCATCTCAATCAGTCTCTCTTTTATTTTGATGTCATGATCTTTTCCTCCTATTATGATGGTTTTGTGTAGGTAGTGTCAGGCACTGCGAGGTCACAGATATCCAGGCCATTTTGTGTCTGGGGGAGCACGTTGTAAGGAGTCCTACCGTTCCTTTGGCTCTTACATTCTTTCCGCCACCTCTTTGGCAATGGACCCTGAGCCTTGGAAGGTGTGATAGTGATATTGCAGTACCGAGTACTCCTGTTGTATTTGAATTTTAAGTATCCTATAATTGGCTTTTATGAGGGAAAAAAATCTGTTATTCAGTCCTTTATTTAGCTAAGACTAATAGTTTCTCCATAGTTTTATTATTATTATTATTATTATTATTATTATTATTGTGGTAAAATACACATACTATGAAATTTGCCATTTTAACCTTTATTTTGGGGAACTCTGTAGTCTCAGGCTGGCCTGGAACTCAGAGTGGTCTTCGTACCTCTGCCTCCCAAGTGCTGGGATTAAAGGCGCGCGCTACTACGCCGCCTTGTGCTGGGCCTGAAGGTGTGCGCCACTACACCAGGCCCTTTTAACAAGTGCACAGATCTGTGGCGTTAAGTATTCACATTGTGCAACTGTCACCACCAGCCATCTCCACATGTTGTCATCTCCCCAAAGTACAACTCTATCCCACCAACTCCCCTCTTCCAACCAACCCCCAGCCCCGGCACCAACCGCTCTTCTTTTTGTCTCCACGCATTTGACTTTGTTAACGACACCTGGGTGGAAACGTCCAGTGTTTGCTCTTTGGTGACTGGCATATTTCGCTTAGCACGGCGTCTTCAAGGTTCACCTACGTAGCATCAAGAGACCACCCCACACCTACAGACATGGCCAGGTGGAGCACATCCTGCGCTGCGGCTTCAGGAATGAGGACCGCACGGGCACCGGCAGGCTGTCCGTGTTCGGCATGCAGGCGCGCTACAGCCTCCGAGGTGACCCCCGCCGGAGGCCCGGGGCGGGGACCCCCTGAAATAAATTTTTAAAACATTTTTAAAATATTATTTCTTGACTTCCGGCCAAGATGGCAGCATAGGAACCACGGCAAAGCAGCCTAGGGGAGAAAAAGCCAAAGAAAACCCAGCAAAATACACACCTTTACTAAAAAGGGAGGTTTATAAGAGATTAAAACAGCAGCAGAGAAGTAGGAGAGATCCAGAGCATTCAGAGCCCAGACGGGCAGGTCGAAGCAGCTCAGGCAGCGGCGGCTCGGGCTCCGGCAGCGGAAGCAGCGGTGGAATCCGTGACTCTGGCTCCAACAGCAACATCAGCGGCTCCTGCACCAGCTACAGTGGCTTCAGCGGCCGCGGATCCAGCAGCGGCAGCTCCAGCGGCTTCAGCGGCGGCGGATCCAGCAGCAGCAGCTCCAGTGGATCAGTGGCGGCAGATCCAGCAGCGGCAGCTCCAGTGGCATCAGTAGTGGATCCAGCAGCAGGGGTGCCGATCTGCAGGGCCACAGTCGCCAGGCTCGGTTTGCCCCGCAGGAAAAGCCAGTGACCAGTTCCAGAAAACAGAACAGCGGCCCAACGACCCAGCCAGCAACTTGACTGAGACCAAAAGCATCCAAAAAGGTAACTGGGATTGAACCAGGGAAGGGTCTCACTTGGTCACAAGCTGACTTGGATCCCTCAACAGACCAGAAATCTTAACCTCTTTGTTGATAGAGGATCTGGTTCTTATAATACCTACTCTTGCATAAATACTCGGTGCTGTTTTTGACTGAATGTGTACAGGGTTTAGTTAAATTTTAGAATCTACCTGTATTTTATTCCACTCAACCTACTTGAATACTCCCATAGCAGGCAAACTCAACCCCTAGGAACACTTGTCTAGATACTCTGAGAGTGTTAAGAGCCACACCTAACATCTTAATCTCCTACATTGAAGATATACAACATCAGATCAATTGATACAGCTAAGAATACCCAGCTAACTGGAAAATCTCAGCAATAACTTAATCCAAGATGCAAAAATATATACATTATAACACAAGAAACACCAAAAACCCAGGCAATATAAATCCACCAAAAAGTATCAATGCATCAGAAATGACCTCCAGTGAGAACGAGTTAGAGGAAATGCCTGAGAAAGATTTCAAAAGAATGATTGTAAATATGTTCAATGAACTCAAAGAAGAAATCAAAGGAATCAAAGAGGAAACCAAAGGAATCAAAGAGGAAATCAAAGGAATCAAAGAAGACACAGGACACCAATTTAACGAAATGAAGAAGTCAATACAAGACATAAATAAGGAAATAGAAATAATAAAGAAAAACCAGTTAGAATTACTAGCAATGAAGAACACAGTTAATGAAATAAAAAAGGTGGCAGATCTAATACAATCCAACAAAGAGACAGACAAACTAATAGAAAAGTATGAATGGGAATTTCAAGATATTTGGGACACTATGAAAAGATCAAGCATAAGAATTCGGGGCATAGTAGAAGGAGAAGAATTTCACTCCAAAGGCATAGTAGGCATCTTCAACAAAATCATAGAAGAAAACTTCCCCCAAAGTGGGAAAGAGGTGCCAATGCAAATACAGGAAGCCTTTAGAACACCAACCAGACAAAACCTGGAAAGAACCTCTCCTCGCCATATTATAATCAAACTACCAAACACACAATCCAAAGAAAATATATTGAAAGCAGTTAGAGAGAAAAATCAAGTTACCTACAAAGGCAAGCCTATCAGGATCACAGCAGATTACTCAACACAAACTTTCAAAGCCAGAAGGGTTTGGAGTGATGTATTCCAAATTCTGAAAGATAACAACTGTCAACCAAGGTTACTTTATCCTGCAAAACTATCCATTCAAATAGACAGAGAAATAAGGACATTCCATGACAAAAGCAGGCTAAAGGAGTATTTGAAAACAAAACCAGCTCTACAGAAAATACTTGAAAGCATCTCCATGCCGAAGAGAAGGAAAAGCACACATATAAGGAACCTGGAAAACAACAAGCAATACTCAAATACTAGTTAACACAAGAGAGCAAAGGTAGAACCGGAACCACAAAAAAAAAAAAAAAAAAAAAGGCAAACATAAATACACACCTTTCAATAATATCTCTTAATATCAATGGCCTCAATGCCCCCAACAAAAAGACATAGGTTTGCAGACTGGGTTAAAAAGCAGGATCCTACAATTTTTGTCTCCAAGAAACTCACCTATCTACAAAGGATGGACATTATCTTAGGGTGAAAGGTTGGAAAATGGTGTTTCAAGCAAATGGACCCAGAAAACATGCAGGGGTTGCTATCCTAATATCTGACAAAGCAGACTTCAGTCCAACGTTAGTCAAGAAAGATAAGGAAGGTCACTTTATATTGATTAAGGGCACACTCCAACAGGAGGACATTACAATCCTAAACATATATGCACCTAACATGGGGGCTCCCAAATTCATCAAACAAACACTGTCAGAACTAAGGTCACAGATAACACCAAACACAGTGGTAGTGGGTGACTTTAACACCCCACTCTCATCAATTGACAGGTCATCCCGGGAAAAAATAAACAGAGAGGCATCTGGACTAAATGAGGTCATAGAAGGAATGGACCTAACAGATATTTACAGGACATTTCTTCCAAATGCTGCAGAATATACATTCTTTTCATCAGCACATGGAACATTTTCTAAAATAGACCATATATTAGGACACAAAGCAAATCTTAACAAATTCAGTAAAATTGAAATAATTCCTTGCATTCTATCTGACCACAATGGAATCAAACTACAAATCAATAGCAAGAAAGGCTATAGAGCATACGCAAAATCATGGAAACTAAACAATACACTACTAAATGATGAATGGGTCAAGGAAGAAATCAAGAAGGAAATCAAAAAATTTATAGAGTCAAACAATAATGAGAACACAACATACCAAAATCTCTGGGACACAATGAAGGCAGTTCTAAGAGGTAAATTTATAGCTTTAAGTGCTTATATTACGAAATTAGAAAGGTCTCAAGTAAATGACCTAATGATTCACCTTAAAGCCTTGGGAAAAGAAGAACAAGGCAAACCAAAAATCAGTAGACGGGAAGAAATAATAAAGATTAGGGCATAAATTAATGAAATAGAAACAAAAAAAACAACCCAAAGAATTAATGAAACAAAGAGCTGGTTCTTTGAAAGGATAAACAACATTGATAAACCCTTAGCAAATATCACCAAAAGAAAGAGAGAAGAGACACAAATTAATAAAATTAGAGATGAAAAAGGTAACATCACAAGAGATGCCAGAGAAATTCAAAAAATCATAGGGACATATTATAAAAGCATATACTCCACAAAGTATGAAAATCTGAAGTAAATGGATGATTTCCTTGATTTATATGACCTACCTAAATTAAATCAAGATGAGATTAATCATTTAAATAGACCTATAAACAAGCATGGAGATCCTAACAGTTATCAAAAATCTCCCAACTAAAAAAAGCCCAGGCCCAGATGGATTCACTGCTGAATTTTACCAGACCTTCAAGGAAGAGCTAACACCATTGCTTCTTAAGCTTTTCCATGAAATAGAAAAAGAAGGAATCCTATCAAACTCCTTCTGTGAAGCCAGCATCACCCTGATACCAAAACCAGGCAAAGATAGAACAAAAAAAGAAAATTACAGACCAATCTCCCTCATGAACATAGAAGCAAAAATTCTCAACAAAATATTGGCAAACAGAATACAAGAATATATCAGAAAGATCATTCACCCTGACCAAGTATGCTTTATCCCAGAGATGCAGGGATGGTTCAACATACGCAAATCTATAAATGTTATACATTATATAAATGGGTTGAAGGACAAAAATCACATGATCATCTCATTAGACACAAAGGAAGCATTCAACAAAATCCAACATCCCTTCATGATAAAAGTCCTACAGAGACTGGGAATAGAAGGAACATATCTCAATATAATAAAGGCTATTTATGACAAGCCTACAGCCAACATATTACTAAATGGGGGAAAAACTGGAAGCTTTTCCACTAAAATCAGGAACAAGACAAGGGTGTCCACTGTCCCCACTTTTATTTAATATAGTTCTGGAAGTCTTAGCCATAGCAATAAGGCAGGAGGCATGCATAAAAGGGATACAAATTGGAAAGGAAGAGGTCAAGTTATCATTATTTGCAGATGACATGATTCTATATATAAAGGGCCCTAAAGACTCTACTAGCAAACTATTAGAGCTGATAAAAACCTACAGCCATGTAGCAGGAAACAAAATAAATACACAGAAATCAGTAGCTTTCATATATGCTAACAACAAACACACAGAGGATGAAATCAGAGAATCACTCCCATTCACAATTGCATCAAAAAAAATAAAGTACCTTGGAATAAACCTAACCAAGGAAGTAAATAATCTCTACAATGAGAACTTTAAAACACTCAAGCGAGAAATTGCAGAAGACACTAGGAAGTGGAAAATCATACCTTGTTCCTGGATTGGAAGAATCAATATTGTGAAAATGGCAATCTTACCAAAAGCAATCCACACATTTAATGCAATCCCTATCAAAATTCCAAAGGCATTATTCATGGAAATAGAAACAACAATCCAAAAATTCATCTGGAATCACAAAAAACCTCAAATATCTAAAATAATACTGGGCAACAAAAATAAGGCTGGTGGTACCACCATACCTGATTTTAACCTATACTACAGAGCCATAGTAACAAAAACAGAATGGTACTGGCACAAAAGCAGACTTGTAGATCAATGGAACAGAATAGAGGGCCCAGATGTAAGCTATAGCCACCTGATATTCGATAAAAATGCCAAAAATACTCATTGGAGAAAAGACAGCCTCTTTAGAAAATGGTGTTGGGAAAACTGGATATATGTCTGTAGAAGGATGAAAATAGATTCTTCTCTCTCTCCATGCACAAGGATTAAGTCCAAATGGATTAAAGACCTTAACATCAGACCTGAAACTCTGAAACTGCTAGAGGAAAAAACAGGGGAAACCCTTCAACATATTGGTCTTGGCAAAGACTTTCTGAATACAACCCCAATTGCTCAGACAATAAAACCACAGATTAACCACTGGACCTCATGAAATTACAAAGATTTTGCACTGCAAAGGACACGGTGAAGAAAGCAAAGAGGTTCGCCGGGCGTGGTGGCTCACGCCTTTAATCCCAGTACTCGGGAGGCAGAGGTAGGAGGATCGCTGTGAGTTCGAGGCCACCCTGAGACTCCATAGTGAATTCCAGGTCAGCCTGGGCTAGAGTGAGACCCTACTTCGAAAAACCAAAAAAAAAAAAAAAGAAAGAAAGCAAAGAGGCAACCTACAGAATGGGAAAAAATCTTTGCCAGCTATTTATCTGATAAAGGATTAATATTGAGGATATACAAAGAACTCAGGAAGTTAAATAATAAGGAATCAAACAAGCCAATCAAAAACTGGGCTATGGAGCTAAATAGAGAATTCTCAAAGAAAGAAATACGAATGGCATATAAGCATCTAAAAAAATGTTCTACGTCACTAGTCATCAGGGAAATGCAGATTAAAACTACATTGAGATTCCATCTCACTCCTGTCAGATTGGCTACCATCATGAAAACAAATGATCATAAATGTTGGCGGGGATGTGGAAAAAGAGGAACCCTTCTACACTGTTGGTGGGAATGCAATCTGGTCCAGCCATTGTGGAAATCAGTGTGGAGGTTCCTAAAACAGCTAAAGATTGATTTACCATATGACCCAGCTATAGCACTCCTAGGCATATATCCCAAGGACTCATCTCATTTCCTTAGAAGTACGTGCTCAACCATGTTTATTGCTGCTCAATTTATAATAGCTGGGAAATGGAACCAGCCTAGATGTCCCTCAACTGATGAGTGGATAATGAAGATATGGCACATTTATACAATGGAGTTCTACTCAGCGGTAAAGAAAAATGAAGTTATGAAATTTGCAGAAAAGTGGATGGATCTGGAAAGGATTATACTAAGTGAGGTAACCCAGGCCCAGAAAGCCAAGCGCCACATGTTCTCCCTCATATGTGGATCCTAGCTACAGATGATTGGGCTTCTGTGCGAGAAGGAAAAAACTCAGTAGTAGAGGCCAGTAAGTTAAAAAGGAGATAGAAAGGGAAGAGAAAGGAAGGGAGGAGGGCATTTATTAGGTTGGTATTGTATATATGTAAGTAGAAAGATTGAGATGGGGAGGGGATATGATGGAGAATGGAATTTCAAACGGGAAAGTGGGGGGAGGGTACTACCATGGGATATTTTTTATAATCATGGAAAATATTAATAAAAATTGAGAAAATTAAAAAAAAAAGATTGATCTACCATATGACCCAGCTATAGCACTCCTAGGCATATATCCCAAGGACTCATCTCATTTCCTTAGAAGTACGTGCTCAACCATGTTTATCGCTGCTCAATTTATAATAGCTGGGAAATGGAACCAGCCTAGATGTCCCTCAACTGATGAGTGGATAATGAAGATATGGCACATTTATACAATGGAGTTCTACTCAGCTGTAAAGAAAAATGAAGTTATGAAATTTGCAGAAAAGTGGATGGACCTGGAAAGGATTATACTAAGTGAGATAACCCAGGCCCAGAAAGCCAAGCGCCACATGTTCTCCCTCATATATGGATCCTAGCTACAGATGATTGGGCTTCTGTGCGAGAAGGAAAAAACTCAGTAGCAGAGGCCAGTAAGTTAAAAAGGAGATAGAAAGGGAAGAGAAAAGAAGGGAGGAGGGCATTTATTAGGTTGGTATTGTATATATGTAAGTAGAAAGATTGAGATGGGGAGGGGATATGATGGAGAATGGAATTTCAAAGGGGAAAGTGCGGGGGGAGGGTACTACTATGAGATATTTTTTATAATCATGGAAAATATTAATAAAAATTGAGAAAAAATATATTATTTCTTGTTGGGCGTGGTTGCACATGCCTTTAATCCCAGCACTGGGGAGGCAGAGGTAGGAGGATCACTGAGAGTTCGAGGCCACCCTGAGACTACATAGTGAATTCCAGGTCAGCCTGAGCTAGAGTAAGACAATACCTCAGAAAACCAAAATAACTCAGTAAAAATAAATAAATAAATAAATACTTTCTTTTGCAGGGCATGGTGGTGCACGCCTTTAATCCTATTACTCAGGAGGCAGAGGTAGGAGGATTGCTGTGAGTTCAAGGCACCCTGAGACTACATAGTGAATTCCAGGTCAGCCTGAGCTAGAGTGAGACCCTACCTTGAAAAACAAAAAACAAAAACAAAAACAAAAAACAAACAAAAAAACTTTCTTTTAAAAAATATGTTATTTATTTATTTTATTTACTTATTAGAGAGAGACAGAGAGAGCGAATGGGGCACCAGAGCCTCTAGCCATTGCAAATGAACTCCAGAAGCATGTGCACCATGTGTGCCTGGCTTATGTGTGGTCTGGGGAATTGAACCTGGATCCTTGGGCTTCAAAGGCAAGTGCCTTAAGTGCTAAGCCATCTCTTCAGTCCCCCCCCCTCACTTTTTTTGGTTTTTCAAGGTAGGGTCTCACTCTAGCCCAGGCTGACCTGGAATTCAATCTGTATTCTCAGGGTGGCCTCAAATTTACTGCAATCCTCCTACCTCTGCCTCCAGAGTGCTGGGATTAAATGTGTGCAACACCATGCCCAGCACCCCTATTTTTAAAATATTTTATGTATTTATGTATGTATGTATGTATGTATGTATGTATGTATGTATGTATTTATTTATGAGAGAGAGGCAAAGAGAGAGAGAGAGACAAAGAGATAGAGAGAGAAAGATAAAGAGAAAGAGAAAGAGAATGGGTGTGCCAGGGCCTCTAGCCACTGCAAACAAACTCCAGACACATTCACCACCTGTGTATCTGGCAGTCAGTGGGTATTAGAGAATCATACCTAGGTCCTTTAGCTTTGCAAGCAAGCGCCTTAACTACTAAGCCATCTCTCCAGCCTAATACTATTTTGTAAACATATTTTGTCTATCATCTTACAGAGTTGCTGGCTGCAGTGGAAAGGGGATGGGGAAAAGGGGACAAAAGAAAGGAATGGGAGGAGACTTTGATCAAAACACATTCGGGCGTGGTGGTGCACGCCTTTAATCCCAGCACTGGGGAGGCAGAGGTAGGAGGATCGCAGTGAGTTGAGGCCAGCCTGAGACTACATAGTGAATTCCAGGTCAGCCTGGACTAGAGCGAGACCCTACCTCAAAAAACAAAAAACAAAAAAACACATTATGTGTATATATTAAAACTGCCACTTAGGCCGGGCGTGGTGGTGCACGCCTTTAGTCCCAGCACTTGGGAGGAAGAGATAGGAGGATTTCCGTGAGTTCGAGGCCACCCTGAGACTAGACTACATAGTTAATTCCAGGTCAGCCTGAGCCAGAGTGAGACCCTACCTCGAAAAACCAAAAAAAAAAAAAAAAAAAAAAAAAAAAACCCTGCCACTGAAAGGTGCTTTTTCTTTCAAGGTAGGGTCTCACGCTAGCTCTGGCTGACCTGGAATTCTCCATCATATCCCCTCCCCCTCTTGATCAGTCTCTCTCTTATTTTGATGTCATGATCTTTTCCTGCTATTATGATGGTCTTGTGTAGGTAGTGTCAGGCACTGTGAGGCCATTTTGTGTCTGGAGGAGCACGTTGTAAGGTGTCCTACCCTTCCTTTGGCTCCTATATTCTTTTTTTTTTTTTCTTTTCAATTTTTTTTTTTTTTTTTTTTTTTTTTGGTTTTTCGAGGTAGGTTCTCTTTCTAGCCCAGGCTGACCTGGAATTCACTCTGTATTCTCAGGGTGGCCTTGAACTCTTGGTGATCCTCCTACCTCTGCCTCCCGAGTACTGGGATTAAAGGCATGCGCCACCATGCAGGGCTCACACTTCAAATTTTAATTAGCAACTTCCGTGATTATAAAAAATATCCCATGGTAATACACTCCCTCTCCCCACTTTCCCCTTTGAAACTCCATTCTCCATATATCCCCTCCCCATCTCAATCAGTTTCTCTTTATTTTGATATCATGATCTTTTCCTCCTACTATGATGGTCGTGAGTAGGTAGTGTCAGGCACTGTGAGCTCATGGATATCCAGGCCATTTTGTGTCTGGGGGGAGCACGTTGTAAGGAGTCCTACCCTTCCTTTGGCTCTTACATTATTTCTGCCACCTCTTCCAGAATGGACCCTGAGCCTTGGAAGGTGTGATAGAGATATTGCAGTACTGAGCACTCGGTTACTTCTTCCCCACACCATGATGCCTTCTGAGTCATCCCAAGGTCACTGCCATCTGAAAAGAGAAGGTTCTCTACAAAAAGTGAGAGTAGCATTAATATATGGGTACAAACATTAAGAGAAGTGCTTACTGGGAAGTTTGATGAGCATAGTGTATACATTTAGCCAGACAGCAGCAGACATTACACCCCTAGGGCTCATGAGAACCCCTGTTTTAAGTTTTCAGTATCACTATGTATTCCCTCCCATGGAGCAGGCCTCCAGTCCAATTAGAGGGCAGTTGATTTCCACCATGACAGATGTGCCACTATTGCACCCATTGGCTCATTTGGTCTGGCTGGCAAAATTTAAGACTTGCAGTGTCCACTGTTGAGTATCTTCACTGGTGATTTCTCTCTCTTCCATTGAACTGCATGCAGAATGGCTTCTTCCAGCTTTCTGTCAGCTGGTCTACATGGAGGAGGTTTTCAGCTCAGTTCTAGCAGGATTTCTCAGTGGTCTCGCAGCCCAAGTATGTGGAGTCTTCAGCAATAGGGCCTTACCATCTACTACTGGTGGGAAACCAAGGGCCTCAGCAATGGCCTATAATGTTTTGCGGGCATCAGAGACCTCCCTGGCCAAAAACTCACTGGAAGGTGTCCCATCCCTGGTACTGAAAATTTTCTAGCAGCAATCTATAGCTACTGAGTTTTCCATTGTCCACAAAAGTAGGTTTCCATATAATTTATTTATATCCTCTTAGACTTTGATTAGCTGTCCCTCCACCTTTCCTTTACTCAATCTCTTCCCCTGACCTCACTTGGGCCTTTTCACTCCCACTAATCTATTCTTCTACTTACATATATACAATACCATCCTATTAAGTACCCCCTCCCTTCCTTTCTCTTCCCTTTATATCTCTTTTCTAGCTTACTGGCCTTTACTACTGAGTTTTCTTTCTATTCACACAGAAGTCCAGTCATCCGTAGCTAGGATCCACATATGAGAGAGAACATGTGACTTTTGGCTTTCTGGGCCTGGGTTACCTCACTTAGTATAATCCTTTCCAGATCCATCTATTTTCCTGCAAAGTTCTTAACTTCGTTTTTCTTTACTGCTGAGTAGAACTCTATTGTATAAACGTGGCATATATTCATTATGCACTTATCAATTGAGGGACATCTAGGTTAGTTCCATTTTCCAGCTATTGTGAATTGAATGGCAATCAACATGGTTGAGCAAGTATCTCTAAGGTAAAGAGATGAGTTCGTAGGATATATGCCTAGGAGTGGTATAGCTGAGTCATATGGTAGGTCTATTTTTAGCTGTCTCAGGAACCTCCACACTGTTTTCCACAATGGCTGGACCAGATTGCATGCACACCAAGAGTGTAGAAGAGTTCTTCTTTTTCCACATCCTCACCAGCATTTATGGTCATTTGTTTTCATGATGGTAGCCAATCTGACAAGAGTGAGATGGAATCTCAACATAGTTTTAATCTGCATTCCACTGATGACTAGGGATGTAGAACATATTTTTAGATGTTTATATGCCTTCCGTATTTCTTTTTTTGTATTTTTTTAAAATTTTTTAATTGGTTTGTTTGATTACTTATTATTTGATTTTTTTTGAGTTATTTGTATATCCTAGATATTAATCCTCTATCAGATGTATAGCTGGCAAAAATTTTTTCATATTCTGTAGGTTGCCTCTTTGCTTTCTTCACAGTGTCCTTTGCCGTACAAAATCTTTGTATTTTCATGAGGTCCCAGAGGTTAATCTGTGGTTTTATTGCCTGAGCAATTGGGGTTGTATTCAGAAAGTCTTTACCAAGACCAATATGTTGAAGGGTTTCCCCTACTTTTTCCTCTAGCAGTTTCAGAGTTTCAGGTGTGATGTTAAGGTATTTAATCCATTTGGATCTAATTCTTGTGCATGGAGAGAGAGAAGAATCTATTTTCATCTTTCTATAGATACATATCCAGTTTGCCCTGCACCATTTGCTGAAGAGGCTGTCTTTCCTTCAATGAGTAGTTTTGGCATTTTTATCGAATATCAGATGGCTGTCGCTACCCGGACTTACATCTGGGTCCTCTATTCTGTTCCATTGATCTACATGTCTGCTTTTGTGCCAGTACCATGCTGTTTTTATTACTATGGCTCTGTAGTATAGGTTAAAATCAGGTATGGTGATACCACCAGCCTTTTTTGTTGTTGCTCAGTATTGTTTTAGATATTCATGACTTTTTGTGATTCCAAATGAATTTTTGGATTTTTTTTTCTATTTCCATGAAGAATGCCTTTGGAATTTTGATGGGGATTGCATTAAATGTGTAGATTGCTTTTGGTAAGATTGCCATTTTCACAATATTCATTCTTCCAATCGAAAAACAAGGTATGATTTTCCATTTCCTAGTGTCTTCTGCAATTTCTTTTTTTTTTGTTTGTTTGTTTGTTTTTTTGAGGTAGGGTCTCACTCTAGCCTAGGCTGACCTGGAATTCACTGTGGAGTCTCAGAGTGGCCTCGAACTCACGGCAATCCTCCTACCTCTGCCTCCCGAGTGCTGGGATTAAAGGCATGTGCCACCATGCCCGGCTCTTCTGCAATTTCTTGCTTGAATGTTTTAAAGTTTTCATTGTAGAGAGCCTTTACTTCCTCAGTTAGGATTATTCCAAGGTACTTTTTTTTGATGCAATTGTGAATGGGAGTGATTCTCTGATTTCATCCTCTGTGTGTTTTTGTTAGCATATAGGAAGGCTATTGATTTCTGTGTATTTATTTTGTATCCTGCTACATGGCTGTAGGTGTTTATCAGGTTTAACAGTTTGCTGGTAGAATCTTTAGGGTCTTCTATGTATAGAATCATGTAATTTACAAATAATGATAACTTGATCTCTTCCTTCCCAATTTGTATCCCTTTTATGTGAGTCTCTTGCCTTATTGCTATGGCTTAGACTTTCAGTACTATGTTAAATAAAAGTGGGCTCAGTGAACACCCTTGTCTTGTTCCTGATTTTAGTGGAAAAGCTTCAAGTTTTTCCCATTGAGTAATATATTGGCTGTAGGCTTGTCATAAACAGCCTTTATTATATTGAAATATGTTCCTTCTATTCCCAGTCTCTGTAGGACTTTTATCATGAAGGGATGTTGGATTTTGTCAAACACTTTCTCTGCATCTAATGAGATGATCATGTGATTTTTGTTCTTCAGTCCATTTATATAATGTATTACATTTATCAACTTGTGTATGTTGAACCATCCCTGCATCTCTGGGATGAAGCCTACTTGGGGGTGAATGACCTTCCTGATATATTCTTATATGCTGTTTGCCAATATTTTGTTAAGAATTTTTGCATCTACGTTCATAAGGGAGATTGGTCTGTAATTTTCTTTTTTTGTTCTATCTTTGCCTGGTTTTGGTATCAGGGTGATGCTGGCTTCATAGAAGGAATTTGGTAGGATTCCTTCTTTCTCTGTTTTATGGAAAAGCTTAAGAAGCAATGGTGTTAGTTCTTCCCTGAAGGTGTGGTAAAATTCACCAGTGAACCCATCTGGTCCTGGCCTTTTTTTAGTTGGGAGATTTTTGATAACTGCTTGATCTCCATACTTGTTATAGGTCTATTTAAGTGATTAATCTCATCTTGATTTAATTTAGGTAGATCATATAAATCAAGGAAATAATCCATTTCTTTCATGTTTTCATACTTAGTGGAGTATATGTTTTTATAGTATGTCCCTATGATTTTTTTGAATTTCTCTGGTATCTTTTGTGATGTTGCCTTTTTCATCTATAATTTTATTAATTTGTGTCTTTTCTCTCTTTCTTTTGGTCAGATTTGCTAAGGGTTTATCAATCTTGTTTATCCTTTCAAAGAACCAACTCTTTGTTTCATTGATCCTTGGGATTTTTTTTTGTTTGTTTGTTTCTATTTCATTAATTTCTGCCCTAATCTTTATTATTTCTTCCCATTTACTGATTTTCGGTTTGCTTTGTTCTTCTTTTTCCAAGGCTTTAAGGTAAATCATTAGGTCGTTTACTTGAGACCTTTCTAATTTCGTAATATAGGCATTTAAAGCCAAAAATTTCCTCTTAGGACTGCCTTCATTATGTCCCAAAGGTTTTGGTATGTTGTGTTCTCATTATCATTTGACTCTATGATTTTTTTAAGTTCCTCCTTGATTTCTTCCTTGACCCATTCATCATTTAGTAGTGTATTGTTTAGTTTCCATGATTTTGCGTATGCTCTATAGCCTTTCTTGCTATTGATTTGTAGTTTGATTCCATTGTGGTCAGATAGAATGCAAGGAATTATTTCCATTTTCCTGTATTTGTTAAGATTTGCTTTGCGTCCTAATGTATGGTCTATTTTAAATCCATATTTTTTGTTTATTTTTATTTATTTGTTTGAGAGTGACAGAGAGAGAGAATGGATGCACCAGGGCTTCCAGCCACTGCAAAGGAACTCCAGATGCATGTACCACCTTGTGCATCTGGCTTATGTGGGTACTGGGGAATTCAAACTTGAACTGGGGTCCTTAGACTTCACAGGCAAGTGCTTAACTGCTAAGCTATCTCTCCAGCACAATATGTGGTCTATTTTATAAAATGTTCCATGTTCTGCTGAAAAGAATATGTATTCTGCAGCATTTGGTTAAAATGTCCTGTATATACCTATTAGGTCCATTTGTTCTATGACCACATTTAATCCAGATGCCTCTCTGTTTATTTTTGCTGGGATTACCTATCAATTGATGAGAGTGGGGTGCTGAAGTCACCCACTACAACTGTGTTTTGTGTTATCTGCGACCTTAGTTCTAATACATTCGTTTGATGAAGTTGGGAGCCCCCATGTTGGGTGCATATATGTTTAAGATTGTAATGTCCTCCTGTTGGAGTGTCCCTTTAATCAACATGAAGTGACCTTTCTTATCTTTCCTAACTAATGTTGGACTGAAGTCTACCTTGTCAGATATTAGGATAGCAACCCCTGCTTGTTTTCTAGGCCCATTTGCTTGAAACACCATTTTCCACCCTTTCACTTTAAGATAGTATCCATCCTTTGTAGAAAGGTGGGTTTCTTGTGGGCAACAAATTGAAGTATCCTGCTGCTTATCCAGTCTGCAAATTTATATCTTTTGGTTGGGGCATTGAAGTCATTGATATTAAGAGATATTATTGAAAGTTGTGTATTTATTTTTGCCATTTTTCTTTTGTAGTTCTTCCAGTTTTACATTTGCTCTCTTTTATTAACTAGTATTTCAGTATGGTTTGTTTTTCCCAGTTCCTTATATGTGTGCTTTTCTTTCCTTCAGCATGGAGGATTCTTTCAAGTATTTTCTGTAGAGCTGGTTTTTTCTTCAAATATTCCTTTAGCCTGTTTTTGTTGCGCAATGTCCTTATTTCCCCATCTATTTGAATGGATAGCTTTACAGGATAAAGTAACCTTGGTTGACAGTTGTTATCTTTCAGAACTTGGAATACATCACTCTAAGCCCTTCTTGCTTTTAAAGGTGGGTTGAGTAATCTGCTGTGATCCTGATGGGCTTGCCTTTGTAGGTAACTTGATTTTTCTCTCTAATTGCTTTCAATATATTTTCTTTGGTGTGTATGTTTGGTAGTTTAATTATAATATGGTGAAGACAGATTCTTTCCAGGTTTTGTCTGGTTGGTGTTCTAAAGGATTCCTGTATCTGCATTGGCACCTCTTTCCCAATTTGGGGGAAATTTCCTTCTATAATTTTGTTGAAAATGCCTACTATGCCTTTGGAGTGAAATTCTTCTCCTTCTACTATACCCTGAATTCTTATGTTTGATATTTTCATAGTGTCCTGAATATCTTGAAATTCTCATTCATACCATTCATACTTTCCTATTAGTTTGTCTTTCTCTTTGTTGGACTGTATTAGATCTGCAATCTGTTCTTCTAGTTTAGATATTCTGTCCTCTCCTTCATCCATTCTACTGGTGAGATTTTCTACAGAGTTTTTTATTTCATTAACTGTGTTCTTCATTGCTAGTAATTTTGACTGGTTTTTCTTTATTATTTCTAGTTCCTCATTTATGTCTTATATTCACCTCTTTATTTCATTAAATTTGTTTCCTGTGTCTTCTTTGATTCCTTTGATTTCCTCTTTTATTCAATTGATTTCCTCTTTGACTTCTTTGAGCATATTTATAATCATTCTTTTGAAATCTTTCTCAGGCATTTCTTCTAATTCAGTCTCACTGGAGGTCATTTCTGATGCATTAGTACTTTTGGTGAATTTATATTACCTTGCTTTTTGGTATTTCTTGTGTTATAATGTATATAATTTTCCATCTTGGATTACTTTAATGTTTGGATTTTCTAGTTAGCTGCAGTATTATTAAATGTATCAATCAATCTGATGTTATATATGTTCAGGGTAGGAGCTTAAGGTGCTAGGTGTGGCTCTTAAAACTCAGAACATCTACAAAAGTGACCCTTGATGTTGGTTTTGCCTGCTATGAGAGTATTCAAGTAGGCTGAGTGCAACAAAATACAGGCAGATTCTAAAATTTAACTAAACAATGTACACATTCAATGAAAAACAGTACAGAGTATTTATGCAAGAGAAGGTATTATGACAACCAGATCCTCTAACAAAGTCACTGTTCCTTAGGGTATGTGTTGCCCCACATCCTTAATCCTGTCAACTAGGAGGTTAAGATTTCTGTTGAGGGTTCCAAGTCAGCTTGTGACCAAGTGAGACCCTTCCCTAATGTACAACCGAACAGGAAACAAAGCCACTATAAATCAAGAAGCAACAAATAAAAAGCTGAAAACATAGTTTATGTAAGAATGACAAATCAGACCATCCATCAGATTTAACATATAATTTATCCTGATATGGAAGGTGCAATTCGCACTTCTGGTTCAGGCCTATATACAAGGCTTATTTGCCGGGTACTGACCTTGTGTAATCCCAGTTACCTTTTGGGATGATTTTAGTGTCAGTTATGCTGCGCTCCTGCTTGGGTCCCTCATTGTTGCTCTGTTGGTTCAAGTAGGCTGGCTGGGTCACTGAAGTCGCTGCTCTAGTCGCTGGGGCTGGCTGCTTTGAACTCCCTTCCCCAGGTCTCTGGTGCTTGTGATGGCAGTGGGGGAAGGGAGGCTGGAGATGGTGACTCTAGTTCTCCTGCTGGTCCACATGATCTTCTACCTTGTGATCTGCTACTCCGTTGTTAGCTGTGGTCCTACCTTCATGTTTCTTGAGTTTGTGAGGAACAGCTCCAGTGTGTGTGGAAAATTCCCTCACCTGGCTTTTCCTGCGGTTCAAGCCGAGCCTTGCCGCTGTTGCCCCGCAGACCTTGTGCTGTAGCTGCTGGAGCCGCTTCTGCCTGCCTATGTGAGCTCTAGACACTCTGGATCTCTCCTACTTCTCTGCTGCCATTGGTAATTTCTTATACACCTCAGTTTTTAGTAGAAGAGTGTATTTTGCTGGGTTTTTTTAAATCTTTTTTTTAATTTTATTTTTTATTTATTTCAGACAGAGAAACAGGCAGATAGACAGAGGGAGAGAGAGAGAGAATGAGCGCTCCAGGGCCTCCAACCACTGCCAATAAATTCCAGATGCATGCACCACCTGTGCATCTGGCTTACGTGGGTCCTGGGGAATTGAGCCTCGAACCGGTGTCCTTAGGCTTCATAGGCAAGCACTTAACCGCTAAGCCATCTCTCCAGCCCTTGCTGTTTGTTTGTTTGTTTTTTGGCTTTTTCTCCCCTAGGCTGCTTTGGCATGGTTCCTACGCTGCCATCTTAACCAGAAGCCTTTTTTGTTTGTTTGTTTTTTGAAGTAGGGTCTCACTGTAGCCCAGGTTGACCTGGAATTCACTATGTAGTCTCAGGTTGATCTCGAACTCATCTGGAATTAACTCTGTATTCTCAGGGTGGCCTCGAACTCACAGCAATCCTCTTACCTCTCCCTCCCGAGTGCTGGGATTAAAGGCATGCGCCATTACGCCCGGCTTTCTTTTTAAATATATATTTTTTATTATTTATTAGCGAAAGAGAGAGAGAATGGGTGCGCCAGGGCCTCCAGCCACTGAAAACAAACTCCAGACACGTGTGCCCCCTTGTGCATCTGGCTAACATGGGTCCTGGGGAATTGAACCAAGGTCCTTTGGCTTTGTAGGCTAATGCCTTAACTGCTAAGCAATCCCTCCAGCCCCCCCCCTCTTTTTGTATTTTTTGAAGTAGGGTCTCACGCTAGCCCAGGCTGACCTGGAATGCACTATGTATCTCAGACTGGCCTCAAACTCACAGTGATTCTCCTACCTCAGTCTCCTGAGTGCTGGGATTAAAGGCATGCGCCACCATACCCTGCAAGTTTTCATAAATTATTATTTTTTATTTGCAAGCAGAGAGAGGGAGAGAAGACAGCCATAGAGAATGGACACACCAGAGCCTCCAGCTGCTGCAAATGAACTCCAGATGAATGAAGCACTGTGCATCTGGCTTTATGTGGGTACTGGGGAATCAAACCCAGATGGTTAGGTTTTGAAGGCAAGCACCTTAACTGCTGAGCCATCTCTCCAAACCCCACTATTTCTTTAAAAAAATAACTTGTAAGGGCTGGAGAGATTGCTCAGTAGTTAAGGCACTTGCTTGCAAAGCCTAAGGACCCAGTTTAGATTCCCTAGGACTCCACATAAACCAGATGCACAAGGTGGCACATGCATCTGGAGTTCATCTGCAGTGGCTGGAAGCCCTGGCGCTCCCATTTTCTTTCTCAAGTAAGTAAGTAAATAAATAAAATATTTAAAAAGAAATGATTGGGGCTGGAGAGATGGCTTAGCATTTATGGTGCCTGCTTGCAAAGCCTAAGACCCAGGTTTGATTCCCTAGAACCAAAGTAAGCCAGCTGCACATGGTGGCACATGTATCTGGATTTCATTTGCAATGGTCAGAGGCCTTACTGTGCCCATTCTCTCTTTCTCTGCCTCTCTCTCTCTCTCTCAAGTAAATAAATAAAATAAAAAAGTTAATAGTGCGGGGCTGGAGAGATGGATCAGTGGTTAAAGGCACTTGCTAACAAAGCCTGATGGTCCTGGTTCAAATCCCCAGTACCTACGTAAAGCCAGATGCACAATGTGGCACATGCATCAGGAGTTTGCAGCTACCAGAGGCCCTAACACATCCATATTATGTTTCACAAAAAAAAATTAAAATTAATTTTAAAAGCCAGGTGTGGTGGTGCACGCCTTTCATCCTAGCACTCGTGAGGCAGAGGTAGGAGGATCGCTGTGAGTTCAGGGCCACTCTGAGACTACATAGTGAATTCCAGGTCAGCCTGATCTAGAGTAAAACCCTACCTCGAAAAATATACAAAAAAATAATAACTTAAAAAAGAAATAGTTAATGTTTTTTTTTATCATAGTCATCTGTACGTGCGTCTTAAAAGTCCATACTGCATTCTCCTTGAGATTCTTGCCTGATTTATCTTTGTATGCCGGGTATTCAGCACAGAATCCAGAGCACGGGAGGCGCTTAACATGCAGGGGAGGAGGAAGGGCGGGAAAAGCATAGGAAGAAAACCACTCATAGGATCGGCCATTTCCCAGCACCGTCTCTCCTACCAGTAGATGGCAAGAAAGAGTCCCCGCCTACTGGGAAAGGACGTCCTGGGCGGAGTTTTCAAGACTACGGCGCGCGCAGCCTCCAACCCTAATTTCTTCGCGCACCGGAAGAAGGCGAGCCTCTTTCCGTTCCCAGCGCAGCCATGGTAAGGTGGAGGTTTTGGAGCTCTCGGGTTGTATCGGTTTCCATCCTCTTTGGCCAAGGCACCCCTGGGCTTGGGGACTCTCGGGGGGAATGGTAGGGTGAAGGCAAAGGGAATGCGCGGCCTCTGAGCTAGCCGATGCGTGCTCCTAGGCAAGGGCGACAGCGCCCCGGCCTGGAGTTGGGGGGGGGGGCCGCGATCAGAGGGCCAGGCCTCACTCTCTGGCCCGCTCATATGTCTCCTGGCCCTGGGAAAGGCTGCTTACCTCCCTGGTCAGAGCTGTAAGTGAGCCAGGACAGGCCACAGCAAGCCAGGGGCCGGTGGACGACCGGTCTGCTTAGAGAAGTAGGCTTGTTACCATTAGTCTTTTTGGCACTCCCTGATTTCACACTGTGTTGCCGCGTAGAGCATTAAAAAGCTCTCTTCCGCTTTTAAAGTGAAAGTCGGTATAGGCTATTCACATTAGTGGACAAAGGAGTTTAGCACACGTGGTAGTGCCAAGGTTTGATTATTCTGGCAGACAACTCAAATCCAGATGGTTGTGTGCGGAACTTCATTTTCTGATTTGACATACTGTCCTTGGCCACTTTGTAACTGTAGGCATTGTGCCTCGGTCCAACACTGAGCATTTCGCAGCATGGTAGGTATATAGGAGCCTAATTTTTGTAAGCAGGTAAACTTTAAGCAGTAACATGAAAATAGGTAACACAGTTGTGAAAAGTAGGACTAGATAGATACTACCTGAAAAGTGAAACAATATGCAGATTGCCGGTACTCAATACTTGCTAGGCAGTGTGTGTCTTCTCTGTATTTGGGCCCTGTGTTTTCAATGTTGCCCGCTTCTTTTGAAGAGGAAACTCAAGAATAGGCTTTGTGAGCTGTTATAGAACAAGTCTTGAGATGATTAATAGCATTGAAATTTAACTTTTCCTTCAGGCTCGTGGTCCCAAGAAGCACCTGAAGAGAGTAGCAGCTCCAAAACATTGGATGCTGGATAAATTGACTGGCGTATTTGTAAGTATTCTCACAGTGTAAGCATCTTATGGGATATCTTTAACACTTCCTTAATGGGCTATGTCAGAGATAGGGGATCACCTGGCTTTCTCTGTTTGAAAACCTACCTCATTTCACATGCTCGTAGTACATTTAGAGGCCTCAAATTAGGTGCTTTGTCCTTCGGAAAAGAGAAGACTGACTTTAAGGGCCGAAATTGTAGCCTGTGAAACCTATGTAAATAAGCCAAGTTTTTTTTGGGTGGGGGGGCAGTGGCTGGTCTTGCTATTCTCATGGATCTTGAGACTGAGTCGGATTTCAATGAATTCTGACAATGGCTTTTTGTACACTATCTTAACAGGCTCCTCGTCCATCCACTGGTCCCCACAAATTGAGAGAATGTCTGCCTCTGATAATTTTCTTAAGGAACAGACTTAAGTATGCCCTAACCGGAGATGAAGTAAAGAAAATTTGCATGCAGCGCTTCATTAAGATTGACGGCAAAGTCAGGACTGACATAACCTACCCAGCCGGGTTTATGGGTGAGTGATTGGGGGTAGGCACTTGATAACGACCAGGTGATTGTGCTGGGCTTTCCTCATTTTCTGTAACTGCTTATCTTAAGAGCTGTAGAGTGAAGGGTGATTTGGCTCCCCCCCACCCCCAGCCTCTCACTCTAGCTCAGGCTGACTTGGAATTCCCTCTGTGGTCTCGAACTTACAGTGAACCTCAGCCCAAGTGTTGGGATTAAAGGTGTATAGCACTGTGCCTGGCACCCTCTCAAAGTTTTTACTTTTATGTGTATAACTCCTCAGCTCAATTACAATTCACTTCCATTTTACCTGAACTCAAAAGATTTCCCTCATGGAGTTGTGGGTTTAACATGTGATAGTAGGGGTTACTTACAATAGTAACCTTTCTGTTTGATATTAGATGTCATCAGCATTGACAAGACTGGAGAGAATTTCCGTCTGATCTATGATACTAAGGGTCGCTTTGCTGTTCATCGTATTACTCCTGAGGAGGCCAAGGTGAGTGTTAACAAACAGGCTGGATCTTGTCTGGTGTTACTTCTGAGTTACAGTCTGAAGTGAGTGCACTTGCAGTGATACATGACAGTGATGTAGGTATTTATGTGGGGGCTGAACCCAGTTTCTTGCTCTGCCACTGAACTACACCCTGGTCATGGTTTTAAACACATGTCTGTGTAGAAAGCTATCTATTACTAGATACCTATTTAAATTCCTCGACAGATTTTTGTTTCTTCTATGCACACACTCTAGCCTAGGCTATGTAGTCTCAGGCTGGTCTTGAACTCCTACTTTTGCCCACCACGCCCAGCAACAGATTTTTTTAAGGCAGTCTTGCTCTAACCCAGGCTGACTTAGAGCTTAAGCACACTTTGGCCCCAGGCTGATGGCTATCCTCTTCCAGGAGTGCTGGGATTAAAGGCAGGCACCACCACATCTGACTCTCAGCCAATTTTCTTTCTGTGGCATTTGGAGCAATGATTTACTGAGAGTCCTTTTTCATTTTCTAAAAAATACATTTGAGAGAGAGAATGGGCTTGCCAGGGCCTCTTGCCTCTGCAAACAAATTCTAGAGGCATGTGCCACTTTATGCATTTGGCTTTATATAAGTACTGAGGAACTGAATCGTGGCAGTCCTTGTAGATGCAAGGGAATTCTAGGGATACCTGAAGTGTAGGGTTCTTTTAAGGAAAACTAGTCTCATTGAATCCAGCTGGTTCTTTGCCATGTCTTTGTGGATCTAACTTTACTTTGGTTGGGTAGAGGTATTGTGAGAGACTGATAATCAAGAACAAAGATAGGCTTTTAATTATTTTTGTCTAGGTGGTTTTCCACAGAAGTTTGGGACTTGAAGGTTAATTGAATTGGGTGGTGTGGCTTCTAATTTCCTCGTGGCTGGTTCTTACCAGCAGGCTGGAGGGCATGTCCAGTGGCTCTGTAGTGATTTAATTTGTTTTAAGGATGTCAGGTAGTACAGAGTTCAAATAGAAATGCTTTGTGAAATATTTATTGATTAGATGTATTTGAACTGCTAATCAATTTGCTATGTGAGAGACATGTTAAAGAGAGCAGAATGAATTGGCAGAATTCCCAGGGCCCCTGAGATTTAAAGAGCCTGAGGAAAGAAGTATGTCTTGAAAGAGAAAAATGGTACACCTGGACCAGCTTACAAGTTTTAATATTCTTATTGGTGAAATATGCAGGGATGGTAACAGTAATAGGAGAATGTTAGGCTAGCTGAGAAGGGGTAGTGTGCACTTAGATTCATTCACAGGGAAAGAAAAATCAAGGCAGTCCAGGAAACCTATGGGTCCTGTGTGGGGTTAATTAATGGCCTTTTCAGTCTCGATTTTTTTTCCCAAGGTAGGGTCTCACTCTAGCCCAGGCTGACCTAGAATTCACTATGTCGTCTCAGGGTGGCCTCGAACTCTCGGCAGTCCTCTACCTCTGCCTCCCGACTGCTGGGATTAAAGGCATGCATGTACCAACAAACCCAGCTGGCTCATGGTCTTTTTTTTTTCCTCCAAAATTTATTTGAGAAAGGCAGATAGAATGGGTGCACCAGGGCCTTCAGCCACTGACAACAAACTTCAGATGCATGTGCCACCTTGTGCATCTGGTTTATATGGTACCTAGGGAATAAAACCTGGGGTCCTTTGGCTTTGCAGGCAAGTGCCTTGGCCGTTAAGCCATCTCCCCAGCCCTGGCTTAGGGTCTTTTATCTACTTTAAAGCTGGTGACTTGACCTGGAAACAAGCTCTAGAACTTCTGAAACAGCTCTAGAACTTAGGCATGTGAATACAAGCTGTACTAATATGGCTGACCCTTTTTGTTTCTAGTATAAGTTGTGCAAAGTGAGAAAAATCTTTGTGGGCACAAAAGGAATCCCTCATCTGGTGACCCATGATGCTCGTACCATTCGCTACCCTGATCCTCTCATTAAAGTGAATGACACCATTCAGATTGATTTGGAAACTGGCAAGATAACTGACTTCATCAAGTTTGACACCGGTAAGAATCCTCTGTTGCCTGAGCATCCTTAAAAGGCTAGATGTGACAGATTTTGTTGTACAGTTTTTTTCCAAACATGAATTTAGTTGAGCATTATGAATCACTTGGGGCCTAGGTCTTCAGTGGCCTAGATGCTTAAGGAAGAGTCAGGATGGCTGAAATGAGGTCTGATATAAGGTACCTTGTTCGTGTGCCTGGGAATGCAAGATTATGTCAACTACTCAGGAGGTTGCAAGTAAAAGTCCATCCTTGACAAAGGTAAATGGAATGGATGCAGCTCAGTGTTATAGCTTCTTATCAAGAATGCTTTTGGGCAGCTTGTGATATAACAGCTTTTCCTAATGCCAATAATATTCCTAGAATCTCAGTGGTAGCATCAAACTGCCTTACTGCCTTGTGAAATGACCATCCAGGCAAGACACTGATAAGGTATATAGTGAAGCTTATTATTACTTAGTGAGGGCTGGGGCATCTTCAAGGGGCCCTAAGGATCCTGTCTGGCTTAGGCTACAGATCCATAGTAAGGATTAAGCCCAAGAAATTGTTACGTAAGTACTGTGTCTCTACATTACTTGTCAGTAACGTGGGGGAGTTCCAAGTCTGCATATGCCTTACATGAATAAAACTTGTTTTTTCTGGTCTAGGTAACCTTTGTATGGTGACTGGAGGTGCTAACTTGGGGAGAATTGGTGTGATCACTAACAGAGAAAGACATCCTGGCTCTTTTGATGTGGTACATGTGAAAGATGCCAATGGCAACAGCTTCGCTACCCGGCTCTCCAACATCTTTGTTATTGGCAAAGTAAGTCTGGATTCCCCTTCTTGGTCTGGAGAAATGCAGGTTCTGCTGAGCTTAGAACCAACAAAGGGACCTTGGAACACCTTGGCTTCTGAATAGAGCCAGTAATAGAATGGATGGATATTCCTTAAACGGTTTGTGACTGTTTCTTTGGGTGGGGGGGGAAATCATTCTTATTTATTCATATTTAACTTTGACTCACTGAATACCTGCTGTAGACAATGAACTTGTGAGGTGCTCATTATGAAGGATATTATCTATATCTTCATTCACTTGTATGAGATGGCAAATGTAGCCTCTGCTATGCTGCTAATAGAATTTTTTTCCTGGCTTTCCTCTAGGGCAACAAAGCATGGATTTCTCTTCCCAGAGGAAAAGGAATCCGCCTCACCATTGCTGAAGAGAGAGACAAGAGGCTAGCAGCTAAACAGAGCAGTGGGTGAAAAGGTCTCTAAGAGACACGTTGGAGATGCCTGCAGTTTTTAACATCTCTGGGTGACATGCTGGATAGGTGTTTTTACTTCAAATTAAACAGCATAATTACTCTTAGCCTTTGTGTTGTTTTTTTTTTGTTTTGTTTTTTTGAGGTAGGGTCTCCTGGTCCAGGCTGACCTGAAATTAACTTTGTAGCCTCATGGTGGTCTCCAACTCATGGTGATCCTCTGCTTCCCAAGTGCTTGGATTAAAGGCGTGCACCACCACACCTGGCTGTGTTTTCTTTAAATGTAACTGGGGAGTGAGATCCCATACTGTTAAAGCTTCAGGGTTACTAGCCACAATGAAATTTAATGTAACCTCACTTTTTTTTTTAAATAGTCTATGTGGTGGTGCACACCTTTAATCCCAGCACTTGGGAGGCAGAGGTAGGAGGATCACAGTGAGTTCGAGGCTACCCTAAGACTCCATAGTGAATTCCAGGAGAGCCTGAGCTACAGTGAAACCCTACCTCGAAAAACCAAAAAAAAAAAAAAAAAGAAAAGAAAACCAACAAAAAAACAAAATAAAATAGTTTATGTAGCTCAGGCTGCCCTAGAACTCAGTAACCCTCCTGTGTTTAGATTGCTGGGATTACAGCTGTGGTTCAACATGCCAAGCCTTTTGGTTTTCTGAGGTAGGGTCTCACTGTAGCCCAGGCTGACCTGGAATTTACTATGAAGTCTCAGGTGGCGATTTTCCTACTTCTCTTGGCCTTTTAAGTTCTGAGCCAGGCATGGTGGCACATGCCTTGTTAACCAAAGGATGCCTGGGATCTCAGGTCCAGAACTAGCCCCAGAAGGTTTCTGTCTTCCTCATTGCTGATTCTTCCAAAGCACAGTTGTCTGAGAGCAATCAATCCTGGGACCCACTTGGACCTCATTTATGAGATCAACTAGAGGGGTACTAACTCATTTACTAAATGAGCTTTTAGGTGCTGCTTGAACTGGTTCTCTTGCTCAGAGGAGCTTGTCCAGCTAGTAAATTCTGATGAAGGCCAAGAGTAAATCACTTTTTGTGGTGCTGGGAATAGATCCTTGTATATGCTCAGGAACCACTGTAACACTGAGCTGGATTCTACCCACTCAGGTAGGGTCTCTGTCCTAAGCCCACCTGGAACTCACACTGTAGCCACAGGGTGGCCACAAACTCAGGGATCCTCCTACCTCTGGGATTAAAGGTTTATGTCACCACGCCCAGCATCCACCCTCTTCCTTAAAGGGAAGGCCTTATGATTTGTTTGAAATTTTTCATTAAAAACAATTGTAATACATGCCTTTAATCCCAGAGGAAGATAGGATCTGGGAGTTCAAGGCCCACTTGAGGCTACATAGTGAATTGTAGGTCATCCTGGGCTAGAGTGAAACCCTACCTCAAAACCAATACCAAAAAAAAATTCATTCCTACTCAGATAGGACTGTAGGAAGAAATCACTACTCAGCTGCCTTATGGTTTATACACTGGATCTTAACACTGTTTCCCTAACGGTTGGGGATAACGGGCTGCTGCACCATGCCTGCTTTAGACTGTAGCACAAGCTGACCTTGAACTTCATGAGCCTCCTGCCTAAACCTCTCAAGTACTTGTATTACATGTATTTGCCTCCATATCCAGGCTGATCTGGAATTCACTAGTCTCAGGCTGGTCTCAAACTCGGGGCAATCCTCCTACCTCCCCAGTGGTTTGATTTAAGGCATGGGCTACCATGCCCAGCTAGGAAATATTTTTTTTGCATGTGAGTGCACATGGAGGCCAAAAGTTCCTTTTTATTGAGGCAGGGTCACTCACTAGTCACTTTGCCCCCTAGAATTCAGTCTCTGTCTCCCCAAATGATAGGATTACAGGCAAGAATAAATTACATTTCCAAACAAATGGCTTGTATGCATGTGCTGTTGAAATGGCAAATAGCCGGGCGTGGAGGAGCACACCTTTTAATCCCAGCACTACACAGGCTCAAGAGTTCAAGGATACTCTGAGACTACAGAGTGAATTCCAGGTCAACCTGGACTAGAGTGAGACCCTACTTTGAAAACAAAAACAGCTGGGCGTGGTGGCGCACGCCTTTAATCCTAGCACTTGGGAGGCAGAGGTAGAAGGATTGCTGTGAGTTTGAGGCCGCCCTGAGACCACATAGTGAATTCCAGGTCAGCCTGGGCTTAGAGTGAAACCCTACCTTGAAAAACCAAAGTAATAAAATAAACTTAGGCCAGGAGTGGTAGCATATACCTGTAATACCAGCACTTGGGAGTCTGAGGCAGGAGGATCAGGAGTTCAAGATAATCTTCAGCTACACAGCCCAACCTGGGCTAAGCAAGTGGCAGAAAATGTAAGAGCCAAAAGATGGGGAAGAGTGCTTATAATGCTGGCTTCCAAACACAATGTGTCCTTGATATTCATGACCTCACAGTGCCTGATGCTACCTACAGAAGACCTTCATAAGGGAAGGGAAAAATGACATCAGAAGAGACTAGGGTCTGGAGAGATGGCTTAGCGGTTAAGGCGTTTGCCTGCAAAGCCAAAGGACCTTGGTTTTCAATTCCCCAGGATCCATGTAAGCCAGATGCACAGGTGGCCCATGCCTCTGGAGTTAGTTTGAAGTGGCTAGAGGCCCTGGTGTGCTCATTATCGTTTTTTTCTCTCTGCCTCTTAAAATTTGAGCTAATTGGGAAAAAAGTGGTTCAGTGAAGGGGAAAATGGGGGTCATGAGAGGGGATTATGATCATGGTATATTGTCTACACTTATGGAAGTTGTCAATGAAAAGATTTTTCTTTTGTCTGCTTTTTTTTTCCTTTTCTACAATGAAGTTTTAAAAAGTCAAAATTGGAAATGAGTTTTAAAAAAACCTAACCTACCATATATAGCTTAGAACACAGCACACTCTTCCAGTAATAGCTGTTTCCCCTTGAGATCACATGGCTGACTGGGAATTGTGCCTTACTACCACTGCCTAGCTTCACAAGAGAGTAGATCAGTAAAAGAATTCAGTTTGAAAATGTAGTTTGTTGCTTGGTGTGGTGGTGCACGCCTTTAATCCCAGCATTTAGAGGCAGAGGTAGGAAGACTGCTGTGAATTTGAGGCCACCTGAGACTACGTAGTGAATTCCAGGTGAGCCTGAGCTAGAGTGAAACCTTACCTTGGGAGACAAAAACGTAGTTTGGTGATTGAAACATTTGCCCACCATACACAATTTCCAGTTCACAAAAATTAAATATGCAGCACTATTGGTAATTCTATATAGACGTGATACTTGCAGGATGCTTTTTTTTATCAGTGCTGAGGATTGAACCTAGGGTCTAGGGAACCATTCTATCACTGACCTATATCCCCAACTTTTTTTTTTCCGAGGTAGGGTTTCAATCTGGCCCAGGCTGACCTGGAATTAACTATGTAGTCTTAGGGTGGCTTTGAACTCATGGTGGTCCTCCTACCTCTGCCTCCCAAGGGCTTGGATTAAAGGTGTGTGCCACTATGCCCGGCCCCATCCTTTTTTTGTTTTGTTTTATTTGAGGTACAGTCTTGCTCTAGCCCAGGCTGACCTGGAATTCACTGTAGTCTCAGAGTGGCCTCAAACTCATGACCACCCTCATACCTTTGCCTCACAAGTGCTGGGATTAAAGGCATGTGTCATAACACCTGGCTTTTAAAAAAATATATATTTTAAATATATATATTTATTTATTTGAGAGAGAAAGAGGGAGAGAATGGGCACACCAGGGCCTCTAGCCACTGCAAATGAACTCCAGACACATCTGGTTTACATGGGTCCTGGAGAATCGAACTGGGATCCTTTGGCTTTGCAGGCAACACCTTAACCTCTAAGCCATCTCTCCAGCCCTGACTTTGTTGTTTTTAATTATTTGAATGTGTGTGTCCACCAGGACCTCTTGCTACTACAAATGAACACCAGACTCTGGTGCAGATTTTTGCATCTGGATTATGTGGGTGGCTTAGGTATTGAACCCTGGCTGGCAGACTTTGCAAGGCTGGCCTCAAAACCACAGTGGTCGTACCTCAGTCTTTTCTGAGTGCTGAGATTATAAATGGTGGGCACCACCATACCATGCCTGGCTGACTGGCTATTTTTTTGGTTTTTCGAGGTAGGGTCTCTAGTTCTAATTTGGGGTGACCTGGAATTCACTATGTAGTCTCAGGGTGGCCTCAAACTAACTCATTGTGATCCTCCTACCTCTGTCTCCCAAGTGCTGGGATTAAAGGCATGTGCCACCACGCCCAGCTTGGTCATTAAAAAAAATTATTTTTATTTATCTGACAAAGACAGAGCAGATAGAGAATGGGCATGTCAGGGCCTCTAGCCACTGCAAACAAACTCCAGACACGTGCCACCTGATGCATCTGGCTTATGTGGATACTGGGGAGTTGAACCTGAGTCCTTAGACTTCACAGGTGAGCGTCATAACTGCTAAACCATTGCTCCAGCCCCGTCTTTTTTTTTTCTTCTGAGGTAGGCTCTCACTCTAGCCCAGGCTGACCTGGAACTCACTCTGGCGTTCTAGGCTGGCCTTGAACTCACAGTGATCCTCCTACATCTGCCTCCTAAATGCTGGAATTACGGGCATATGCCATCACACCATACTTTGTTTTAAGACAGGGTCTCATGCAGCCCAGGCTTAGGTTGACCTGAAATCCTTGATCCTTCTACCTCTGAAATAATGAGATTACAGGCATGCACCTCACCCTATGACAATAAACTTATTTTTAATTTATTTTTATTTATTTGAGAGTAACAGAGAAAGAGGCAGTGAGAGAGAATGGGCACGCCAGAGCCTCCAGCCACTGCAAACGAACTCCAAATGCGTGCGTCCCCTTGTGCATCTGGCTAACGTGGGTCCTGGGGAATTGAGCCTCAAACCAGGATCCTTAGGCTTCACATGCAAGCGCTTAACCACTAAGCCATCTCTCTAGCCCTAAACTTATTTTTAAATTTAAAAAAATATATTGTATTTGCATTCAGAAAGAGAATAGGCACGCCAGGGCCTCCAGCTACTGCAAAGGAACTCCAGATGAATGGGTCACTTTGTGCATCTGGCTTCACTTGGGTAATGGGGAATCAAATTTAGGTCATTAGGCTTTGCAGGCAAGCACCTTAACCACCAAGCCCTCTCTCCAGCCATATTTTTAAATTTTATTCATTTGCAAGCAGAAAGAGATAGGAGACAGAAAGAATGGGGAATTGAACTTGGGGCGTTAGGCTCTGCAGCTAAATGCCTTAAACACTGAGCCATCTCTTCAGCCCAACTTAGTTATTTAAAAAAAATGTTTTTTGCTTATTTATTTATTTATTTATTTGAGAGCGACAGAGAAAGAGGCAGAGAGAGAAAGAGAATAGATGTGCCAGGGCCTCCAGCCATTGCAAACGAACTCCAGATGCATGTGCCCTCTTGTGCATCTGGCTAGCGGCTAATGTGGGTCCTTAGACTTCATAGGCAAGCGCTTAACCATTAATCTCTTCAGCCCAACAACTTAGTTGTTTTTGAGGTAGAGTTTCACTCTACAGCTTAGGCTGGCCTTAAACTCACAGTCCTCCTGCCTCAGCCTCCCAATTACTGGAATTACAGGTGTGCACCAGTATACTTGGCCACAACACACTTCTAAATTTAATCTGCATTTTGACATTTTCTCCATCACTTCCTGAATTCTAGACCAACAAAACAATTAACCAAGTGCTCATCTGTAAAGCTTACCAATTTCCACAGCTGATTTCAAGATACTGATGTGGTCATTGAAGAGGGAATTGGAAAAAGAGGGACTGCACCTCGTTATAGAGCATTTCCACCATGCAAATACCACAGGCACAAGTAACCTCAAGGACAAATAATAGTAAAGTATAGCAACATAATTAATAAATGATGGGCTGAGCTGGTGACACATGCCTTTAATCCCAGCACTCGGGAGGCAGAGGTAGGAGGACTGCAATGAGTTTGAGGCCACCCTCAGACTACGTAGTGAATTCCAAGTCAGCCTGGGCTAGAGTGAGACTCTACCTCAAAAAAAAAAAAAAAAAAAAAAAAAAAAGAAAGAATGAAATGATGGCCTGCAGAGGTGGCTCAATGATCAAGACACTTGGCCTCCAAAGCCTAAGGACCCAGGTTTGATTCCCCAGTACCCACATAAAGCCAGATGCACAAAGTGACACATTCATCTGTAGTTTGTTTGCAATAGCTAGAGGCCCTAGAGCACCCATTCTCTATCTGTCTCTCTCTCTGTCCTCCTTTTAATTTATTTTTATTTGGGACAGAGAAAGAGGAAAGAATGGGCGTGTCAGGGCCTCTAAGCCACTACAAATGAACTCCAGATGCTTGTGCATCTGGCTTATGTGGGACCTGCAGAATAGAACCTGAGTTCTGAGTTCTTAGGCTTCCCAGGCATGCACCTTAATGGCTAAGCAATCTCTCCAGCCCGTGTCTCTCTCAAATAAATAAAAATTTTTTAAAAAGTGATTAAAAAAGAGAAATGAGCCAGGTGTGGTGCACGTGCCTTTAATCCCAGCACTCGAGAGGCAGAGGTAGGAGGATCACCATGAGTTCAAGGCCACCCTGCACTACATAGTGAATTCCAGGTCAGCCTGGGCTAGAGTGAAACTCTACCTTGAAAAACAAAACAAAAAAAACAAAAAATGAGCCAGGCATGGTGATGCACACCTTTAATCCCAGCACTTGGGAGGCAGAGGTAGGAGGATCACCGTGAGTTTGAGGCCACTCTGAGTCTACATAATGAATTCCAGGTCAGCCTGGGCTAGTGAGACCATAACTTGAAGAACCAACAACAAATAAATGATGAATGCTTCTTTGAATGTACTTTTTTTTTTTGGTGCTAGATATTGAACCCAAGGTCTTGCCTCATTCATGCTAAGCATATGCTCTACCAGTGAAATACAACCCAGTCTAGGAAGTAATGGGTTTGCAGTATATATGTCCTTTGTATTTAACATATAAAACTTCATTTTTCATGGTTTTGTTTGTTTTTTAGAGGTAGGGTCTCGCTTTAGCCCAGGCTGACCCAGAATTTACTATGTAGTCTTAGGGTGGCCTTGAACTCTTGGTGATCCTCTGAACCTCTGCCTCCCAAGTGCTGGGGCAAAGGCATGCATCACCACGCCTGGCAAGTTTTTTCGTTTTTGGTTTTATGAGGTAGGGTCTCACTCTAGCCCAGGCTGACCTGGAATTCACTAGTCTCAGGGTTGCCTCGAACTCATGGAGATCCTCCTACCTCTGCCTCCCAAGTGCTGGGATTAAAGGCGTGCGCCACCACGCCTGGCCTTTTTTTTTCTTTTTATGACAATGACAGTTTTATGCAGCCCAAACTGGCCTTGAACATAGTATGTAGCTGATAATGAGAATGACCTTGAATTTCTGATTCCACCTCCAGAGTGCTGGTTATAGATGTGCACCACCATGCCTGGTTTATGAAGAGCTGGGGATTGAACCCAGAGCCATGTACATGCTTGACAAACCCTATACCAACTTAGCCACACCCCAGCTCCAATTTTAAATTTATATTAATAATTTGAATATATTTCTAATATCATTTTAAAGATTTTATTTTATTGTTTTTGAGGTAGGATCACACTCTAGCCCAGGCTGACCTGGAATTCACTATGTAGTCTCAGGGTGGCCTCGAACTCACGGTGATCCTCCTACTTCTGCCTCCTGAGTGCTGAGATTAAAGGCATGTGCCACCATGCCCAGCTAAGTTTTTTTTTTAAATAGCTGTTTTTCTTTAATTTTTATTTATCTATTTGCAAGCACAGAGAAAAGAGAGAGGGAGAGAGGGAGAAAATAGGCATGCCAGGGCCTCCAGCCATTACAAACAAATTCCAGATGCATCTGGCTTTATGTGGGTACTGGGGAATGGACCCAGGTGGCTAGGCTTTGTAGACAAGCGCCTTAACTGCTGACCCATCTCCACAGCCCAAAAGCTGTTTTTGAATCAATGACTCAGAAAATTTTTGAAAATTTAACAGTTGGCTATTGTAGGCCGGTAGAAGTCAGCTATGTAGCACACTGCAGCATGCCATGCTGTTAGGCTCAGCAGGCTCTCCTGGTCTTGCCCAATGTGCTGCCTCACTCACTACCCCTCATGTGGGCCCTCCTACTGTTGTGGGTATGCCATGTCAGAGGCATCAGTGAATACACTTATGTTTTATCACAATGTCAGAATTTATTGAATAACAATAAATTCACAATGTACAACAGTTTCAATGGCAGCAATTTGCCAGATATTCCTGCTTTCTTTGATAGCTCTGGCTGAGGTAAACACATGCTCTTTTATTCCAATTACTATTATTGTTTTTGTTTTTCAAAGCCGTGTCTCGCTTTAGCCCAAGTTGACCTGAAAATCATTATGTAGTCTCAAACTGGCCTTGAATTTGCAGTGATTCTCCTACCTCTGCCTCTAGAGAGCTGGGATTAAAGGCCTGCGTTACCATGCCTAGCTTTTATTCCAATTTTTTTTATTAAAATTTTTTTTGTTGTTTTATTTTTACTTATTTGAGAGTGACAGAGAGAGAAAGAGACAGAGAGAGAGAGAGAGAGAGCGCCAGGGCCTCCAGCCACTGCAAATGAACTCCAGATGTGTGCGCCCCCTAGTGCATCTGGCTACCGTGGGTCCTGGGGAATCGAGCCTCGAACCAGAGTCCTTAGGCTTCACACGAAAGCGCTTAACTGCTAAGCCATCTCTCCAGCCCCCAATTTTTTTTTTTTGAGGTAGGATCTTGCTCTACCCCAGGTTGACCTGGAATTCGCTATGTAGTCTCAGGGTGTCCTTGAACTCATGGCAATCCTCCTACCTCTGCCTCCCAAATGCTGGGATTAAAGGTGTGTGCCACCATGCCCGGCTAGATTTTATTCCAATTTTAATAAACAATGTTAACTCTCAAATTAAACATCACAGTAAACAAAGACACACACAGGTTGCAGAATAACTATAAAGCATTATAAAGGCAAAGAAATTCAAAGAGGCCTGAGAGACCAAACCTGGGAAACTGACAGAAATGCAAATGTCTCTGTGTTGATAAAATAACCTGCTGCAGGAGAGGCTGGAGGAGTTGCTGAAGCTAGAGGCCCAGTCAGAGCTGAGCTGCAGGAGCTGGGGGAGTGAAGGTCAGGACCAGCCCCAGATGATCAGAGGGAAGGATGGATAGCAGGTCCAGATGGGTGAACAGCCAGAGAGACAGACAGCAATTGAGTAGTGCATATCAACAGAAGGAGCCAGGCGTGGTGGCATACGCCATTAATACCAGCACTTGGGAGGCAGAGTGAGTTTGAGGGCACCCTGAGACTATATAGTGAAATCCAGGTCAGCCTGGACTAGAGAGCAAGACCCTACCTTGAAAAACAAAACAAACAAACAAAGGGCCCAAGTCTAGTTGAAGCCCTTGGAAGAGTTGGGAGTTTTTGGTGGTCAGATGGCAGATTGGTATAGACCATCACCATGACAGTGCTAAGTGCCTACATCTTTATGGGGTCCAGGTGAGGGATTTACACCCATTTGTGGTGTTACCAGATAATTTCCTGGGTCTGGTTTTCCTGGTAAGATTTTAATATGCCCAGGTGCCGTACAGTGCCAATTTACCCTGATAAAATTGATAGGGTTGTACCCTTTCTGCTCCCAGTCTGTGCCAAGTGAATGGCACCCAAAAGACAGTGCCATTTCCATGTCCACCCAGGTTCAGAGTTATCCAAAATGGTGTTAAAAGCTGCTTGTGGGGGCTGGAGAGATGGATTAGTGGTTAAGGCACTTGCTTGCGAAGCCTAAGAACTCAGGTTCGATTCCCCAGTACCTACATAAGCTAGATGCAGAAGGTGGTACATGTGGGCTGGAGAGATGGTTTAGCGGTTAAGCGCTTGCCTGTGAAGCCTAGGGACCCCGGTTCAAGGCTCAATTCCCCAGGACCCACGTTAGCCAGATGCACAAGGGGGCGCAAGCATCTGGAGTTCGTTTGCAGTGGCTGGAAGCCCTGGCGCGCCTATTCTCTATTTCTCTCTCTCTCCTTCTCTCTGTCTGTCGCTCTCAAATAAATAAATAAAAATAAACAAAAAAATAAAAAAAGAAGGTGGTACATGTGTCTGGAGTTCTTTTGCAGTGGCTTGAGGCCCTGGTATGTCCATTCTCTCTATGTGCCGCCCTGAGACTACATACTGAGTTCCAGGTCAGCCAGGGCTACAGTGAGACCCTACTTTGAAACACCGAAACACACACACACACATATAATTTAAACCAGGCGTGGTGGTGCATGCCTTTAATCCCAGCCCTTGGGAGGCAGAAGTAGGGGGATCTCCATGAGTGGGAGGTCACCCTGGGACTACATAGTGAATTCCAGGTGAGCTCTCGCTAGAGTGAGTCCCTAATTTGAGTCCCTCCCCCCGCAAAAAATCCACTATTTTAGCTGGGAGTAGTGGTGTATACCTTTCATCCCACCAATCAGGAGACAGAGGTAGGAGGTTTGCTGTGATTCAAGGCCAGCATGGGACTACAGAGTAAATTCCAGGTCAGCCTGGGCTACAGTGAGACCCTACCTTGGAAAAAAAAAAAAAAAAAAACCTCAAAATCAAAGAAAAAAAAAGCAACCCACTGTTTTCTACCATATATGGCATAATTTAGAGCAGGGCACAGTCTGTTCTCAACACCTACTCTATTTCCTAAGCCACCTCTGCGGGAGTTTATTTCTTCTCCGATCCTGGCCTATCTTCTACATTACCATAACATTCCCTAGAGCTCAGCTTGAATCATCTCTTGTTATTCAAAACCTCTTGTTCAAAGGCACTGCCAGTGGAATCAAGTTCAAATTCTTCCTGCCTGTGGTCCTAAACTGTGTCCTCAATAGATGGACTACATAGGTGCTCCCAATGCCCAATTCATTGTTCACCACATCTTCCTTAGATGTCAAGGTCAGATGGTCACCTGCCACCTGGACATCTCTCTCTCTATCTCTTTTTTTGTTTTTTCAAGGTAGGGTCTCACTCTAGCCTAGGCTAACTTGGAATTTACTATGTAGTCTCAGGGTGGCCTTGAGCTTGCAGCAATCCTCCTACCTGTGTCTCCTGAGTGCTGGAATTAAAGGCATGCGTCATCATGCTCAGAGACATCTCAAACTTAGTATGTCCTAAACAGAAGTCATCATTTTCCTCCTCAATACCACCCCATTGTGCTACTACACCTGTTGTCCCTGATTTTCTTTTATTATATATTGTTTATTTTTAATTTTCATAAAAGCATAAACTGTATGGGAACATATTCCCCTAACCCACTCCCTATTCTCCCTTTTCTCACTCCTCCCCTCCCATAAGTATCTTTGTTTCCCCCAGACAGCTTCTCCTCCCCCCTCCTCCCGAGGTAGAGTCACACTCTAGTCTAGGCTGACCTGAAGTTTAATTAATTAATTAATTAAATTTTTTTTTGGTTTTTCGAGGTAGTCTCACTCTAGCTCAGTCTGACCTGGAATTCACTATGTAGTCTCAGGGTGGCCTCAAACTCATGGCAATCTTCCTCTGAGTGCTGTGATTAAAGGCGTGTGCCACCACACCCGGCTTATTTTTATTTTTGGTTTTTCAAGGTAGGGTCTCACTCTAGCCCAGGCTGACCTGGAATTCACTATGGAATCTCAGGGTGGCCTCGTACTCATGGTGATCCTCCTACCTCTGCCTCCCAAGTGCTGGGATTAAAGGCATGTGCCACCATGCCCGGCTCCCTATTTTTAAAAATATTTTTTTTATTTATTTGCAAGGAGAGAAAGAGAGAGAGAATGAATGGGTGTGCCAGGGCCTTTAGCAACAAACCATTATATGCATCTGGCTTTATGTGAGTGCTAGGGAATTGAACTTGGGTCGTTAGGCATTGCAGGCACTCTCCTTAACCACTGAGCCATCTCTCCAGTCCCAATTTCCTTATTCTTATTAAAAATTTTGCCACACTATGCTAAAATTGTCAGTTTAGCTGAGTGTGGGGGTGCATGCTGGCAATCACAGCACTTATAGGGTGGAGGAAGGAGGATCAGAAGTTCAAAGTCATCCTTAGCTACATAGAGTTCTAGGCCAACACAGACCACATGAGACCCTGTTGCAAAAAAAAATCACAAAAACAAGCTGGGCATGGTGATGATGCCTATAATCTCAGCACTTCAGAGGCTGAGGCAGGAGGATAGCCATGAGTTTGAAGCCTGTCTGAATTGCAAAATGAGTTCCAGGTCAACCTGGGCTAGAGGTGAGACTCTGCCTCAAAACATAAACACCACCCACAAAAATACAAAGGTGGGGTGTGGTGGCACAACCCGATAATCCTAGCACTTGGTACCTAGAAGGAGACAGGAGGATAAGGAATTCAAGGTCATCCTCAGTAGCAAAGTGTGTTTGAGGCTATTCTGGGCTACATAAGACCCTGTCTGTCTCAAGAAAAAGAAACTCTCCTCTGCCACTAAATGTCTATTTAACTGTCTGTCTTGGGAGACTGTGAGGTCCATAAAACTAATCTTGTCTGAAGCTCTATCCCCTGCATCTAGCCTACTCTGTTCGGCCAGCATATCTTGTACTTTCTTGCTTCAGAAAATGAACAAAAAATCCATAGCTTTGCTTGTGCTTAAGGGGACTGAGTCAGAAAATGTCACCTTCTGAAATTGGAACTAATAGAATCAGCATTGAATAGATGAGATCAGCCATCTGCAAAATAATCCACTTTAAGGATTGTCTGTAAATATGATACCAATGAGACAAGGGTACTTCTCAGGTCTCTATGGTGATCAGCATGTTGCTGCAGGCTGAGAATCTGCCAGATATAAAAAAAAATGATAATGTCAATCAATTGTAACCAGATTGCAAGTGATAATTCAGTACAAACAGGAAAGCCCATGTCTGCATGGATCCTGAAGAGTTTAGCTAAAGAACAACACATTTTCTGTTTGGTCATCAGTAATTGCTACATGCAGCCTATTGTAGGGTTTTTCTTTCTTTCTTTCTTTCTTTTTTGAGGTAGGGTCTCGCTCTAGCCCAGAATTCACTATGTAGTTTCAGACCTGCCTGGAACTCATGGCGATCCTCCTACCTCTGCCTCTCAAGTGCTGGGATTAGAGGCATGTGCCACCCCATCTGGCTCCATTACAGTTTATAAAGCACTGCTGTGTGTTATCTCAGAATCTCCAAAAACACCGCACAGATGGGTATTACCTGCCACTTTATAAATGATTTTTAAATATTTTAGTTAGTTAATTACTTTATTTGACAAAGAAAGAGGGAGAATGGGTGCACCATGGCCTCCAGCCACTGCGAATGAATTCCAGACATGTGCGCCCCCTTGTGCATCTGGCTAATGTGAGTCCTGGGGAATCGAACCTGGGTCCTTTGGCTTTGCAGGCAAATGCCTTAACCGCTAAACCATCCCTCCAGCCCTTATAAATGATTTTTAAAAAATGCTTACCCCGGGCTGGAGGGATGGCTTAGCGGTTAAGCGCTTCCCTGTGAAGCCTAAGGACCCTGGTTCAAGGCTCGATTCCCCAGGACCCACATTAAGCAGATTCACAAGGAGACACATGCGTCTGCAGTTTGTTTGCAGTGGCTGGAGGCCCTGGCGCGCCCATTCTCCCTCTCTCTGTGTCTGCCTCTTTCTCTCTCTGTCTGTCGCTCTCAAATAAATAAATTTTTATTAAAAAATGCTCACCCCTTCACTAAGCCCACAGAGAGTCAGATGGTTATGAACTCAAGGACAGAAATACCTTCCTTTAGGCCAAACACGTGAAGTTCTCAGTGACCAGGTATTCAACCCACCCACTTCTATTCAATCTCATTTTGTGTTCACTTAGAAGCTTTTTGGCTTGAAGAGGTTTGCCCTAGGGACACCCTGAAGAGAGGTGGGCTGGGGGGAGCATACATTGTGGCCAGGTTGATTTCCTATTAATTCAGCAAACATTTATTGAATGAGCCTAGCAGAGTGCTAAGATCTTGAACAGGATGGCAAATTGTTCATAGAGTTCCAAGTTGGCAATGTGGTATGGGATTGTACTTCCAGCTACTCTGGAGGCTGAGGTGGGAGGATCCCTTGAGCCCAGGAGTTTGAAGCAACCTGGGTAACATAGTGAAACCCTATCTACAAAAAAAAAAAAAAAAAAAAAAAAAGCCAGGCATGGTGGCCCATGCCTTTAATTCTAGCACTCTGGAAGATGATGTAGGAGGATTGCTGTGTGTTCGAGGCCAGCCTAAGACTACAGAGTGAGTTCCAGGTCAGTGTGAGCTAGAGTGAGACCCTGCCTTGAAAAATAAAAACAAGGCTGAAGAGAAGGCTCAGTGATTAGAGGCACTTGCTTACGAAGCCTGGTGGCCCAGGTTCAATTCTCTAGTATCCAGATAAAGCCAGCCACACAAAGTGGTGCATGTATCTGGAATTTGTTTACAGTGGCAGGAGGCCCTAGGTTGCTCATATTCTCTCTCTTCTTTCTCATAAATAAATAAATAACATTAAAAATTATTTATTTGAGAGACAGAGAATGGATGTTTGTGCCAGGGCCTCTAGCCACTGCAACAAACTCCAGATGCATGTGCCACCTTGTGCATCTGGCTTTATGTGGGTACTGGGAACTCAAACCTGGGTCCTTTGGCTTTCCGGACAAATGCCTCTAAGCCATCTCTCTAGCCCATAAATAAATATTTAAAACCCCCAAACAAAAATAAAAAATAAGACACGTAGCTCCTTATCAAATTGATGATCAAATTCCAGGGGTCCAATAAGTAAATGATTATAATATGGTGTGGCAGGTGCTCTGAGCACGGTGCTTGGGGCCCATAGAAAGGGGAGGGTCTTCACTAGTCTGGGGAGCTGGGAAGGGTCTTACTTAGCAAGACAAAAAGGGGATTAAGGAATTAGATGGGGGTAAGAAAGGTGTTCTGGAAGGGAAGAGCAGAAAATGAGAAGGCTTAGAGGGAGTGTTTGTGGCAAGTAAAGGCTAGGGAAGGGGGAGGACAGGGTATTGTGAGAGGCAAGGCTAGGGAATCACAAAATTCAAAGCACTATCAACATAATGACCTGAGTGATAGCTTTGAAGACAACTGAACAATAGCCATCAACACTATTAATCATAATTATGATTCAAATACAGGGAGGACTGTTTGGGTTAAATGCAACTATTACACTATTTTCTTTCTTTTTCCTTCCTTTCTTTCCTTTTTAAAATTTCAATTATAAATTTATTTCTTTTTAATATATATATATTATTTTCTCAATTTTTATTAATATTTTACATGATTATAAAAAATATCCCATGGTAGTACCCTCCCCCCACACTTTCCCCTTTGAAATTCCATTCTCCATCATATCCCCTCCCCATCTCAATCTTTCTACTTACATATATACAATACCAACCTAATAAATGCCCTCCTCCCTTCCTTTCTCTTCCCTTTCTATCTCCTTTTTAACTTATTGGCCTCTGCTACTGAGTTTTTCCTTCTCGCACAGAAGCCCAATCATCTGTAGCTAGGATCCACATATGAGGGAGAACATGTGGTGCTTGGCTTTCTGGGCCTGGGTTACCTCACTTAGTATAATCCTTTTCCAGATCCACCCACTTTTCTGCAAATTTCATAACTTCATTTTTCTTTACCGCTGAGTAGGACTCCATTGTATAAATGTGCCATATCTTCATTATCCACTCATCAGTTGAGGGACATCTAGGCTGGTTCCATTTCCCAGCTATTATAAATTGAGCAGCAATAAACATGGTTGAGCACGTACTTCTAAGGAAATGAGATGAGTCCTTAGGATATATGCCTAGGAGTGCTATAGCTGGGTCATATGGTAGATCAATCTTTAGCTGTCTTAGGAACCTCCACACTGATTTCCACAATGGCTGGACCAGATTGCATTCCCACCAACAGTGTAGAAGGGTTCCTCTTTTTCCACATCCCCGCCAACATTTATGATCATTTGTTTTCATGATGGTAGCCAATCTGACAGGAGTGAGATGGAATCTCAATGTAGTTTTAATCTGCATTTCCCTGATGACTAGAGATGTAGAACATTTTTTTAGATGCTTATATGCCATTTGTATTTCTTCCTTTGAGAACTCTCTATTTAGCTCCATAGCCCATCCTTCCTTTCTTTCATTCCCCACCCTCTCTCCACCTTGTGCTGGGAATTTACCCAGGGCCTAGTGCATACTAAGCACATGTTTTATCACTGAGCTACACTCTCAGTCTCTACTATGCCATTTTATTTTGTTGTATTTTTTATGAGAGAGAGAGGGCGCACACATGTAAGAGAGAGAATTGGCACACCAGGGCCTCCAGCCACTGTAATTGAATGCCAGACATGTGAACTACCTTGTGCGCATGTGCGACTTTGTGCACTTGCATGACCTTGTGTGTCTGGCTTATGTGGAACCTGGAGAGTCAAATTTAAGTCCTTGGGCTTTGCAGGCAAGCACCTTAACTACTAAGTCATCTCTCCAGCCCCCATTATAGGGTCTCACTTTAGCTCAGGCTGACCAGGAACTCACTATATATTCCCAGTCTGGCCTCAAACTCATGGTGACCCTCCTAACTCTTCTTCCTGAGTGCTGGGATTAAAGGTGTATGACAACACACCTGGCCCAGTACAGCTTCCAAATCCACATTCTTCAAATCTAATTGCTCAATAAAAATGCTTAGGGTAGTCAGGCATGGTAGCCCACACCTTTAGTCCCAGAAATTGGGAGGCAAATGTAGGAGGATCATTGTGAGTTCGAGGCCAGTGTCTGGGACTACAGAGTGAGTTCCAAATCAGTCTAAACTAGAGTGAAACCCTACCTTGGGGAAAAAAATGCTTACAGTGTTCACAAAGCAGTGACAATAACCATAGTGCTTTGGAAAATAATGTGATGACTGATATTTTAAAGAATTCCATCAAGACTGGGCTTGGTGGTACCCGTCTTTAATCCTGAGGTAAGAGGATGCTGTGAGTTTGAGGCGAGGTCACCCTGAGACTACATAGTGAATTCCAGGTTAGCCTGAAGTAGTGAGACCCTACCTTAAAAAAAAAAAAAAGGAAGAATTCCATCCAGGCCAGGGGTGGTGGCGCACACCATTAATCCCGGCATTGGGGAAGCAGAGGTAGGAGGATCTCCATGAGTTTGAGATCAGCCTGGGACTATAGAGTGAGTTCCAGGTCAGCCTGGGCTAGAGTGAGATACAACTTTAAGAAACCTAAAAGGTGTGTACCACAACACCAAGCCCAGTTTGGTCAATTTTTACACTGACTTGCTACATGGTGGTGGTTTGTTATCAGTGGGTAAGAAAGTGTAAAATGATAAAAGCCGGGCGTGGTGGCACACACCTTTAATCCCAGCACTCGGGAGGCAGAGGTAGGAGGATCGCTGTGAGTTCGAGGCCACCCTGAGACTCCACAGTGAATTCCAGGTCAGCCTGGGCTAGAGTGAGACCCTACCTCGAAAAACCAAAAATAAATAAATAAATAAATGAATAAATAAAAAGAAAAAGAAAAAGAAAGAAAGTATAAGATGACATATTTAAATTATTTTGTTTTTCGAGGCACGGTCTTGCTCTAGCCCAGGATGACCTGGAATTCATTATGTAGTCTCAGGGTGGCCTCCAACTCATAGCAATCCTCCTACCTTTGCCTCCAAGTGAGTGCAGGGATTAAAGGCATGAGCTACCATGCCCTGCTCATTTACTTATTTAGTTTTTTTTTTTTTTTTTTTTTTTAGTTTTTTGAGGTAGGGTCTCACTCTAGCCCAGGCTAACCTGGAATTCACTCTGTATTGTCAAAGTGGCCTCGAACTCACGGCGATTCTCCTACCTGTCTCCCGAGGGCTGGGATTAAAGGCATGTGCCACCACGCCCAGCCCAGCTAATTTTTTAAATTATTTATTTATTTATTTATTTGAGAGAGAAAATGTGTGTACCAGCGCCTTCAGCCACTGCAAACGAACTCCAGATGCATGTGCCACCTTGTGCATCTGGTTTACGTGGGTCCTGGGGCCCCAAACCTTTGGCTTTGCAGGCGAGCTCCTTAACCGCTAAGCCATCTCTCCAGCCCAGGCTAAAATTTTTTGAAGTTATTATTATTTATTTATTTGCACATGTGTATGCTTGTGTACCAGGGCCTTGTCACTACAAATGGACACCAGGCACTTGCACCAATTTTTGTGTCCAGTTTTTATGAGTGGCTTGGTACCTGAATCCCAGACTGGCAGATTTTGTAAGCAAGCACTTTTAACCTCTGAGCCATCTTCCCAGTCCTTTTTGTTGGTATGAGAGGTGTGTGTGTGTGTGTTCGTGTGGATGTGGGTGGGTGCATGCATGGCACAGCATGTGTTTGAGGTCAGCGGAGAACTTCAGGTGTCAGTCCCCACCTTCCTCTTTGTTTGAGGCAGGGACTCTAATTTGCCATTCTGCATTCGCCTGGGAAATTGGGGCAATTCTCTAACTCCACCTCCCTTCTTGCCCTAGGTTTGCTGGGATTACAGAGGCTAGCACTACTATTATTGACTTTACATAGGTTTTGGGGATTCAACCTCAGGTACTCATGCTCTTTCTTCTCTAAACCATCTCCTCAGCACCTCTTTCTCTTTCTTTCTTTTTTTTTAAATTATAGAGGCTGGGCATGGCACATGCCTTTAATCCCAGTACTTGGGAGGCAGAGGTAGGAGGATCGCTGTGAGTTCAAGGCCACCCTGAGACTATATAGTGAATTCCAAGTCAATATATATATATATATATATATATATATATATATATATATATATATATAAATCAGAGAGAGAATGGCCTCTAGCCACTGTAAATGAACTTCAGAAGCATGTTCCACTTTGTGTATCTAGCTTTAAGTGGGTACTGCAGAATCAAACCCAGGTTGACTTTGACTTTGCAGGCAAATGCCATCTCTCTAGCCCATCTTCCTTCCTTCCTTTCTTTTGCTTTATTTGAGTGCCGGGATCAAAGTGTGAGCCTCCACACTTGGCCTGCTTGTTTTCTTTCTGAGACAGTGTATATAGCTCTGGCTGTCCTGGAACTCATTATGTAGTCCAGCCTGGTCTTGAACTTGCAGCAATCCTCTTGCCACCTTGCTCATATTCTCTCTCTCTTTCTCATAAATAAATAAATAACATTAAAAATTATTTATTTGAGAGACAGAGAATGGATGTTTGTGCCAGGGCCTCTAGCCCACTGCAACAAACTCCAGATGCATGTGCCACCTTGTGCATCTGGCTTTATGTGGGTACTGGGAACTCAAACCTGGGTCCTTTGGCTTTCCGGACAATGCCTCTAAGCCATCTCTCTAGCCCATAAATAAATATTTAAAACCCCCAAACAAAAATAAAAAATAAGACACCGTAGCTCCTTATCAAATTGATGATCAAATTCCAGGGGTCCAATAAGTAAATGATTATAATATGGTGTGGCAGGTGCTCTGAGCACGGTGCTTGGGGCCCATAGAAAGGGGAGGGTCTTCACTAGTCTGGGGAGCTGGGAAGGGTCTTACTTAGCAAGACAAAAAGGGGATTAAGGAATTAGATGGGGGTAAGAAAGGTGTTCTGGAAGGGAAGAGCAGAAAATGAGAAGGCTTAGAGGGAGTGTTTGTGGCAAGTAAAGGCTAGGGAAGGGGGAGGACAGGGTATTGTGAGAGGCAAGGCTAGGGAATCACAAAATTCAAAGCACTATCAACATAATGACCTGAGTGATAGCTTTGAAGACAACTGAACAATAGCCATCAACACTATTAATCATAATTATGATTCAAATACAGGGAGGACTGTTTGGGTTAAATGCAACTATTACACTATTTTCTTTCTTTTTCCTTCCTTTCTTTCCTTTTTAAAATTTCAATTATAAATTTATTTCTTTTTAATATATATATATTATTTTCTCAATTTTTATTAATATTTTACATGATTATAAAAAATATCCCATGGTAGTACCCTCCCCCCACACTTTCCCCTTTGAAATTCCATTCTCCATCATATCCCCTCCCCATCTCAATCTTTCTACTTACATATATACAATACCAACCTAATAAATGCCCTCCTCCCTTCCTTTCTCTTCCCTTTCTATCTCCTTTTTAACTTATTGGCCTCTGCTACTGAGTTTTTCCTTCTCGCACAGAAGCCCAATCATCTGTAGCTAGGATCCACATATGAGGGAGAACATGTGGTGCTTGGCTTTCTGGGCCTGGGTTACCTCACTTAGTATAATCCTTTCCAGATCCACCCACTTTTCTGCAAATTTCATAACTTCATTTTTCTTTACCGCTGAGTAGGACTCCATTGTATAAATGTGCCATATCTTCATTATCCACTCATCAGTTGAGGGACATCTAGGCTGGTTCCATTTCCCAGCTATTATAAATTGAGCAGCAATAAACATGGTTGAGCACGTACTTCTAAGGAAATGAGATGAGTCCTTAGGATATATGCCTAGGAGTGCTATAGCTGGGTCATATGGTAGATCAATCTTTAGCTGTCTTAGGAACCTCCACACTGATTTCCACAATGGCTGGACCAGATTGCATTCCCACCAACAGTGTAGAAGGGTTCCTCTTTTTCCACATCCCCGCCAACATTTATGATCATTTGTTTTCATGATGGTAGCCAATCTGACAGGAGTGAGATGGAATCTCAATGTAGTTTTAATCTGCATTTCCCTGATGACTAGAGATGTAGAACATTTTTTTAGATGCTTATATGCCATTTGTATTTCTTCCTTTGAGAACTCTCTATTTAGCTCCATAGCCCATCCTTCCTTTCTTTCATTCCCCACCCTCTCTCCACCTTGTGCTGGGAATTTACCCAGGGCCTAGTGCATACTAAGCACATGTTTTATCACTGAGCTACACTCTCAGTCTCTACTATGCCATTTTATTTTGTTGTATTTTTTATGAGAGAGAGAGGGCGCACACATGTAAGAGAGAGAATTGGCACACCAGGGCCTCCAGCCACTGTAATTGAATGCCAGACATGTGAACTACCTTGTGCGCATGTGCGACTTTGTGCACTTGCATGACCTTGTGTGTCTGGCTTATGTGGAACCTGGAGAGTCAAATTTAAGTCCTTGGGCTTTGCAGGCAAGCACCTTAACTACTAAGTCATCTCTCCAGCCCCCATTATAGGGTCTCACTTTAGCTCAGGCTGACCAGGAACTCACTATATATTCCCAGTCTGGCCTCAAACTCATGGTGACCCTCCTAACTCTTCTTCCTGAGTGCTGGGATTAAAGGTGTATGACAACACACCTGGCCCAGTACAGCTTCCAAATCCACATTCTTCAAATCTAATTGCTCAATAAAAATGCTTAGGGTAGTCAGGCATGGTAGCCCACACCTTTAGTCCCAGAAATTGGGAGGCAAATGTAGGAGGATCATTGTGAGTTCGAGGCCAGTGTCTGGGACTACAGAGTGAGTTCCAAATCAGTCTAAACTAGAGTGAAACCCTACCTTGGGGAAAAAAATGCTTACAGTGTTCACAAAGCAGTGACAATAACCATAGTGCTTTGGAAAATAATGTGATGACTGATATTTTAAAGAATTCCATCAAGACTGGGCTTGGTGGTACCCGTCTTTAATCCTGAGGTAAGAGGATGCTGTGAGTTTGAGGCGAGGTCACCCTGAGACTACATAGTGAATTCCAGGTTAGCCTGAAGTAGTGAGACCCTACCTTAAAAAAAAAAAAAAGGAAGAATTCCATCCAGGCCAGGGGTGGTGGCGCACACCATTAATCCCGGCATTGGGGAAGCAGAGGTAGGAGGATCTCCATGAGTTTGAGATCAGCCTGGGACTATAGAGTGAGTTCCAGGTCAGCCTGGGCTAGAGTGAGATACAACTTTAAGAAACCTAAAAGGTGTGTACCACAACACCAAGCCCAGTTTGGTCAATTTTTACACTGACTTGCTACATGGTGGTGGTTTGTTATCAGTGGGTAAGAAAGTGTAAAATGATAAAAGCCGGGCGTGGTGGCACACACCTTTAATCCCAGCACTCGGGAGGCAGAGGTAGGAGGATCGCTGTGAGTTCGAGGCCACCCTGAGACTCCACAGTGAATTCCAGGTCAGCCTGGGCTAGAGTGAGACCCTACCTCGAAAAACCAAAAATAAATAAATAAATAAATAAATAAAAAGAAAAAGAAAAAGAAAGAAAGTATAAGATGACATATTTAAATTATTTTGTTTTTCGAGGCACGGTCTTGCTCTAGCCCAGGATGACCTGGAATTCATTATGTAGTCTCAGGGTGGCCTCCAACTCATAGCAATCCTCCTACCTTTGCCTCCAAGTGAGTGCAGGGATTAAAGGCATGAGCTACCATGCCCTGCTCATTTACTTATTTAGTTTTTTTTTTTTTTTTTTTTTTTTTAGTTTTTTGAGGTAGGGTCTCACTCTAGCCCAGGCTAACCTGGAATTCACTCTGTATTGTCAAAGTGGCCTCGAACTCACGGCGATTCTCCTACCTGTCTCCCGAGGGCTGGGATTAAAGGCATGTGCCACCACGCCCAGCCCAGCTAATTTTTTAAATTATTTATTTATTTATTTATTTGAGAGAGAAAATGTGTGTACCAGCGCCTTCAGCCACTGCAAACGAACTCCAGATGCATGTGCCACCTTGTGCATCTGGTTTACGTGGGTCCTGGGGCCCCAAACCTTTGGCTTTGCAGGCGAGCTCCTTAACCGCTAAGCCATCTCTCCAGCCCAGGCTAAAATTTTTTGAAGTTATTATTATTTATTTATTTGCACATGTGTATGCTTGTGTACCAGGGCCTTGTCACTACAAATGGACACCAGGCACTTGCACCAATTTTTGTGTCCAGTTTTTATGAGTGGCTTGGTACCTGAATCCCAGACTGGCAGATTTTGTAAGCAAGCACTTTTAACCTCTGAGCCATCTTCCCAGTCCTTTTTGTTGGTATGAGAGGTGTGTGTGTGTGTGTTCGTGTGGATGTGGGTGGGTGCATGCATGGCACAGCATGTGTTTGAGGTCAGCGGAGAACTTCAGGTGTCAGTCCCCACCTTCCTCTTTGTTTGAGGCAGGGACTCTAATTTGCCATTCTGCATTCGCCTGGGAAATTGGGGCAATTCTCTAACTCCACCTCCCTTCTTGCCCTAGGTTTGCTGGGATTACAGAGGCTAGCACTACTATTATTGACTTTACATAGGTTTTGGGGATTCAACCTCAGGTACTCATGCTCTTTCTTCTCTAAACCATCTCCTCAGCACCTCTTTCTCTTTCTTTCTTTTTTTTTTAAATTATAGAGGCTGGGCATGGCACATGCCTTTAATCCCAGTACTTGGGAGGCAGAGGTAGGAGGATCGCTGTGAGTTCAAGGCCACCCTGAGACTATATAGTGAATTCCAAGTCAATATATATATATATATATATATATATATATATATATATATATATATATAAATCAGAGAGAGAATGGCCTCTAGCCACTGTAAATGAACTTCAGAAGCATGTTCCACTTTGTGTATCTAGCTTTAAGTGGGTACTGCAGAATCAAACCCAGGTTGACTTTGACTTTGCAGGCAAATGCCATCTCTCTAGCCCATCTTCCTTCCTTCCTTTCTTTTGCTTTATTTGAGTGCCGGGATCAAAGTGTGAGCCTCCACACTTGGCCTGCTTGTTTTCTTTCTGAGACAGTGTATATAGCTCTGGCTGTCCTGGAACTCATTATGTAGTCCAGCCTGGTCTTGAACTTGCAGCAATCCTCTTGCCACCTTGCTGCTGGGAATACAGGCATGTGCTACTACACTTAGCAAATGCCACATTCTTTTCAGTACTCAGCACCTACCCCTATGTCGTGGTCTCTGACCTGTGGAGGACTCATTTGCACTCTTCTTTTTTTTTAGATTTTATTATTTATTTATTTATTAGAGAGAGAGAGAGAGATGGGCACGCCAGGGCCTCTAGCCACTACAAACAAACTCCAGATGCATGTGCCACCATATGTATCTGGCTTATGTGGAACCTGGAGAATCAAACCTGGGTCCTTAGGCTTCACAGGCATGTGCCTTAATCGCTAAACCATTTCTCCAGCCCTTTTGCACTCTTCTTTGTTGGGAGGTCAAGAGACTGGCCTGAGTTCACATGGCTAACAGGGATAAGGGTGGATGGAAACCCAGACAGTCTGATGTCAGATTCCCATGAGATGAGGTGTTGGGTGTTCACAGTTTTGGAGAAGGATTTCCTCAGTGGGGGATTATTGGTCTCATGTAGGAGGATCCACGGTTTTGTAAAGTAAGAGGCTCCTGGCAATAAGCCCCAGGCTAGGGTGATTCAGGCCAGAATGAAAAGATGGCTCTCAAAGTGTCTGCTTTGGGGGCCATGTGTTCTCAATCATCATGTGTATGGTTAGTGGAGAGGGTTACCCTGGCCAGTAGCCAAGCCAGATGCTTGCTGTGTGATTCCACTGCAACTCTTCAGTGTGCCAAGGACTTTAAAAAAAAATATTTCATTTATTTATTTGAGAGAGAGACAGAGAAAGACAGAAAGAGAGAATGGGCACGCCAGGGCCTCCAGCCACTGCAAACGAACTCCAGACATATGCACCCCCTTGTGCATCTGGCTAACGTGGGTCCTGGGGAATCGAATCGGGGTTCTTAGGCTTCGCAGGCAAACGCTGTAGCCGCGAAGCCATCTCCCCAGCCCTGTTTGTTTGTTTTTTTTTTTGGTTTTTCGAGGTAGGGTCTCACTCTAGCTCAGGCTGACCTGGAATTCACTCTGTAGTCTCAGGGTGGCCTCGAACTCTCAGCAATCCTCCTACCTCTGCCTCCCGAGTGCTGGGATTAAAGGCGTGCGCCACCACGCCCGGCTGTTTGTTTGTTTTTTGAGGTAGGGTTTCATCCTATCCCAGGCTGACCTGGAACTCACTATGTAGTCTCAGGGTGGCCTTGAACTCATGGTAATCCTCCTACCTCTGCCTCCCAAGTGCTGGGATTAAAGGCATGTGCCACCAGGCCTGGCCTGAGGATTTTTTTTTTTTTTTGAGGTAGGGTCTCGGTCTAGCCGAGGCTGAGTGGGAACTCACTCTGTAGTCTTAGGCTGGCCTCAAACTCACAGCAATCCTCCTACCTCTGCTTTTTCTTCTTTTTTCCAGGTAGGGTTTTGCTCTAGCCCAGGCTAACCTGGAATTCACTATGTATTTCAGGGTGGCCTTGAACTTGCAACAATCCTTCTACATCTGCCTTCCCAGTGCTGGGATTAAAGGCATGCACCACCAGGTCCAGCCTATACTGAGGATTTTTTTAAAGAACTTTCTTTTTTTAAATTTTGTTAAAATTTTTATTTATTTATTTGAGAGCGACAGACAGAGGCAGAGAGAGAGAGAGAGAGAGGGAGAGAAGGAGAGAATGGGCGCCCCAGGGCCTCCAGCCACTGCGAACGAACTCCAGACATGTGTGCCCCCTCATGCATCTGGCTAACGTGTGTCCTGGAGCATCGGGCCTCGAACCGGGGTCCTTAGGCTTCACAGGCAAGCGCTTAACTGCTAAGCCATCTCTCCAGCCCCTATACTGAGGATTTTGATCACCATAGTTCTACTCATTTTCATTCTGTAAACCCAGAAGGTTTCAAAGGTCCTCTGGGCCAAGCCAGGTCCAAAACACATGACTTTTGGTGTGCCACACACTCCCCACACTCAGGAGCGCCCTGTCCTCTCCAACCCCAGGTTGTACTTCTCTGCCAAACAAGGCCCCACTCATCTACCACAGGTCTCTTCTGCGTCCTCCAAAACTGAAGGCCTAAGCACACCAAGTGCTTAGAAAACACCTCATTAACCTTCACAAGCCAGCACAGCAGTCTATGCCTGTGGTCTTAGCACTCAGAGGCTGTGTTGGGAGGACCCTTTGAGTCCAGCAGTCTCAGGCCAGTCTGGGCAACGGACAGAGACCATATGTCCAAAAATATTACTCATGATTTATCCCTTAGTTCCCACAGATGAGCAAACTAAGGTTCAGAGACGGGAAGTAACTTGGCCAAGGTCTCACAGCTGAGAATAGGTATTTGTTCCAACTTAACTCTGAGTCCCTTGGACCTTTAATTCTTTATTTCATACCATACTACCTTCCTTGCTACCCATCATGTGCAATCCATTAGCATACTGTTGGCTCTACTTTCAGAATGTCTCTGGGATCCATCTTTTCTCAGCATCTCTGTGGGTGCCCCCATTAATTGCACTGTATTTGTGCAATAATACCTAACTGCTCCTTTGTCCCTCGATAATGCTTCATTCCTGTCTCTCACCCCCACTACAGTCTATTCACCACACAGAAGCCAGGGAAAGCCTATTAAAACACAAGCCAGATCAGATCATCCACCTCCAAATACACAATGGCTTGTTTCATTTGTGATAGAAATCCCTCTGTTGGCCCATATGGCTTAAGTGAGCTGTTCCCACCACTTTCCAAGTCCTTTCTCCCTTGCTTACTTTGCTCCTGCCATACTGGGCTCCTTGTTGGTTGTGCAACACATCAGAGATTCTCTGGGGGGGGGGCCTTTGTACTTACTGTTTCTTTTGCCTGGAACAGTCTTAGAAATCTATACCGGGTATGATGGGGCAAACCTTTAATCCCAGCACTTGGGAGGCTGAGGTAGGAGGATAGCTGTGAGTTTGAGGCCACCCTGAGGCTACACAGTGAATTCCAGGTCAGTTTGAGCTAGAGTGAGACCCTACCTCAAAAAACCAAAAGAACCATTTACAAGAAATATTCACTTGTGTGGGAGGCACAGTATCTGCCCTGAGCCTCCACATGGAAGAAGGTTAAGAGATTAAGTAATGATGGTTTAAGGAAAAATAGCAGAGGGAAATGTACCAAAGCAGAGACTGGGAAATTCAGGTGAGAAATGAGAAGTAAAGGGACTCAAAAGAGTTACTACACCCATGGTTACCCTGAGTTTAAAGAAATTACACACATAAAGGCCTAGAGTTTAGAGAAAATATACACATGGTAAACCGATAGTTTAGAGGAAATCTACACATGGTAGAGTCAGAGATCAAAGATAAATCATACAATTAATCAAAGTGAGAAGTTACCCTGAAGCATGACACAGATGGAAGGTGAGCAGGGAATGTCAGGGCTAAGGGAGCCCTCTCTCCATCTCAGCAAAGCTAAGGTGAAGAGGGGCAGGCTTACATGTGTCCAGAGAGATCACAGGCCAGAGATCAACAGGACAAGCCTTTACCAATTAAAAATGGATATTTTCATCAGGCTCAAGTATGTAAGGGAAGACCTGATTGGTATGAGGATTCAGGGGAGCGACCCAAAGGCTAGCCCACCTAGGTAGTGTGCTAGAATGTAGAGGCAGCAGGGAGCACTGCAGCCATTGTAGATGAAACTGGATCAGACATGAGTTCCATTCCTGCCAAGGCACGGTGACATTAGGTTCCCTCTTTGGGTTCCTGTCCCTAACTAAAACTGCCTAAAAGAAGCTAGCTTTCTTCTGAGTCTCCTTTAATACCAACCCTGCAAAACAAAAAGAACCTGAAGGTGAGGACAATGGGGACTGCCTGAGTAGCTGGAGAACACCTCCAGACAGCATGCCACAACCTCCCCTCCCCCATCCATCAGCACTGGGAACACCTGAAATTGCAGGAAGCCAAGTAGTCCCATTTGGCTTTCCCACACATAGCATCTACACTAACTGATCTAAACTGCTGCCCAACCTAACCAGCTGAGACAAGCCCATAGTACACCAAGGAAGGAACCAGCTTCACAACTCAACATGGGTAGATAGAAACTAACCCCAAAAGGTAACTAGGCTGATTTACGCTGGAGTTATATGTACCCCAAATCTGATGTAGGTTTGAACTGGAATTGCTAATTGCACCTTTCACATCAGGGCAGGTTGCCACAGGGAAGGAAAGAATTGAAAACTCATCCCACCGAGACAGAAATACTAACTTGTTAGTTTGAAACTAAAAAGCTTTTGTGGAGCCAGGTATGGTGGCATACATCTTTAATCACAGCACTCAGGAGGCAGAGGTAGATGGATGACTGTGAGTTTGAGGCCACACTGAGACTAAATAGTAAATTCCAGGTCATCTTGGGCTAGAGCAAGACCCTACCTTGAAACACCCAAAAAAGAAAGCTTTAGTGGGGAAGGAGAGATGGCAAATGAACTCCAGATGCATTCTCCACTTTGTGCATCTGGATTACGTGGGTCGTTGGGAATCAAACCTGGGTCCTTACAGGCAAATGTATTAACTGCTAAGCCATCTCTCCATCCCAATAAAATATTCATTTTTACTTTATTTTTAATTTTTTTTTTAGGTTTTTGAGGTAGGGTTTCACTCTGGTCCAGGCTGACCTGGAATTTACTTTGTAAGTCTAAAGGTGGCCTCGAACTCATGGCAATCCTCCTACCTCTGCCTCCTGAGTGCTAGGATTAAAGGCATGTACCACCATGCTTGGCGCTCAATAATATATATATATATATATATATACATATACATATATATATATATATATATATATAGTGGTTTTTCGAGGTAGGGTCTTACTTTATCCCAGGCTGACCTGGAATTCACTATGGAGTCTCAGGGTGGCCTTGAACTCATGGCGATCCTCCTACCTCTGCCTCCCAAGTGCTGGGACTAAAGGCGTGTGCCACCACGCCCGGCTTCAATGAAATATTTTTTTAAAAAGCTTTTGTGGGGCTAGAGAAATGGCTTAGCAGTTAAGACACTTGCCTGTGAAGCCTAAGGATCCAGGTTTGATTCTCCAGGTCCCACGTAAACCAGATGCACAAGGTGACACATGTATCTGGAGTTTGTTTGCAATGGCTAGAAGCCCTGGGGTGCCCATTCTCTCTGCCCCCCCCTCTAATAAATAAATAAAAATAAATCTTTAAAAAAATGAAAAAAAAAAAGCTTTTGTGGCCTAGTATGATACTGTGGTAGGTAGAAGCAGAAGTAGAAGGATTGCTGTGAGTTTGAGGCTAGTCTGGCATAGTGAATTCCAGGTCAGCCTGGATTAGACTGAGACCTTCCCTTGAAAAAAACAAAACAAAAAGCTTTTGTGGGACTAGCTTAATGACCCAGATTCCATTCCCCAGTATCCACATAAAGCCAGATGCACAACATGGTACATGCATTTAGAGTTCATTTGCAGCAGCTGGAGGCCCTGTTGACAAGTCTTTCTCTGTCTGTCTGTCTCTCATCCTCTCTCTCTGCTTACAAAAAGCTAGCAGGGCATGGTGACGTATGTGTTTAATCCCAGCACTCAGGAGGCAGAGGTAGGAGGATTGCCATGAGTTTGAGGTCACCCTGTGACTATACAGTGAATTCCAGGTCAGCCTGGGCTAGAGGGAGACCCTACCTTGAAAGAGAAAAGCTTTTGTACAGCAAAAGAAATTGTTAGTTGAGCAAAGAGGCAGCCGTTAGAATGGGAGAAGATCTTTGCCAACTATACATCTGACAGAGAATTAATATCTAGCATACACAAAGAACTAAAAAAAAACCTAAGTAATAAATCAAACAACCTAATTAAGAAATGGAACTGGGGCTGGAGAGATGGCTTAGTGGTTAAGGCGCATGCCTGTGAAGCCTAAGGACCCAGGTTCAATTCTCCAGTACCCACGTAAGCCAGATACACATGGCAGCGCATGTGTCTGGAGTTCGTTTGCAGTGGCTAGAGGCCCTGGTGTGCCCATTCTTACTCTCTCTTGTCTCTGACTCTAATAAATCAATAAATAAAAATAAATCTTAAAAAACATTAAAAAAATAAATGGAACTGAACAGAAAGTTCTTAAAAGAAGAAATACAAATGTCATATATATATTGGTTTTTTGAGGTAGGGTTTCACTGCAGCTCAAGCTGACCTGGAATTTACTATGTAGTTTCAGGATGGCCTCGAACTCATGGCAATCCTCCTACCTCTGCCTCCGGAGTGCTGGGATTAAAGACCTGTGCCACCATGCCCAGCTAAATATATATATTTTTTAAGATTTTTAAGAAATGTTTTATTTATTTATTTATTTATTTGAGAGAGAGAGGCAGATAGAAAGAGAATTGGGGAGTCAGGGCCTTTAGACACTGCCAACGAACTCCAGTCACATGTATGCCCTCGTGCATCTGGCTTACGTGAGTCCTGGGGAATTGAGCAGGGGTCCTTAGGATTTGCAGGCAAACGCCTTAACTGCTAAGCCATTTCACCATCTCTCAATAAACTTTTTTTTCAAGGTAGGATTTTGCTCTAGCCCAGGCTAACCTGGAGTTCATTATGTAGTCTCAGGGTGGCCTCGAACTCATGGCAATCCTCCTACCTCTACCTCCTGAGTGCTGGGATTAAAGGCGTGTGCCACCATGTCGAGCCACTGCAAACGAACCCCAGATGCAGGGGCCCTCTTGTGCATCTGGCTTATGTGGGCCCTGGAGAGTCGAACCGGGATCCATTAGCTTTGCAGGCAAATGCCTTAACTGCTAAGCCATCTTTCCAGCTCCAATAAATATTTTTAAGTGTTCAACATCTTTAGCCATTAGGGAAAAGCAAGTTAAAACTACTATGAGATTCTATAACACTCTGGTAAGAATGGCTATTATAAAGAAATCTGGGCTGGAGAGATGGCTTAGAGGTTAAGGCGTTTGCCTACAAAGCCAAAGGATCCCAGTTCGACTCTCCAGGACCCATGTAAGCCAGATGCACAAGGGGATGCCTGCATCTGGAGTTCGTCTGCAATGGCTGGAGGCCCTGGCATGCCCATTCTCTCTCTCTCTCTCCCTCTTTCTCTCTCTCTCAAATAAATTAAAAAAATATGTAAAAAATAAAATAATCAAATGACAACAAATGCCAGTGAAAGTGTAGGGAAAGAGGAACCCTTATTCACTGTTGATAGGAGTGCAAACTGGTGAAGCCATTATGCAAATCAGTGTGGAGGATTCTCTAGTAGCTAAAAATAGATCTACCATATGACTCAGCTATACCACTCCTAAACATATATCCTAAGGACTCTACACTTTACTACAGAGATATTGCTCATCAGTGCTTATTGCTGCTCTATTCACAATAGCTAGGAAATGGAATCAGCCCACATGTCTATCAACTGATGACTGGAAAATGAAGATGTAGTACTTATGCACAATGGAGTTTTATTCAGCTGTAAAAAAGAAAAAGAAAATAATGAGAAAAGAGCATGGTAGCACATGCCTTTAATCCCAGCACTCCGGAGGCAGAGGTAGGAGGATCACCGTGAATTTGAGGCCACCCTGAGACTGCATAGTGAATTCCAGGTTAGCATGGGCTAAAGTGAGACCTTACCTTGTAAAACCAAAAGAAAAAAAAAGTGGACGATATAATGAAATTTGCAGGAAAATGGATAGATCTGGGAAACACACGAAATGAGGTAACCCAGGCTCACAAAGACAAATGCTATGTGTTCTTTCTCCTATGTGGATCCTAATTATTTTTTTCTAGGTAGGGTCTTAGACCAGGCTGACCTGGAATTCACTATGTAGTCTCAGGGTGCCCTCAAACTCATGGTGATCCTCCTACCTGTGCCTCCCAAGTGCTGGGGTTAAAGGCATGCGCCACCACAACTTGCTGTGGGTCCTAATTTTGAACTGTTAGAATTGCATGTAAATTGGGGTAAGAATCAATAGTAGAGGCCAGAAGCTAGAAAGGGGCTATGAAGAGGGAAGGCTTAAGGGGACAGAGTAGTAGATATGTATCTAGAGGACCTGAATATAGAAGGTAGAAAGGTGTAAGTGGGATCATGGGAGGGGGGTGGAGAAGAGAAGGGGTTGGGAAGAAAGTTAACCAAAATTAAAGATGTTATGAGTAAGTCATATGGAAGCCTACTTCTTTGTTAGTTAAAAATATAATTTAAAAAAGAAGTCAGGGGCTTGAGAGATGGCTTAGCAGTTAAGACACTTGCCTGTGAAGCCTAAGGACCAAAGTTCAACTCCTCAGTACCCACATAAACCAGATGCATAAGTTGGCACACACATCTGGAGTTCATTTGCAGTGGTTAGAGGCCCTGGTATGCCCACTCTTCCCCCCGCACCCCCTCAGTGCCTCTTTCTCTCCATTAAATAAATAAATAAATTTAAAAAAAACCACAACAATAAAAGCTGGGTGCAGTGGTGCACACTTTTAATCCCAGCACTTTGGAGGCAGTGGTAGGAAGATCACTGTGAATTCAAGGCCAGCCTGAGACTACAGAGTGAATTCCAGGTTAGCCTGGGCTAGAGAAAGACCCGACCTCAAAAAGAAAAGAAAAGCCGGGCATGGTATCACAGGCCTTTAATCCCAGCACTTGGGAGGCAGAGGTAGGAGGATTGCTGTGAGTTCAAGGCCACCCTGAGACTACACAGTGAATTCCAGGTCAGGCTGAGCTAGAGTGAAACCCTACCTCTCAAAAAACCAAAAAATAAAAAAATAAAAAAATTAAAAAAAAGCCTATGCAGGGGCGGTCATGAGCCTTAGGGGTATAAAGCGTGTTCTTGTCTGAATAAATGTATATGTTATTCTCACCAAACTGCCCTGAAAGCATTACACCTAATGTTCGTATTCATATATATATATATTTTTTAATTTTTTTTGTTCATTTTTATTTATTTATTTGAGAGTGACAGAGAGAGAGAGAGAGAGAGAGAGAGAGAGAGAGAGAGAGAGAGGCAGGCAGATAGGAGAGAGAGAATGGGCACGCCAGGGCCTCCAGCCACTGCAAACGAACTCCAGACGCGTGCGCCCCCTTGTGCATCTGGCTAACGTGGGTCCTGGGGAATTGAGCCTCGAACTGGGGTCCTTAGGCTTCACAGGCAAGCGCTTAACCGCTAAGCCATCTCTCCAGCCCCAGCCCCGTATTCATATATTAATGCTACTCTCACTTTAGGTTACAGAAGCTTCTCTTTTCAGATTGCAATGACTACTGGGATGACTCAAAAGGCCAAATAGTGCTGACAATAAGTGACAGAAGGGTGTCCAGTACTGAAACATCTTTATCACACCCTCCAAGGCTCAGGGTCCATTGCAGAAGAGGTTGTAGAAAGAATGTAAGAGCCAAAGGAAGGGTGCCACTCCTTACAATGCAACTGTCAAGACAGAAATTGGCCTCCACTAAGCTAGAAAAGAGATATAAAGAGAAGAGAAAGGAAGGGAGGGGGTACTTAATAGGATGGTATTGTATATATGTAAGTAGAATAGATCAATGGGGGTGAAAGGCCCAAAGCGAGGTCAGGGGAAGAGATTGAGTAAAGGAAAGGTGGAGGGAGGGCTAATCAAAATCTAAGAGGACATAAATAAATCATACGGAAACTTACTTTTTTGGATAATGGAACACTTAGGAGCTGTAGATTGTTGCTAGAAAATTTTCAGTGCCAGGGATGCCCCAAAACATTATAGGCCATTGCAGAGGAAGTTGGTTTCCCAACAGTAATAGATGGTAAGACCCTATTGCTGAAGACTCCACATACTTGGGCTGCAAGGTCACTGAGAAATCCTGCTGGAACTGAGCTGATAACCTCCTCCATGTAGACCAGCTGACAGAAAGCACGAAGAAGCCATTCTACATGCAGTTCAATGGGAGAGAGAGAAATCACCAGTGAAGATACTCAACGGTGGACACTGCAAGCCTTATATTTTGCCAGCAAGGCCAAATGAGCCAATGGGTGCAATAGTGGCATGTCTGTCATGGTGGAAACCAACTGCCCCTAATTGGACTGGAGGCCCACTCCATGGGAGGGAATACATCCCTGATACTGAAAACTTAAAACAGAGGTAGTCATGAGTCCTGGAGGTGTAACGTCAGCTGCTGTCTGGCTAAATATATATACTATGCTTATCAAACTGCCCAGTAAGCACTTTTCTTAATGTTCATACCTTTATATTAATGCTACTCTCACATTTGGTAGAGATTTTTCTCTTTTCAGATGGCAGTGACCTTGGGATGAGTCAAAAGGCATCATGGTGCTGGAAAGAAGTGACCAGAGTGCTTAGTACTACAATATCTCTATCACACCTTCCAAGGCTCAGGGTCCATTGCGGAAGAGGTGGCAGAAAGAATGTAAGAGCCAAAGGAAGGGTAGGACTCCTTACAACGTGCTCCCCCCAGACACAAAATGACCTGGATATCCATGACCCCACAGTGGCTGACACTACCTACACAAAACCATCATAATAGGAGGAAAAGATCATGACATCAAAATAAAAGAGAGACTGATTGACAGGGGGAGGGGATATGATAGAGAATGGAGTTTCAAAGGGGAAAGTGGGGGGGGAGGGAGGGCATTACCATTTTTATAATCCTGGAAGTTGTTAATAAAAAAAATCATTTAACGCCCCCCCCCCAAAAAAAATTGGCCTCGATATCCACGACCTGGCAGTGCCTACCAGTACCTTCAAAAGACCCTCATAATAGGAGGAAAAGATGGTAATATCAAAATAAATGGGAGAAAGGGAGGGGATATAATGGAGAGTGGAGTTGTGAAGGGAAAGCAGGGGAGGGGAGGGAATTATCATGGTTTATTGTCTGTAAGTATAGAAATTGTCAATAAAAAATTATACATTGGGGGCAGAAGACATGGCTTAGCAGTTAAGGCACTTGCCTGCAAAGCCAAAGGACCTCAGTTCGGTTCACCAGAAACCATGTAAGCCAGATGCACAAGGTGGCACCTGCATCTGGAGTTTGTTTGCAGTGGCTGGAGGCCCTGACATGCCCATTTTCTGTCTCTCTCTTTCTCTCTCTCTCTCTGCCTTTCTCTTTCATAAATAAGTAAAGAAAGAAATGAAGAATGCAAAAAAATTATGCATTACACCTGTGTGTGGTGGTGCACACCTTTAATCCCAGCACTTGGGAGGCAGAGGTAGGAGGAGTACTATGAGTTTGAGGCCATACTGAGTGCATAGTTAATTCCAAGTCAGCCTGGACCAGAGTGAGACCCTATCTTAAAAAACCAAAATAAATACATAAATAAATAAAATTTATGTATATATTTAAAAAAAGGAGAGAGACATATGTGGATCTTAGCTAGAGATGATTGGGCTTCTGTGTGAGAAGGAAAAAACTCAGTAGCAGAGGCCAGTAAGTTAAAAAAGGAGATAGAAAGAGAAGAGAAAGAAAGGGAGGAGGGCTTTTATTAGGTTGGTATTGTATATATGTAAGTAGAAAGATTGAGATGGGGAGGGGATATGATGGAGAATGGAATTTCAAAGGGGAAAGGGGGGAGGGTAATACCATGGGATTTTTTTTGTTATCATGGAAAATATTAATAAAAATGGAGAAAAATAAAATAAAATAAAAATAAAAAAATAAAAAAATAAAAAAAAAAAGGAGAGAGAGAGAGTTTTGTGCAGAAGTACTCTGAATGGGGTACATAATGTGCCCAGAAGCCTCAGGTGGTTACAGGAAAATCCTGGTGCCAGAGTTAGGGTACTTCCCAGTGAGTTGTTGGTCAGGGGTGCCCTCAAAACAATACTGCTCTTGCCAATGCTCTTGATTGCCCACTCGAACTAGATGTTAAATCCCTATTGGTGAGGACACCATATGCTTCAGTTGCAGAAGACTGAGAAATCAAGTTGAAACTGAGATGTAAACCTCCTCCCTGCTGGCTAGCTGTCATAGTTCTGGAAAGTGCTATAAAGGCTGCTAGGGGAGAAAAGTCAACAGTCTCACCCAGCAGAAGACCCCGAGATCTCTACGGCTGGCCACCCAAGCAAGCTGTGCCCATTGGTATAATAGTGACATGTCTGTTGGGCATAGTGTCACATACTTTTAACCACAGTACTCAGGAGGCAGAGGTAGGAGGATTTCTGTGAGTTCCAGGTCAGACTGGTTACTACAGAGTGAGTGCCAGGTCAGCCTGAGCTAGAGTGAGACATTATCTTGGGGTGTTGGCCTTAGTAAGCAAGTGCCTTTAGAGCCATCTCTCCATCCCAAATTGCTGATTTGATACCCGTTGGGCTGTAATTTAGGCATCAAATTGGGGCGGATTGCAGTGGTTACTTCATTTTATTTTATTTTATTTTGAAGTAGGGTCTCACTCTAGCCCAGGCTGACCTGGAATTCACTAAGTAGTCTCAGGCTGGCCTCAAACTCACAGTGATTCTCCTACTTCTGCCTCCGGAGTGCTGGGATTAAAGATGTGCCTGGCTGGATTGGTTACTTTAAATGTATGTGAAAGGGCTCCTGATAGGCTGATGAATTAGATTAAATAGATTGGTTATTTTGTTTGTGTGGGTCACCTGGCCTCCTGGTGAGTTAGCAGGAGTCAGGGACCTTTTGGTTAGTCAAGTTTTTTGGATTTCAGTTCTTGGACTCTGCTTTCTTAAAAATCTCTGTGTTCGCCGGGCGTGGTGGCGCATGCCTTTCATCCCAGCACTTGGGAGGCAGAGGTAGGTGGATCACCGTGAGAGGCCACTCTGAGATTACATAGTGAATTAAAGGTCAGCCTGGACTGGAGAGAGACCCTACCTCAAAAACAAAACAAAATGAAACAAAACAAAAACCTCTGTGTTCATCAGCTATGCCAAAACAAGTATCTTATCTGTTTATTCCTTTAGGGCTTGTAACTAGCTGCCCAGGGTGGGGGGGCACTACCTTACTCCTTATCTTATCAATAGGCTGTAGTGGGGAAGCAACTACAGTTTGGCTAAATAGATATATTGTGCCCTTCAAAGTGCCCTCTAAAAATTTACATTTATGATCATATATTAGTGCTGCCCTCACTTATATATATACATATATATATTTATTTATTTATGAAAGAGAAGAGATAGAGTCAGGGAGGGAAAGGGAGAGAAAGGGCGCACCAGGGCCTCTAGCCATTGCAAACAAACTCCAGACGCACGCACTGCTTTGTGCATCTGGCTTACGTGGGTCCTGGGGAATTGAATCTGGGTCCTTCAGCTTTGCAGGCAAATGCCTTAACTGCTAAGCCATTTCTCCAGCCCCTGGTCTCACTTAAAAAAAAAATTATTTGTAAGCAGAGAGATAGACACACGGGGGAGGGGGGAGAGTAGGGGTACACTAAGACCTCTAGCCACTGCAAATGAACTCCAGAAGCATGGGCCACTTTGTGCATCTGGCTTTACATGGGTACTAGGGAACTGAACCTGGGTCGTTAACCTTCATAGGCAAGCGCCTTAACCACTGGGCCATCTCTGCAGCCCCTGTTCACTTAAAAAAAACTTTTTATGTTTTTGTTTTGTTTTTCGAGGTAGGGTTTCACTCTAGTCCAGGCTGACCTGGAGTTCACGATGCAGTCTTAGGCTGGCCTTGAACTCATGGCGATCCTCCTTCCTCTGCCTCCCCAGTGCTGGGATTAAAGATGTGCACCACCATGCCCGGCTTGTTTATTTTTATTTATTTATTTGAGAGCTACAGACAGAGAGAGAAAGAGGCAGAAAGAGAGAGAATGGGCACATCAGGGCCTTCAGCCACTACAGATGAACTTCAGATGCATGTGCTTTTTTGTGCATCTGGCTTCCGTGAGTACTGGGGAATCGAGCCTCGAACCAGGATCCTTGGGCTTCACAGGCAAGTGCTTAACCACTAAGCCATCTCTCCAGGCCCCTGCTCTCACTTTTTTGTTAGAAAAGCTTCTCTCTGCAACTACCTGGGAAACTCAAAAATCACCAAAGTGGCCAGGTGTGGTGGTGCAAGCCTTTAATCCTAGCACTTGGGAGGCAGAGGTAGGAGGATCACTATGAGTTCAAGGCCACCCTGAGACTACGTAGTGAATTCCAGGTTAGCCTGAGCTATAGTGAGACCCTACCTTAAAAAAACCAAAAAAAAAAAAAATCACCAAATTTTTGAGAAGTGACAGTTGATTGCTCAGCACTGAATCTTTTTCACACCCTTCAAGTCTCAGGGACCATTGTGAAAGAAATGTCAGAGCCAAAGGATGGGAAGGGGTGCTTTGACACTCACTGTCTTTCAGACATAAAATGGCCATTGCATTCATGTCATTACCTGTACAAAACCTGAACAATATTTGTCCCATCAACGTATGGTCAAGATAATGGAGAAGGGCAAAAAGAAAAAAAAATGAGATCAGCTGGGTGTGGTGGTACATACCTTTGATCCCAGCATTTGGGAGGCAGAGTTAGAAGGATCACAGTGAGTTTGAGGCCACCCTGAGACTACATAGTGAATTCCAAGTTAGCCTGGACTAGAGCAAGACCCTACCTTGAAAAGAAAAAAAAAAAAAAATAGAAGTATGACTAGTTGGAAAGAAGTGGTTCACTGAAATGAATGGAGAATGGAGACAAAAGAAAGTAACAGGGGGCTTGGAAAATTGCTCAGTGGTGAAAGATGCTTGTTTACACAGCCTACCAGACTAGGTTCAATTCCCAAACCACCCTTGTTAAGTCAGATACAAGAGTGGTGCAAGCATCTGGTATTTATTTGCAGTGACAAGAGGCTTTGATTCACCCATTCACATACACACATAAATAAATATATTTTTGAAAAGAAAGTAACATGGGGATTATGAGCAAAATATATTCTGTTCATATATGAAAATTGTCAGTAAAAAAGTTAAAGAAGCTGGGTGTGGTGATGCACTCCTTTAATCCCAGCACTTGGGAGGTAGAGGTAGGAGGATTACATGAGTTCAAGGCCACCCTGAGACTACATAGTGAATTCCAGGTCAGCCTGGCCTAGAATGAGACCCTACCTTGAAAAAGCAAAAAAAAAAAAAAAAAAAATTGGGCTGGAGAGAAGGCTTAGCAGTTAAGGAACTTGCCTGCAAAGGCAAAGGACCCAGGTTCAACTCTGCAGAACCCACGTAAACCAGATGCACAAAGGGGCACATATGTCTGGAGTTCATTTATAGTGGCTGAAGGCCCTGGTGTGCACATTCTCTCTCTCTCTCCTCCCTCTTCCTCTCTCTCTAGTAAATAAATAAACATAGGAAAAAAAAATTAAAAACACCAAAAATAAAGAAAAGAAAGAGAAATTTGCATGACTTACTCAATGCTTTCTAGTCTTCATTTAAATGCTACCTACTCAGTAAAACCTCCCCCAACTTCAAGTTCAAATTTGCAGCCTGTGTCCCATTAACACTTTTCTACTTTCCTGCTTTTTTTTTTGTTTGTTTGTTTGTTTTTTGTTTTTTCGAGGTAGGGTCGCACTCTAGCTCAAGCTGACCTGGAATTCACTATGTAGTCTCAGGGTGGCCTCGAGCTCTCAGCGATCCTCCTACCTCTACCTCCCAAGTGCTGGGATTAAAGTTGTGTGCCACCATGCCTGGCTACTCCTGTGTTTTTTAATATTTTATTTTTATTTATTTATTTGACAGAGAAAGAGGGGGAAAGAGAGAGAATGGACGTGCCAGGGACTCTAGCTACTGCAAACGAACTCCAGACACGTGCGCCCCCTTGTGCATCTGGCTAACATGGGTCCTGGGGAATCAAACCAGGGTCCTTTGGCTTTGCAGGCAAACACCTTAACCACTATGCCATCCCTCCAGCCCTCCTGTGGTTTTTTGTTTGTTTGTTTGTTTTTGTTTTTCTTTGGTTTTTCGAGGTAGGGTCTCACTCTAGTCCAGGCTGACCTGGAACTCACTATGTAGTCTCAGGGTGGCCTCGAACTCATGGGGATCCACCTACGTCTCCTCCCGAGTGCTGGGATTAAAGGCATGCGCCACCACGCCCAGCTTCCTCCTGTGGTTTTGATCTGTCAACTTGACTATACCATGGAAAACTCAGAAAATTTTTGTTTGTTTTTGAGGTAGGTTTTCGCTCTAGCCCAGGGTGACCTGGCACTTACTCTGTAGTCCCAGACTGGCCTTGAACTCATGGTAATCCTCCTGTCTCTGCCTCCTGAATGCTTGGATTAAAGGCACATGCCACCACACTTGGCAAGAATTTTTTTTAAAATATTTTATTTATTTATTTGAGAGAGACAGGCAGAGAGAGAGAGAGAGAGAGAGAATGAATGGGCACGCCAGGGCCTCCAGCAGCTGCAAATGAACTCCAGACACATGCGCCCCCTTGTGCATCTGGCTAATGTGGGTCCTGGGGAATCGAGCCTCGAACCGGGGTCCTTAGGCTTCACAGGCAAGCGCTTAACCGGTAATCCATCTCTCCAGCCAAGAAAAATTTTTTGAGGCAGGGTCTCATGTAGCCCAGGCTGGCCTCAACTCACTATGTCTCTGAGAATGACCTTGATTCTCTTGCCTCCACTTGCTTCTCAAGTTCTGGAAAGGTGTGCACCATTATGCCTGACTCCAGAAATTTGGTTAAACTTTATTTCTGGGTGTGTCTGGGAAGGTGTTCTGTATGACATCTACATTTGAATTGGTAGGACTGGAGGTACAGCACTTGCCTAGCAAGCACAAAGCCCTTGGTTTGATTCCCAGTAACTCTCCCATCCTCTCCAACACAGAACATAAACAAAGCACTTTTAAACAGTAGGCTAGGTCAACTAGATTGCCCTCTCGGATGTGAGTGGGCCTCATCCAACTCCTTGAAGGCCAGAGTACAATCAAAGGCTGAGTAAGAAAGAATTTATTTTCTTGTTGAAATGGGGTCTTGCTATGTTGCCTACAGTTCGAACTCTTTAGCTTAAGTGACCCTTCTACTTCTAACTCATGAGGGCAGGGACTACAGGTGTGAGCCCCATATTTGGCAAAACACCTTCTCTCCATTTGACTTCAAGTTGTGACATCCATCTTTCTTGCTTTTGAACATGGACTCAAACTGGAACTATGCCATAGGTGTGGTTGGTCTCCAGCCTGCCAATAACAAGTCTTATTCTCAGCTTCCAGATTCATTTGAGCCCATAACTGTTGCATGCCAACTTTTCCTGGTAAACACGAACAAACATCTATTCACCCCAGATAGGACACCAACAATAGACCAAAGAAATGATGCCATCTAAGTCTAGCTTTGTGAACCAACGAATTTGTTGGGATTTATTTATTTATTTATTTGAGAGCGACAGAGAGAGAAAGAGGCAGAGAGAGAATGGGTATGCCAGGGCTTCCAGCCACTGCAAACGAACTCCAGATGCATGCGCCCCCTTGTGCATCTGGCTAACGTGGGTCCTGGGGAATCCAGCCTCGAACCGGGGTCCTTAGGCTTCACAGGCAGGCGCTTAACCACTAAACCATCTCTCCAGCCCTGTTGGTTTTTTTTTAAGGAGCATGGTGACTCAAAGATGACTCATAGAAGTTGCATCTCTGGAGCTCACTGCACAATTTGCAAGCAGCTCAGCTGGTAGGAAAGTTTCTTCCCCCAGAAGTTTACTGCTGTATAACCTTGGAGAGGTGTCTTTTGATTATTATAAATATCAGGAACTTTCCAAGACCAGTGATCTATTTATTTATTTATTGTTTTTTTGAGGTAGGGTCTCACTCTGGCTCAGGTTGACCTGGAATTCACTATGTAGTCTCAGGGTGGCCTTGGACTCAAGGGGATCCTCCTACCTCTGCCTCCCGAGTGCTGGGATTAAATGCGTGTGTCACCATGCCTGGCTCAGTGAGCTATTTATTTACTACCTTTTTTTTCAAGGTAGGTTCTCACTGTAGTCCAGGCTGACCTGGAATTCACTCTGTAGTCTCGGGGTGGCCTCAAACTCACAGTGATCCTCTACCTCTGCCTCCGGAGTACTGGAATTAAAGGCATGCGCCACCACGCCCAGCTTTATTTACTGTATTTTTTTTTTCAGTTTTTCAGGGTTGGGTCTTACTGTAGCCCAGGCTGCCCTTGAACTCCCAGCGATCCTTCCACCTCTGCCTCCCAAGTTCTGGGATTAAAGGTGTGCACCAGTATACCTAGGTTTATGATTTATTTACTTCTTGAGTCTCAGAACCATGAATCTGAATCCCCCTTCTTCTCCAGGAGGGAATGTTTCAATTTGGAGGAAATTACTATATAACAGTTAACTTATAGTAAGTGTGCTTATGTGTGTCCATCGCATTGTTTCTCAGTCTCTAGAGAATTCAGATGAATATATCTGATATAGTTTTAATTATATTTTATTTATTTATTTAAGACAGAGAAAGGGGGAGAGAGAGGGAGAGAATGGGCATGCCCACGGCCTACAGCCACTGCAAATGAACTCCAGATGCATGTGCTACCTTGTGCATCTGGATTTCATTGGGACTGGGGAATTGAACCTGGATCCTTAGGCTTCGCAGGCAAGTGCCTTAACCATTAAGTCATCCATCCAGCCCAAGATAAACTTCATGAACACAGGGATTTTGATATGTTTTGTTCACTCCTGCATATTCAACATGATGCCTGTCATATATAGTAAGGACTGAATAAAAGAAAACTGTTGATGTCTTTGCCTTTAAAGCCAAAGAACCCAGGTTCGATTCCCTAGGACCCACATAAACCAGATGCACAAGGTGGTGTGTGTATCTGGAGTTTGTTTGCAGTAGCTGGAGGCCTTGGCCTGCCCATTCTCTCTCTGTCTCTCAAGTAAATGAGATAAAAATAAAAAAGTCTTTAAAAATTGTTGAAACTGGGGCTGGAAAGATGGCTTAGCAGTTAAGGCACTTGCCTGCAAAGCCAGAGGATCCCGTTTTGACTCTCCAGGACCCACATAAGCCAGATGCACTAGGGGGCACATGCATCTGGAATTTGTTTACAGTGGCTGGAGGCCCTGGCATGCTCACTCGCTTACACACACACATACACACACTCTCTCTCTGCTTCTTTCTCCCTTTCAAATAAATAAATAAAAATATATAAAAATTGTTGAAACTGAATGTGGTAGCTCATACCTATTACTCCAGCACTCAGTAAACTAAAGCTGGAGGACGGCTACAAGCTCAAGGTCGGCCTCGGCTACATAGTGAGTTCCAGGCTAGTCTGGGCTACAGTGAGAGAGCCTTCTCAAAAACTAAAAGCTTGGTGTATTTGTGCACACCTTTAGTTCCGGCACTTGGAAAGCTGAGGTAAGAGGATCACTGTGAGTTTGAGGCCAATCTGGGACTTCAGAGTGAGTTCCAGGTCAGCCTGGGTTAGACTGAGACCCTACATTGAAAACAAATACAAAAAAACACAAAAAACCCAAATTAAATAAATATTGGTTGAGTGAATGGTGGCCCTTCTGACTGGACCTTGTCTCTGTGTCTCACTCTCCCAGGAATCTGTGAGCCATTCTACCAACAGGAGCTGAGATCCCCTGACTGCATTCCCAGTAACAAGAAAAGCACTCATTACCAAAGAGGCCTAGTAAATACTGAGTGATCCACCTTGGCATGGTCATCCAGAAGAACATCCCAGTTTCCAGAACCAAACAGAACAGAGCCCAGAGTCCTTATCAGTGTTCAATCCATAAAGACCAGCTCTTTTGCTCCCCCTCCTTCTCTCCCTGAAGCCCTGGCCCTGGCAGGCCCACTTGCCTGGAGTGCCTACTTCCCTTCTTTCCCCTCTGCAGAATGTTTCCTCCCCCACCTACCTCTCCTCATCTACTTGGGTACAGGCTATAATCTGGGGGTAGCAATTATTGGTAGTAAATTGGAAGTTGTTTTTCACAGGCCTGTGTCTCATGCAGGTTGATTTGTATGCTTCCTGGGCACTTCTGACACTCCAGAAATGCCATAGCAACAGCCAGAGCAGTCAGGCTCAGCGACTGCAGGAGAGATGGAGCAGGGAACAGGGGGGTGCTGTGAACACTGAAACATGGACAGAATGAAGGGCACTATGCTGCAAGAAGACTGTGGCCTCCTGTCCCCACCTCTCCAGCCTCAGTTTCCGCATCAGTGATACAAGAAGATAACCCATATTTATAGACTATTGCTGGCAGAAATGAGCTAATGTCCTGAACAGTTTGTAAACTGCAACACGAGATCCTCCTTTTATTATGACAGACAGTTGTTACAACAGCTATTGCTTTTTTGTGGTGTTGCCTTTTCTCCCCTTCTCTTAGCTTTATATTGTTTAGCCCTGCTAACCAAAGCCTAGCTATAGCCTGCATGATTCCTCTCTGTAGGAGTGGGGTTACTGCTGGCCAAAAACCACTGCCCCTGGGAAATCTTTTAAGGTGGAAGTCCATAGAGACACTTCACGCTCACTGCATCCTGCCTGGGTGAGCCACTGAACAAAATTATATTCATTCTGCCTTTTGGTCAGATTGCCTGGGACAAGGCCAGCTGGAATTAGAGACAAATTTGAAGCAGAGAATATTGACAAAGGCTGTTTTATAGCCTGCAATGACTCACTATAATTCAAAGGCGATAATTCAAAGGCAGCTCACTGAATCAAGGAGAGCATTAGTTGGTGAATAAGTGAGACATTTTGCTAATTACTTAGATACAGACCTTAAAATCAGTTTTGTTCCCTTTAAGAAGTTGAAAAATAACCCCTTCCTTCTCCAACCTCTCCTTCCCTCTTCAAATCTGGTAGCCTTACCAGAGGCTTTGAAAATAAGAAAGCACTACTGAACTAATCATTCATGCAAATTATTATTATTATTATTATTGTTTTGGTTTTACGAGGTAGGGTCTTGCTCTGGTCCAGGCTGACCTGGAATTAACTCTGTAGTCTCAGGGTGGCCTTGAGCTCATGGCGATCCTCCTACCTCTGCCTCCCGAGTGCTGGGATTAAAGGCGTGTGCCACCACGCCCAGCTAAATTATTTATATATATAGTTTTTGGTTTTTCGAGGTAGGGTCTCACTGTGTCCTAGGCTGACATGGAATTCACTATGTAGTCTCCCAGGAACCATGTAAGCCTGGCACATGTCTTTAATCCCAGCACTCAGGACGCAGAGGTAGGAGGATTGTTGGGAATGTGAGGACAGCCAGAGACTACATAGTGAATTCCAGGTCAGCCTAGGCTAAAGTGAGACTGTACCTTGGGAAAACAAAACAACAACAACAACAAAACCCCAGAACACTTTCATTGCTCTAATCGCCTTCCCCTCATTCTCCTGCCAGAGACAACCTCCATTCTGATTTCCATTATGAACTCTACTAATTGTTTCTGAACTTCACAGAAATCAAATCAGGGCTGCAGAGATGGCTTAGCAGTTAAGGCATTTGCCTTTGAAGCAAGTTTGATTCCCCAGAACCCATGTAAACCAGATGCACAAGGTGTCACATGTGTCTGTAGTTTGTTTACAGTGGCCAAAGGCCCTGTGCACCCATTCTCTCTCTCTATCCATCTTTCTCTCTCTAAATCAAAAGTAAAGAAAAAATTAAAAAATAAAAATAAATCAAACAATGGTAACATTAGGAGACTGGCTTCTCTCACTTAGCATAATTCCTTTGAAATTTATCCAAATCATTAGAATGGTCAGTGATTCATTCTATTGCAATGAATGATTCATTATTTCATATGGTATCAGCCTGGTTTTTGTTGCTATAACGAAACATATGAGACTATATGATTTATAAAGAAAATCCAGCCAGGTGTGGTGGCACACACCTATAATCCCAGCACTTGGGAGGTAGAGGTAGGAAGATCACAATAAATTTGAAGCCACCCTGAGACTGCGCAGTGACTTCCAGGTCAGCCTGGGCTAGAGTGAGACCTTACCTCAAAAAAAAAAAAAAAAGATAGATAGAGAAAAACTAGTTTAAAATTTATTAGAAGATGGATAGAGAAGGCTGGAGAGATGGATCAGGGGTTAAAGGTGCTTGCTTGCAAAGCCTGATGGCCTGGGTTCAATTGTAAAGCCAGATGCACAAAGGGGCACATGCCTCTGAAGTCTGTTTGTAGTGACAGGAAGCACTGGCATGCCCATTCTCTTTTTCTGTCTCTTAAATAAGAAAAAGTAAATAACTAAATAAAAAACAGAAAAGGAGAGAGAGAAAAGAGGGGGGAATGGAGAAGAGGAAATGTTTATTTTGGCTCATGATTCTAGAGGTTACGAAGTCCTAGGGCACGTTACCAGTGCCTGCTCAGCTTCAGGTGAGAAATTAGTGCTCTTCAGTGTGTGGCAGAAAGTGGATGGATAAATGGGAATGTGTAGAACTGTCAAAACTTGAGGGACAAGCTTGCTATATATCAAACCAATCAATCACATGACACACAGTAACTAGTCCCATGTAAATAAGAAGTCACTTATTCTTTGGCGTTAATTGCTTCATGAGGAAAGATCCCTCATGACTCAAATGCCTCAAGGTCCAGTCACCTCTCAATACCATTATATTGGTAACTAAGCTTAAACAAAGCTTTGATAGTGACAAAATATATTCAAATCTCTAAACCAGGCATGGTGGCATATGCCTTTAATCCCAGCACTCGGGAGGCAGAGGAAGGTGGATTGCTGAGAATTCAAGGCCACCCTGAGACTACATAGTGAATTCCAGGTCAGCCTGGACTAGAGTGAGACCCTACCTCGAAAAACAAAACAAACAAAAAATCAAAAAATAAAACAAAACAAAATCTCTGTATGTGGATATACGACATTTGGTTCATATACACATTCATGAACATTTGGATTATTCCCAGTTTTTTATAATGGCTTTTTCGAGGTAGGGTTTCAGTCTAGCCCAGGCTGACCTGGAACTCACTCTGTTGTCCCAGGCTGGCCTTGAAGTCATAGAAATCCTCCTACTTCTGACTCCAAGTGCTGGAATTAAAGGCATGTGCTACCATGCTGGGCCCAGTTTTTGACTATTAGAAATGATAACCAAGTAGTGTGTGTGTGTGTGTGTGTGTGTGCGCGTGTGTGTGCGCACCTGGGGTCTTTTGCCCCTGCAAATGAACACCAGATGTATGTGCCACTTTTTTGGTGTGGCTTTACATGGGTGCTGAGAAATTAAACCTGGACTGGCAGACTTTACAAGCAAACACCTTTAACCTCTGAGCTATCTCTCTAGTCCCCTAGAAATAAAACTTCTGTAAATGATCTTGTACCAGCCCTTCTGTGGACATATGTACTCATTTATTTTGGAATAAAATTACTAGATTTATGTTAAATTTTACTTGAGTCTTCCAGTTTTCAAAGTGGTTGCACTAGTTTACACTTTCACCAGCAAAATATTGGAGTTACAGATGTTCCACATTTTTGTGGGGAGAGGTTTGAGATAGAGACTTGCTCTGACCCAGGCTGACCTGGAATTAACTATGTCATCTCAGAGTGGCCTTAAACTCATGGCGAACCTCCTACCTCTGCCTCTCGAGTGCTGGGATTAAAGAAGTGCACCACCATGTCCAGTACATATTCCATCTTTTTTTTTTTATCAGTGCTTGGTACTATCTGAGAGAGTGTGTGTGTGTGTGTGTGTGTGTGTGTGTGTATATATATATATATATATATATATATATATATATATATATATAAATATAATTTTAGGTAGGGTCTCACTCTAGCCCTGGCTGTTCTCAAACTCACTATGTAGTCTCAGGTTGGCCTTGAACTCATGGTAATCCTAACTACTTCTGCCTCCCAAGTGCTGGGATGAAAGGCGTGTGCCACCACAGCCAGCTGTTTTATTTTATTTGTTTATTTGCAAGGATGGAAAGAGAGAGAGAAAGGACAAATGGGCATGCCAGGATCTCTAGACACTGAGAACAAACTTCTGACACATGCTCCACTTTCTGGCTTTACGTGGGTACTGGGGAACTGAACCCTGCTCATTAGACTTTGCAGGCAAGTGCCTTAATCATTGAGCCATCTCTCCAGCCCTGTTTTTTCTTTTCTTTTTTTTTTAATTTTATGAGGCAGGGACTCACTCTAACCAGACTGGCCTGGAACTCATTCTGTAGTCCCAGGCTGAGTTCGAACTCACAGTGATCCTCCTACCTCTGTGCTGGGATGAAAGGTGTGTACCACTATCCCAGGCTCTTTTTCTGGATTAATTATTATTATTATTATTCATGAGAGAGAGAGAGAGAGAGAGAGAGAGAGAGAGAGAGAGAGAAAATACACACTAGGGTCTCCAGCCGCTGAAAATGAACCCCAGACACATGTACCACCTTGTGTGGGTCCTGGGTAAATGAACCTGGGTTCTTTGGCTTTGCAGGCAAGCACCTTAACTGCTAAGCCATCTCTCCAGCCCTTTTCAGGAATTAAATATATATATATATATATATATATATATATATATATATATACACATTAGTGTATATGTATATATATATATGTATACATACATATATATATATATATGTATATATATAAAGTTTTTATTGGCAACTTCTATAGTTACAGACAACAAACCATGGTATTTCCCTCACCTCCCCCACATTCCCCTTCATAACTCTGCTCTTAGTCATATCCCCTCCCTCTCTCCATTAGTCTCAGAAGCAAAGGAAGGGTACCACTCCTTACATATAACTGAATGGACAGAAATTGTCCTCAATATCCATGACCTCACAGTGCCTAGCAATACCTACACACAAAAATATTTTATTTATTTATCTGAAAAAGAGAGACAGAGGCAGAGAGAGAGAGAGAGAGAGAGAGAGAGAGAGAGAGAGAAGAGGTGTGCCAGGGCCTCCAGCCACTGTAAACAAACTCCAGGTACATGCGCCACCTTGTGCATCTGGTTTACGTGGGTACTGTAGAACCAAACCTGGGTCCTTTGGCTTTGCAGGCAAGCACCTCAACCACTAAGCCATCTCTCCAGCCCTTTTCCCCCATCCCCTTTTTTCTTTTTCTGGATTTTTAAAACAATATTATTTAGTTATTTTTTTTTTGAGAGAGAGAGAGAGAGAGAAGGACTAAATGGGTGCACCAGAGCCTCTAGCCACTGCAAACTCCAGATACGTGAGCCACCTTGTGCATCTGGCTTACATGGGTACTGGGGAACTGAACTTGAGTCCTTTGGCTTTGCCTTTGTTGCTAAACTAGCCTTCCAGCCATTCTTCTGGATTAAAAAAATATTTTATTTATTTATGAGAGAGAGAGAGAGTGAGAGAGAAAGAGAGAGAAAGAGAGGGAGAGACTGGGCATGCCAAGGTCTCTAGCTACTGGAAACAAATCTAGATGCACGTGCCACCTTGTGAATCTGGCTTACATGGGTACTAAGGAATCAAACCCAGGTCCTTAGGCTCCCAAGACAAGCACCTTAACCGCTAAGCCATCTCTCCAGCCCTTTTTTTCTGGATTAAAAAAAAATGAGATAAAGCCAGGCGTGGTGGCGCAAGCCTTTAATCCCAGCACTTGGGAGGCAAAGGTTGGTAGATTGCCATGAGCTCGAGGCCACCCAGAGACTACATAGTGAACTCCGGGTCAGCCTGAGCTAGAGTGAGACCCTACCTCAGAAAACAAAACAAAACAAACAAATATATATATATATATATATATATATATATATATTTGCAAGCAGAGAGACAGATAGAAGGGAAACAGAGATGATGGGTGCACCAGGGCCTCTGGCCACTGCAAAAAGACTCCAGAGGCATGTGCCACTCTATGTATCTGGCTTTACATGGGTACTGTAATGGGGAATCAAACTCAGGTCATTAGGCTCTGCAGGCAAGCGCCTTAACTGCTGAATCATTTATTCAGCAACTCCCCCCTTTTTGTTTTTCAAGGCAGGATCTTGCTCTAGTCCAGGCTTACCTGGAATTAGACTCAGGATGGCCTAGAACTCACAATGATCCTCCTACCTCAGCCTCCCAAGTGCTAGGATTAAAGGCTGTGTCACCACTCCCTAGATTTTTGATACAAATTCTCACTTGGTGGTTCAGGCTGGACTCAAACTGCTGATCTCCCATCCTCTGACCACTGAGTGCTAGGATTACAGCTAAGAGCCACTATATACAAGCTTTTATTGTAGTTTTAAATTGCATTTCCTCAATGATTAATCATTCTGATCTGCTTTCATGTATATTTATCAACCATTCATATATACTTTTTCATGAGGTATCTAATACTATATTTTGCTTATATTTTGGCATTATCATTTTATTATTGATTTAAGGGGTTCTTTATGTATACTAAATTATTAACTTTTTTGGCCAGGTAGCTGTATTGCAAATACAATTATTGTTTTAAAAGTCCTCAGGGAATCGAATATGAATTTAGGATTGAGAACCCCTAATAAACTCATGATCAGCTGTAGAGACTTCTTACACTATATATCTATATATCTATATATCTATCTATATATATATATAATCTGAGAGAGAGAGAGAGAGAGAGAAGGAGGAGGAGGGAGAAACTGGGCACACCAGGGCCTCCAGCCACTGCAAATGAACTTCAGATGCATGTGCTACCTTGTGCATCTGGCTTACATGAATACTGGGGAATCGAACCTGGGTCTTTTGGTTTTGCAGATAAGTACCTTAAATGCTAAGCCATCTCTCCAGCTTCAAAGGTTTCTTACTTAAAAAAAATTAATTCAGCCAGGCATGGTAGCCCATGCCTTTAATACCAGTACTCAGGAGGCAGAGGTAGGAGAATTGCTGAGAGTTCAAGGCCACCCTGATACCACAGACTGAATTCTAGGTCAGCCTGGGCTAGACTGAGACCCTACTTTGAAAAAAAAAAAGTTTTCATATTTTATTATTTATTTATTTGAAAGAGGCAGACAGTTTGAGAGAGAAAATTGGCATACCAGGGCCTCCAGCCTCTGCAAACAAACTCCAGACGCATGTGCAAACTTGTGGATTTGGCTTACGTGGGTCCTGGGGAATTCTGCCTTAACTGCTAAGCCATCTATACACCCACCCCCAATTTTTTTTTTTTCTGAGGTAGGGTTTCATTCTAGCCCAGGCTGACCTGGAATTCACTATGTAGTCTCAGGGTGGCCTTCAATCAGAGAGAGAGGTGGAGAGGAGACAGAAGGAATGGGCACACCAGTGCCTCCAGCTGCTGAAAATGAACTTTAGATGCATGTGCCACTTTCTGCATCTGGCTTTATATGGGTACTGTTGAACTGAACCCAGGTCATTAGGCTCTGCAGGCAAGTGCCTTAAACACTGAGCCATCTCTTCAGCCCTGAGGCTTCTTACTTTTATGGGTTCAAAATCTGGCCCTTAGCAACTAAGGCTAAGGATTGATTCTTCAATCCATGTGACTATCCTGGCCATAGGGGATTTCAGCAGTAAGGGCTGCCTTGGCAGTCTTCTGCTATGGATCTGCTTGGCTTCTTGGTTACATTAATCTGAACTCTTCTTTAAACATTGTTTTTTTTTTTTTTTTTTCAAGGTAGGGTCTCACTCTAGTCCAGGCTGACCTGGAATTCACTATGTAGTCTCAGGGTGGCCTCGAACCCACACGACCTTCTTACCTTTGCCTCCCAAGTGCTGGAATTAAATGCATGTGCCACCCCGCCCAGCTCTCTTCTTTAAACGTATTATTATTATTATTATTATTATTATTATTTATTGAGAGAGAGAGAGAATGGGAGCACCAGGGCCTTCAGCCGCTGCAAATAAACTCCAGATGCATGCACCCCCTTATGTGCATGTGGGACACTGTGTGTTTGCGTCACTGCATCTGGCTACATGGGCCCTGGAGATTCAAACATGAGTTCTTAGGTTTTGCAGGTAAGTGCCTTAACTGTTAAGCCATCTCTCCAGCCCTGAACTTTTCTTTTAACACTGAGAATTAACCAAACTCTTATCTTGTCTCCACCCTACAACTTTTTACTAGTAAAAATTGACTTTAGGAGCTGGGCGTGGTGGCGCACACCTTTAATCCCAGCACTCGGGAGGCAGAGGTAGGAGGATTGCCTGTGAGTTCGAGGCCACCCTAAGACTATACAGTGAATTCTAGTAGAGCCTGAGCTAGAGTGGAACCCTACCTCGAAAAAACAAAAAACAAAACAAAACAAAACAAAATTGACTTTAGGTTGCTGGGTTTAGTGGCACCCACCTTTAATCCAAGCACTCAGCTGACAGAGTTAGGAGGATTGCCATGAGTTTGAGGCCAGCCTGAGACTACATAGTGAATTTCATGTTAGGCAGGGATAGAGCGAGACCCTACCTCAAAAATAAATTGACTATAGGGTTGGAGAGATGGCTCAGCAGTTAAAAGAGCTTGCTTGCAAAGTCCAATGGCTCAGGTTCAATTTCCTAGTACCCATGTAAAGCCAGATTCACAAAGTGGCACATGCATTTGGAGTTTCTTTGCAGTAGCAGGAAGCCTCAGTGCATCCATAATCTCTGACTCTCTCTGTCTCCTTCTGTCAAATAAATAAATAAATATTTTAAAAAGATACTTTATTGCCAGACTCATTTCTATTATCTAGGGATGGTTTATCAAAAGGACAGGGACATTTTTCCCTTGGATAGAGCAGGCTGTGTCCTATACATAGGGACATGCTGGCATCTTGTCCTGGCCTTATTCTCAGATTGCCTACCCATTCATTGATAGGCATCATGATCATTTTCTTGTAGCCTGGGTAACTATTCACCAGGGAACTGTCATGGTCTCATTTAATCTGTCAGGAGTGTGCTGGGGAGATAGCTCAGTGTTTATGGCACTTGATTGCAGAGCCTAATGACCACAGCTTGGTTCACTAGTACCCACATAAAGCCAGATGCACAGGGGAGTGCATGCATCTGGAGTCTGTTTGTGGCTGGAGGCCCTGGCATGCCCATTCTATCTCTCTTTTTATCTCTCTCTGCTTGCAAATAAATAAGTAAAAATATTTTTAAAAATCTGCCAGGAGCTTGCTGCATGACCTTGTATAAGGCAGCTTACCTCTCTGAGCCCTGGTTCTTGCAGGTGGTAAACGGCATGCTGCTTGATGTGGGGAAAGGGCATGGCATGCTATAAACATACCCATATGTTGTGGATCTGCCTCTTTGTTCCATACTTTAAGAGGCTTAGACTGGCCAAGGTTCTGCTTGGTTATTCTCATCTTGCCATTTTTTTAAAAAATTAATTATTTATATGCAAGCAGAGAGAGAGATACAGAGAGAAGAGAGACAGAATGAACAGGCAGGCCAGGGCCTCTAGTCACTGCAAATGAACTACAGATATATGTGCCATCCTGTGCATCTGGATTTACGTGGGTGCTGGGGAATCAAACCTGGGTCCTTTGGCTTTTCAGGCAAGCACCTTAACTGCTAAGCTATCTCTCCAGCCCACCCTGACCTTTTCTTGAAGCAAGGTCTCACTCTAGCCCAGGCTGGCCTGAAACTCACTCTGTAGTCCCAGGCTCGCCTGAAATTTTAGTGATCCTCCTACTTCAGCCTTCCAAGTGCTGGGACTAAGGGTGTGTGCCACCAAGCCTGGTTCACCCTTCCCTTCTTGATGAATTTGAACAAAGAATTCCCAAGGGCCTCAAGAAGGGTTCATGGGCACCTAGAGTCCACCACTCATGGCCACTGGCTGGAGCCACTAATCCAAGCTATGTTCTAGTACTACATCTGGGAAGAGAATAGAAGAGTGTCCTATTCTTGGATGTAACTCTGATTTCCATTACTTCCAGGTCCATTTGAGGCAAGTACAAGAAGGCAGACTAAGTAACAATGACAATAGGTGTAGGTAAGCATGCTCTACTCTTTCCCCTTCTTTGGCTCCTGGTTCCTATCATGGCTTTGAATGTACCAATACTACCCAAGGTTTCATGACCCTAATATGATGCCTATTGCTTCCTTTCTGTAATAGTAAATTAACAAATCACTCATGTCCATCCATCCATTCAGCTAACAAATATTCACTGACATACTACTATGCGTAGGTCCTGGGCTAGGCTCTAACTGTGAAAGAGATAGCTGATTCTTCACAGAGCTCCCCTGATCATGGGGGAGTTAGGCAAGTTACTAGACAGCCACATTCCACTGAATCAATCTAATAAAAGCAGAAGATTGGGGGGGGGTCATAGAGGGTGACTCTTGGGAAAGATCAGGGAAGGTTTGTGAAAGGAGGGAGAGTTGAGCTGAGACAACAGGAGATGGTAAAGAGAAAAGGAAAGAAAGAGAATCCAGGCAGAGGAAACAGCACATCAGAAGGCTTGGAGGCAGGCTACAAGTAACTGGAGATAATTTACTTTAAGAGTATGCCTCAGTTGTCCAAGTGAGGCATTGGGAGGTTGGACTAGAGGTGTAGTTCAGTATTTGCTCAACATGCAAAAGGTCCAAGTTTCATCCCCAGCACTGGGAAGGCAGATTAGATTATTCTCCCTCAATGAATTCAGAACCCTACCTCAAAAAACCAAACCAAACCAAACCAAACAAACAAAAAAAACCCTACCTCGAAAAACCAAAAAAAAAAAAAAAAATACAGCCTATGGTTGGGGAAGTCATAAGCCCTAGGGGGGAAACTACTACTGTTGTGTGCCTAAGTGGATATATTATGCCCACCAAACTGCCCTCTAAATACTTATGCTATGCACATATATGTATATTATATATATAGGTTTTTCGAGGTAGGGTCTCGCTCTAGCCCAGGATCACCTGGAATTCATTATGTAGTCTCAGGATGGCCTTGAACTCATGGCAATCCTCCTACCTCTGCCTCCCGAGTGCTGGTATTATAGGTGTACGCTACCATGCCTGACCAGTCTCTCTTTTATTTTGATGTCATCATCTTTTCCTCATATTATGATGGCCTCATGTAGGTAGTGTCAGGCACTGCGAGGTCATGGATATCTAGGCCATTTAGTGTCTAGAAGAGTGCATTGTAAAGAGTTCTACCCTTCTTTTGGCTCTTACATACTTTCTGCCACTTCTTCCGCAATGGACCCTAAGCCTTGGAAGGTGTGACAGAAATATTTCAGAGCTGAGCACTCCTCTGTCACTTCTTCTCAGCACTATGGTACCTTCTGAGTCATCCCAAGGTCACTACCATCAGAAAAGAGAAGATTTAGTAACCAAAAGTGAGAGTAGCATTAATATATGGGTATGGACGTTAAGAGAAATGCTTACCGGACAATTTGGTGAGCATAATATATGCATTTAGCCAGACACCAGCAGACGTTACACCTCTAGGGTTCATGACTTCCCTTGTCATAGGTTTTTCAGTATCAGGCATGTATACCATCCCATAGAATGTGTCCTCAGTCGGTTTCCCCCATAACAGACATGTCACTGTTGCACCCATTAGGTCATTTGGCCTGCCTGACCAAAATTAAGGCTTGCAGTGTCCACTCTTTTCACTGCTGATACTTTCTATCTCCCACAGGGCTGCATGAAGCATAGCTTTTCCCAGCTTTCTGCCAACTGGTCTACGTGGAGGAGGTTTTCAGCTCAGCTCCAGCAGGATTTCTCAGTGACCTTGCAGCCCAACCATGTGGAGTCTTCAGGAATAGGGTCTTATCATCTATTTCTGGTGGGAAACCAAGAGCCTTGACAATGGCCTGTAATGTTTTGGAGGCATTGGGGACCTCCCTGGCCAACAACTCACTGGGAGGTATCCCATCTCTGGCACTGAAAATTTTCTAGTAACAATCTATGGCTTCTGGATGTGCCATTGTCCAAAAAAATAGGTTTCCATATGACTTATTCATACCCTCTTAGATTTTGATTAACCCTCACCCCACCTTTCCTTTACTCAATCTCTTCCCCTGGCCTTACTTATATGCCCATATATTAAGGCTAGTCTCACTTTTTAATTTATTATTTATTTGCAAGCACACACAGAGAAAAAGAGAGCAACAGACTTGCCAGGTCCTCTTGCCACTGCAAACCAACTCCAGATGCATGCACCATTTTTGCATCTGGCTTTATGTGGGTACTGAGGATTTGACCCTGGACCATCAGGCTCTGAAAGCAAGTACCTTTAATGGTTGAGTCATCTCTCCAAACCTACTCTCACTTTTTCTTTTTTTTTTGAGGTAGGGTTTCACTCTAGCTCAGGCTGTCCTGGAATTAACTATGTAGTCTCAGGGTGGCCTTGAACTTACAGCAATTCTCCTACCTCTGCCTCCCGAGTGCTAGGATTAAAGGCATGCGCCACCACACCCTGCTTTTCTACTCTCACTTTAAAAAATATATATTTTAATATTTATTTATTTATTAGAGACACAGAGAGAGAATGGGCCTCTAGCCACTGCAAACAAACTCCAGATGCATGCACCACCTTGTGCATCTGGCTTATGTGGGACCTGGAGAACTGAACCTGGATACTTAAGACTTCACAGGCAAGCACCTTAACTGCTAAGCCATCTTTCCAGCCCTACTCTCTCACTTTTATTTAGAGAAGCTTCTATTTTCAGATGGTGGTAACCACATGGGAGACTCAAAACTCACCAAACTGCTGAGAAGAAGTGACCATAGTGTGTTCAGCACTGAGCCATCTCTATCACATCTTCCAAGACTCAGGGACCATTGCAGAAGAGGTGGTGGTAAGAATGTAAGAGTTACTGGGCATAGTGGTGCATGCCTTAAATCCTAGTACTTGGGAGGCAGAGGTAGGAGGATTGCCATGAGTTTGAGGCCACTCTGAGACTACATAGTGAATTCCAGGTCAGCCTGGGCTAGAGTGAAACCCTACCTCGAAAAACCAAAAAGGAAAAGAAAAGAAAAGAGAGTAGTTGGCAAGAAGGGATTCAGTGGAGGGGAGGGGGGTTGGGAGGGCTGTGTGGGGGGGGGATTATGATCATGGTATACTGTTTATAAGTATTGAGGATGCCAATAAAAAGTTAAGAAATTGCTGGGTGTGGTGGCGCACACTTTTAATCCCAGCACTCAGGAGGCAGAGTTAGGATGATTGCCATGAGTTCGAGGCCACCCTGAGACTACATAGTGAGTTCTAGGTCAGCCTGGACTAGAGTGAGACCCTACCTCAATACCTCAAAAAACCAAAAAATAAAATAAATAAATAAATAAAGTTAAAAAATAAAAAAGAAGCCAGGCGTGGTGGCACAGGCCTTTAATGCCAGCACTTGGGAGGCAGAGGTAGGGTATCTCCATGAGTTCAAGGCCAGTGTGTGACTACATAGTGAATTCCAGGTCAGCGTGAGCTAGAGTGAAACCCTACCTCAAAAAATAAAATAAAAATAAAATAAGAATTTATCCAACCCAGAAGGTCAGGCCCATTCCCATTCTTAGGAAAATTAGGTTATGCCCCTGCTGTCAGAGCCAGAGATGACTTCCAGCTGGGGCATCATCATCATCATCAGAGCTTCCATCTTCCCTGCTGCAGAACCCTCTCATCTAGAAGGAGGTGATTAAACCTCGGGCCCATCCCCTTCTATCCTTTCAGATAGGCTTACAAGCAAGCACCTTAAACTGCTGAGTCATCTCCCTATCTCCACCTCAGCTGCTTTTTCTTTTCTTTTTTATTTTTAAATTTTGTTCATTTTTTTGAGAGCGACAGAGAGAGAGAGAAAGAGGCAGACAGAGAGAGAGAGAAAGAGAGAGAGAGAGAGAGAATGGGCACACCAGGGCCTCCAGCCATTGCAAATGAACTCCAGATGCATGCGCCCCCTTGTGCATCTGGCTAACCTGGGTCCTGGGGAATTGAGCCTTGAACCAGGGTCCTTAGGCTTCACAGGCAAGCGCTTAATCACTAAGCCATCTCTCCAGCCCTCAGCTGCTTTTTCTTTAAAGACAGGAATTAGCCAGGTGAGCATGGTGGCTCATGAATTTAAGTTCAGCACATAGAAAGCTGAGGTAGGTGGATTTCCATGAGTTTGAGGCTAGTCTGGGCTACAGAGTGAGTTCCAGGTCAGCCTGGGCTAGGGTGAGACTTTGATTGCTCAGTGGTTAAAAGTACTTGCTTGCAAAGCCTAATGGCCTGGTTTCAATTCCCCAGTACTTACATAAAGGCAGATATACAAAGTGGCACATGTGTCTGGAGTTCATTTACAGTGGCACTAGGCCCTGGTGTGAACATTCTCATTCTCTCTTGCTGCTTTTATTTTTTTTGTTGTTTATTTATTTACTTGACAGCGACAGAGAGAATCAGGGAGAGAGAGGGAGGGAGGGAGGGAGAGAGGGAGAGAGAGAGAGAGAGAGAGAGAGAGAGAGAGAGGGAGGGAGAGAGAATGGGCGCGCCAGAGCTTCCAGCCTCTGTAAATGAACTCCAGATGCGAGCGCCCCCTTGTGCATCTGGCTAACGTGGGTCCTGGGGAATTGAGCCTCGAACCGTAGTCCTTAGGCTTCACAGGCAAGCGCTTAACCGCTAAGCCATCTCTCCAGCCCCTCTTGCTGCTTTTAAATAGATGCATTAAAATATGTTTAGCTAGGCATGGTGGTGCACACTTTTAATCCAAGCACTTGGGAAGCAGAGGTAGGAGGACTGCTGTGTTTGAGGCCACCCTGAGACTATATAGTGAATTCCAGGTCAGCCTGGGCTAGAGTGATACCCTACCTCAAAAAAAAAATTAATAATAAAAAGATCATTTTATAAAAGTCAAAACAAGCAAGCAAAATCTAGGAGGGGCCTGAGGAGTTTGTTCAGTGGTTAAAGGTGTTTAGCCTGACAGTCTGGGTTCAATTCTCTAGTACTTAAATAAATCCAGATGCACAGGGTGACACATTCATTTAGAATTTATTTGCAGTGAAAAGCACCCATACTCTGATTTCTCACTCTTTCCTTGAAAATGAATTTAAAAACAATTTTTTTGGCTTTTTCGAGGTAGGATCTCACTTTAGTCTGGGCTGACCTGGAATTCACTATGTAGTCTCAAACTGGCCTCAAACTCATGTTAACCCTCCTACCTCTGCCTCCTGTGTTCTGGGATTAAAGGTGTGTGCCACCACTCTTGGCCTCAAAAAAATTTTTTTTTGTTTTACTTCTTTCTTCGTTCCTTCCTTCCTTCCTTCTTCTTTTTGTTTTTGTTTTCTGAGGTAGGGCCTCCCTGTAGCCCAGGCTGATCTGGAATTCCCTCAGTAGCCTTAGGGTGGCCTTGAACTCACGATGATCCTCCTACCTCTACTTGCTGAGTGCTGGGATTAAAGGCATGTGCCATCAAGCCTGGAAAATTTTTTTAACCTAGGAGGAATTCTTTGTTTGGCTCATAGTTTCAGAGGCCCCATGTGCTTGGGCAGAACATCATAGTGGTAGGAATATGGAGGCAGAGGAGTTTTTTACTTTGTGGTAGACAGGAAGCAGAGGAAAAGTTTTGTTGAAAATTTATTCCTGGCCTGGAGAGATTGCTTAGTGGTTAAGCTGCTTGCCTACAAAACTAAGCAACCTGGGTTCAATTCCCCAGCATTCACATAAAGCCAGAATCAGAGTGGCTCTGGCACATCCATTCTCTCTCTACTTGCAAACAAGTAAATAAATAAAAATAAAAATAAATTATTCCTTTGCCATACTGGAGAATTAAACCTGGGGTCTCACACATGCTAGGAAAGGAGAGCAGGGTGACCTGCTCTGGGTCACTCTATGTTGTATGAACTGTAGCTCTGAAGTTATGCCTAGCTTTGAGCTACTTCATTTTAAGTATAAGTGTTATGGCAGAATAACTCTACATCTCGTTTATACAGGTACATAAGCACTATCTCTTGGCACATCATGAAGCACAAACATAAAAATTTTATTTGTTCCAGTAAATAACTATACCTGTGAATATATCAAATAATATGAGAAACAGCAGACACACTAGCTTATCAACCACACCAGATACAACCCCTGCATTGAGAACTATACAAGAAGGAGCACCCCAAGAATGAGACCTGGCAGGTACAGTGACCTGTCACCTGGTCACTCATCACTACTAGCCTTATCCAGTAAAATTGTCACAACAAAGGACCTCCACCTTTGTACTACACTTCAATGCAAACAAACTTTGGTTATCTTGCCTGTGACACACAGCCCATTTCAAAATGATACTTAAGACTGGCTGCTGGGCTGGAGAGATGGCTTAGTGGTTAAGATGCTTTCTTGTGAAGCCTAAGGAACCAGGTTCAATTCCCTAGTACCCATGTAAGCCAGATGCACAAGGTGGCACATTCATCTGGAGTTCGTTTGCAGTGGCTAGAGGCCCTAGCATGCCTATTCTCTCTCTGTCTCTCTCTCTCTCTTAAATAAATAAATAAATGGATGGAGAGATGGCTTAGTGGTTAAGGCGTTTGCCTGCAAAGTCTAAGGACCCAGGTTCAATTCCCTAGTACCCATGTAACCCAAATGCACAAGGTGGCACATGCATCTGGAGTTCATTTGCAGTGGCTATAGGCCCTGGTGCACCCAATTCTCTCTCTCTCTCTGCACCCTCTCAAATAAATAAATAAAATATAAATAAATAATAAAAACTGGCTGCTAAGATGGGTGTGGTGGTCCATGCCTGTAATCTCAGCATTTAGGAGGCTGAAGCCATAAGATTGCTTATGAGCTTGAGGCCAGGCTGGGCTACATAGCAAGACCCTGTCTCAAAAAAAATTTAAGGGCTGGAGGGATGGCTTAGCAGTTAAGGCACTTGCCTGCAAAACCAAAGGACCCAGGTTCGATTCCCCAGGACCTATGTCAGCCAGATGCACAAGGGCACGCATGCGTCTGGAGTTCATTTGAAATGGCTGAAAGCCCTGGCACACCCACTTTCTCTCTGCTTCTTTCTCTTTTTCTGCCTGTCACTCTCAAATAAAAAAAAAACTTAAGGGCTAGAGGGATTGCTTAATGTTCAAGGCACTTATCTGCAAAGCCAAAGGACCTAGATTCAATTCCTCAGGACCCACATAAGCCAGATGCAGAAAGAGGTACATACATCTGGAGCTCGTTTGTAGTCGGTGAAGACCTTAGCATGCCCACTCTCTCTGTCTCTCTCAAATGAATAAATAAAAAATAAAAAATCTTTAAAAAAATTTAAAAGACTGGAATGATGGGCTAGAGAGATTGCTCGGTGGTTAAGGCACTTGCCTGCAAAGCCTAACGCCTGGGTTCGATTCTCCAGTACCTACGTAAAGCCAGATGCACAAAGTGGCACATGTGCCTGGAGTTTGTTTGCAGACACTAGAGGCCCTGGTACATCCATTCTCTTTATCTGTATCCTTTATCTGCTTACAAACAAATTTTAAAATTTTATTTAAAAAAGACTGGAATGAGAGCTGGGTGTGGTGGCGCATGCCCTTAATCCCAGCACTCAGGAGGCAGAGGTAAGAGGATCACTGTGAGTTCAAGGCAACACTGAGACTACATAGTGAACTCCAGGTCAGCCTGGACTGGAGCCAGACCCTACCTTGAAAAACAAACAAACAAACAAAAGACTGGAATGGAAGAACATGTGATTGGTAACAGCCATGAATACCAAATGAAATCAGGAGTATATGCTGAATTAAAGCCAATATAATTGATATCTTACTGTTATTCAGCAAATTCTGATATTGTGGAAAGATATAAGCATGTCTATTATTCTGACATAGTTTGCTCAACATCACAATACCTTAGGTTTTATGAGAGGTCTTGCTATGTAGCCCTGTCTGGCCTAGAATTCTCTATGTAGCCAGGATGGCCTTGAATTTGTGATCCTTCTGCCTCAGCCTCCTGAGTGCTAGGGTTGTAGGCACATGGTGCCACATCTAGCTTCAACTGCTATCTATATCTAACTAGTAGAGTGTTTAAGAGCAAAGAACTCAGTGGTATAGTGCTTGCATAACATGTATGAAGTCCTGGGTTCATCCTCAGATTATATTTCCATTACTGCAAAAGAAAAGGAAAAGAGGAACAAAAAGATCAAAGGCATCATACTTGGATTATGTATACATGTTTAACTTAATCTTCCTGTGAGTCAGTTTCCTTATCTAAAGGGAGGATAATAATGATATATGCTACATAGTAAGGTAGTATGAGGATTAAAAGACTTTGATAGATAAAAGTCTGACAGAACAAGGCCTGGCTCGTACATACTGAATATAGCTACTGTCATTATTCTGCCTCATCTATCATGATTAGGACATTCTGAACTCTCCCACTAAGTCTCATTATCTTATTTCCGGTCTGTGAGTGAAAGTGACTCACTGTAATTTTCAGATTAGGGGAAAGATTTTTGTTTTAAAAATGTGTCTGTTATGGAAATTTTCAAACATGCACAGAGGTTTACAGCAGAGGATAATTAATGAACCTCTGAAACAAGCTCCAACAATTATCAACATTTGGCCAATCTTTGTTCACTGATAGCTCTCTCTTTTTTATCCTATTAGAGTATTTTAATGTGAGCCACAGATGTCATATCATTTTGTCTAAAAATACTCCAAGGGCTGGAGAGATGGATTAGCAGTTAAGGTGCCTGCCTGCAAAGCCTAAGAACCCATGTTTGACTCCTTATGCCTCATGTAAGCCAGACATACAAGGTGATGCAAGTGCGCAAGGTCAGCACATGCACAGAAGGTGGTGCACATGTCTGGAGTTAGATTACAGTGGCTGAGGCCCTGGCATGCCAATTCTCTCTCTCTCTCACTGTCTCACATTAAAAGAAAGGCCAGTCTGTGGGCTTGCCTCAAAAAAAGACACTCTAATATTGGGCTGGAGAGATAGTTTAGCAATTAAGGTGCTTGCCTGAGAAGCCTAAGGACCCAAGTTCTATTCCCCAAAACGCATGTAAAGCCAGATGCACATGGTGGTGCATACATCTGTACTTCATTCGCAGTGGCTAGAGGCCCTGGCGTGCTCATTCTCTCACTCTCTACTTGCCTCTTTCTCTCTCTCTCAAATAAACAAAAAATAAAATAAAATTTTGAGTGAATGAATTTGTGAAAATACTCCAATATGTGTTTCTAACAGATAAGGACTTTAAGAAAAAAACACAACAATGCCATGAACACAATAAAAAATTATCAATAATTAGAGCTGGGCATGGTGGCGCACACCTTTAATCCCAGCACTTGGGAGGCAGAGGTAGAGGATTGCCAGTGGAGAGTTCAAGGCCAACCTGAGACTACATAGGGAATTCCAAATTAGCCTGGGCTAGAGAGAGATTCTACCTCAAAACAAAACAAAACAAAAGAGCCGGGCATGGTGGCGCATGCCTTTAATCCCAGCACTTGGGAGGCAGAGGTAGGTGTATCGCCATGAGTTCAAGGCCACTCTGAGACTACTGAGTGAATTTCAGGTCAGCCTGGGCTAGAGTGAAACCCTACCTCAAAAAAAAAAAAAAAAAAACAATAATCAGGCAGAGTTGTTTTTTTTTTTTTTCTTTTTTCTTTTGGTTTTCTGAAGTAGGGTCTCACTCTTCACTATGTAGTCTCAGGGTAGCCTTGAACTCGTGGTGATCTTCTTACCTCTGCCTCCCGAGTACTGGGATTAAAGGCATGCACCACTGCACCTGGCTAAGGAGAGCTTTTAATATCACATTGTCTTGAGAGATGCAGGAAGAACAGGAACCCTTGATTCTGGGTGGATGCAGAATGAGGAGTAGCCAAGAGAGTTAATATATATGTAAGGTGCTTTGAACAAGATCTGTCACATAGCAACTAGGATACAGTAGTAAATCTTATTTTGATTTTTCTGTCATTGCCTCCATTTATCCACTTTAACCTCCCTCCAACATGTCTGTTATTTACAGGCTGAGTAAGGATGAAGGAGGACTGAGAGCCTAGGTTGGGTAGTTTGGGGGGCGGTGGAGCCCTGGGGTAGGAGCTGGGACTTTGGCTAGAGGGATGGCTAAGTGGTTAAAGATGCTTGCTTTCAAATCCTGAAGGCCTGGGTTTAATTCCCCAGTACTCACTTAAAGGCAGATGCAAAAAGTGATGCATGTATCTGGAATTCATTTGCAGTGGCAGGAGACTTTCCCGTACTCATTTTCTTTCTTTCTCTCTCTCTCAAATAAATATATTTTTCAAAAGCTGGGGCTCTAGAAGGCATTGGAAATAGCCCAAAGAGGGACTGGAGAGATGTCTCAGTGGTTAAGGTACTTGCCTGCAAAGTCAAACAACCTGGTTTCAATTTCCCAGTACCCATGTAAAGCCAGATGCACAAAGTGGCACATGCATTTTTGTAGTGGTTAGAGGCCTGGCATGCCCATTCTCCCTTTCTCTCTCTCTCTCTTTGCTTGCAAATAAATAAATAAACAAAATATAAAATTAAAAAAAGAAATAGCCCTAAAGAAGCAACAGGGCTGTGGATGTTGTTCAGTGGTAGCGTGCTTACCTGAAGGCCCTGGGTTTGATCTTCAGCACCACAAAACAAACAAAACAAAGCCCAAGAGGCAACTGTAGGACCTAGGAAGTGGAGAGAAACCCTGCAGCAATATGACAGTGAGGCAGAGAAAAATCAGGTAGCCAAAAGACAAGAAACAGGAGTGTTAGCCCTTCCTTCCCATTGGTCAGAGCCTTTGGGGTTCACTGTCAGCTGGAAGACAGAGAGGGGCTGATTATCCCAGGACCTGAGGGGAGTGCCCTCTGCATATAACTTATGGAGGGGCGGCTGCCTACAGTAGTACACAGGGGCCTGCTTTGCTTCAGCTTAAATACTTCATGAATAAAAGTAATGCTGAGATGCTTAGTGGTTAAAGCACTTGCCTGCAAAGCCTAAGGATCCAGGTTCGATTCTCCATGTCCCACGTAAGCCAGATAGGGTGGCACATGTGTTGTGGAGTTCTTTTGGAGTGGCTAGAGGCCCTGGCATGCCCATTCTCTCTCAGATAAATAAATAAAAATATTTTTTAAAAAAGTGATGCTGAGCCGGGCGTGGTGGCGCACGACTTTAATCCCAGCACTGGGGTGGCAGAGGTAGGAGGATCGCCATGAGTTCGAGGCCACCCTGAGACTCCATAGTGAATTCCAGGTCAGCCTGAGTGAGACCCTACCTCGAAAAACCAAAAAAAAAAAAAAAAAAAAAAGTGATACTGAGCCGGGCATGGTGGCTCAAGCCTTTAATCCCAGCACTTGGGAGGCAGAGGTAGGAGGACCACCATGAGTTCAAGAGCACCCTAAAGTACATAGTGAATTCCAGGATAGTCTGGGCTAAAGAGAGACCCTACCTTGAAAAACAAACAAACAAACAAACAAAAAAAAAGTGATGCTGGTAGACCCTAGACCAAGGCACAATTAGAGATGGCCTTCATTTGACTCCAGATGACCTTTTATTTTTTGGAGATAGGCTCTCATTTATTTAGTCCAGGCTGGCCTTGAACTCACAATCCTTCTGCCTCAGCCTCTGGAGAGTTAGAATTACAGGTATGCACTCTTGACCAGATGAAAAATTTTGGACTCCCATCTTTCTATTCTTTTTTATACAATTTTCTCTTCTCCCCCTACTCATCATTTGGGTACATGGATACTCTGCCCGCCCTGTCTTAGTTCATTGGTACAGCCATAACAAAATACCAACAACTGGGCAATTCATAAATAATAGGCCAGGTGCGGTGGCTCATGCATTTAATGACAGCACTAAGGAGGCAGAGGTAGGAATATCACTGTGAGTTCGAGGCCAACCTGGAACTAGAGTAAGTTCCAGGTTAGCCTGGGCTAAAATGAGACCCTGCCTCAAAAAAAAAAAAAATAGGGCCTGGAGAAATGGCTCAGCCATTAAAGGTGCTTATTTGCAAAGACTGATGGCCTGGGTTCAATTACACAGTACCCACGTAAAGTCAGATGCACAAAGTGGCACATGTGTCTGAAGTTGATTTGCAATGGCAAGAGACCCTGGCGAGCCCATACTTACTTTCTCTCAATCTGTGTCTGCCTCTTTCTCTCTGTCTCTAATAAATAAATAAAATTTTTAAATATTTTATTTATTTATTTGACAGAGAAAGAGAGAGAGAGAAAGAGAGAATGGACACGCCAAGGCCTCAAGCCACTGTAGACAAACTCCAGGCGCATGTGCTCCCTTGTGCATCTGGCTAACATGGGTCCCGGGGAATCGAACCTGGGTCCTTTGGTTTTGCAGGCAAATGTCTTAACTGCTAAGCCATCCCTCCAGGCCAATAAATAAATTAAAAATATATATACTTAATTAATTAATTTATTTGTGAGAGAGAAAGTGGGAAGAACAGAGAGAGAGAGAAAGAGAGAGAGAGAAAGAGAGAGAGAGAGAGAGAGAGAGTGAGAGAGAGAGAGAGAGAGAATGGGTAAGCCAGGGCCTCCAGCCACTGCAAAGGAACTCCAGATGCATGCGCCCCTTGTGCATCTGCCTTACGTGGGTCCTGGAGAATTGAACCAGGATCCTTTGGCATTGCAGGCAAACACCTTAACCACTAAGCCATCTCTCCAGCCCTAAAATTCTAAAATATTAAAAATATAATAGAGGGGCCGGGTGTGGTGGCGTACGCCTTTAATCCCAGCACTCGGGAGGCAGTGGTAGGAGAATTGCTGTGAGTTCGAGGCCACCCTGAGATTACATAGTGAATCCCAGGTCAGCCTGAGCTACAGTGAAACCCTACCTTGAAAAACCAAAAATAAATAAATAAATAAATGAAAAATATAAATATAAATATAATAGAAATTAAACTTGGCATGGGGGTGCACATCTTTAATCCCAGCACTCGGGAGGCAGAGGCAGGAGGATCTCAATAAGTTCTAGGCCACCCTGAGACTACATAGTGAATTCCAGGTTACCTTGGGCTAAAGCAACACCCTATCTTGAAAAATCAAATAATAATAATAATAATAATAACAACAATAGGAATTGATTTCTTACAGTTCTGAAGGCTAGGATGTCCGAAGTCAAAGGCATAGTGGGATTGGAGTCGGTGAAGTCTTCTCTCCTTCCAAGATGGGGCTTTATTGCTGCAACCTCAGCAGGTGGGGAGTGCTGTGTCCTTACATGGCAGAAGAGCAAAAAAGGCCTAAAGTAGTTACCTCAAGACTTCTCATAAGGCACCATTCCATCCATGAGGATTGGGTCCTCTTAACTTAACCATGCCCCAAAACATCTAACCTCTTTATTGTTTTGTTTATTCTTATTGAGAGCGACAGAGAGAGAAAGAGGCAGAGAGAGAGAATGGATGCGCCAGGGCTTCCAGCCACTGTAAATGAACTCCAGACGCATGCAACCTCTTGTGCATCTGGCTAACCTGGGTCCTGGGGAATCGAGCCCCGAACTGGGGTCCTTAGGCTTCACAGGCAAGCGCTTAACCGCTAAGCCATCTCTCCAGCCCACATCTAACCTCTTGATATTCTATATTAGGGATTAAGTATCATTGCATACATTTGTTCAGGGCATTTAGACCATAGTATACCTTAATTCAAACTTACCAAAAGAAGGTATGATTTATTTATTTTTGGTTTATTATTTATCTTACTTATTATTATTTGTTTTTTTTTTTCCTAGTGCTGGGATTAAAGGTGTGCATCACCATACCTAGTTAAAGTGTGATTTAAACATTTCAGTAAGGTAAACAAGCTCCTTCACAACCTGCCTCCAACTAGGTAAGTCACCTCATTTCTCACCACTGCCTTCTTTTTTCTACCAATAGGCAGTACGAGGCAGTGAAAGAGCTTAGATTTGTTGTGTCTATACTCACTCAGTATTGAATTCTGGCTCTGGCTCTGTAACTTCCCAGTTCGAGACTCTTAGGTAAAGCCATTTTATTTCTCTGTGCTTGTTTCCACACCCCCAAATTGGCATAATAGCAAAATAAACCAAAGACCCTCTTAACAGAGGGATTAAACTCATCTAAACATGAGTTCAAATCATACAAATTGGGTATATGGCATAAACCTGTGATCTCAGCACTCAGGAGACAGACAGGATGATCAAGAGATCAAGACCAATAGTGAGATTGTAGAAAAAAAAATCATATAAATCAGGAAAAAAGTCCACCTTCTTTTTTTTTTTGTTTTTTTGTTTTTTTGAGGTAGGGTCTCACTCTAGGTCAAGCTGACCTGGAATTCACTATGTACTGTCAGGGTGGCCTCAAACTCTCAACAAACTTCCTACCTCTGCCTCCTTAGTGCTGGGATTAAAGGCGTGTGCCACCATGCCTGGCCAAGCCCACCTTCTTTAAATATTTTTTTAATTCATTTTCATTTATTTAAGTTCATTTTCATTTATTTATTAGAGAGCGACAGACAGAGAGAGAAAGAGAATACGTGCACCAGGGCCTCCATCCACTGCAAACAAACTCCAGATGCACGCACCCCTTTGTGCATCTGGCTAACGTGGGTCCTGGGGAATTATGCCTTGAACCAGGGTCCTTAGGCTTCACAGGCAAGTGCTTAACCGCTAAGCCATCTCTTTAGCCCCAAGACCACCTTCTTTATGAACATTTTTTTTGAGGTACAGTTTCACTCTAGCCCAGGTTGACTTAGAACTCACTCTCTAGTCCTAGGCTGTCCTCAAACTCATGGTGAGCCTCCTACTGCTGCCTCCCTAGTGCTGGGATTAAAGGTGTGTGCCACCACACCTGGCTTTTCAGATATTTTAATTTATTTTTTTGCAAGGAGTGAGAGATAGAGGGATATCAAGAAGGGGCACACCAGGACATCCTTCTGCTACAGGTGCTGAAAAAAACTCCAGGGGCTGAAGAGATGGCTTAGTGGTTAAGACGTTTGCCTGTGAAGCCTAAAGACCCATGTTTGACTCTCCAGATCCCATGTAAGCCAGACACACAAAGGTGAGGCAAGTGCAAGGTCGGATATACCCACTAGGTGGCGCAAGTGTCTAGCGTTTGACTGCAGTGGCTGAGGCCCTGGCTGTCACTCTGTCTAAATTATATATATATATATATATATATATATAATGGGGAATTGCGCCTGGATCAGCAGCAGGCTTTGCAAGCAAACGCCTTTAACCATTGAGCAATCTCCCCAGCCCTTCTGTGATTTTTTTTGAGGTAGGATCTCACTCTAGCTCAGGCTGACCTGGAATTCACTCTGTAGTCTCAGGGTGGCCTCGAACTCATGGCGATTCTCCTACCTCTGCCTCCTGAGTGCTGGGATTAAAGGTATGTGCCACCACGCGCGGCCCTTTTGTAGTTTTTTGAGGTAGGGTTTCGTTCTAGCCCAGGTTGACCTAGAATTCACTATATAGTCTATATATAGTCTCAGGATGGCCTTGATCTCATGGCAATACTCCTACCTCTGCCTCCCAAGTGCTGGGATTAAAGGCATGTGGCACTACACCCGGCCAGAATAATTTTCGTTGGCTAACAACCATTTATTTACCACTCATTCATATTTATTTCCCTAAGGCCTGAGCTTTATCTTTGAAAATGACTTCATGCTAACTTGAACTCCTGAAGAAGTGGTGACCACATTATTTATTATTGTTGTTGTTCTAAAACATATTTTATTGCTGGGTGTGGTGGCGCATGCTTTTAATCCCAGCACTCGGGAGGCAGAGGTAGGAGGATCACCGTGAGTTCGAGGTCACTCTGAGACTACAGAGTAAATCCCAGGTTAGCCTGTGCTAGAGTGAGACCCTACCTTGAAAAACAAAACAAAACAAATATATACATGTATATATGTATATGTATATTTTGCCAGGGGTGGGGGTACACACCTTTAATTCCAGCACTGGGGAGGCCAAATTAAGAGGATTGCCATGAGTTTGAGGCCAGACTGAGACTACATAGTGAATTCCAGGTCAGCCTGGGATACAGTGAGACCCTACCTCAAAAAACCAAATAAAAATGCATCATAAAACATTTTATTCATTTTCAATGAGGGCAGGAAGCGGGGAGACAGAGAGAGAGGATAGGCACACTAGGGCTTCCAGCTGCTACAAACAAACTCAAGATGTATATGCCACTTTGTGTATCTAGCCTTACTTATGTCAGCACTGTGGAATCAAACCAGGGTTGCCAGGCTCTGCAGGCAAGTGCCCTAACCACTGAGCTATCTCTTCAGCCCTGTATAAAATATTTTATTTATTTGAGAGAGAGAGAGAGAGAGAGAGAGAGAGAGTGAATGAGCATACCAGTCACTGCAAACGAACTCCAGATGCATGGACCACCTTGTGCATCTGGCTTTACGTGGGTACTGGGGAATTGAATTTAGGTCCTTAGGCTTCTCAGGCAAGTACTTAACTGCTAAGCTATCTCTCTAGCCCTTCTTCTTTTTTTTTTTTTTTTGAGGTAGGGTTACACTCTAGTCCACGCTGACCTGGCATTCACTATGTAGTCTCAGGCTGGCCTCAAACTCACAGCAATCCTACCTCTGTCTCTTAAATATTGGGATTAAAGGCATGTGCCACCATGCCAGGCTCTATCTATTTTATGGTACTGAAAATTAAACCTAGAGCCTCACACATGCTAGGTAAGTGCTCTACTACTTAGTTATATACCTCAGCCCTTTTCCCCCTATTTTATGTTTTTCAAGGTAGGGTCTCACTTGAGTCCAGGCTGACTTGGAATTTACTAAGTAGTCTCAGGGTGGCCTCGAACTCACAGCGATACTCCTACCTCTGCCTTCCAAGTGATGGGATTAAAGGTGTGCGCCAACATGCCCAGCTACTATTTATTTTTTAAAAGAGAGCTTTAGGGTTGGAGATGGCTTAGCATTTAAGGTGCTTGACTGCAAAGCCAAAGGACCTAGGTTCAATTCCCCAGGACTCACATAAGCCAGATGCACAAGGTGGCACATGCATCTGGAGTTTGTTTGCAGTGGCTGGAGGCCCTGGCATGTCCATTCTGTCTCTTTCTGCCTCCTTCTCTCAAATAAATAAGTAAAATAAAATATTTAAAAAACTAATTAGAAATAGCCGGGCGGTGGTGCACACATTTAATCCTAGCACTCGGGAGGCAGAGGTAGGAGGATCGCCATGAGTTCAGGGCCACCCTGAGACTACATAGTGAATTCCAAGTCAGCCTGGGCTAGAGCGAGACCCTACCTTGAAAAACCAAACAAAAAATAATTAAAAAACTAATTAGATAAAAAAAAAGAGAGAGCTTTGCTCTAGTTTGTGGGGGGGGGAGAGGTATGTTGTCCCTATAAAGTCCAGGCTTGGCTCAATCTCAATATCCTGCCACTGCCTCCTGAATACTGGGATCACCACACCTGGCTTTCTTTGTCCTTTCTGAAGACTATTCCTTAGGGCTGGTGGGATGGCTCAGGGTTTAAAGGCACCGGTTCAAGACCTCAGTGCCTATCTAAAGCCAGATGCACAAAATGGAGCATGAGTCTGGAATTTGTTTGCAAGGGCAGGAGACGCTTGTGTGCCCATACTCATTCTTTATACTTCTTTCTTTCTTTCTTTTTTTTTTTTATTTTCGAGTTAGGTTCTCACTCTAGCCCAGGCTCATCTGGAACTCTGTAGCTCCTGGTTGGCCTCGAACTCACAGCGTTCCTCCTTATCTCTGCCTCTCAAGTGGGGAACTAAAGGCGTGTGCCATCACACCCAGCTTCTCTCTCATAAATAAATAAATAAATGGTGGGCACTAATACACCTGGCTTTTTTTTTTTCTTTTTTAAGGAAGAGCTGTCTTCCAGATTTTTGCTTGAATAAAGTATGGCAACACACGAGGAGATGTCGAGGGGCCACTACAACAAGATCATACCCTCCATGCACGATAGCAGAAACACAGACGCGCTCCCTCACTCACCCAACTTCTTGCATCCCTCACTCACTGTTTCACCAGTTTGCAGTAAAATAGGACCGGCCACGTATGGTCCCTGCCTCCTAGGAGCGTGTGGTACACCACACCCACCTAGTTCCAGTAAGCGTGCGAGTGCGAGTGCGCGTGCGCGCAGACGCCCCACCCTCCTCAGCGGCGCCCAGTTGGCGCTAGCACGCGAGGTCGCAGATTGGCCAGTCTCGCGACCGATAGTTGGCTCAGTCCTAGTATGCGCACAACGCATGCGCAGGGCGGGAGTGAGCGAAATTCAAGCTCTTGCGGCTGTCCCTGGAATCCAACGGCCATGGAGGTCTCCAGAGGTTTGGCGGAAGCCAAGAACTTGAGTTCTCAACAGACTGCTGATTATCTCAGGTAGGTTTGGTCTACCAGGCGTGTGTTGTTCCCTAGTTCTGACCCGGGAGTGAGTGGCTTCCACACTCCCCTCGGAACTTTCTGGAGACTGAACAGATTTCTAACCTGACTTGTCCCCGAGACCCCTTTCTTTTTGCCAAATGACTCTCCAGTGTGAACTCTTTGAGAGCCAGAACTTCAACTAACTAGTCAATCCTTTCTTGAGTTTTTCTATACTGCCAACAATCAGGCGTTGGCGGAACAGAGCTGAATAAACACGGTCCCCAAGTTGCATCTGGGAGTGGAATCAAAACTGAAAGTCAGTACTTAGCCTGTATAGCGTTTGACAAGTGCTGTAAATTGTTTAAATGTGCAGGACGGTGTTGGCAGAAAGAGGAGTGCCAACTATAAGGGTTGGTGAGCAAGGGAAGACTTCATCAGAAAACAGTTGCGTTGCGTTGAAAACAAATAGGCATTCACCAGTGTGTGTGGGGGCGGGGAATGGTAATGGAGATTTTTAAAAATACTCATTTACCTGTGAGTGAGAATGAATAAGAATGAATACAGGCACCCCAGGGCCTCTTGCCTCTGCAGGAGAGCTGCAGAACGCATGCACCACCTTTGTGCATCTGGCTTTTAAGTGGATACTGGGGAATTTAACCCCAGCCGGAAAGCTTTGCAAGCAAGCACCTCTACCAACTGAGCAAGCTCCCCAGTTTTTATTAAATTATAGTAAAATACATATAAGCTTTTCCATCGTGATCATTTTTAAAAATTGTGAGACAGGGCTGGAGGGATGGCTTAACGGTTAAGGCGTTTGCCTGCAAAGCCAAAGGACCCAGGTTCTATTCCCTAGGACCTACGTTAGCCAGATGCACAAGGGGGCGCACGCACCTTGAGTTCCTTTGCAGTAGCTGGAGGCTCTGGGGCGCCCATTCTCTCGCTCTTTCTCTGTCTCTCTCCCCCTCCCTCCCTCTTTCTCTGTCAAATAAACAAATAAAAATAAAGTAAATTGAGAGACAAAGAAAGTGTGTATGGGACACAGCAGGGCCTCCTGCCATTGCAAACACACTTTGGATGCATGCACCACTTATTATATCAGGCCTTATGTGTGCTACTGGGGAATTGAACCTGGGGTGTCAGGCTTTGCAAGCAAGTGCCTTTAACTGCTGATCCATCCCTCCAGCTCCCCTGCGATTTATTTTTATTTATTTATTAGAAATAGAGGGAGAAAGAGAGAGTGGGGATGGGCACGTCAGGGCTTCTAGCCACTGCAAACGAACTCCAGATGCATGTGTCACCATGTGCATCTGGCTTACGTGGGTCCTGGAGAATTGAACCTGGGTCCTTAGGGTTCGCAGGCATGTGCCTTAACCGCTGAGCCATCTCTCCAACCCTTATGCTTTTTAAAAAATATTTTATTTTTATTTATTTGACAAAGAAAGAGGGAGACAGAGAGAGAGAGAGAGAGAGAGAGAGAGAGAGAAGAGAATGGGCACATCAGGGCTTCCAGGCACTGCAAACAAACTGCAGATGCATGCACCCCCTTGTGCATCTGGCTAACGTGCGTCCTGAGGAATCGAACCTTTGGCTTTGCAGGCAAATGCATTAACCGCTAAGCCATCCCTCCAGCCCCAGACCTTTTATGTTTTGCAAATTTAAAACTATAGCCATTAAACATCCTTTCTTACTTCCCCTATCCCTAGCAACCAGAATTCTTCAGTGTCTCTGAAATTGACTAGATACCTTATATAAATGAAGACATACAGTACATTCCTCTCTATGTGTCTTATTCACTTTGCATTCAAGGCTCATCTTTATATCCTGTGACAGGATTTTCTTCCTTTTGAATGCTAATGTTCTATTGTGTGTATACACCACATTTTTTTTCTTGTGTGTGTGTGTTTTTTTAATGTTGTTTTGTTTTTGTTTTTCAAGGCAGGATTTTACTCTAGCCCAGGCTGACCTGGAACTCACTCTGTAGTCCTAGGCTGGCCTCAAATTCACAGTGATCCTCCTACCTCTTGGTTTTGTTTATCTTTTTAATTTATTAGCAATGTATTTATATTTTTTTTTGTTTGTTTATTTATTTGAGAGCGACGGAGAGAAGGAGGCAGAGAGAGAGAGAGAGAGAGAATGGGCGCACCAGAGCTTCCAGCCTCTGTAAACGAACTCCAGATGCGTGCACCCCCTTGTGCATCTGGCTAACGTGGGTCCTGGGGAATTGAGCCTCGAACCGGGGTCCTTAGGCTTCACAGGCAAGCGCTTAACCGCTAAGCCATCTCTCCAGCCCAAGCAATGTATTTATTTGCAAGGAGGGAGAGAGGGAGCAAGAGAGCAAGGATGTGTGTAAGAGAGCTGGCAGGAGAGGGAACATGAGAATTATGGGCGTTCCAGAGCCCACTGCAAAGGAACTGCAAATGCATGGGCCAGTCACTTTGTGCATCTGGGTCTATGAGGGTACTGGGGCATCAAACAAGCAAGTGCCTTTAACCACTGAGCTATCTCTCCAGGCCTGTTTTTATTTTTATTTTTTATTTTTTTGTTTGATGCAGGGTCTTAGCTCATGCTATAGAATTCACTCTGTAGCCCAGGCTGGTCTCAAACTCATTTTGTTTCTCCTACCTCTGCCTTTTGAGCGCTGGGATTAAAGGAGTGAGCCACCATGACTGCCAGTACACCACATTTTCTTTGTGTATTGTTCCTGTATCTTGCCTATTGTGAATAATATTGTGATGCATTTTGGACTGAAGATAATTATTGTGGAGGTTTCAAGGCAGGGTCTCACTCTAGTTCAGGCTGACCTGGTACTCACTCTAGTCCCAGGCTGGCCTTAAACTCACTGCAATCCCCCTACCTCTGCCTCACGAGTGCTGGGATTAAAGGCATGTACCACCAGCAAGAGAATTCTTTTTTTTTTTTTTTTTTTTTCCGAGGTAGGGTCTCACTCTAGCTCAGGCTGACCTGGAATTCACTGTGAACTCTCAGGGTGGCCTCGAACTCAGGGTGATCCTCCCACCTCTGCCTCCTGAGTGCTGGGATTAAAGGCATGCACCACCACGCCTGGCTAAGATAATTCTTTAAACTACTGATTTCAGTTTTTTTAGCTATATATTTGGAACTGCAGAATCATATGGTACTTGTTTTTGTTTTTGTTTGATTGTTTGCTTAATTTGTCGTTCTGGGGTTTGAACCCAGGACTTCTCGAAACTTCATACTGCTTCCATAGTGGCTATATCAGTTTATACAAGAGCTCAAATTTCTCTACATCCTCTTCAATGTTATGGTTTGTAGAGAGTAGTCATCCTAATGAAATGAATTGGTAGTTTTGATTTTCATCTTCCTAATGATTAGTGGTTTGACCATCTTTTTTTTTTTTTTTTTTTTTTGGTTTTTCGAGGTAGGGTCTCACTCTAGCTCAGGCTGACCTGGAATTCACTATGTAGTCTGAGGGTGGCCTCGAACTCATGGTGATCCTCCTACCTCTGCCTCCCAAGTGGTGGGATTAAAGGTGTGCACCACCACACCTGGCTCTTTCTAATTTCTTAATATAGGCACTTAAAACTATATATTTCCCTCTTCGGACTGCCTTCATTGTCCCAACTTTGGTGTCCCAAAGTTTTTGGTATGTTGTGTTATCATTATCATTTGACTCTATGATTTTTTTGATTTTCTCCTTGATTTCTTCTTTGACCCATTCATCATTTAGTTGTGTATTGTTTAGTTTCCATGATTTTGTGTATGCTCCATAGCTTTTCTTGCTATTGATTTGTAGTTTGATCCCACTGTGATCAGATAGAGTGCAAGAAATTATTTCAGTTTTCTGTATTTGTTAATATTTGTTTTGTGTCCTAATAGATGGTCTATTTTAGAAAATGTTCTATGTGCTGCTGAAAAGAATGTATATTCTGCAGCATTTGGATGAAATATTCTATAAATTTCTGTATGTCCATTTGTTCTATGATCTCATTTAATCCAGATGTATCATTGTTTATTTTTTCCCAGGATGACCTGTCAATTGATGAGAGTGGGGTGTTGAAGTCACCCACTACAACTGTGTTTGGTGTTATCTGTGACCTTAGTTCTAATAGTGTTTGTTTGATGAAGTTAGGAGCCCCCATGTTAGGTGCATATATGTTTAGGATTGTAATGTCCTCCTGTTGGAGTGTTACTTTAATCAATATAAAGTGACTTTCCTCATCTTTCCTAACTAATTAATGTTGGACTGAAGTCTACCTTGTCAGATATTAGGATAGCAACCTCTGCTTGCTTTCTAGGCCCATTTGCTTGAAACACCGTTTTCCAACTTTTCTCTCTAAGACAGTGTCCATCCTTTGTGGAAAGGTGAGTTTCTTGGAGGCAGCAAATTGAAGGATCCTGCTGTTTAACCCATTCTGAAAACCTGTGTCTTTTTGTTGGGGCATTGAGGCCATTCACATTAAGAGTTATTATTAAAAAGTGTGTATTTATTTTTGCCATTTTTCTTTTTTGTAGTTCTTCTGGTTTTACCTCTGCTTTCTTGTATTAACTAGTTTTTAAGTATGGTTTATTTTTTCCAGGTTCCTTATATGTGTGTTTTTCTTTCTTTTTAGCATGAAGGATCCTTTCAAGTATTTTCTGTAGAGCTGGTTTTGCCTTCAAATATTTCTTTAGCCTGCTTTTGTTCTGATTCAAGCCTATATACCAGTCTTATTTGGTGGATTTTGTCTTCAAATATTCCTTTAGCCTGCTTTTGTTGTGGAATGTCCTTATTTCTCCATCTATTTGAATGGATAACTTTGCAGGATAAAGCAACCTTGGTTGACAGTTGTTATCTTTCAGAACTTGGAATACATCATTCCAAGCCCTTCTGGATTTGAAAGTTTATGTTGAGTAATCTGCCGTGAACCGGATGGACTTGCCTTTGTATGTGATTTGATTTTTCTCTCTGCTTTCAATATATTTTCATTGGTTTGTGTGTTTGGTAGTTTAATTATAATATGGCGAGGAGAGCTTCTTTCCAGGTTTTGTTCGTTTGGTGTCCTAAAGAATTCCTGTATTGGCATTGGCATCTCTTTCCCAATATGGGGGAAGTTTTGTTCTATGATTTTGTTGAAAATGTCTACTATGCCTTTGGAGTGAAATTCTTCTCCTACTATGCCCTCAATTCTTATGTTTGATATTTTCATAGTATCCCGTCTTGAAATATGTCTTGAAATTCCCCTTCATACTTTCCTATTAGTTTGTCTTTCTCTTTGTTGGACTGTATTAGATCTGCCACCTGGTCTTCTGCTTTAGATATTCTGTCTTCTCCTTCATCCATTTTACTGGTGAGATTTACTACAGAGTTTTTTTTATTTCATTGACTGTGTTCTTCATTGCTAGTAATTCTGACTGGTTTTCTCTATTATTTCTATTTCCTTATTTATATCTTGTATTGACCTCTTTATTTCATTAAATTGGTTTCCTGTGTCTTTGATTCCTTTGATTTCCTCTTTGATTTCTTTGAACATATTTATAATCATTCTTTTGAAATCTTTCTTGGGCATTTCCTCTAACTCATTCTCACTGGAGGTCATTTCTGATGCATTATACTTTTTGGTGGATTTATATTGTCTTGATTTTTTGTGTTTCTTGTGTTATGATGGACATATTTTTGCATCTTGGATTAATTTCCTGCCTGGATTTTCTAATTAGCTGCAGTATTATTAGAAGTATCAATCAATCTGATGTTATATATCTTCAGGGTAGGAGCTTAAGGTGCTATGTGTAGCTTTTAAGACACTCAGAATAAATTCCAAAGTAACCCTAGATGTTGGGTTTGCTTGCTATGAGAGTATTCATGAAGGCTGAATGGAACAAAATACAGGCAGATTCTGAAATTTAACTAAACAATGTACACATTCATTGAAAAACAGCACAGAGTATTTATGCATAAGTAGATGTTATGACTACCAGATCCTCAAACAAAGTCACAGTCACTTAGGATGTGTGTTGCCCCACACCCTTAATCCTGTCAACTAGGAGGCTAAGATTTCTGGTCTGTTGAGGATTCCAAGTCAGCTTGTGACCATGTAAAACCCTTCCCTAATGAATGACAGAAGAGGAAACAGAGGCACTATAAATCAGGAAGCAACAAGTGACACGCCCAAAATAGAGCTTATTTAAGCATGGCAAATCCAACCATCCATTAGACTTAACATATAATTTATACTGACATGGAATGCGCAATTAACACTTCTGATTCAAGCCTATATACCAGTCTTATTTCGTGGGTACTGACTTGGTGTAATCCCAGTTATCTTTTGGGATGGTATTGGTACCAATTATACTGAGCTCCTGCTTGCATCCCTCTGTTGCACTGTGGGTTCAGGTAGGCTGGCTGGGTTGCTGGATTGCTGCTCTGATGGCCTATCGGGTGCCGTGTAGGTGAGCTCCCTTCCCTGGGTCTCTGGTGCTTGCTGGCACTTATGCTGGCGGTGGGGGAGGGGAGGCAGTGGATAGTGGCTCATGTTTTCCCGCTGGTCCTCGTCTTTCTCAAGAGCTGCTCCTCCATTCTTCCATGTTGTCTTCCCCTTATGTTTCTTGAGTTTGCGAGGAGCTCCGGTGTGAGTGGAAAGTCTCCTCACCTGGCTTTTCCTGTGGGCCAAGGTGAGCCTTGAGGCTGTGGCCATGTGGACCTGGTTCTGCCTCTGGTGCAGCTGTTTCTGCCTGCTTTTGTGGGCTCTAGATGCTCTGGATCTCTCCTACTTCCCTGCTGCAGTTGATAACTTCTTAAACACCTCGCTTTTTTAGTAGAGTGTATTTTGCTGGTTTTTTTTTTTTTTTAACCGGAAGCCCTGTAAGGACTCTATTTATTTATTTTTATTTATTTATTTATTTATTTTTTTGAGAGAGAAAAGTAGATAGGTAGAGAGATAGGTAGACAGGGACAGAGAGAGAAAGAGAAAAATATGGGTGCTCCAGGGCCTTCAGCTGCTGCAAATTCACGACTTTGTGCATCTGGCTTATGTGGGTCCTGGGGAATTGAACCTGGGTCCTTTGGTTTTGCAGGTATGTGCCTTAACCACTAAGCCATTCCTCCAGCTGTGTGTAAGGGTTTCTATAGTGGCTATTTATTTTATCTTTAAAAAAATTTTTTTTTCCTGGTAGGGTCTTGCTCTACCCTAGGTTGCCCTGGAATTCAGTATGTAATCTTAGGCTGGTCTTGAGCTTATAGCAGTCCTCCTACCTTGGCCTTCTGAGTGTTCGGATTAAAGGCATGCCCCACTACACCTGGCTTATAGTGGTTATTTTTTGTGTCATTGGCTGTGATTCTACAGACAAGAACTATATGAACCCAACTTAATAACACATAAGAGAGCCAAGGTTGTTACTGCCCCTTTAGGTCCAGTATTACTTGTCACAAAGGAAATATAAGAAGTGTGGGAGCAAGGTCTATTTGAAAGGGTAAAAGCAAAGCCAGACGTGGTGGTGCACGCCTTTAATCCCAGCCCTCACAAAGCAGAGGTAGGAGGATTGCCGAGAGTTCGAGGCCACCCTGAGACTACATAGTGAATTCCAGGTCAGCCTGGGCTAGCGTGAGACCCTACCTTGAAAAACCAAAGGAAAAAAAGAGAGAGAGAGAGTAAAAGCAGACAGGGTTCTAGAGCCCCTCCTTTGTAATTTAGGCCTGAAATTGTTAATTGTGCTTTTGGTTGAACTGGGCAAAATAAAGAGGAAGAGAGAATCCTCCTACATGCCAGCAACATGCCTCTAGAAAGTAGTTGAACCTGGTGGTCAATTACTCTGGAAAAAAAATAGCTAGTGGGTAATTATGCTAAAACCAAAATTATCTTTTTCGAGTATAGCAGATGTGCCTCAGCTTCCAGATGGATCTTAGCAGCTAGTTCTTCCCAACAGGAAGAAAGCTTTCATTATTTCGGGGAGCATTTGGTGGCTAACATCCTGACTGGCTATTTTGGGGACACGGCCTAGCTAAAATGACAAATTTTTCAGCAACAATAGTAAGTTCTTTTACAATAGGTATAGACCGTTAGTACTTGTAGCTTCTTATCCTTTGATTTTTTTTTTTTTTGACACAGGGTTTTTCTCTAGCTCAGGCTGACCTGGAATTCACTATGTAGTCTCAGGGTGTACTCAAACTCATAGCGATCCTCCTATCTTTGCCTTACAAGTGCTGGGATTAAGGGCATGTACCACCACACCCAGCACCTTCTTACTCTTTGATTGATTAGTTAACACTGCCAGACATGAAAGGTAAATAATGTGCTTCCACCCATGTGAAAGATCTCAAATAGGCAAACACATAGACACAAGAAGTGAGAAGTCAGCAGAAGCTGGGAAAGTAGGAGTCATTATTTAATCATTAGTCTTTCTGTTTGACATGATGATAGCAATGGTTACATGCTGTTGGATGTAATGATATAAAAATGGTAGAAAGGGAAAATTGTTTTAAGTTATTGACAGCTTCCATAATTGTTAACAATATCCCATGGTAATTCCCTCCCCCAATTTCCCCTTTGAAACTCCACTGTCCATCATATCCCCTCCCCCTCTCAATCAGTCTCTCTTTTATTTTCATGTCATGATCTTTTCCTCCTATTATGATAGTCTTATGTAGGTAGTGTCAGGCACTGTGAGGTCATGGATATCCAGGCCATTTTGTGTCTGGAGGAGCAAGTTGTAAGGAGTCCTACCCATCCTTTGGCTCTTACATTCTTTCCGCCACCTATTCCACAATGGACCTGAGCCTTGGAAGGTGTGATAGAGATGTTTCAGTGTTGAGCACTCCTCTGTCACTTCTTCTTAGCACCATGGTGTCTTCTGAGTCATCCCAAGGTCACTGCCGTCTGAAAAGAGAAGGTTCTCTAACCAGAAGTGAGTAGCATTAATATATGGGTATGAACATTAAGAGAAGTGCTTATTGAGCAGTTTGGTGAGCATAGTATATACATTTAGCCAGACAGCAGCAGACGTTACACCACTAGGTTTTTAGTATCAGGGATGTATTCCCTCCAGGGAGTGGGCCTCCAATCCAATTAGAGAGCGTTTGTTTGGTTTCCCCCATAACAGACATGCCACTATTGCACCTGTTGGCTCATTTGACCTGGCTGACCAAATATAAGGCTTGTAGTGTCCACTGTATCTTCACTGGTGGTATCTCTCTCTCTCTCTCTCTCTCTCTGTCTCTCTCTCTCTCTCTCATTGAACTGCATGCAGCGTGGCTTTTTCCAGCTTTCTGTCAGCTGGTCTACATGCAGGAGGTTTTCAACTCAGCTACAGCAGAATTTCTCAGTAACCTTGCAGTCCAAGTATGTGGAGTCTTCAGCAATAGGGTCTTACCATCTATTCCTGGTAGGAAACCAAGGGCCTCGGCAATGGCCTGTAATGTTTTGGGGGCATCAGGGACCTCCATGGCCAACAACTCACTGGAAGGTATCCCATCTCTGGCACTGAAGGAAGGGAAACTTTTTTTAAATCTAAGAAACATATTCTCTTATAGTTGTAGAGTTTAAAGGTCTCAAATCCAAGTGTCATTGGTATTAGTTCTTTTTGGAGGCTGTGGGAGATAATGTGTTCCTTGCCTCCTTAGCTTCTGGAATCCCAGCCATCCTTGGAGCTATGAAGCTTATAGAGATCCTTCAGTCCCTTCTCTGCTCTGTCTTTGTATGGCATTCTCCTCTCTGTTTCTATGTCTCAGTTTATGTCTTCTAAGTATGCCAGTCCTACTGTATTAGCCCCACTCCCATCCAGTATGACCTTATCTTTTCTTGATTGTATCTGCAAAGTTTCTCTTTCTAACACTTACAATTCTGGTCTACATGCAGATTTACAGAACCTGATTCAGCCTAGTACGTGGCTGGCATTGTCATTGATAAAACCTTACAGTGAGTCGAAAAGGATATTGATAACAAAAGTTTCTCAGAAAAACCATGTGTGCTGAGATTGAAGGCGTGCACCACCATGCCTGGCTCCCCACTTGATTTTTTTGAGACCAAGTTTCATTATGTAGCCTAGCTGGCCTGGAGCTCACTGTAGCCTAGGCTAGCCACAATCTGACTTTAACCTCCTGAATTTACCTGATTTTTCATGCATTTCAAAGTATATTCTAGATATCAGGATAGTTCTGCCTAAACACTTCAGCATAGAAATTATTGCTAGACATTAGTATTTATTTAGGGCTTGTTTTGTTTGGATTTTTTTTTTTTTTTGTGGTACTAGGAATTGAACCTAACACATGTAATTGAACTCCAGACGTTTCCGCCACCTAGTGGGCATGTGCAACTTTGTGCTTGCTTCACCTTTGTGTGTCTGGCTAATGTGGGATCTGGAGAGTAGAACATGTGTCCTTAGGCTTTGTAGGGAAGCACCTTAACCACTAAGTCATCTCTCAGTCCCCCAAGCCCTTTTTAAACGTTGTGTGTGTGTGTCTGTGTGTGTGTGTAGTCGAGGTAGAGAGAGAGAGAATGGGCAAACCAGGGCCTCTACCTGCTGCAAACAAACTCCACACACATGTGCCACCTTGCTTGTGTGGGACCTGGAGAATCAAACCTGGGTCCTTAGCCTTCATAGGAAAGCATCTTAACCACTAAGCCAATTCTCCAGCTGTATATGTGTATTTTTGAGATAGGGTCTCATGTAGCTCAGGCTGGCCTGAAATTTACTGTATATCCAAGGATGACATTGAACTCTTTTTTTTATTTTTTATTTTTTTAAAAAACTCTTTTTTTGTTTATTTATTTGAGAGAGACAGACAGAGAAAGAGGGAGAGAGAGAATGGGCACGCCAGGGCCTCCAGCCACCACAAACGAACTCCAGACGCGTGCACCCCCTTGTGCATCTGGCTAACGTGGGTCCTGGGGAACCAAGCCTCGAACCAGGGTCCTCAGGCTTCACAGGCAAGTGCTTAACCGCTAAGCCATCTCTCCAGCCCCTGAACTCTTTTTTTATACTTTAAAAAAATTATTTATTCGCAAGCAGTGAGAGAGATAGACACAGAGAGAATGGGCATGCTAGGGCCTCTAGCCACTGCAAATGAACTCTAGATGCATGTGCCCCTTGTGCATCTGGCTTACGTGGGTCCTGGGGAATCGAACCTGGGTCCTTTGGCTTCCCTGGCAAATGCCTTAACTGCTAAGCCATTTCTCCAGCCCGACATTGAACTCTTGATCCTCCTACCTTCACCTCCTGTGTTCTGGGATTACAGGAAATACACATTATCACTCCTAGGTAATGCAGTGCTGGGGATTGAATTCTAGACCTCTTGCTTATATGCCAACACTATTAAACTGAGCTACATCCTCAGCTCTTTTTTTTTTTTTTTTTCGAGGTAGGGTTTCACTCTAGCTCAGGCTGACCTGAAATTTCACTATGTAGTCTCAGGGTGCCCTCAAACTCATGGCAATCCTCCTACCTCTGCCTCTCAAGTGCTAGGATTAAAGGTGTGTGCCACCACGCCTGGCTCTTGTTTTTTTTTTAATATATAAAATGCTTATTACTGTTTGGTCTGGTGTTCGGGAGGGCACTCTACCCTAGCAGACTAATCATGTAGCTGTGAAGAGGTGGTAGTAGGTGGGCTGGCTGCTGCCTGTTCTACCCTGCATATCTCAGAGCAGGTCAGGACCTTCATGATGGTTGACAGAGAGCTGGTATTATTTCTGCCCCAGCATGCTGCAAGAACCTATGTGATTTCTATAGCATGGACTACTCTGCTCTTCCAGGGCTCTATCTGCACATGCGAACACACGGTTCAGTCTCTGGAAAGCACTGTAGAGTATAGCTGCATCTGCCAGGTTCAAGAAAGGCTTTAAAATATTGTTATTTATTTATCTGTAAGCAGAGCGAAGGGGGTGGACACACCAGAGCCTCCTGCCACTGCAATCAAACTCCAGATGTATGTGCCACCCAGAATCTGGCTTTATGTATGCATTGGGGAATTGAACCCAGGCTGTCAGGCATTGGAAGCAAGTGTCCTTAACTGCTGAACCATCTCTCTAGCCCCCCAAACGACTTTTTTGAGAGCTGGGCATGGTGGCTCATGCCTTTAATCCCAGCACTTGGGAGGCAGAGGTAGGAGATTCACTGTGAGTTCAAGGCCACCCTGAGACTACAGAGTGAATTCCAGGTAAGCCTGGGCTAGAGTGAGACCCTACCTCGAAAAACCAAAAAGAGAAGACTTTTTCACATTTGCTTGCTTCCAGATCTTCCTCTCTCCCCCATTCCAAGTACCTATACCCAGATCTACTTTACTACATTCTGAGGGACTCTTCCCTAAACACCGTGAAAAGAACCCATGAGGCATTAGCATCAGGGCTCCCACCTTCTCAAATGCTGAGTCAAGAATTTCAGAAACAACAAAAAGACTGACAGGTGGCAGGGCCATAATATCAGTCAGCATACATAGCCAATCAGCTGCCTTCCTATAGGTAGGTCAGATACGCTGCAGCCAGTAGGCCTGGGCACACACCATCCTCTAGGACACTCCAGCAGGGTAAGGAACCTCCTGAGATGGCATCTGTAATTCTGCTCCTGCAAGGTGGCTTCTGAGTCCCCTCTCAGAATGGGGACTCTCTAAAAGTAGGACTTGTGTCCCCCTCTGACCACACAGCCCTGGGGGGGGGTAACACTGTATTTCCACTCTCCTCTGAAGTATGTCTCCATAGTTAGATTAGGGCTCCCACTTCTGAATATACATACTCTGGAAGTTCAAAAAGAGCCCTGCACATGGAATGTGGTGCTTGCTCACTAAGATGAGGCCAAGTGCTCATCTACATTGGCCTCCAGAAGTACCAGGGAGCACTGTGACTGACTACCCTAAACGGCCTGCATCAGTTGTTCAGTTGTAGGTGGCAGAGGCCCAGCTAGGGGTGAATCAAACCACGCCTCTCTCCCACCCTCTTATTCACCTTGCTCAGAGTTGGGACTGAATGGGTTAATCCAGTTTCTTGTCTACTGGTGCCAGTTCTTGAAGGGCTCTAGACGCTCAGAAGTTGTTCAGAATTCTGTCAGGTCTGGGTTCACTTTTCACTTCTAGACATCTACCCGTAGCCAGTCGAACCCCAACCTGGGCAATAGGTGGGATAAATACCCAGGAACATTTGGCCAGTGGCATGTAGAATGGCTGCAGGGTTTCAGCTCCCATCCCTACTGGTCAGCACCCCAAAGCCATTGATGATGACATAGCAAGTCTGTGCAAGTATATAAGACCAGGGAAGTGAAATCCCAGTCATAAATTTCAGATCAGATTTCTCCTGGCTGCCCAGAGCATAGAATTGCCCACCTCTACACATCTCATTGTTTCTCTTTTCTATTCCAAGTGTGGTGGGTAGGTGGAGCAGAGATAAATAAATAAATATTTAAAAAAGAATTATCTAAGAGCAACAGAGGGGGAGAGAGAGAGAGAGAATGGGCACACCAGGGCCTCCAGCCAGTGCAAATGAATTCGATACATGTGCCACTTTGTGCATCTATCTGGCTTACATGGGTACAGGGGAATTGAGCTTCGAATCTGGATTTTTAGGCTTCATAGGCAAGTGCTTAACCACTAAGCCATCTCTCCAGCCCCCAGATAATTCTTTATGCTAAAGTAGAAATTGAGGTTCAGAGAAATTAAAAAAAAATTGGGGGCTGGTAAAATTGCTTAACAGTTAAGGTGCTTGTCTGCAAAGTTTAAGGACCTGGGGTTTGATTTCCCCAGTACCCATGTACAGCCAGATGCACAAGGTGGCACAAGTGTTTAGAGTTCGTTTGCAGTGGCTAGAGGCCCTGGTGTGCCCGTTCTCTCCCTCCCTTCTTCTCTGTCTCTCTCTCTCATAAATAAATAAATAAAATAGTTTTTTAAAAAAGAAAGAAAATTGTCCATGGTCCTAAAAAAGTAAGTGGCAGAATCCATACCCCACACATTGCCACCTCCTTCACCAGTCATTTGGTGGCTAAGCCCAGGGGTCTTAACTCTATAGAGTATAGAATTTATTTCAATTAAAAAATAGCACCACTGATCTCACTATCCTGTTCACACATTTGCCTCCCTTTTGGACTGACAGTCCCTTCCTTGAAAGTAGTGCCTTAGTCCAAACTCACCTCCAAGCCTGCAGTGTCTGGCACAGGTTCTCACTTTTTTTTTTTTTTAAGTAGATCCCAGGCTGACCTGGAATTCATCTGTACTCTCAGGCTGGCCTCAAACTCACAGCAATCCTCCTATCTCAGTCTCCCAAATGTTGGGATTAATGGCATGCACCACCACACCCAGCAACTTCTGACATTTGCAGACTTAAATGCTGCACTAATATTACATTTCATAAAATCGGATGGGTAGACCAGATTGTTTTTGGAGACTGTATGGTCTGCTGTTGGGAGATATTCTCCAAGGTCTGTTTCAGTTAAGGATTCTAGGGTTCTGGTCTCATTGGTATGTTGTGGTGAGACTTTGAGAAAAGGCTGTTTCACAGTTAGACTGGCATTTTTGGATTTGGGGAAGAAAAGCACAAGTAAAATCCCATTTTTCTCACATGATAACAAGGGTCCTGTTATGGTTTGGATGTGAAGTGCCCCTACAAAAGGATCCTTTACAAATTTTTTTTTGTTTTGTTTTTTGTTTTTTCGAGGTAGGGTCTCACTCTAGCCCAGGCTGACCTGGAATTTACTGTGTAGTCTCAGGGTGGCCTTGAACTCTCAGCGATCCTCCTACCTCTGCCTCCCTGAGTGCTGGGATTAAAGGCGTGCGCCACCACGCCCGGCTAAAAAAAAAAGTTTTTTTTTTGTTTTATTTTTTGAAGTAGGGTCTCACTCTAGCTCAGGCTGACCTAGAACACATTTTGTAGTCCCATGCTGGGCTTGAACTCACAGTAATCCTGCCTCTGCCTCCCTAGTGCTAGGATTAAAGATGTGAGCCACCATGCCTGGCTTAAATATGTGTATTTATTTATTTAATTTGCAAGCAGAAAGAGACAGAGAATGGGTTGCTAGGGCCTCTAGCTGCTGAAAACGAACTCCAGATTGCATGTGCTACTTTGTACATCTTGTTTTTTTTTTGTAGGTACTCGGGAAATGAGCACAGGCCATCAGGCTTTGCCAGCAAGCACTTTTAACTGCCCAGCCCCTTTATTAGCGTATTTATAAATTATAATTATTAACACATATTAACAATACAAATTGATGGGATTCATTGACCTTTGCATGCATACATATATCTTGATCATGTTTGGCCACTATTTTGTGTGATTTTTTTTTTTTTCGGTGCTGAGTACCGAACACAGGGTCTTGCGCTTGCTAGGTGTTGCAGTCAAGTTCGCATTGCTGGTAGAAATCACTCAACCAGGGCTGAAAGGATGGCTTAGTGGTTAAGGCATTTGCCTGTAAAACCAAAGGACCCAGGTTCTATTCCCCAGGACCCACGTTAGCCAGATGCACAAGGGGGCACTTGCATCTGGAGTTCGTTTGCACTGGCTGGAGGCCCTGGCATGCCCTTTCTCTGTCATATAAATAAATAAATGAATAAATAAAATATTTAAAAAAAGAAATCACCCAACCAAGAGTAGCTTGTGGGAAAAAGAGGTTTATTTTGGCTTACAGGCTCGAGGAGAAGTTCCACGATGGCAGGGGAAAACAATGGTATAAGCAGAGGGTGGGCATCACCCCCTGGCCAACATAAGGGGGGGGCCAGGAGAGTGTGCCAAACACTGGCATGGGGAAACTGACTGTAACACCCATAAGCCCGCCCCCAACAATACACTTCCTCCAGGAGGCGTTAATTCCCAAATCTCCATCAGCTGGGAACCCAGAATTCAGAACACCTAAGTTTATGGGGGACACCTGAATCAAATCACCACACTAGGCAAGTGCTCCTCCACTGAGCTAAATCCCCAACCCTCACTTTTTTTGTTGTTTTTTTTTAAACTTTATTTATTTATTGAGGAGAGAGAGAGAGAGAGAGGAAGAGGCAAAGAGAGAGAGAATCTGTTTGCCAGAGCCTCCAGCCACTGCAAACGAACTCCAGATGCATGCGTCCCCTTGTTCATCTGGCTTATGTGGGTCCTGGGGATTTGAACCGAAGTCCTTTGTCTTTGCAGGCAAGCACCTTAACTGCTAAGCCATCTCTCCAGCTCCCAACCCTCACTTTTTTAATTAAAATATTTTAAAAATATTTTATTTATTTCAGAGGGAGGCAAATATATATAGAGAGAGAATGGCCATGCCAGTGCCTCCAGCCACTGCAAAAGAACTCCAGATGCATACACCACTTTGTACATGTGGTTTTACGTGGATACTAGGGAATCAAACCTAGGTCCTTTGGCTTTGCAGGCAAGCACCTTAACTGCTAAGACATCTCTCTAGCCCTGCTCACTGTTTTTATATCCTCTCTTCCCCCTTCCTCTCCTTTCCCAATCCCCCTCCCTCTGTCTAATAGCCAGTCCATAATGTCTGTTTAACCTTCAAGTCATTTTATTGGATTTATTTTTCCTTATGAGATATATGGTACTTTCTGCATCCAACTAACTTTGCTGCAACAGAGAGGATCTCAGGGCTGAGGATATAACCCATAGGTAGAGCACTTCCTAGCATGTACAAAGCCCTATTTTATAACTGTTGCGTAGTCCTTAACTTTTGTGGCTTGATAATTTTTTTAGATTTATTTATATTTATTTGAGACAGAAAGAGGGGTGAGGGAGAGAGAGAGTGAGAATGGGCGCACCGGGGCCTCTACCCACTGCAAATGAACTCCAGACACGTGCACCACCATGTACATCTGGCGTACGTGGGACCTGGAGAATCGAACCTGGGTCCTTAGGCTCTGCAGGCATACACCTTAACTGCTAAGCCATCTCTTCAGCCCAATAGTGGTTTTGAAGTAGGATCTTGCTCTAGCCCAGGCTGACCTGGAATTCACTATGGAGTCTCAGGGTAGCCTCAAACTCACAGCGATCCTCTGCCTTCCGAGTGCTGGGGTTATAGGTGTGCACCACCACGCCAGTCTCCTAGCTTCTTTTTCTTTCTTTTTTTTTTTTTTTTCCCTGGGGACATAGTCTGGCTCTGTATCCCAAGCTGGCTTAGAACTCTGATATTCTTGCCACAGCCTCCCAAATGCTTGGATAAAAGGTGTATAACATTTTCTGTGCTAATCTTCCTGCCTTGAATTCAGGATATTAAAAGCTCAACTATAGCACTGGTACTGTAGCTCAACTGGTAGAGTGCTTGCTTAACATGCACAAAGCCCTAGGTTCAGTCCTCAGTACTCTATAAAACTAGGCACGGTAGTACATAACTGAAGTCCTTGTACTTGGGTAATGGAGTCTGGAGTATCAGAAGCTCAAGGTTATCCTTAGCTACATAGTGCATTTGAGACCAGCCTAGGATACATGAGACCCTATCACCAAGAAATAACAAACCAAATGGACTCTAAAGCTTTCTTCTTAGTTTTATTTTTTGTTTTTTTTTTGAGGTAGGGTAGCCAAGGCTGACCTGGAATTCATGATGTAGTCTTAGGATGGCCTTGAACTCAAAGCAGTTTCATACCTCAGCCTCCTGAGTGCTGGTTTTAAAGGTGTGTGCCACCACACCTGGACCTAAAGCTTTTTTAGACTGAATGTTCAATGTGTATCTATCTGTTCTTGTTTGTGTGTGTGTAGGCACAAATGCATGTGCATGTGCTTACACACATGTAATTTTTCTTTGCTTCTCTCTGTGAATCCAGAACTTTGTACATGTCAAATACATACTACCACTGAGCTACATCACTGGTCCCATGTTAATATTTTTTTTTCCTTTTAAAAATAGATATATAAAAGAAGCCAAAGAAGCAACTAAAAATGGAGATTTGGAAGAAGCATTGAAACTTTTCAATTTGGCAAAGGACATTTGTCCCACCCAAAAGGTGATGAGTAGAATCCAGAAATTACAGGAAGCTTTGGAGCAATTGGCAGAAGAAGGTGATGACTTCACAGATGTGTGCAACTCTGGCCTGCTCCTTTATCGAGAACTACACAAGCAACTCTTTGAGCACCAAAAGGAAGGCATAGCCTTTCTGTATGGTCTGTATAAGGATGGACGAAAGGGGGGTATTTTGGCAGATGATATGGGATTGGGGAAGACTGTTCAAATTATTGCTTTTCTATCTGGTATGTTTGATGCTTCACTTGTGAATCACGTGCTGTTGATCATGCCAACCAATCTCATTAGCACATGGATCAAAGAATTTTCCAAGTGGACTCCTGGAATGAGAGTCAAAACCTTTCATGGCCCTAGCAAAGATGAGCGCACCAGAAACCTGAGACGGATTCAGGATAGGAATGGTGTCATTATCACCACCTACCAAATGTTAATCAATAATTGGCAACAACTTTCCAGTTTTAATGACCAAAAGTTTGTGTGGGACTATGTCATCCTTGATGAAGCACATAAAATCAAAAGCTCATCTACTAAGTCGGCAATCTGTGCTCGTGCCATCCCTGCAAGGAATCGTCTCCTCCTTACAGGAACCCCAATCCAGAATAATCTGCAAGAACTTTGGTCCTTGTTTGATTTTGCTTGCCAAGGGTCCTTGCTAGGAACATTAAAAACTTTCAAAATGGAATATGAAAATCCCATCATTAGAGCAAGAGAGAAGGATGCTACTCCAGGGGAAAAAGCCTTGGGATTTAAGATATCTGAAAACTTAATGGAGATCATAAAACCATATTTTCTCAGGAGGACTAAAGAAGAAGTACAGAAGAAACAGTCAGACAACCCAGAAGTTGGACCTAGTGAAAAGAGTCCAGGTGTTATTGCTAGCTATGAAATGCCTTCCCTTACCAGGAAAAACGATTTCATCATTTGGATACGTCTTGTTCCTTTACAAGAGGAAATTTACAGGAAATTCGTGTCTCTAGATCACATCAAGGAGTTGTTAATGGAGACCCGCTCACCTCTGGCTGAGCTAGGTGTCTTAAAGAAGCTTTGTGATCATCCTAGGCTGCTATCTGCACGGGCTTGCCAGCTGCTAAATCTAGGGACTGTCAAATTCTCTGCTCAAGATGAAAGTGAGGAGGAAGATTCCTCAACTATGAATAGCATTGATCATATATCTGATGATAGACTGATGGAAGAATCTGGAAAGATGATTTTCTTAATGGCCCTGCTAAAGAGACTTAAATATGAAGGACATCAAACTCTGGTGTTTTCCCAATCAAGACAAATTCTCAACATCATTGAACGCCTCTTAAAGAATAGGCACTTTAAGACACTGCGAATTGATGGTACAATTACCCATCTTTGGGAACGTGAAAAAAGAATTCAGTTATTCCAGCAAAATAAAGAATACTCTGTCTTTCTGCTTACCACTCAAGTAGGTGGTGTCGGCCTAACGTTAACTGCTGCAACCAGAGTGATCATTTTTGATCCCAGCTGGAATCCTGCCACTGATGCTCAGGCTGTGGATAGAGTTTACCGAATTGGACAAAAAGAGAATGTTGTGGTTTATAGGCTAATCACTTGTGGGACTGTAGAGGAAAAAATATACAGAAGACAAGTTTTCAAGGACTCATTAATCAGACAGACTACTGGTGATAAAAAGAACCCATTTCGCTATTTCAGTAAACAAGAATTAAGAGAGCTCTTCACAATTGAGGATTTTCAGAACTCTGCAACCCAATTACAGCTTCAGTGTCTGCATGCTGCTCAGAGAAGATCTGATGAGAAACTAGATGACCATATTGCTTATCTGCACTCTGTGGGCATAGCCGGAATCTCAGACCATGATTTGATGTACACACATGATCTCTCTGTTAAAGAAGAGCTTAATGTGATAGAAGAATCTCAGTATATTCAACAGAGAGTTCAGAAAGCTCAATTCCTTGTTGAATTTGAGTCTCACAATAAAATGGAAAGACCAGAAACTGGAAATGAGGAGGCCTGGCTTAGAGCATCTGTACTTCCTTCTCAAGTAAAGAAATGCCCTGAAGTGAAGAAGCCAGAGCATCGGCCTTCACCTCTCATAACTTCTCATCTTACCCAGGAAGAAGATATCAGTTTTCAAATGGCAAATGTAAGCATTGATAATCAGTCCAGAGAGAGTGAGTCACAAGATCTCCCCAGGGTAGAGATGAGTGGTGCTGTGCTGCAAGATGTTAGGCACCAACATGAAAATATATTTGATGCTGATTCTGTAACTGTACTCAAGGGGTTTGAAAGTGTAGGAGGAATTTGGACTGACTCTTCATTGGGAACAGCAAACATGTTTGCAACTGAAAATGAAACCATGCAAAAGAAGGCATTACAAGAGGCACCTAAACAAGCGGATGTACAAGAGAACCTCCTGGGAAGTTTCAGTTATTTACCTAGCCCAGGAAAAGCTGATCTTGGGCCAAATCTAGATCTACAGGATGATGAGAGTTTATATCATTGCAATCCTCAGCCCATTAATCTTATAGATGATGCTGAAAACATAGAATCAAATGTATCTGTTATTGAAATAGCTGATAACTTGTCAGCATCCCACAGTGCACTGCAGGGTGCTCAGGCAAATGAGGCCAATTTACAGGAGGGTGCTTTAGCATCTTCAGTGCAATATGCATGTGATTTCAATCTTTTCCTGGAAGACTCTGCAGACAGTAGATACAATCTCTGTGGCCAGTCTTTGGAGCATGTTGAGAAAGAAAACATCTTGAGTGACTCTGCAACTAATCTCAGAGCAGAGTCAGTGCATAATCTGAGTTTGGATTCTTCTAAGAATGATGAACCAGAAGAAGTAGTTAGCATTAAAAATAGAAACAAAGCTAGAAGGATTGTCTCAGATGATGAAGATGAGGATGATTCATGTAAAGGTACGTCTGGCCCAAGTTCATTCAGCATATCTCCCTTTCTATTCTCATCTCTGAAACAATTTGATGCTTCAACTCCAAAAGATGATACCAGTCCATCTGGAAGGTTCTTCTCACCTAAACTAGCTGACATTGTAAATAAGTCTGTGTACTCTAGGAGATCTCTGGCCTCTAGGAGGTCTCTGATCAATGTGGTCTTAGACCACATAGAAGATTTGGAGGAAAAGCTTGATGACAGCAGCGAAGCAGAGTCCACTCAAGATCATTCGGAGGAGGAAGAGAGCAGTGATGAAACTGCGGAGCACACACAGGAGGAGCCCTCTGGAGAAATACCGACTTCAGAAAGCAAGCCCAGAAGCCCAACTATGTCTGAGCCTAGTCTTCAGGCCCTACAGGCCTCCCCTGAAGTTTTGTCCAGTGAGCCTTTGGTTGAGTCTCCCCAGGATAAGTCAGCAGAGGCTGCCACTGACTATGAGACTCTTGTAGCTCGTGGAAAAGAACTGAAAGAATGTGGAAAGATACAGGAGGCTCTAAGCTGCTTAGTTAAGGCACTTGACATAAAAAGTGCAGATCCTGAAGTCATGCTCATGACTTTAGATTTGTATAAACAACTTAGTAACACTTGAGAACTTTATAACCTCCTTATTCTATTTTAAGATGCAACTGAATATAAAGCAATTTTTGTTTCCATAATTGGATTCTTTGGGAGCATGAAGTGTTTTTACTCAGAGCAAGAAAGATCTCCAAAAGCAAGTCCTGTCTCTGAGCCTTGGTTCCTGTCCCCTTCCCTAATCTATTCAGATTTCTGACCACTAGGTTAACATTTCTTAACTTGAATATTCTTATGTTTTTTTTTCTTTTAAGAATATTCTGCAAACTTTCATAACTGTGGGTTTTTGAAGTTTTACATTTTCTAAAGACGTTTTTGTAAAAACTAGCTACTAATTTTACTGTGAAAGTGACCATCTTGTCTGTCAGCTCAGATAAGAAAATTAAAGTTATTTTTCTCAAACGTTTTCTTTTCCCTTCACTTTCTTTCACTGAGATGAAACTGCAGATGTATACAGAAGCTCTAGCTCAGCCAGGAGCTTATCATTAGCTTTCCAGATCTAAGACATCCCTATTAATATGTTTATGCTTTCAGCTTAACACAGCTGTGCTGGCACTATTTAGTCATTAATTATTAACTGTATTGGTTACCTTTCTTGATGCTGCAACAAATTCCTAACAACGTAACAGAGGAAGAATTTTAGTTGGAGGGATAAAGTCCATTGTGGTAGGGAAGGCATGGTGACAGGAGTTTGAGACACCTGGTCACATTGCATCTACTATTAGGAAGCAGATGATGAATGTTGGTGCTCAAGCTTTTTATTATTATTTTTTAATCGATTTTATTAATTTTAGAGAAAGAGGAAGATAGATAGAGAATGGGCACACCAGAGCCTTCAGTTGCTGCAAATGAACTTCAGACACACATGCCACCTTGTGCATCTGACTTACGTGGGTCCTGGGGAACTGAACCTTGGTCCTCTGGCTTCACCGGCAAGTGCCTTAACCGCTAAGCCATCCCTCCAGCCCTCAAGCTTTTTATTTTTAATTTTTATACATTTTATTTATTTAAGAGAGAGAAAGAGGGAGAGAGAATGGCCATGCCAGGCCCTCCAGCCACTGCAAATGAACTCCAGATGCATGTGCCCCCTTATGCATATGGCTCACATGGGTTCTGGAGAGTCAAACTGGGATCCTTTGGCTTTGCAGGCAAACAACAGCTAAGCCATCTCTCCAGCCCTATATTTTACTTTTATTTCATTTATTTTCTAGAGAGAGAGAGAGAGAGAGAGAATTGGCATGCTAGGGCCTCTAGCCATTGCAAACGAACTCTAGAATACACACCACCATGTGCATCTGGCTTACGTGGGCACTGGGGAATTGAGTCTGGGTCCTTGTACTTCACAAGGGCCTTAACCACTAAGTCATCTCTCCAGCTATATATATATATATATATATATGTATATATATATATGTATATATATATATATATATATGTATGTATATATATATATATATTTGCACACATAGATAAAGAAAGAGAATGGGTGTACCAGGGCCTTCAGCCACTGCAACACTCCACACACATGTGGCACTTTGTGTATCTGGCTTTAATGTGGGTACTGGGGAATGGAACCCAGGTCGTTGCGTTTTGCAGGCAAGCACCTTAACCACTAAGCAATTTCTCTAGCCCCTCAAGCTTTTATTTTTCACAACCCAGGACCTCCATTCCATGGGATGATGCAACCCACAGTTAGGGCAGGACCTCAGCCCATGGAATCATGTTCCCCACAGTTAGGGTAAGTGTTCCTACCTCAGTTAACCTAACCTAGAAACTCCATGGACAAATCCAGAGGTTTGTTTCCAGTGTGATTCTAAAGCCCATCAAGTTGACTACATTAACCATCAAACTTGGCTTGGTTCCCCCCCCCCCATTTTTGGGAGGGGTTTCAAGGTAGGGTTTCACTCTAGTCCACCTGACCTGGAATTCACTATGTAGTCTCAGGGTGGCCTCAAACTCACAGCAGTCCTACCTCTGCCTCCCCAGTGCTGGAATTAAAGGCTTGTGCCACCACGCCTGGCGGTTTTCCCTTTCTTTTAAAAATATTTTTATTTATTTGACATGGGGGGTGAGAGAGAGAGAGAGAGAATGGGTGCGCCAGAGCCTCCAGCCACTGCAAACAAACTACAGACACATGTGCCCCTTGTGCATCTGGCTAATGTGGGTTCTGGGGAATCAAACCAGGGTCCTTTGGCTTTGCAGGCAAACGCCTTAACTGCTAAGCCATCCCTCCAGCCCGGTTTCCACTTTCTTTAAGCCAGTTATGTTTGACACCTGCTATCACATTCTCTATTTGGGTTATAAACTATGTAGGAGTTTGATTCCTTCTCAGAGTTTGGAATAGCACTCTATATTTTGTCACCAGAAAGGAACTATTGTGCCTGCTGCATATTGAGCACTATAATGGGTTTATCCTTTAATTAATTATTATTATTATTTTGGTTTTTCGAGGTAGTGTCTCACTCTAGCTCAGGCTGACCTGGAATTCACACTGTAGTTTCAGAGTGGCCTTGAACTCACGGTGATCCTCCTACCTCTGCCTCCCAAGTGCTGGGATTAAAGGTGTGCACCACCATGCCCGGCTTTTTTGGGGGGGGGTTCAGAGATAGGGTTTTGCTCTAGTTTCATGATAGCCTAAAATTCACAGGAATCCTTCTACCTCCTAAGTACTGGGATTGATTGAAGGCATGCATTATCCTTCAATCTTTACCATAATCTTTAGTGGTGGAGTGACGGCATCATTTTCATGTTTCAGTTGTAACATCTTTAAGGCTCAGTATGAGGCTGTTACCTGCCCATGATGATACAGAAGTCATGAAACAGGTTTTTGTTTATTTTTTTATTTTGATTTGTTTGCAAGGAGAGTGATTGTGTATGCACCAAGGCCTCTAGCTGCTGCAAACTCCAGATGCATGCATCACTTTTTGCATCTGGCTTTACATAGGTACTGGGGAATCAAACCCAGGCTTTGCAAGCAAGCACCTTTAACTGCTGAGCCACCTCTACCTCTTCCTGAAACACATTTTTTCCCCTCCGTACTACTTAATGAAAGCTCACTATAATATACGGAGCTGTGGTCCCTGAGGTTGGGCAACCCCACTCTGGTAATGAAACCTTGGTCCCATCTCAAACCTAGGGTGGTGGAGGCACCAGCTACCTCATCATTATGCAACAAACATCACATTGGACATCCCCAGTTTTAGTAGCTACATGCCATGAACCCAGAACAAAGGCCACTTATTTATTTGAGAAAGAGAAAGAGGCAGATAGAAAATAGGTGTGCCAGGGCTTCCAACTACTGCTAACGAACTTCAGAAGCATGTGCCACTTTGTGCATCTGGCCTATGTGGACCCTGGGGAATCGAACCTGGGTTCTTAGGCTTCCCAGGCAAGCGCCTTAACCACTAAGCCATCACTCCATCCCAAGACCACTTTGTTTTTAATTTGAGAATGACAGAAAGAGGCAGATAGAAAATAGGTGTGCCAGGGCTTCCAACTACTGCTAACGAACTTCAGAAGCATGTGCCACTTTGTGCATCTGGCCTATGTGGACCCTGGGGAATCGAACCTGGGTTCTTAGGCTTCCCAGGCAAGCGCCTTAACCACTAAGCCATCACTCCATCCCAAGACCACTTTGTTTTTAATTTGAGAATGACAGAAAGAGGCAGATAAAGAGAGAGAGAATGGGCGTGCCAGGGCCTCCAGCCACTGCAAACAAACTCCAGACGCATGTGCCCCCTTGTGCATCTGGCTAACTTGGGTCGTGGGGAATCGAGCCTTGAACCGGGGTCCTTAGGCTTCACAGTCAAGTGCTTAACCACTAAGCCATCTCTACAGCCCCAAGACCACTTTTTTTCCCCAAGGTAGGGTCTCACTCTAGCCCAGATTACCTGGAATTTACTATGTAGTCTCAGGGTGGCCTTGAACTCATGATAATCCTACCTCTGCCTCCCAAGTGCTGGGATTAAAGGTGTGTACCACCATGCCTGGAAAGACGACTTTTTTATATAGCTTCCTCCATTTAAAACTCCCAAATCTGTTCCTAAAAGAACCACTTCCACATAATGTATTAACTGTTACTCTACTCTTAAGTTCCATGACAGCAGGGATTTATTTTGTTTTTGTCCACTCACGTATTCCCAAGGTCTACACTGCAGGTTAGCTGACAAGTGTTCAGTAAGCATCTGAGAATGAAGATTTAACAGCTTGCAGAGCACCTATTCCCATCTAGGTTGTCAGGACAAGACATTGTCCCTATTTTGATGCACCAGATGAGCATAGCACCCCATACATGGTAGAGTGCAAGACAGGAAACTAAAGTTACACAAGCATATCAAACATGTTCCAGAAGTTGAGAGGCCGAAGCCTGGGCTTGATCTTTGGGGATCTGTCCAGCTTGCCACCAGCCCAGAGGGTCTACCATTAAGTTCCCTGAGAGCAGCAGGTCCCACTCACAGTCTGAAGCCTGAGAAAATACTTGCCCAAATCTGGCCAGCAGTTTGGGGCCTTTTCACACCAGCCATGAAATATAAGTGGAGGGTTAAGTTTTGCACTCTGGACTCTGGCCCCCATGACACTTTACAGGGTCTGAGCTCAGCTTCCGACCTAACCACTCTCTACTGCCCCCAGTATGTGCCATGGTTCCTCCTCACAGTACAAGTCTTTGTTTCGTTTTGGAGTGGCAATGGCACACACCTCTAATCCCAATATTTGGGAGGCTGAGGCAGGAGGATCAGGAGCTGCAAGCCAACATAGGTCACATAGCAAGACCTTGTCTCAAAACAAAGTAAAGGGATGGAATGATAGCTTAGCAGTCAAGGCACTTTGACTGCAAAGCCTAATGACCCAGGTTTGCACAAAGTGGTACATGCATCTGGAGCATGCAGCAGCTGGAGGCCCTGGAGTACCCATTAACTCTGTATCTTCTGTTTCTCTCTGCTTGCAAATAATTTAGAAAAGAAATTCAAAATTATTTTTTAAAAGCTGGGCATGGGGCTGGAGAGATTGTTTAGTGGTTAGGCGCTTGCCTGTGAAGCCTAAGGACCTTGGTCCGAGGCTCAAATCCCCAGGACCAACGTAAGCCAGATGCACAAGGTGGCGCATCCATCTGGAGTTCATTAGCAGTGGCTGGAGGACCTGGCGTGCCCCTTCTCTATCTGCCTTTTTGTCTCTCTGTCGCTCTCAAGTAAATAAATAAAAATAAACAACAACAACAAAAAGATGGGCATGGTGGCACATACCTTAACTCTCAGCACTTGGGAGCCAGACATAGGAGGATCTCAGTTAGTTCGAGGCCACCCTGAGACTACATAGTGAATTCTAGGTCAGCCTGGGATAGAGCAATACCCTATCTCGAAATAAATAAGTAAATAAATATAAATAAATAAAAAACAAAGTAAAGGGTTCCTTGAAAACTACACACTATTACTGTCATATATATTAGAGAATACTAAGGATGGGCTGGAGAGAGGGCTCAGTGGTTAAGGCACTTGCCTCAAAGCCTAACGATCTGAGTTTGATTCTCCAGTACCCACATAAAGCCAGAGGCACAAAGTGGCACATGTACCTGGAGTCTGCAGTGGCTGGAGGCCCTGGTGTGCCCTTTCTCTCTGTCTCCTATCTCTCTGCTTACAAATAAATACAATTTTTAAATTTTTTTGTTTACTTTTATTTATTTATTTGAGAGAGAGAGAGAATGGGCACGCTAGGGCCTCCAGCCACTGCAAACAAACTCCAGATGCGTGCATCTGGCTAACGTGGGTCCTGGGGAATTAAGCCTCGAACAAGGGTCCTTAGGCTTTACAGGCAAGTGCTTAACCGTTAAGCCATCTCTCCAGACCAAATAAAAAATATTTTTAGAAAAAGAAAATATTGTTTGGAAGATAAGCTAGAGTTTAAACAGGTTTATGCTACAGACTTTAGTAAAAGCAATTACTACTACTATTTTATAGCAATGTGATTGTAAATCATCCTTTTTTGTGAAGGTGCTGGGGATCAAACCCAGAGCCTTGTGATATAAATAATAATTTATTTATGTTTTTATTATTATTTATGAGAGAGCGTGCATGAGAGAGAATTGGCATGCCAGGGCCTCTAGCCACTGCAATCGATCTCCGGATGCTTTTGTGCATATGTGTAGCCTCGTGCACATGCATCACCTTGTATGTCCGGCTTATGTGTGTCCTGGAGAGTCAAATCTGGGTCTTTAGGCTTTGCAGGCAAGTGCCTTAACCACTACTCCATATCTCCAGCCCCGTTTTTACTTTTTGGTTTTTCAAGGTAAGGTCTCACTCTAGCCTAGGCTGACCTGGAATTCACTATATAGTCTCAGGGTGTCCTTGAACTCATGGTGATCCTCCTACTTCTGCCTTCTGAGTACTGAGATTAAAGGTGTATACCACCACACCCGGCTAATAATTATTTTTAAAAATACTAATGTAACACTGTCAGCATTCAGTCTGCATCTAAATTTGAGCTAAGCACACCATTTTCCAGTTCCCACAATCATGCAAATAGAGCTGCAACTTACAAGTTTTTCAGTCCCTTACATTAAGCATACAAATATTTGTAGGAGGGCTGGAAAGATGGCTTAGTGGTTAAGGCACTTGCCTGCAAAGCCAAAGGACCTCAGTTCGATTCCCCAGGACCCATGTAAGCCAGATGCACAAGGTGGTGCATGCATCTGGAATTCATTTGCAGTGGCTGGAAGCCCTGGCGTACCCATTCTCTCTCCCCCACTGCCTCTTTACTTCCCTCAAATAAATAAATAAAAATATTTTTAAAAACAAACAAATATTTTCAGGAATTTGCAAATAAATTCTTCCTTAAGTTCAGCTGCACATGATGTCTGCATGTCCATATGCATATGCCAGGGCCTCTTGCCACTGAAAAGAAACACAACTCATACTAGGTTTTACTTTTTAAATAATTTTTATTTATTTGCAAGCAGAGAGGGGAGAGAGAATGGTCTTGCTAGGATCTCTAGTTGCTGCACATGAACTCCAGGGCAGGCGTCAACTTGTGCATGTGGCTTTCCATGGGTACTGGGGAATCAAACTGGGTCACTGGCTTGCAGGCAAGCTCCGTAACCACTAAGCTATCTCTCTAACCCCATTTTTTGCATTTTAAAATTTTATTTGAGCTGGGCATGGTGGCACGTGACTTTAATCTCAGCACTTGGGAAGCACAGGTAGAAGGATCACCATGAATTTGAGGGTACTCCCAGACTACACAGTGAATTCCAGGTCAGCCTAGGCTATAGTGAGACACTACCTTGAAAAACAAAAAACAACAAAAAAAATTATTTTCAAGTAGAGAGGGAGAATGAGAACGGGTGTACCAGGGCCTAGTGCCATTGCAAATGAACTCCAGACCCATGTGCTGCTTTTTGCATCTGGTTTAGTGGGTACTGGGGAATTGAACTCAGGCCTTCAGGCTTTGCAAGCAAGTGCCTTTAACTGCTGAGCCATCTCTCCAGCCTTCATACCACGTCTTGCGTCTAACTTAAGTGGGTGGCTGGGGAATTCAGTTCATGCCAGTAGACTTGGTAAGCATGTGCCTTTAACTGCTGAGCCATCTTCCCAGCCCTAATTTCCTCTTTCCCAATATAAAAACAAAACAAAAACTGCACATGTGAATTATTTGCTTGCCATGAGACTTTACATGACAATATCCACTTGATCTGAAAAATTAGGCCTAAATGTTTGGTGCATTTCTCACTGAAAAAGCAAAATGGTCTCTCTTAAGTGGACTGAGGTAGTAGGGTCTCATTACACAGTCCAAGCTGGCCTGGAACTCATGATTCTCCTGCCTCAGCTTCCTGAGAGCTGGAACTACATACAAGTGTTCACCATCATGTCTGGCTCCCCTTACAGTGCTATACATTAAACCCAGGGCACTATGCTAGGCAAGCATTCTACCAAGGAACTCCTAGCTCATCAAAATGCTTTTAGTTTGAGTGTGTACTATGACAATTTTTGTTTGTGGTGGCGGGGTGTAATCCACATGCATATGGTAAAAATATTCAACCTATCTGAAGCAGTGATTTTAAGTTCCTGGCACATGGAGACAATTCAGGTGCCTGTGAGTTTGGCCAGGAAAAAAACGTTTCCATCTTTTCTTCTGCTACCCTATGTCTAGAATTGAACATTTCCTTTCATTATGAATGTAGGCAACAAACTGCAGAAATATTAGCAGAACCTGACTTTGTCATCAACAGAAAGCACAAATCTCATAATTTTTGCAGACATCTCAAATTAACCACTGATATGCATGGCTATAGTGGTAGAGCATTTACTTAGCATACATATGTATGGTCTTGAGTCCAATGCCTAGCACAAAAGTTGCTTGTAAACCAAGTGTGGTGGTACATGCCTTTAATCCCAGCACTTAGGAGGCTGAGGTAAGAGGAGTTTGAGGCCATCCTGGGACTACAAAGTGAGTTCCAGGTCAGCCTGAGCTAGAGTAAGACCCTGCCTCAAAAAAAAAGTGGTTTTAGGCCTATCACCAGATGCTTCATAATGAAAATGTATGCATAGTAGTCTTTGTTATTTTATATATTTCTGTTATGCATTTAATCAAAGTCCTGAGAAAGGATCTTAAAAGTTGTGGCAAACTACCAAAGGTAGCATGGCACAAAATGGTTAAGTTCCCTTACCTAATTGTATAAGGTTAAAATTCTTTTACTGACCCCAGTTCCAGATCATCCCCAGAAACTCTCTTGCTTTGCAGCACCAGAGATAGAACCCAGGGCCTTCTTTATGCTAGCTAAGTGCTCTACCACTGAGCTATATCCTCAGCCCTTTGTACATATTTGTTTCTACCCACATGATAGTTTGCTGTATACAGTCATGTACTTTATTGTCACAGCTGCATGTATTTTATTGCATTGATCATTTTATCATAACATCATCTTCTATTAATAAACATTTATTTTGCATCCAAATAATGCTGTAATAAATATTGCGCTTGTATAAATATTTTTATTTATTTGCAAGCAGAGAGAGATAAAGAGATACAGAGAGAGAATGGGCACACCAGAGCCTCCAGCCGTTGCAAGCAAACTCCAGATGCATGTGCCACTGTGCATCTGGCTTTACATGGACACTGGGGAATCAAACTCAGGTCATTAGGTTTTGCAGGCAAGCACATTAACCACCGAGCCATCTCTCCAGCCCCTATTGTGCCTTTTTTATTTTTCGAGGTAGGGTCTTACTTTAGCCCAGGCTGAACTGGAATTCACTATGTAGTCTCAGGCTGGCTTTAAACTCACAGCGATCCTCCTACCTCAGTCCGCCCCCCCCCCCCCCCGCACTGGGATTAAAGGCATACGCCACCACACTCAGCTCTATTGTGTCTTTTTAAAAAGATTTATTTTTATTTATTTAATACAGAGACAGAGAGTGAGAATGGGCACACCAGGGCCTCTAGCCACTGCAAACAAACTCCAGACACATGCGCCACCACGTGCATGGGGCTTATGTGGGACCTGGAGAACTGAACCTGGGTCCTTAGGCTTCACAGGCATGTGCCTTAACCACTAAGCCATCTCTCCAGCCCCTCTATTGTGTCTTTTTAATGTGATTATGTGGTAAGTTCCTAGAAATAGAGTCACAGGGTCAATGAGTACATTTCTAAATTTGATAGGTTCTGCCAAATTATTTTCCATAAAGGTAATAATTTTCATTCCCCTCATTAATAACCTATTTCCCTGTATTTAACACCAATAACGTTAAATGTCTTGAATTTTACTAGATAAAGTAAAATTTCAGTTTGGCTTTAATTTGTAATTATTTTGCTAAAAATGAGGTTGTTCTTTAAATACTGAAGTTAGTGATGATATGATGTCTTAAGAGTTAAATACAAAGCCCGCTTGGTGGTGCACACCTTTAATCTCAATGCTTAGAAGGCTGAGGTAGGAGGATTACCAGGAGTTCTGTGTCAGCCTGAGCTAGAATGAGACCCTGCTTCAAAAATACAAAACAAGGGCTGGAAAGATGGTTTACAGGTTAAAGGCATTTGCATGTGAAGCCTAAGGACCCAGGTTCAATTCCCCAGTACCCACATAAGCCAGATGCACAAGGTGATGCGATCATCTGGAGTTTGCTTGCGGTGGCTAGAGGTCCCTGGAGGACCCATTCTCTCTCTCTTAAGTAAAATAAATAAATAAATGCAATATTTTAAAAGATATAAAACAAGGCCGGGCATGGAAGCACATGTCTTTAATCCCAGCACTTGGGAGGCAGAGGTAGGAGGATCACCATGAGTTCGAGGCTACCCTGGGACTAGTGAATTCCAGGCCAGCCTGGATTAGAATAAAACCCTACCTCAAAAAACAAACAAAAAGAATTAAATGGCGGGGGAGATGGATCAGTGGGTAAAATGCTTGCTGTGCCAGTATAAGGACCTGAGTTCAGATCCCCAGTACTCAAGGCCTCCACATGTACAAGTGAGCTGACAACACACATGTGCGAACACACATATACCATATACATAAAAGTAATTAAATGTGTATGCTATGCTGTGTATAAATCCTTAAAGTTTTCCTTTATTCACTCTTAGGAATCATAGTTACATTGGCAATTTTTTTCACCACTACAACCAGCTTTATATTGGCACAATTTTTTTTTTTTTCTGAAGCAGGATAGTGTTTGTACTATTCTTTTTTTAAAAAAACTTATTTGAGAGAATGGGCCCACCATGGCTTAGTATAGCTATTGCAAACAGATGTATATACCATGTTGTGTATGTGGCTTTACATGGGTACTAGGGAATCGAATCCCACACCTTAGGCTTTCTAGGCAAATGCCTTAACCACTGAACATTTTCTCTCCAGTTCCACATTATTCCTTTTTTAAAAAAATTATTTGAGAGAAAGATGCAGATAGAGAATGTGTGTACCAGGGCCTCCAGCCATTGCAAACGAACTCCAGACACATGTGTCACCTTGTGCATCTGGCTTATATGGGTACTGGGGAATAGAACCTGGGTCCTTAGGCTTCACAGGAAGCACCTTAACTGCTATGCCATCTCTCTGGCCCTGCAGTATTCTTTGTACATTTTATATGTCATAGATATATTATTTGATTTTTTTGTTTGAATATTAAGCTTGTTTATGTATTTATTTGACAAGTTTCATACTTGAACATAATGCAATTTCATCATACTCTCTTCTCCATACCTTCTTTTCCTCCCCCTCCTCCCTAATACTGAACTTCTTCTATCCAACTAATCCCTCTCCTATATATTTTTGTTTGTTTGTTTTGTTTTCTTCAAGGCACAGTCTCACTTTAGCTCGGGCTGACTTGGCACTCACACCCCAGACTGGCCTTAAACTCACGGCGATCCTCCTACCTTTGCCTCCTCAGTGCTGGGTTTAAAGACATATGCCACCAGGCTTGGCCCTCTTCTGTTTCTTTTCTTTTTTTTTCTTTTTTTCTTTTGGCATTTCAAAGTAGGGTCTCACCTGTAGCCCATGCTGTCTTGGAATTCACTATGTAGTCTCAGGCTAACCTCAAACTCACGGCAATCCTACCTGTGCCTCCCAAGTGCTGGGACTAAAGGTGTGCGCCACCATACCAGACTTTTTTTTTTTTTTTTGAGGTAGGGTCTCACTCTAGCCCAGGCTGACCTGGAATTCATTATGTAGTCTTTGGGTGGCCTCGAACTCACAACGATCCTCCTACCTCTGTCTCCTGTGTGCTGGGGTTAAAGGCGTGAATTTTTAAAAATTTATTTATTTGTGGGAGTGGGGAAGATGAACAGAGAGACAGATAATGGGCACACCAGGGTCTACAGCCACTGCAAACGAACTCCAGAGGCATGTGCTACCTTGTGCATCTGGCTTACGTGGGTCCTGGGGAATCGAACCTGGGTTCTTTGGCTTTGCAGGCAAGTGCCTTAACCACTAAGCAATCTTTCCAGCCCAATATTTGAATTTTTAAAATACAGATATATTGAATAGTAGGCCTGGAAAAGAAAATAACCCATACAGTGAAGATGAAGGAATGATATTTTCACGTTGGCTTATCCTTTAGCTACTACTTGGCAAATTGTTGCTTTCCTTCAAGGAGAACCAAGTGCCATTTTCCTAGCAAAAGACATTTATTTACAGAAAAAGTTGATGTTTGATGGCTACTGTGTGTTTATATAATGCAGCAGTGATATGGGTCCTGGTAGATCAGTCAACTAACTTGTAAAAGAGTGTTTTCGAGACCTTTCTGTAGTTCTCATATACTAGATAATCTATTGGCTTAGGCTTTTCAGTTGCATCAACAGTATGAGCTGAGATTTGGATCCCCTGAAGATGGCTTCTGAGTTCATTTATGGGATCTACTGAGGGTCAAAGTCGGTTTGGGAGGAATGGGAACCCAGGTTAAAAGGAGAGCTTGGTTCATCTTTGAGGACTGCTGTCTAAATACCTACTGCAGTATACACCTGGTTTTATATCTACAAATCTATACCAACAGTTCACAAAATACAAGGATTATCTGATGCCTTTTAAAGAAATCAATAAAATATAAAACATGTATTCAGTATTTCATATATTTATTTTCTCCCTTCAACCATAATAATATGATATCCAAATTTTGTCTTAACTGGTGGATCTGTAAACACAGGTTTATCCATCCCACTTACAGGCAAGGCAAATGCTGCTTCTTGAAATGGTCCCACCATGGACCCTCTAGTCATCCAACCCAAGTCGCCCTGAAAAAACCAAAAGTTAATGACATCAAATGACCCTGAAAAGGAAACAGTTCTACTGTAGCTTCAGAGAATGTCTCATTGTGAATATGAAGTTTACTGGGTTATTCACCTGGGCTATGCAAGTTAGTTCAATGAGACAAATGGGAGGAAGAAGTCTAACCCTAGAGTGAACATGTAAGTGAGTACTCTTAGCACTGCAGACCTCTGAAGGGAGCTGCCAAAGTTTGGTCAGACTTAGGGTTAGAAATATATTATTCTGGGCTGGAGAGATGGCTTAGCGGTTAAGCACTTGCCTGTGAAGCCTAAGGACCTCGGTTCGAGGCTCGATTCCCAGGACCCACATTAGCCAGATGCACAAGGGGGCACATGCATCTGGAGTTCTGTTTGCAGTGGCTGGAAGCCCTGGCGCGCCCATTCCCTCTCTCTCTATCTGCCTCTTTCTCTGTGTCTGTCGCTCTCAAATAAATAAAAAATGAAGAAGAAAAAAAAAAAAGAAATACATTATTCTGGTACTGGGTTTCATAAGGATGTTTTCATATTAAGTATATAAAGTATTTTGACCATGTTTCCAACCCATGCCCTCCTATGTCTCTTCGCTGCCTCCTTCCCTGCGACATACTCAACTGCCCACAAGAAATTTCCTTTTTGCTTTTGTGATGATGGAGATCAAACTCAGGGCCTCATGTTAGACAAGCATTCTACCACTGAGCTACATCCCTAGACCTACAAGCTGGGCATTTCTGCTTTTTTGTTTATTTTTTGAGGTAGGGTATCACTCTAGCCTAGGTTGACCAGGAACTCATTCTGTAGTGTCACTCTAGCCTCAAAGTCATGGCAATCCCCCTACCTGCCTCCTGAGTGCTGGAATTAAAGGTGTGCACTACCACGCCCAGCCCATTTCTGCTTTTAAGCTTGTGCTCTCTGAACAAAGATATGGCTAAAATTAATAACAGAAAATAGAACTAATTTCTGTTTATGTGTTTCCTCTGTAAAGAACATTTTTTTATACTTTTGTAGTGCTGGGGCTCAACCCAAGGACCTCAAGCATGCTAGGAAGTGTTCTATCATTGAGCTTATACCCCTAGCCTGAGAACATAAAAATTTTAAATGTTAAGAGCAACATACCCCCTGCCTGGCTTTATCTTCACTATACTGTGTGGCCACTTCACTGAATCTCATTCCAGACTTTAACTTTTCCATGGCCTCCATGATTTTGCCGTGTTTTTCACAAAGAATGTGTCTGACCTACAAGGAAAAATTATGTCTGGTTAATATTTGTAGACCAAAATGAATCCTCCCAGCAAACAAGTCACATATAGATTATCCATAGTAATGATAAAAGAACACACTAACTCACAGCACCAGAAAATCCTGCAAGTCCTGCAAAATCAGCCTCAAAAGCATCAAAAAGATTATTATTCATTTATTTATTTGTATTCGTGTACTGGGAGGGGGCATGGCAAGGTCTCTTACTTCTGCAAATGAACTCCCGATGTATGTGTCAGTTTTTACATCTATCTTTATATGGGTGATTGGGGAACTGAACCTGGGCCATCACTTTTGCCAGTGAATGCCTTTAACCCCTGAACCATCTTCCTAGACCCTAAGAACTTTTTCTTTTGATTTTTTCAAGGTAGGGTTTTACTCTAGCCCAGGCTGACCTGGAATTCGCTATCTAGTCTCAGGCTGGCCACAAACTCACAGCCACCCTCCTACTTCTGCCTCCTGAGTCCTGGGATTAAAACTGTGCACCACCATGCCAAGCTCAAATTTATTTATTTATTTATTTTGAGGCAGGGTCTTACTCTGGCCCAGGCTGACCTGGAATTCACTATGTAGTCTTAGGCTGGCCTCAAACTCACAGCGATCCTTCCTACCTCTGCCTCCAAAGTGCTGGGATTAAAGGCATGCATCACCATGCCTGGCAAATTTTATTTTTATAAATGTTTATACTCTTATATTCCTTCACCCCTACTCCCCTTTCCCTGATGGCTTTCCTCAATGGGGTTATTGGTATTCTCTGTGGGGTCCTGAAGGCCCGAGTCATTCTCTGTGGAGGGACCTGTGTCTCATAGAGAAATCAAGTACAGCCCAGCAGATTTGCACCCCTCATCTCCTTGGGGCATAGGCACATTGAGTAGAAAGGCATGGTGGAACAACTCCGATCATTTCACTTTCTCCCTCTCTCTTTTGCTACATATATGTATTTCTTTCTTTTATGATTTTTAAAATTTTTCTTTCTTTTTAATTTTTTTATTTATTTATTTGCAAGCAGAGAGAGAGAGAGAGGGGGGAGAGAGAGAGGGAGGAGGTAGACAGAGAGCAAATGGGCATGCCAGGGTCTCTAGCCACTGCACACGAACTCCAGATGCATGTTCCACCTTGTGCATCTGGCTTACATTGGTACTGGGAAATTGAACCTAGGTCCTTTGGCTTTGCAGGCAAGAGCCTTAACCACTAAGCAATCTCACCAGCCCTGTATTTATTTCTTTACCTAACTGCTTCCACCTAAGCTCTGATTGGTATCAGACACAAACACACTGTGTGGCATGGGGAGAGATGTCATTAATTCCTTAGAAAATGAATGAATTGTATCCTGTGGCTCCAGTATCCTAACTCAAACATGAAAATCATTTTGCTATGTAGCTCTAGATATATACTTCTATTTACAGATTAAACTTTCTCATGGAAGACACTTTTCTGGAACCAGGTTAATCATTCCAAATATTTTTTTAAGATTTATTTTTATTTATTTATTAGAGAGAGGGAGAATGGGCGTGCCAGGGCCTCTAGCCACTGCAAACAAACTCTAGATGCATGCACCACCATGTGCACCTGGCTTACATGGGACCTGCAGAATTGAACCTGGGTCCTTAGGCTTCACAGGCACGTACCTTAACCACTAAGCCATCCCTCCAGCTCTCAAGTGTTTTGTTTGTTTTTCGAGGTAAGGTCTCATTCTAGCTCAGGCTGACCTGGAATTTACTCTGTAGTCTCAGAGTGGCCTCAAACTCATGGTGATCCTCCTACCTCTGCCTCTTGAGTGTTGGGATTAAAGGCATGCACCACCACACCCGGCTTTCAAATATTTTTTATATGTGTATGTGTATGGGTACACCTGAATGTCTGTAGAGACCAGAAGTTAATACTGGGTATCTTTACTGCTCTCCGTATTTATTTTTCAGTATTTTTATTTATTTATTTGTAAGCAGAGATAGAGAGAAGAGACAGACAGAGAATGGGCATATTAGGGCCTCTAGCCACTGCAAACAAACTCCACATGCATATGGCCCTTTCTGTATCTGGTTTTATGTTGGGTACTGGGGAATCGACCTGGGTCATAAGAGTTTGTAGGCAAGTGCCTTAACCACTGATCAATCTCTCCAGCCTCTCCATCTTTTTTTTAATTAAAAAATATTCTATTTATTTGAGAGACAGAGAGAAAGAGGCAGAGAGACAGAAGGAGAGAGAGAGAGGGAGGGAGGGAATGGGTGGGCTAGGGCCTCCAGCCACTGCAATCAAACTCTAGACACATGTGTCACCTTATGCATCTGGCTTATGTGGGTACTGGGGAATTGAATCCGGGTCCTTTGGCTTTGCAGGCAAGTTACTTATCCACTAAGCCATCTCTCCAGCCCTCCATCTATTTTTTGACAGAGTTTTTCACTGAACCTGAAACTTACCAATTCAGCTAGACTGGTTCACCAGCCAACTGTCTCCACCTCCCTAGTGCTGGGGATCACGTGCCTGCACTGCCACACTAGACTTTTACATGGGTGCAGGGGATTTGAACTCAGGTCCTCATGCTTGCATGACTTAGCCATCTCCCTAACTGTGTGTTGACTTTTCCTGGGGAGATGTGAACAAATGTCTACTCACCTCAGATAAAGCACCAAAGACAGACAAAGAATGGATTACCCTCCAAGTCTAGGACAATGAACCAAGGAATTTATAGAGGTGTGGCTACTTACAGGAGTATGTGTGAGGGTTTACTTAGAGGAGCATGGATGACTCAAAGGCATTAGCAAAAAGCCCACCCCAGGCCATTTTATGCCTGGATACCCATGACCTCATAGTGCCTGACACTACGTACACAAGACCATCATAAGAGAAGGAAAAGATCATTACATCAAAATAAAAGAGAGACTGATTGAGAGGGGGAGGGGATATGATGGAGAATGGAATTTCAAAGGGGAAAGTTGGGGAGGGAGGGTATTACCATGGGATATTTTTTATAATCATGGAAAATGTTAATAAAAATTGAGAAAAAAAAAGCCCACCCCAGCAAAGGTGCTGACTTTCAAAAGCTACACTGTAAGACTTCCAAGTGGCTTGGCTGGTAGAAGAGTCTCTGGCCCAGCAACTGTTTACTGCTTCTATAATTTGGGGCCTCGGGAACTTTCTAAGTTTCCAGAGCTTCCTGAGAATTGAACGTTTTATTTCCTTCTGGAGCCATAAGGAACCTCCCATCCATTTGAAAGTTCCTAATGAACTTCTCTCCAGTATGAAATGAACTGCTGTACAACACCAGCCCTCAAGTAATTATTCACTGATTGTCTGTCTCATTTGTGAGCAAAAAGAGAATGAGAAAGAAAGGCGATGAGAGAGGGGTACATGAGCAAGTGAATAAGCATGGGTGCACCAGGGCCTTCTGCTGCTGAAACAAACTCCAGATTCATGTACCACTTTGTGCATCTGGCTTTATGTGGGCACTGGGGAATTGAACCTGGGCCTGCAGGCTTTGAATGCATGCATTAAGAACCATCTTTAAAGTGTGAAGAAATTTTGAATGTCTGAGAAAGCATTTGAGGAAATATTTACAAAAAGTTACCTTTAATATGTAAAACTGGTCTTTATTTCCAATTTTGTGTCATTTTGTTTCTAATTTTTTTTTATTTTTTATTTATTTGTTTGAGAGCAACAGACAGCGAGAGAGAAAGAATGGGTGCGCCAGGGCCTCCAGCCACTGCAAATGAACTCCAGATGCATGTTCCCCCTTGTGCATCTGGCTTATGTGGGTCCTGGGGAATCGAGCCTCAAACCGGGTCCTTAGGCTTCACGGGCAAGCGCTTAACCGCTAAGCCATCTCACCAGCCCCATTCTGGCTTTATATTAGAGATAGCCCCTTAGATAAGAATGAGCTAAGAATAGTGCTTTTTATATTCAAAACACACACACATACACACAACATTTAAAAGGAAAGGAGCAAGTTAGTTAACTCACCTTTACTGCATTGCCACCACCTTTTGGGCCCTGAGCCTTCTTGTCAGCACTGTCACTCCCAGAGGCTCCACCCCCTTTAGAGAAGAGAGTACAGGAACACTTTTCAATTGCACTTTGACATTTATAGAAAGATCCAACACACTACACAAGGTGATCTTTCCATTACAGCACCAAGCTCCAAAGGGTAACACTGCTATACGATCGAGCTAACCCAATCTGTGACTCTTCTCGGAAAACAAGAAATCTGTGCTCTGCATGAACACTTCACAGCCGAGTGTGTGTGTCTGTGTGTGTAAAGGAATGAGCTTCAGAAGCCTGACTCACATTCTCTGGACCTTATTCCAAATCCTGCCTAGTGGCAAAGCCCTAACAACCTGCACGATTTCTACCAAGTTCTATGACTACAGATTCAAGCACTTTGAATTCTGACAGACAAAACCTCCAAGAATGTATACTGAGGGTTGGGATTGTAGCTCAGGGATAGAACATTTGCCCAGCATATGCAAGCCCCTGATTCTATCTCTAGTAGCAACAAAAAATATTACACACTATATTGGGCTAAAAAATACATTCATGGGGCTGGAGAGATGACTCTGCGGTTAAGACATTTCCCTGCAAAGCCTAAGGACCAGAGGTTGATTCAGATGCAGAAGGTGATGCATGTGTCTGAAGTTTGTTTGCAGCAGCTGGAGGCTGTGGCACACCCATTCTCATTCATTTTCTCCCTCACTCTTCCAGGCATCCCAGTACTCAGGAGGCCAAAGTAGTAGGATCACTGTGAGTTTGAGGCCAGCCTGAGACTACATAGTAAATTCCAGGTCAGCAAGACCCTACCTCAAGAAAAAAATACAAAAAAAAAAATACACTCATGAGTTGGGTATGGTGGGGCACACCTTTAATCCCGGCATTTGGGAGGCAGGCAGAGGTAGAAGGATTGCTATGAGTTTGAGGCCAGCCTGGGACTACAGAATGATTTCCAGGTCAGCTTGGGCTAGAGTGAGACCCTACCTCGAAAAAATCAAAAGAATTTCATGTCCACATCCCTGTAGTCTACCCCATTGCCTACTGATGTTTTCGTAGGAAAAGGTGTTGACATTCAGATTAACTGCTAGTAGCTCTTACATTTCACTATTTGACTATTCTGTGTAAGAGACAGTATACTTACTGTTAGAAGCTGATGTTCCTAAGAACTACAGCTGGATTAAGAGCTCAGCTCAATCAATGTTTCCTCAGTAACTTCTAAGTTCTAGGTATTAAATAGCTGCCGTCAGAAAACTCATATTCCATTGAGGAAGACAGATAGCTTTCCAAGAATGCAGCGGGTAAAGAGTTGTGGAAGCAGAGAGGCTTTTAGCCATCCAGGAAGTGACCAGCTCAAGAAAGGTTCCAGAAGACATTCCAGGATGGGAGAAACAACAGTGCTATCAGATGAGCTGAGCCTGCCTGGAAGAAGGGGCTGAGGATTAAAGCACTGGACCCTTTGGGGCCCTTAAGGAATGTGGACTTTTTGACATTATTTTTTGATAATTTTGCACATGCATATATTTTGATCACATTCACCCCCATTACCTTTCCTTGTCCCCCACTCTCACTGAATCCCTTGTTCTTCCTAACACATGCATGCACACGCATGCACACACACAAATATAAATCTCTGGAGTCTGGGATGGAACCCAGGGCCATGCACACACTAAACAAGCATCTTACCACTGAGCTATATCCTTAGCCTGGAAGTTTGAATTTACTCTGGAATAGGGAACCATAGAAAACTTTTAAGTAAGAGTCTCCACACAGCTGGGCATGGTGGCACATGCCTTTAATCCCAGCACTTGGGAGGCAGAGGTAGCCTGAGACTACATAGTGAATTCCAGGTCAGCTTGGGCTAGAGTGAGATCCTACCTCGAAAAACCAAAAAAAGTCTCCATCCAACTTGTCTTAGTAAAGTCTGAAAATCTAAAACATGACAAAACCCAGGAGTGGTGGTTCATGCTTGTAATCTCAGCACTTGAAAAGCAGAGGCAGGAGGATCACCATGAATCCAAGGTCAGTCAAGGCTACATATTGAGATCCTGTGTCAAATAAAATACAATTTGAACATTTAAGTTTCATATTTTCAGATTAAGGATGATTAAATGGTCAAGTCTATGCAAATATTACAAAATCTGTAAAACTTTAAAGTCTGAAACACTTCAGGCGACAAGTAGATTGGATGAGGAATATTCAACCTGTCTCTAATGTCTGGCACAATGCCTGGCACACAAAAGATGTTTAACAATGTCCCATTAAGCGAAAACTCCAAAATCCTTACTACTAAATGCCTAAGAAAATATTGCTGTTAAAAGAGTTCTAAAGCCGGGTGTGATGATGCACACCAGTCCCAGAACTTGGGAGGCAGAGGTAGGAGGATTGCTGTGAGTTCAAGGCCAGCCTGAGACTACATAGTGAATTCCAGGTCAGTCTGGGCTAGAGTGAGACCCTACCTCAGGGAAAAAAAAAAGTTCTAAGGATTTGGGAAACAGAAGTAGGAAAATCACTGTGAGTTCAAGGCCAGCATGAGATGACAGTTCTAGATCAGCCTGAGCTAGAGTGTGACCCTACCTCGAAAAAAGAAAACAAACAAACAAATAAAAAAAAAAAACAAAGAGTTCTAAGGTCTGGAGAGATTGCTCAGTGGTTAAGGTGCTTGCCTGCAAAGCCTAACAGCCCTAGTTCAATTCCCTAGTACCCACAGAAAGCCAAATGTACAAAGTGCCACATGCATCTGGAGTTTTCGTTTGCAGTGGCAAGAGGCCCTGGTGCACCCATTCTCTGTCTCTCTCCTCTCTCTGCTTGCAAATAAATAAATAAAATATAAAAAATTGAAAAACAAATAAAAGAGTTATAACAGGGGCTAGAGAGATGGCTCAGCAGTTAGAGGGTTCGCTTGCAAAGCCTGATGGCTTGGGTTCAATTCCCCAGGCCACATAAAGCCAGATGCACAAAGTGGTGCATGCATCTAGAGTTCATTTTAGGCCTTCTTTACATTCTCATTCTCTTTTGTTTTTTTTTTTTCAAGGTAGGGTCTCACTCTAGCCCAGGCTGACCTAGAACTCACTCTGTAGTCCCACAGCTGGCTTCAAACTCACAGCAATCCTATGTCTGCCTCCCAAGTGTTGGGATTAAAGGCGTGTACCACCACACCCAGAAGGGAAAGAGAATGGGCATGCCAGGGCCTCTGCAAATGAACTCCAGATGCATGCACCACTTTGTGCATCTGGCTTTATGTGGGTGTGGGTGTGGGTACTGGGCAATCAAACTCAGGCCATTAGGCTTTGAAGGCAAGCACCTTAACTGTTGAGATATCTCTCCATCCCCTGAATTTTTTTTTTTTTCATTTATATGAGAGCAAAGAACTAGAGCAAAACAGGAGAGAGAGAGATTGAGACTGTGGGCGCTCCAGTGCCTCCTGCTACTGCAAATGAACTCCAGACACATGTGTCACTTGGTGCATGGCTTTACATGGGTACTAGGTAGTCAAACCATTGCTAGCATGCTTTACAAGCAAGTGTCTTTAACCACTGAGCCATCTCCCCAGCCCCTCCATTCTGACTCTTGACTTTACCTTAGGTGACCTACCATCTAAGTTGAGCAATCTCATCCAACAGCCTCATCTCCCAGCTCTGGAGTTCCCTCTCCAATGTCCCTGTTCTCTACTCCAAGCTACCTGTCCCAGGAGACCATGGACAGAACGGTGCTACTCGGACTAGTGGTTCAGTTTTTGCCTACAACCTCCAGATACCCATCTTTTCCTCTTCCCTCATTCCCACAAACACTGCCTCTTAGATTTCAAAGAACATTGTTGTCCCAACAGTCGCCACCACAACCAATTACCCTTAGCTTAAGTGCCCACATAACATTAGACTTTTTCCCTTCCTGGTCTGGCCTTGATCATTTTAAATACATTCTTACCGGTACCCTTAATTCCCTTGTTTTGCTGTCTTGTAATTGTCCAACAAATTCTCAACCCAAGTTTAAAGCTACAACCCTTTTCAATCTTTTATTTTGCCAGCTGCAAAGGACTAGGTAAATTGTGAATGTGTAGCTGTATTCTATAAATTACTTGGCTACAAGCTCTCAGGCACATAGCCCTGAGGGCAATCTTTTTTTTTTTTTTAATCTTTTGGTTTCTCAAGGTACCATTTTGTTCTAGCCCAGGCTGACCTGGAATTCACTATGTAGTCTCAGGCTGGCCTTGAACTCAACAGTGATCTTCCTACCTCAGCCTCCTGAGTGCTGGGATTAAAGACATAAACCACTATGCCCGGGCTTCTTGGTTTTTGTTTTTGTTTTTTTTTTTTAAAAAAAAAAAACAATAAAAGGTTTTGTTACCTAGTCTAAACCTCTTGCTTCATCTTTTATTAAAAAGCATTCCATGTGTGTATGGGACCTCATGTGTGCGGGTATGCATGTGTGCAGAGTCCATAGGACCACCTTATTTACCGAAGGAGGATCTCTCACCTGAACCCAGAGCTCAACAATTCAGCTAGCTACCTTGCCCCAGGGATCCCATTTTCCAGTGCTGATTACAGACAGTTCACCACACCCACCTAGTATTTACATAAATACTGGACATTCTCAGTCCTCATGCTTATGAAACATCTTCCCTGCTCAGGTTGTGTTTCATTCCCAACTCATCACCATATGCCAAGGACCTTTCTTGAGACCCTACTGAGTCTGTGGATCCCTCTAGCACTCAGGAGGCAGAGGCAGGAGGATCGCCGTGAGTTCGAGGCCACCCTGAGACTACATAGTGAATTCCAGGTCAGCCTGGGCTAGAGTGAGACCCTACCTCGAACCCCCCCCCCAAAAAAAAAGAACACTCTTGCCCTCCATTTTATTAAGATATTGAGAGCTGGGCCTGGTAGTACAGCCTTGTAATCACAGCTATTTGGAAGGCAGAGTCAGAAAGACAGAAAGTTCAAGGACTGCCTAAACTACAGAGTGAATTCAATGTTAGCCTGGGCAATTTAGCAAATACCTTGTCCCAAATGAAACTAAAAACAAAACAAAAAAACACCAGCCTGGGGCTGGAGAGATGGCTTAGAGATTAAGGCACTTGCCTACAAAGCCAAAGGACCCAGGTTCAATTCCCCAGTACCAACGTAAGCCAGATGCACAAGGTGGATCATGCATCTAGAGTTTGTTTGCAGTGACTACAGGCCCTAGTGTACCCATTTTCTCTCTTTCTTCCTCCTTCCCTCCCTCTTTCCCTCAAATAAATAAATACTTTTTTTGAAGTCTGGCAAGTCAAACATGGTGGTGCACGCCTTTAATCTGAGCACTTGGGAGGTAGAGAGGTAGGAGGACTGCAGTGAGTTCAAGGCCAGCCTGAGACTACATAGTGAATTCCAGGTCAGCCTGGGCTAGATTGAGACCCTACCTTGAAACAAAACAAGAGTCTGGGAATATAGCTCAATGGTACAGCACTTGACTGGTATATACAAGACTCTGGGGACAAGACACCCCCCCCCCACACACACACACAAAGAAATTGAGGGCAATAAGCATCACTTATATTTACTGGACCTCTTCCAATCCCTAGCTGATCCTGATTCTTTCTCTAGGACCTTAAGCAAAAGTGCCCCTTCTCCTATTCAAAGAACAACTGTTCTACCCCAGTCCTGTGCTGTTTTTCCTATAACTTTACCTCTCTTACTCTATTAGGTTCTCCATATCAGCCTCACTCCGTTTGTTTCCCCCCTGTTCTGAATAAGCAAAACCAAAACTTTCTCCTAGTCCTTCACTATCCTCTATCATTCTATTTCCATGCTTATTCTGGTTTGGTTTTAGATGGGGTTTTGCTATGTACCCCAGATTGACCTCAAACTCAGATCCTCCTGCCTGAACCTCCCAAATCCTGGTGTTACATGTGTGTGGCCCTTCACCCAGTCCCATATACCCTCTTTCTTTAAAACATTCTGGGGGCTATGGAGTGGGTAAGAGTACTTGCTGTGCAAACAAGAGACCCAGATCTGATCCTCAGCACCAGCAAAAAGTCCAGTAAGGTCAGGTGTGGTGGCACATGCCTTTAATTCCAGCACTTGGGAGGCAGAGGTAGGAGGATCGCCATGAGTTCGAGGCCACCCTAAGACTACATAGTGAATTCCAGGTCAGCCTGGGCTAGAGCAAGACCCTACCTCGAAAACAACCACAAAAGTCCAGTATGGCCATGTACACCTGTAACCCAGTGCTTACTGGGGGTGGGGGGAGGATCACTGGGTCTCATTGATACCAGTCTAATAAAAAAAAAGCTGAAAGTTCCAGGTTCATTGAGACCCTGCCTCAAAAAAGTAAGGCAGGGCTAGAGAGATGGCTTAGCAGTTAAGGCACTTGCCTGCAAAGCCAAAGGACCCAGGTTCAATTCCCCAGGACTCAGGTAAGCCAGATGCACAAGGTGGCTCATGCATCTGGAGTTCGTTTCCAGCAGCTGGAGGACCGGGTGCGCCCATTCTCTCCCTCTCTCTGTCTCTCCATCTTTATCTCTCTCAAATAAATATTTTTTAGAAAAGGAAGAACAACAAAAAGGACACCTGACATCCTTCTCTGATCTCCATATGGTGCACATGCACAAACATGTGCATACACCCCCCCCCCACACACACACACCATTCTGGTTCTTTGGGCCTCTGGGACATTCTACTGTACTCCCTTATCTGTCTCTCCTGAGTTTGCACAGCCAGATCCTTAGATCAGCCACCACCATCTCTTAACAAGCATCTCTTTAAATGGCTTCTTGGTCCTAACTGACCTTAGTATTGTATTCGGTATTCCCTATTTACTGCTTCTGCCTTGGTTTTCACCACTCCCCATTCTCTCTCCAGATTTTGTTCCAGGAAAGCTATGCTGCACAACTGAGCTGTCCCTCACTCCAGTGCTTTTTGTTTTACAGTGCAGCTTATTTTATAGTACAAATTCTAGCTCATAAAAACAACAACTGCGTAAGCATTTAGGATCATAGTCACTTGAACAAAGTCCATTACAAAGGTCCAGGACTTCCATCCTGATATAGATATATGCCCTTGTAGTGCAACTCTAGCATCCTGCTTTTTGTTTTGCTTTGTTTTTGTTTTTTGAGGTAGGGTCTCACTCAAGTGCTGGGATTAAAGGCATGTGCCACCATGCCTGGCTTATTTGGGGGGGGGGCAGAGGTAGGAGGATTGCCATGAGTTCGAGACCACCCTGAGATTACATAGTGAACTCCAGGTTAGCCTGAGCTAGAGTGAGGCCCTACCTCAGAAAACTAATATATATATACATATATATATATATGTATGTGTATATATATATATATATATATAGTATTTTATTTATGAGAGAGGGGGAGAGGGTAGGAGAGAGAGAATGGGTGCACCAGGGCCTTCAGCCACTGCAAAAGAATTCAAGATGCATATGTCACCATGAGCATATGGCTTATGTGGGTCTTGGGGAATTGAACCTAGGTCCTTTGGCTTTGCAGTCAAATGCTTTAACTGCTAAACCATCTCTCCAGCCCTAGCATACTCTTTATCATGCTGAGTCCAAATGAAAGGACAAGTCATTTTAGCTTACAGGTAGATCATAAATGTTATAATTGTTACTATCAACTTTTAACTGTCTAAAACCTTGATTCTTGGTCTGGTATGCTTTGTACTGTGTTGCCACTGCACCTCTTAGTGTTTCCTACTCATGTCTAGGGAGTTTCTCCCGTCCTTGTTCTAGCTTCCATAAAATCCCTCTCTCAGCCTGCATTTAGTTACAGCACTCTCTCAGCACTGTATTTAGTTACAGCACTTTCTGGTCTCTATGCTGCTATATTACAACTACTTCAGGACTCATTAAGAGTAAGATCTGGGGCTGGAGAGATGGTTCAGCAGTTAAGGTGCTTGCCTGCAAAGCCAAAAGACCCATGTTCGATTCCCCAGTACCCATGTAAGTCAGATGCACAAAGTTGTGCATACATCTGAAGTTCATTTGCAGTGGCTAGAGGCCCTGGTGTGCCCATACTCTCTCAAATGAACAATAAAATATTAAGAAAAAAAGACTAAAGGCCGGGCGTGGTGGCACACGCCTTTAATCCCAGCACTTGGGAGGCAGAGGTAGGAGGACTGCCATGAGTTCGATGCCATCCTGAGACTACATAGTGAACTCCAGGTCAGCCTGAGCTAGAGTGAGACCCTACCTCGAAAAACCAAAACAAACAAACAAAAACAGAGTAAGATCTGTGTCTCATTTTTCTATTTTCAGAGCACAGCACTGTGTCCAACACTTTGTGTTCAATAAATTAATGAGTCCTTTCTCAATACGGGGTAATTCATACTCCTATCCCAGAAACCCTTATGGACCACAATTAATGTAAGTTTCCATTGATTACTGGGTTCTGATCAAATTAAAATGTACAGCTGCAATACAAGGAACAATCTCTACCAGCTTCTACCTACCAAGACGGTTTCTACACAGTACCCCGAAGTGTTCTCCCAACTACAAGCACCCCCCCCCGCCCCGCCAGCACTTATCCTTTCTCAGTGTTACCGGAAGAACTCCAGATATAATCAATAGCAGTACTGTGGGGCCCCTGGCCACCTGCTGCCTCCGTTTCGGTCCCCGAACATAGTCGATCTGTTCCTAGCCCTCTCCTGACCCATTCCCATTCTCCCTGATTGTTTCGGCCGTTCTACCTTTCCCCCCTTTTCCAGAACTGCTTTTCCCTTTGGGCGGCATCTTCTACACTTGCTGTTGAACTCCCAACAGCTCCCGTAGTTGTAAAAAGCCCCTTAAGGTCCCATGGGTATGTCCTAAACCTTGCCTGAAGGTGGTATCGCAGTTTTAAAAGCAGCTCATGAAGCAGGCATAGCTTGGGGCAGCCCCAGTGTTTTGCTTCTGGACCAATGGGAGCTGAAGATATTTGACCTATAAGAATATGGAGGCGTGGCGCTAAGGCGAGAAAGTCCCGCCTCTGCGCTTTTTGCTACACGACCTTATTTGCACCAGCTCTCCAACTCTAGCTCTCTCCCACTCACTTCCTGTGCGTTTGCGCATTGGGAGCCTCGGGCCTCTGCAGTGCCTCGCAGGGGCCCTGGCCTGTCTCCTGGGACCTGCAGAAGGAAAGCTGAAAGAGCTGTAATGACAGACCTCTCTACACAGAGGCCTGCTCTGCCTGGCGATTTTTCGTTTTAAAATTTTGTTTTGCAGCTAAAACCAATTAGGTTCAGAAGATTCTAAAAGTCCCAATGACCCCTATGCCTGGTGGAGAACTTTGTCATGCACACATTGGAAGCAGTCTAAATGCTTCTTCTCAGTAGAGTGCTGTTGCTTAAATAAATTTTCAATTACACAAAAGGATATGTACCATTTAGAATAAAGTTTGTGGGCTGGAGAGAGATTGCTTAGCGGTTACGGCACTTGTCTGTGAAGCCTAAGGACCAGGGTTTGATTCTGCACTACCCACATAAGCCTGATGCACAAGGTGGCACATGCATCTGGACTTCCTTTGCACTGCTAGAAGCCCTGGCATGCCCATTCTCTCTCCCTCTCTCTCTCTCTCGCTCGCTCTCATAAATAAATAAATAAAATATTTTAAAATACTGTTTGTGGGGCTGGGGAGATAACTCAGTAGTTAAAGGCACTGCCTTGTGAAGTCTGATGGTGTGAGTTCAATCCCCCAGTCCCCACGTAAAGCCAGATGCACAAAGTGTTCATTTGCAGTGGCAGGAGGCCCTGGAGCACCCATTCTCTCTCTCCTTAAAAACAGATATATTTTAATTGGTTTTCTGAGCTAGGGTCTCGCTCTAGGCCAGGCTGACCTGTAATTCACAGTCTCAGGGTGGCCTTGAACTTCTGGCAATCCTCGTACCTCTGCCTCCCAATTGCTGGGATTAAAGGCGTGCACCACCACTCCCGGCTTGCAAATATTTTAAAATAATGATTATGAGGGGAAATAAAACTTAAAGACAGTTACAGACCTTTATGCAGAATATGGTTCCTTTTTCCAAAAGCAGGGCTGGGTAGCCAGGCCTGGTGGCGCACACCTTTAATCCTAGCACTCAGGAAGCAGAGGTAGGAGGATCACTGAGTTCAAGGCCATCCTGAAACTACACAGTGAATTCCAGGTCAACCTGGGCTAGAGTGAGATTGTACTTCGAAAAACCAAAAAAGAAAAAATTAAAATTAAAAATAAACAAATAAATAAATAAAGAGCTGCAGAGATTGTTCAGTAGTCAAGGTGCTTGCTTGTAAAGCCTAATGATCCACCTTGAGATTACATAGTGAATTCCAGGTCAGCCTGAACTTGAGTGAGACCCTACCTTGGACAAACCAAAAAAAAAAAAAAAAAAAAAAGAAGCAGGGCTGGGGATGTAGCTCAGTTGGTAGAGTGCTTGCCTAGTATTCATGAAGCCCTGGTTCAACCCCCAGCACAATACAAAACCAGTTGGTGGTGCATACTTGTACCACTCTGGAGGTAGAAGCAAGAGGATCATGTTCAAAGTCATCCTTGGCAACCTAGAAAGTTGAAATCAACCTGGATTATATGAGACCCTGTGTCAAAAAAGTATATATCATTTACTATATAATATATTTATCCAAAAGACTTCCTGTACAGTACAGCAACATGTGGTCACATGGTCAATGGTGTTTGTTGGTCCATACAGATCGTTAAGTATGTTTCCGTGCATTTTTCAAAATTTTTGTAACTGAATTTGGACCCACATAGTTCATTTTCAAACCCCTGCTTCACCATCTATTAGCTCTGTATCCTCAGGTTCCATCATCTGTGAAATGGAGTTGATTTCACAGGTTGCTTATGGGGTGTCAAGAGAATTAATTTTGCATTGGTAAAGCACATGAAACAATGGCTAGCTCATAATTAGCATTTACTTTAGATAAATGACTTTTGAATTTGTATCCAATGCTTTAGTTTTTCTTTTTAGACAAGGCCTTTCTACAAAACCTAGATTGATCTAGAACTCACTATACCTTCCAGCCTCTGCCTCCTGGGTGCTGGGGGATTATAGACATTCCCTATCCCAATGCTTTTTCTCTTCTCTCAACCCTTCCCTCCTCCACCAGTAATTTGTATGTCACCTAATGCTCTATTCCGTTAGGTGTCTGTTCCAGCTTGCCTCTGCCAGCTAAAATGTGTAGTTCCTCCAACTCAGTTTAGAATTTTTTTTTTTTTGGTTTTGGTTGGCCTCAGAATCAAAATTTAGGAATGCCAGACAAGTGCTCTACCACTGAGCCATCCATGTTCCAGGCCAATGCTTATGGTTTTTTTTTCATTATTTTTGTTTTGTGTGTGCATAGTATGTTGTGTGTGTGTGTGTGTGTGTGTGTGTGTGTTATATGTGGTATATGCACAAGTATGTGTGCTCACCTGCAATGCCCTGTGTGTAGCAGCTGAAGAACATCAGGTGTCCCCCTTCTTCACCCCTACCTGTTTTTTTCCTTGGAACAGAGTATCTTACTGATTTCAAAGCTTGCCATTCATGAGCCCCAGTGATACTTTCATTCTGCTCCCCACAGGACGTGAGTTACACATATGCATGACCACTACTAGCTGTTGATGTGGGTTCTAAAGATTCAAACTCTGATGGTCTCAGATCCTCATGCTTGTGCAAAAAGTGCACTTATCTGCTGGGCCATCTCTCCAGCCCTGTTTATCTTATTTTGTTTTATTTACTTATTTTGTTTTGCCAGGCAGGGTTTCACTCTAGCCCAGGCTGACCTGGAACTCACTCTGTAGCCCAATGCAGGCTTGAACTCATAGTAATCCTCTTACCATTACCCCCAAGCGCTGGGATCAAAGGTATGTGCCACCAAGCTATTCTTTTCTTAGATAGGGTGTCACTGCATAACTCATGCTGGCCTCAAATTCTTAATTCTCCTGCCAAATTCTTAATTCTCCTGCCTCTGTCTCTGGAATGTCAAGAGTTCAGGCTTTGCACCACAGGGCTAGAGCTTTTTTTGGTTTTATTTTGTGGTGTGTGTGTGGGGGGGTGTGTGTATGAATATATGGGGTGCATGCATGCCACGGTGCATGTGTGGAGATCAGATCAGAGGACAATCTCTGGGTGTCTATGCTCCACCTTCTTTTTTTTTTTTTTGTTCATTTTTATTTATTTATTTGAGAGTGACAGAGAGAGAAAGAGGGAGGGAGGGAGAGAGAGAATGGGCACGCCAGGGCTTCCAGCCACTGCAAACGAACTCCAGACACGTGTGCCCCCTTGTACATCTGGCTAACGTGGGTCCTGGAGAATCGAGCCTTGAACCGGGGTCCTTAGGCTTCACAGGCAAGCGCTTAACCGCTAAGCCATCTCTCCAGCCCTGCTCCACCTTCTTTGAAACAGGGTCTCTTGCCACTGCAAATGACTGCCAGACTAGCTTCCAATTCTCCTGCCTCCACCTCCTATTGCCATAGGTGCATGGGGATCACAGATGCATTGTGCTACTTTGTACCTGACTTTATGTGGGTACTGAGGAATTGATCCTGGGCTTTTAGGCTTTGCAAGCCAAGTGCCTTTAATCACTGAGCCATCTTTCCACCCCAAGCTTGCTTTTTTCTAATTTTTATTTTTTTATTTGAGAGAGATATAGAGAAGCAGTGTGAGAGAGAAACAGAAAGAGACAGAGAATGGGCATGCCGGGGCCTCCAGCCACTGCAAACGAACTCCAGACGCATATGCCACTTTGTGCATCTGGCTTATATTGGTCCTGGGGAATCAAACCTAGGTCCTTTGGCCCTGCAGGCAAGCGCCTTAACTTCTAAGCCATCTCCCCATCGCGAGCTTTTTTTTTTTTATGATGAAGGCAGTATCATTTTATTTTTATTTTTTTTCTCATGCTTATCGTATATTTTTTTTCTCAATTTTTTTTAGCGCAATTTTTACTGGACTTGGGGATGTCTAATGCCCAGAGGAGAAGATCAGGTATTTCTGAGATTGTACCCATCACCAAACCAGTTTAACAAGGATCCTCTTTGTTATGCTGCTGTGACTTCTGGGTGCATTTCCATAATTCATTGTTTCAGATGAGGAGTGATAACTGTGGAGGATGCACCCTGTGCAGAGCAGATTGTTCCTCCCCAGCTCATCTACAAGCTTTCAAGGTCTAGCTAGGAGAGGGCAGTGGACAATGACAGTGTTGCCTCAAGAAGTCCAAAAGGCCCTGTTACTTCTGGATTTTTCTTGAGAAGAGCCTTTCCTGTGAATTGTAGTTACATCAGTCTTGGAGTAGGAATGAAGCACACTGGTGTTCAGATCCAAATGAAGAGATGGCATGGAAGCCTGTCATTCCAGCACTAGAGAGTCTGAAGCAAGAGGATTACATTATTTGGGGTCAACCTGGACTACATAGTGAGAACCTGTCTCAAACAACAACACCACCATAAGGCTGGGTGTGGTGACTCACACCTTTATTCTCAGCACTCCAGAGGCTAATGTGAGAATTGCAGTGAGTTCAAGGTCAGCCTGGGTTATACAGTGAGTTCCAGGTCAGTCTAGGCTGGAGTAGCACTCTGATTCAAAAAACAAACAGGCCGGGTGTGGTGGCGCACACGCCTTTAATCTGAGCACTTGGGAGGCAGAGGTAGAAGGATCACAGTGAGTTCAAGGACACTCTGAGACTTCATGAAAGTGAATTCCAGGACAGCCTGTGCTAGAATGAAACCCTACCTCGAAAAACAAAACAAACAAACAAAACAAAAAAACAGAATCTGGAGGAAAAAAAGGGGCTGGAGAGGTGACTCAGTAAACTTGTAAAAGGAGTCACGGAGTCTGGGGAGATGATGGCTTGGTGGATAAAGTGCTTGCTGCATAAACTCAAGTATCTGAGTTTGGAACCCCTAATCCCAAGTAAACCTGGGAGCTATAGCAGTCTTCTGTAATCCCAGCATACCTATGGCAAGATGGGAGGCAGAGAATTTTCCAGAGACTCTTGGACCAGCTAGCCAGGTGAACTGAGGGTTAGTCAAAGGAGGTAGAATGTGAAGACTGATACTAAAAAGTTGTCATCTAACACCCACACTTGTATCACGTACAAACCTGGAAGCTCACATGCACACACACACACACACACACACACACACAGAGAGAGAGAGAGAGAGAGAGAGAGAGAGAGAGAGAGAGAGAGATAAAAGCCTTAAAAACAAAAGAGCTGGCAGGAATGACTCATACGCCTGGTCTGTGTATTTCAGCAGATGATAATAGCAATGATGATAATAAGCCTGTGTCCCTGGTAGAATTTGTCCAAAAAAGGTACCTAAAGGTTAGTAGCCCCCAAAATGATGCATGTTGCCGGACTCCGAGAGCCGCACGTTGGGCACCAGATGCCGGGCTCCGCCGGCGGGGGCAGGTAGTGCCGAGGGAAGGACCAGGCCCGCTGGTTCCTCCCGAGGGGCTGAGGAGGAGATGAGCGTCCGACGACTCAGACCTCTCCTGGCCACCGGAGAAAAACCACACTGAGTCGGGAGTCTTGTCGAAGCAGGAGCTCGATTTATTGCTATGAACAGTTGCCTATATAATGTTGGGGACGAAGGCGGGGATTTTAGGATGGTGGGGAAAGGTAAGGGCCAATAGTAAACTGTGACTATTGAGATGATAATTCTAAATCCCATGCGGAAGTAGCAGGCAAGAAGCCATTAGGCGTCTTGCTGAGTCACATCTGGTCAGAGGCAGATCACCAAACTTTAGCTAGGCTCAGGAAGTTCCACTAGGCCTCACACCTGGGCCTTTCAGAGGCCAACAGCATGTAGGTCTGCTGGGGATTCAAGGTCAAACCACTTTAAGAAGTCAGATACAAAAATCATTTATGAGTCAGGCATGGTGGCACAAACCTTTAATCCCAGCACTTGGGAGGCAGTGGTAGAAGGATCACTGTGAGTTAGAGGCCAGCCTGAGACTACATAGAGAATTCCAGGTCAGCCTGGGCTAGAATGAGACCCTACCTCAAAAAACCAAAAACAACAAAAAGAGTATAACCAGTTATAATTTATATAAAATTAAACAACAAATTAAATTTAACATAAAAGCAATTAGGGGGCTGGAATATGACTTAGTGGTTAAGGCACTTACCTGTAAAGCCTAAGCAGCCAGGTTTCATTCCCCAGTACCCACGTAAGCCACATGCACATGGTGGCACATGCATCTGGAGTTTGTTTGCAGTGGTTATAGGCTCTGGCGCACCCATTATCTCTCTCTCCATCATCTTCTTTCTCTTTCCCTCTGTCTCTCAAATATATATACATATATATATATATGTGTGTGTGTGTATATATACATATATATGTGTGTGTGTGTGTGTGTGTGTGTGTGTGTGTTGTTTTGTTTTGTTTTGTTTTTCAAGGTAGGGTCTCACTGTAGCTCAGGCTGACCTGAAATTCACTTTGTAGTCTCAGGGTGGCCTTGAACTCATGGCGATCCTTCTACCTCTGCCTCCCAAGTGCTGGGATTAAAGGCATGCGCCACCACTCCTGGCTAAAATATATATTTTATGTGGGTACTGGGGAACTGAACTAGTCAGCAATGTGAACCTGACTGCAACACCCACCTTGTATAACCTCTCTCCATGTCTGGTGGATTCTGCCTCCTGCATAGCTCTTCTCTCTGCCTAGATCTTTTATTTTTATGTTTATGTTTTGGTGAGAAGGAGGCAGTATCTTGTTGCCCAGGCTGGTCTTGAACTCCTGGGCTCAAATGATCATCCCACCCTGGGAGTGCCTGAAACTATAGGTGTGCATCACTAGACTGGGTCTGCCCTACACCCATCATTTTATTGCATACAGTGAACATATTAGGTTTGTCTTATCCACCCATTCACACATTAATCCATTTTTAAATTTTATTTTTTTATTTATTTGAGAGAAGGAAAGAGGCAGAGTGAGAGAAAGAGAGAGAGAGAGAGAGAGAGAGAGAGAGAGAATGGGTGTGCCAGGGCTACTAGCCACTGCAAACGAACTCCAGATGCATGTGCCACTTCATGTATCTGGCTTACGTGGGTGCTATGGAATCGAACCAAGGCCCTTTGGCTTTGCAGGCAAGCACCTTAACCGCTAAGCCATTTTTCCAGTGCCCCCTCCATCTTTATTTTTAGCCAGTCTCCAGTCCAGGATACCCTGAAGCTCCCTATGTAGCTCCAAAAGACCTTGAAATTATTTTTTAATTTTTAATTTTCATTTATTTATTTGTCAGAGAAAGAGAGAGAGAGAGAATGGGTACTCCAGGGCCTCCAGCCACTGCAATGAACTCCAGATGCATGTGCATCCGGCTAACGTGGGTCCTAGAGAATCGAACCTGGGTCCTTTGGCTTTGCAGGCAAATGCCTTAACCGCTAAGCCATCCCGCCAGCCCCTTGAACTTGTTTTTTACATTTTATGTATTTATTTGCAAGCAGAGGGAGATACAGAAAGAGAGAGAGAGAGAGAGAGAAATAGAGAGAGACAGACACAGAGAGAATGGGTGTGCCAGGGCCTCTAGCTGCTGCAAATGAACTCCAGATGCATGCACTACTTTGTGCATATGGCTTTATGTGGGTACTGGGGAATCGAACTCAGGTTGCTAGGCTTTGCAGGCCTTAACCCCTGAGCAGTCTCTCCAGCCCTTATCTTGAAATTCTTATTTTTAGTACTGAGTATTTTTAGTACTGGGTTTATTGAAAGCGTAAGGAGTAAAAGCATGGAATGATACTCCATGGAGCTGAAGCAAACACATGGTTGGACAGCCAACCTTGAACTTACAATCCTCCTGCCTCTATCCTTCTGAGTGCTGGTTTTATAGGCCCATGCTACCATGCCTAGTTGATGTGATGCTAGGGATTGAACATAGGGCTTTGTGCACACTAGACAAGCATTCTATGCACTGAACCACATCCCCAGACCCTCATCTGGCTTTTGTAGCTGTGGTGGTTTGAATAGATGTTCCCCAGTTGATTCAGTAGTTTATTAAAGCTTGTGATTTAGATCTCCAGCCTCCTGGCTGAAGGAGGTGTCACTGTGGGCAGATCCTAAGGTCCAGCCCTAAGATGTTAGAGTGTATTTAAAATTCCAGCCTAAAGATATGCAAAGTGCTGGAGTTTTGTATGGAGTTCCTGAAGTGTGCTTGCTTGGGCTGGTGGTGGTTTCTTTCTCTCTGCCTGGTCCTATGAAAGGGGGTCAACTTTTTCTGCCATTATGTAACTTCCTCTGGATCTGTAAGCTTCAATAAATCCATTCCTCCCATAAACTGTTTCTGGTCTGGAGGTTCATCCCAGCGACTGAAGCTGTCTACTTCAGTAGCATTTTAAAACAAGTTATAGACAACAGTAAACGTCAGCCCTATACAAACACTTCAGCGGTCCTAATGTTAACTGACTCACATTCACCTCAGGCATCCTATCCTCTTCCCCACAGTTGGGGAAATCACCCGACCAAGAGCAGCTTGTGGGGAAAGAAATGTTTACTTTGGCTTACAGACTCAAGGGGAAGCTCCATGATGGCAGGGGAAAACCATGGCATGAGCAGAGGGTAAAAATCACCTCCTGACAACATCAGGTGGACAACAGGAACAGGAGAGTGTGTCAAACACTGGAAAGGGGAAACTGGCTATAATACCCATAACCCCACCCACAACAATATACTGCCTCCAGGAGGCATTAATTCCCAAATCTCCATCAGCTGAGAAACTAGCATTCAGACTACCTAAGCTTATGGGGGACACCTAAATCAAATCACAACATTTCACCTCTGACCCCATAAACTGATAACCATCCATGATGTAAAAATGTAATGCATTCAGTCCATCTTTAAAACGCCCCATAGTTTTTATCAATCTTAATGATGTTCAAACATTCCCATAGTCCAAGGTCTTTTAACTGAGCCATAATACCAAAAAAAAAATCCCCCCCAAACCCATAATGGCACAAAATAAACATTCGCACTGCAAGAGATGGCATTGGGTATAGCAAAGAAATATTCAACCAATACAAGATTTAAAACAACCAGGGCAAACATCAAACTCTGTAGCTCCAAGTCCAACAACTCTAGTCAGTGACAAATGTCCAAGTCCAATAATTCTATTTAGCAACAAGTCTCTGGAATTCCAATTCTTCCCCTCCAGCTAGGCTACTCACAGTCCTAGAAAACTTCATTGGGGCCGGCAGCTCTCCTTAGCAGTCATCCCGTGGTCCCAGCACTGGATGGACCCACCACTGGGTCTCCACTGCAACCCATGGTTCATCCTCATGGCCCCATCAGGTCTCCATGCAGGCATCCAGCAAACCTGCTTCACACTGTCCATGGCCACTTCCAAAACACAAGACCACGTTGCAAATTCAATGACCCTCTCTTTCCTGAATTTCTTATACTTCATACCAGGTGGCATGCCAATTTGTTAATCCGGGGGGGGGGGGGGATAAAGCTGACTTTGAAAAACAGGACACTCTTTCAGCTGGCCCAGTCTCAATGGTTGTAATCTCTCATACAATTGCAGTTGAACAGGCAGAAGTTTTGGCCCAAAGATTTCATTTTTTTTCTGTGCTGAATCCCTCTGCACACACCAGTCTGTTTCTATTCACTGAAACCCTGCAGAAATTCTCAGGACATGGGCATAACGGCAAGCCTCTCTCACACAAATTGCTTCTAGCCCAGTCCAAGCAAAGCTCTTTCTCACCCTCATAAGCCAAACCTCACAATCCATGATTCTTACTGCATTCAGGTCTTTCAACTCTGACCAGAATAGTCTATCAAGCTGTATTTACAGCACTGCAAGGTGTCTCTAAGGTCAAGGTTTCAAATCTTTCCACATTCCTCTTGAAAATCAGCTCCAAAAGGCCAAAGCCACACACTCAGGTGTCTAGCAGCAAATGACAGCACTCCTCGGTATCAACTTTACTGTTGCAGTCAGGTTCATATTGCTGGCAGAAATCACCTGACCAAGAGCAGCTTGTGGGGAAAAATGTTCATTTTGGCTTACAGACTTGAGAGGAAGCTCCATGATGGCAGGGAAAACAATGGCATGAGCAGAGGGTGGGCATCATCTCCTGGCCAACATCAGATGGACAACAGCAACAGGAGAGTGCGCCAAACACTGGCAAGGGAAAACTGGCCATAATACACATAAGCCCACCCCCAACAATACACTGCCTCCAGGAGGCTTTAATTCCCAAATCTCCATCAGCTGGGAACCTAGCATTCAGAATACCTAATTTTATGGGGGACAACTGACTCAAACCACCACAGTGGGGATAGAGTAAATTCCTTCCTCAACATCTTCTCTACCCCGGCTACAGTGCATTACCCATGCCCCCATCTATGCGGGCTATTTCTCCTGGCCTCCATGCTTCTGTAGCCTGGGAAGACCAGAACAGCAGATAGAGGTGAGCACATGCCAGAGTATACATGCCCAGTGCATTGGTGTGTATGCCAGAGACTACTTTATGCCCTATCTTGAGGTATAACTAGGCCCCCAGACCTCTTACACAGTATTCTTCTACCTCATGGTCTCTGGGGAGCTGTCATGGTGAGCATACATGGAAAACATGAGGAACTAGGTTAATGGATTTCATTTAGATGGTTGCAAAGCCCTTGTAGCAGACAGCTTCAGGTTCGCTGAGATGAACTTCCAGACCAGGCACAGTTATGGAGGAAGGGATATTTATTGAAGCTTACAGATCCAGGGGAAGTTCCATAAATGGCAGAAGAAGCTGGCCTGCCTTCACAGGACCAAGCAGAGAGAGAGAGAGAAGCACAAGCCTAAAAGCCAAAAGCCACACAGCACACTTCAGGAACTCCAGCTAGGCACACTGCATATCTTTAGATTGAAACCTGAAACCCACCACCACACCTTAAGATCCACCCAGTGACACTGCCTCCAGCCAGGTGGCTGCAGATGCAAACTACAAACAATAAAAAACTGAATATATTGGGGGCCATCTATTCAAACCACCACAGCCCTCAACACCATTGTATCCTGGGGAGTTACCAACTGGGAGTTACACAGACCTGAGTTCAGAGTCCAACTCTGCCACAAGAATTGGGTACAATTCTTTAATATGTTATATGTATATATTCAATTATTTATCTAAGAGAGAGAAAGATAAAGGGAGAGTGAGTATGGGCACACCAGCCTCTCCTGCCACTGCAAACAAACTCCAGACATATGCACCACTTTGTGCATCTGGCTTTACATGGGTACTGAGGAATCCAACCTGGGTGGTTAGGCTTTGCAAGCAAGTGCCTTTAACCACTGAACCATCTCTCCAGCCCCCAAATCAGGTATAATTCTTATTTTAAAGGATTGCTATTTATATATTTATTAGAGAGAGAGAGAGAGAGAGAATAGGTATGCCAGGTATGCCTTCAGCCATATGCTTGCGCCACCATTTGCATCTGGCTTATGTGGGACCTGGAGAAGTGAACCTGTGTCCTTAGGCTTCGCAGGCAAGTTCCTTAACTGCTAAGCCATCCCTCCAGCCTGAAAAGTAGGTATAATTCTTGATTCCTCTGACTCCACTTCTCTAAAATGGCAATAGTGGCATTTTGTAAATAAGTTGGTGGTAAAAATGAAAAGAGATTGGAATGTAGGTGTGGCTTAGTGGTAGAGCACCTGCTTAGCACAAATCCCTGAGTATAATTCCCAGCACTACAAAGACAAAATCAACCAACCAAATCAAAACAAAAAATCATGAAGGAAACCATGAAAAGGGAAAAAAGCTCCTGGCTCATAGTACATATTAAATTTCTATTGATTTTTTTTGTTTTGATACTTTTCTTTTTGTGATACTGAGGATTGAACCCAGGGCCTCATACTAGACAAGTGCTCTACCACCTAACTATTTCCTCAGCCTTCTGGGGTGCTTTCTGCTGTCTCAAATCAACACTGCCCCTGGGGGGGGGGGGAATCCACTTTTCTAGATACTAAAATATCCATGTCTTCCAGAAACTTTAGATCTTTCATTTAGATAATACTAGACAAACATGGATGGAGTCTTTCTCTATGAAGTCCTTTTTCAAAAATTTTAAAAATATTTTTATTTATTTATTTGAGAGCGACAGACAGAGAAAGAGGCAGAGAGAGAGAGAATGGGTGTGCCAGGGCCTCCAGCCACTGCAAACGAACTCCAGATGCATGTGCCCCCTTGTGCATCTAGCTAACATGGGTCCTGGGGAATCGAGCCTCGAACCGGGGTCCTTAGGCTTCACAGGCAAGTGCTTAACAGCTAAGCCATCTCTCCAGCCTTGAAGTCCTTTTTTTTTTAAAAAAAAATATTTTGTTTATTTGAGAGAGAACAAGAAAGAAGTAGAGAGAAAGAGAGAGAGAGAGAGAGACAGAATGGACATGCCAGGGCCTCTAGCCACTGCAAACGAACTCCAGAAACATGTGCGCCACCTTGTGCATCTGGCCTACATGGGTCTTGAGGAATCAAACCTGGGTCCTTAGGCTTTGCAGGCAAGTGCCCTTAACCACTAAGCAATCTCTCCAGCCCTTTGAAGTCCTTTTTGGAAAAAAAAAAAACAAGCAAACAAAAAAAATGGTCATTTAATGCCTTACTACCTGATACCAGGCATGGTACAACAGCATGAAGCTGATAAGTCTTTAGCCGCTGGATGTACTCAGGAAGGCACATCAGTCATGTCAGCAATGCTCCTGCCATTTGCCATGGTGGCACCTACTTTTGTAGGTCGTCAATCTCACCTACTATATACTGATTATTTTCCAGGTTTCATTTTCCAAACCTGACCCTTTTCTGCTCCTGGCCACAGAGCCCTTGGGGAGTTCCCCATGCACTGGCCGCCTATGAATGGGATCAGTTAGATCTCTGTGCTTTTTTTGTTTTGTTTTGTTTTCAAGATAGGGTCTTGCTTTAGCAAGGCTGATCTGGAATGATCTGGAATTCACTATGTAGTCTCAGGCTGGCCTCGAACTTACAGCGATCCCTCCTACCTCTGCCTCCTGAGTTGTTGGGATTAAAGACGTGCACCACCACACCTGGCTGTTTGTGCATTTTTACTTCAAGCTTTCTTTATCAGAATAGGCTCTGATGGGATCTTATAAATAAGAAAACAGCCTTTGGGTTTTGGGCTGTCAGTCTGAGCCAAGGTTTGTGAACTTTTCTTTTGGGAAGAGGACTGTCAGTTTCCCTTCCTGCCTCTGTGTTCATGTAATGTGTAGAAGCCTTAGTCAGAGGAGATAATTAGTAGAAAATACATCTGGCAGCCATTACTGGCTGTGAGTCACTAGCACACTCCAGAAGATGTTACCATGGTTTCAAGACTGAATCATCCCCCTCTCTGCTCCCCCTGCCCTCTGTTCAGTTAATTTGTCACTCTGCTTTGCAGGCTTCTCCACAGTTGGCCTCCACAGACTGGTGCAGACTTAACCATGTATGGAAGCTGGCGTTTTGTTGTTGTTTCTTTCTCAAATAACAATTACTGCCCTTTTCTTTCTTGCATTATTTTATACACACTATGTACCTGAGACTAGTCTTGAACTTGTGACCCTTCTGCCTCCTTGAATGCTGACATTTTAGGCATGCACTACCATGCCCAGCTATTGCCTTTCTCTTGAATAAGAAAAATAATTTGTGCCAAGAGATATACTAGAATATGTAATATTAACAAAACATGAACGTGCATCAGAAACTGATATTTCAAAACTGCAATTACGATCCTCCTACCTCTGCCTCCTGAGTGTTGGGATTAAAGGTGTGTTCCACCACATCTAGCTTTATTGAGAATTTTAAAATCATTTTTTAAAAATTATTTATTTTATTTATTTGACAGAGAGAGAGAGAGAGAGAGAGAGAGAGAGAGAGATGCAGATAGATAGAGAGAGAATGGGCACGCCAGGGCCTGCAGCCATTGCAAATGAACTCCAGAAGCCTGAGCCACCTTGTGCATCTGCCTTACGTGGGTCCTGGAGAATCGAACCTTGGTCCTTTGGCTTTTCAGGCAAGTGCCTTAACCACTAAGCCATCCCTCCAGCCCTTTATTAAGACTTTTAATACATAAACATACTATAATTTGATCATACTCCTCTGCCATTATCCTTTTTTGTCCCCCCCACACCTATATTACACTGAACCCCCTCCTCTTTTCAAGTTGTAGTTCTTCTATTTTTGTTTTTTTTGTTTTTGTTTTTGAGGTAGGGTCTTACTCTAGCCCAGGCTGACCTGGAATTCACTGTGTAGTCTCAGGGTGGCCTTGAACTCACAGTGATCCACCTACCTCTGCCTCCCGAGTGTAGTTCTTCTATTTTGATGTCATATTCTTTCTGTTCTCCTCCATTATGTATGTCAAAATATTGATGGGCTCAATATTGGGTAGGGCTTGTAGAGCTAATGACATCCACTATAAAATCATGACTGTTCCGGTCAGTACATGTCAGAAGTATAGTGCCCCAAAGTACTCCTACCTGAGCCTTGGAGGGTGTGATAGAGATGTCTCATTTAGTGCTGATTTCTCTTTTTTGAATACATATATATATATATATATATATGTATTTGGTTTTTCGAGGTAAGGTCTCACTCTAGCCCAGGCTGACCTGGAATTCACTATGGAGTCTCAGGGTGGCCTCAAACTCACAGCAATCCTCCTACCTCTGCCTCCTGAGCGCTGGGATTAAAGGCGTGTGCCACCACGCCCGGCCTGAAAATATTTTCATTTGTACATGTGTGCACATGCGCCAAGGTCTCTTGGTACTACAAATGAATGCCAGATGCTTGTCCACTTTTTGTGTCCAGCTTTATGTGGGTACTGGGGAATTGGATCTGGTCCAACAGGCTTTGCAAGCAAGGGCCTATAACCACTGAACCCTAGTGCTAACTATCCCTAGTGCAGAGTTCTCAACAGCATTGTATTTTTAGCACTTTGATGAGTTTTGATTCTCTTTACTATCCATAGCTATCTCCATAGAGAAGCTTTTCTAGTGACTAGTGTGTTCAGGGCTAATGTTTTTTCTACCACCTCGTCTGCAATGTTTTCTGAGCCCTGACATGTGTGATAAAGATGTCTCATTCAGTGTTGAGCACTTGACTGAGTCACTCCTCACCACTTTGGCAAATCTTAGGGTTCCCTGGTAGTCATTGCCATCTGAAAAAATAAGGTTTTCTGGGCTGGAGAGATGGCTTAGCAGTTAAGGCGCTTGCCTGAGAAGCCCAAGGACTCAGGTTTGATTCCCCAGTACTCACGTAGGTCAAGAGCACAAGGTGGTGCATGAGTCTGGAGTTCGTTTTCAGTGGCTGGAGGTCCTGGTGCACCCATTCTCACTCTGTGTCTATCTGCCTCTCTCTCTCTCTCTCTCAAATAAATAAATAAAATATAAAAAAAAAAATAAAAAGAAGTTTTTCTAACCAAAAATGAGAACAGCCCTAATCTCTGGGCATAAACATACCTCCTACCTCTGTACTGGAATTAAAGACATGGGCCACCATGCTCGGCCAGATTAACACTTTTATCCCCTCACCCCACCTCCAGTTTCCCTGGGGTCCTCCTCAGTGTGGTTATGGTATTTACTGTGAGGTCATGAAGGTCTCAGTCAGTCTCTGTGGGGTGTTAGGGAAACCCTGCCTCAAGACATTCCTATCCATTTTGGCTCTTACAATCTTTCCACTTTTGCAATGACAGACCTGTTGGCAGACTGACTTAGTGTTTTCTGTAGCTTCTGGATTTCTGCTTTGATGGGTTTTGATTGATCACTGTATCTGTTTCCATCACCATGGAACTGGTTGTGAGGCTAGCCATAAGAGTAGTATTCATGTCACCACTTCCCTTGCACCTATACCTAACTGCTTTTTTTTGGGGGGGGGGTTGGTTTTTCAAGGCAGGGTCTCACTCTAGCTCAGGCTGACCTGGAATTCACTATGTAGTCTCAAGGTAGCCTCTTGAACTCACAGCAATCCTCCTACCTCTGCCTCCCAAGTGCTGGGATTAAAGGCATGTAGCACCATACCCAGTGAGAATGGGTTCTTTTTGTTGTTGTTGTTTTATTTTTATTTTTTATTTTATTTTTGTTTTTATTGACAACTTCCATAATTGTAAACAATATCCCATGGTAATTCCCTCCCTCCCCTCACTTTTCCCTTTGAAACTCCACTCTCTATCATATCCCCTCCCCTCTCAGTCTATCTTTTATTTTGATGACATATTCCTTTCCTCCTATTATGATGGTCTTGTGTAGGTAGTGTCAGGCACTGTGAGGTCATGGATGTCCAGGCCATTTTGTGTTTGGAGGAGAGTGTTGTAAAGAGTCCTACCCTTCTTTTGGCTCTTACATTCTTTCTGCCACCTCTTCCGCAATGGACCCTGAGCCTTGGAAAATGTGATAGAGATGTTTCAGTGCTGAGCACTCCTCTGTCACTTCTTCTCAGCACAATGGTGCCTTCTGAGTCATACCAAGGTCACTGCCATCTGAAAAGAGAAGGTTCTCTAACCAAAAGTGAGAGTAGCATTAATATATGGGTATGAACATTAAGAGAAGTGCTTCCTGGGCAGTTGGGTGAGAATAGTATATACATTTAGCCAGACAATAGCAGACGTTACACCCCTAGGGCTCATGACTCCCTTGTTGTAGGTTTTCAGTATCGGGGATGTATTCCCTCCCATGGAGCAGGACTCCGGTCCAATTAGAGACAGTTGGTTTCCCCCATAACAGAGAATGGGTTCTTTATAAAAGGATGAGTTCAGGTTCTCTCCCTGCCCCTGCCTCCCTTTCATTCATTCCTCATCTTCCCCAACTTTCTCCCTGTACTTCCTCATGAAATGTTACATGAAGACCCCTAGCAGATGCTGGTGAATTCCAGGTCAGCCTGGGTTAGAGTGAGACCATACCTCAAAACAAAACAAAACAAAACAAAACAAAAAATTTAAAAAAGGGAAAAAAAAACCAGATGTACCATATGACCCAACTATACCACTCCTGGGCATATACCATAAGGACTATACACTCTATTTTTTTTTAATTGTTAATTTTTTTGAGGTAGGGTGTAACTCTAGCCCAGGTTGACCTGGAACTCACTATGTAGTCTCAGGCTGGCCATGGCGATCCTCCTACCTCTGCCTCCCTAGTGCTGGGATTAAAAGTTTGCACCACCACGCCCAGCTCATTTAAAGTTTTTTAAAGGATTATTTATTTATTTGAGAGAGAGAGAGAAAGAGAGTGAAGGAGTGAGGGAGGGAGAGAGAATGGGCGTGCCAGGGCTTCCAGCCACTGCAAACGAACTCCAGATGCGTGCACCCCCTTGTGCATCTGGCTAATGTGGGTCCTGGAGAACTGAGCCTCGAACTGGGGTCCTTAGGCTTCACAGGCAAGTGCTTAACCTCTAAGCCATCTCTCCAGCCCTCATTTAAATTTTTTATTTGATTTATTATTTATGTGGCACTTCATATTGAACCTAGGGCTTTGTACATGCTAGATTGGTGCTCTACCACTGTGCTATATCCAGTTGTTTCTCATTTTACTTATTTATTGTTTTTCCAAGGTAGGATTTCCCTGTAGCCCAGGCCTCTCTGGGAGGGTCAGATTGGAAATATGATAACATTCCTAATCTCTTTTGGGATTAGGATTACATCTGCAATATTGCAAGATAGTAAGTTTTTTTCAACCATGATATGCCATTCTTTTTTAACCTCAACAAAATGCCATCTCCAAAATGCATATGAAGTTTCCTTGGTCTAATGTCTCATTCTGGTGTGTCAAAGTTTTGCATCTTAGAATATAATGGCAGAAAAGTCTTTATGTGGGGACTGGGGACTTGAACATGGGCCATCAGACTTTGCAAGCAAGCACCTTTCACCATTGAGCTATCTCCCCAACCCACAACTTTGTTTTTCTTACTCTAGCCCAGGCTGACCTGGAAATCACTCTGTAGTCTCAGGATGGCTTCGAACACATAGTGATCCTCCTATCTCTGCCTCTTGAGTGCTTGGATTAAAGGCATATGCCACCATGCCCAGCATTAACTTTTATTTTATTTTTTGGTTTTCCAAAGTAGGTTCTCACTGTAGCTCAGGCTGACCTGGAATTCACTATGTAGTTTCAGGATGGTCTCAAACTCACAGCGATCCTTCTACCTCTGCCTTCCAAGTGCTGGGATTAAAGGTGTGTGCCACCATGCCTGGCTAAATTTTTATTTTTTGTTTATTTATTTATTTGAGAGCGACAGAGAGAAGGAGGGAGAGAGAGAGAGAGAGAGAGAGAGAGAGAGAGAATGGGCACGCCAGAGCTTCCAGCCTCTGTAAATGAACTTCAGATGCGTGCGCCCCCTTGTGCATCTAGCTAATGTGGGTCCTGGGGAATTGAGCCTCGGACCGGGGTCCTTAGGCTTCACAGGCAAGCGCTTAACCGCTAAGCCATCTCTCCAGCCCTGGCTAAGTTTTTAACTTTTATTTTTTTATTTTTATTTTTTGGCTTTTCAAGGTAGGGTCTCACTCTAGCCCATGCTGACCTGGAATTCACTATGGAGTCTCAGGGTGGCCTCGAACTCATGGCGATCCTCCTACCTCTGCCTCCCGAGTGCTGGGATTAAAGGCATGCACCACCATGCCCGGCTTTAACTTTTATTTTTTATTTGCTTGTGAAATAGCATGTTGACTTGTGGCATTTCCATATATCCTTAGTTTTGGTTGACCCTCCCCCTCCTCTCCTATACCCCATCTCCCTGTCTCCCATCCTCATTTAAACCTTTCCACTTTCACTTTCATATCATATGTGTTCTATCCCCCATAGGAATTTTAAGAAGATTAAATGAACTACTCTGAATAGTGAACCCAGAACAATGCCTGGCACACAGCACACTGTTATCAAACATAAACAATGATTCTGTTTGCAGGGCAAGCAGGGTTTTTGTTTTTTTTCTTCTCAGAACACTTTGTGTTATTATAATGAAAGCTCTGCAAACTGATGTCATGGTAGATTGTATGTGTGTGACGGTGTAAGTGTCTGCCTCTAGCAAAGCCTACAAAAGCCCTATCAAGAGCTAATCTAGAAAATAGAGAAGCAAGGATCACGTCTGCATGAGCCTACACACGCAGACACATCTAACAGCGATGAACAAGGGTACATGTAGACCATCCATAGAGGGACACAGAGAAAACTTTCTGATTGGGATTCCACTGGAACCTTAACAATATTCTTATTTATTATGTGTGTATGTGCGTGGGAGAAAGAGAGGGTCACCTGTTTGTGTGTGCAGGCCAGAGGACAAGCTCAGGTGTTACTACTTGGGAATACTACCCACAGTTTCACATTGGCCTGGAGCTCACCAGTGTGGCTTGACTAATTGGACAGTGAGCCTCAGGAATCCTTCCATCTCTGCCTCCCCAGCACTGTCGTTAACATTGCAACCTAGCATGCCAGGATTTTTACATGGGTTCCGGGCAGGGGGGGGGGGGGACCTCAGGTACTCATGCTTGTGAGGCAAGCACTTTACCAACCAAGCTGTCTCCCCAGCCTTCCACTGGAACATTATTTATTTGAGAGAGAGAATGGGCATGCCAGGTCCCCCAGCCACTGCGAACGAACTCCAGATGCATGTACCACTGTGTATCTGGCTTTATGTGGGCACTGGAGAATTGAACCCAGGTTGTTAGGCTTTTCACGCAAGCGCCTCAACTGCTGAACCATCTCTCCAGCCCATGGAGCTTTTTATTCCAGATATTTAATGGTGGAAACGACTTAGCCTATATAAATTCCTGAGTGGGTTAGTTGTAGGGTCAGAGCTAGGACCATAGCTGGAAGTTGGGAGGAACTGAACAGAAGCAAGAAAATGTCATCAAACAAGGGTTATTGTCTAGAAGTAGCTTGACTAAGAGGGACAGAAGGGAAGCAGATTTTGTGTGCCATTTATATACCTGACTCCTGGGTTGTGGCAGTGTGATAATGAGGGGCTCCTATATTAACCATCTTCCTAGCTTGTGCAGGCTGGATGTGCTCCATTAAGTATTTGTTGATGTGATTGAATGCAATTAAAATTAAACAGAGTCAAGCAAACACCTGTAATCCCAGCACTTGAAAGGCTTTGCCAGTAGGATTGCTGCAAGTTCCAGGTCAGCCTGGGCCACAGTATCAAAACAATCAAAATAAGAAAACATAAAATAAAACAGGCCAGGAACAAACAGGCAGAATCAATTCCCATGGGGCATATGAGAGCAGTATCCCTGAATGTAGCACAGACAGATGGTTGCACCAGACTGGCAAAAGCCCATTAGAAAAAGACAGCAAAACATTGCAGAAAAACTGGAAAGACTATTTTTTAATCATATGTCACTAGTAGCAATTGCTGTTATTTTTGTTGATTCCCTTAGAAAAGTACTTTTCAGGGGCTGGAGAGATGGCTTAGCGATTAAGCGCTTGCCTGTGAAGCCTGAGGACCCTGGGTCGAGGCTCAATTCCCCAGGACCCACGTAAGCCAGATGCACAAGGGGGCGCATGCATCTGGAGTTTGTTTGCAGTGACTAGAGGCCCTGGTGCACCCATTCTCTCTCTCTTTCTCTGCCTGTCACTCTCGAATATATAAAAATAAGCAAAAAAAAAATTTTTTTAAAGCACCTTTCAAAGCCAGGTGTGGTTGCCCACGCCTTTAATCCCAGCACTCAGGAGGCAGAGTAAGGAGGCTTGCCATGAGTTCGAGGCCACCCTGGGACTCCATAGTGAATTCCAGGTCAGCCTGAGCTAGAGTGAGATCCTACCTTGAAAAAACAAAAAAAAAAAAAGTGCTTTGAATTCATTAATGCATCCAACAAATGTTTCCTGAGCACATGTCCAGGAGTGTTCTGCACACAGGTGAGCGTGACTGCAGCCATTGCTTGTACTCCATTTTGTTTTTGTTTTTGTTTTTGGTTTTTCGAGGTAGGGTCTCACTCTAGTCCAGGCTGACCTGGAATTCACTATGGAGTCTCAGGGTGGCCTCGAACTCACGGCGATCCTCCTACCTCTGCCTCCCGAGTGCTGGGATTAAAGGCGTGCGCCACCACGCCCGGCTCTGTTTGTTTGTTTTTTCGAGGTAGGGTCTCACTCTGGCCCAGGCTGACCTGGAATTCACTCTGTATTCTCAGGATGGCCTCCAACTCATGACGATCCTCTTGCTTCTGCCTCCCGAGTGCTGGGATTAAAGGTGTGCGCCACCACGCCCGGCTTGTACGCCATTTTGCAGCTTGCCTGTCTACTCCTGGAGCATGACCCCGCGCTTCCCACACTGTGCTGCTGGCCACCAACACCTCGTGATACACAGGCTGCAGGACCAAGAAGGCATAGAAGTGCTGAGGCGAGAGCTCTTTTCACAGCAGGTTACAGTTTGGGTTTCTTCTTGGTTGCTCTTTCTCTGCCTGCTATCTAAGCCCTAGATAGTCCCAGGACTCTCTCCCCTTTGCTACCATCAGTCCCCAGTGAAGCTGTCCAGTCTGAAGCTTTTACACCATTGTGACAGTGGTGAGATGCTTTGCAACCTGCACTACACTAAACACATAGTAAGCCATCTTGAAATTCTATTAATGTTATTTACATTTAAATATGAAGAAATGGCAGAAGTGCCATTTACAGGGTATAAATGTTGTGTCCATAAGCCATAGATTGCCACAAAAAAATCTCAGTGATAGGGCTGAGATGCCTCTCAGTGAGGTATTGGTCAGCAAGGCTCTTCGGGTTCCCAAAACAGTACAGACTATTGCTAAGGGTCTGGAGCTGCAGCTGCTCTTTGACTTTGGGAGCTGCAGGTGGTCTTTGATCTCTTAACACAAAGGCCTTATCCTATGGCCTAGGTGGGCCTAGGTGTAGAAGGCAGAAGGCACCAGATACAATGGCATTATTTAACATACAGTCTAGGTGAGGTGGGCACCAGACATAGAGGCATTACCATATGGCCCTGGTAAAGCTGACCTTAGACACGTAGGCATTGTCAAGAAAGTTTTATCTTCTGTATATAAGCGTGTGTCTGCCTGAATAAACCTGAGCCTTGATCAGAACTTGTCTTGGCTCCATTCCTTGTGTTCTTGTCTCAGATTCATTCCCACTCCCTCCTTCGGGGTCTGTTTCGACTCGTGCCGCAGGCCAGCACAGCTAAGCTCTTAGTTTACCCACCCAAAGTAGATGGTAAGGCTATGTTGCTGAAGACATTGCATACTTCTGTAGTATGACATTGAGAAATCAAGCTAGAACTGAGCTGGAAGCCTCCTCCCTGCTGGCCAGCAGTCATAGTGCTAGAAAGTACTATGTGGCCTGCTGGTGGAGAAAAGGCATTTGTAGTTTGGTCATAGCCAGCAATGGACCCTGCAAGCTACACAATTGGCCACCCAGGTAGGATGTGCCCACTAGTGCAATAGTGGCATGTCTGTTGTGGGGGTAATCAATTGCTCTCTAATATGATTTGAGGCCCACTCCACGGGAGGGAATTCATGCCTGATACTGAAAACCTAGTCAAAAGTATATGGCTGCTAATGAAAACCCTACCGCTTGGGAGATCATAAGCCTTAGTGGGGAAACTACTACTGTTTGACCCACCAAACTGCCCTCTAAATACTTATGTTTACACCTATGTATTTTTTTTATAGGTAGGGTCTTGCTGGGATTAAAGGTGTGCACCACCACACACTGGGCTGTTCTTTGCTTTTTTTTGTTTATTGGTTTTTTTTTTTTGGTAGTGTTTCACTCTAGCTCAGGCTGGCCTGGAATTCACTGTGTAATCTCCTACCTCAGCCTCCTGAGTGCTGGATCAAAGTCCTGCACCACCAAAGGCTATGCCTTTATATATATATGTATATGTATATGTATATATATATATATATATGTATATATATATTTAGTTGTTGTTTTTTTGTTTTTTCAAGGTAGGCTGTCACGCTAACCTGGAATTCACTATGTAGTCTCAGGCTGGCCTTGAACTCCCAGTGATGCTTGTACCTCTGCCTCCCAAGTGCTGGGATTAAAGGAGTGTGCCAGCCTAAGACTACATAGTGAATTCCAGATCAGCCTGGGCTACTGCGAGACCATACCTTGAATAATAAAACAAAGCACACAGATCCAAGATCCAGAGGCTACAGAGAAAGCAACACTAAATCATATCCCTGTATTGCCCGCTAAGGCTCTGGGAACATAGTGGAAGAGAGGGTGGAAAGATTGTAAGAGCCTCAGGGTGGGAGGGAATAGCCTGAGACACTGTCTCCCCTAACCCTGTAGAGAATGAGGCCTCTTGGTCCCCACAAAGAATACCAGTAACCCCACAGAAGAAGACCTTCAGCAGAACTGGGGCAGTTGAGAGGGGGTATAGGAGTACAACCTTTTTATTAAAAAAATCAGTGAAGGGCTGGAGAGATGGCTTAGAGGTTAAGGCGCTTGCTTGCAAAGCCTAAGGATCCAGGTTCGATTCTCCAGGTCCCACGTAAGCCAGATGCACAAGGTGGCACATGCATCTGGTGTTCATTTGCAGTGCCTAGAGGCCTTGGTTCATCCATTCCCCTCTCTGTCTCAAATAAATAAATAAAAATAAATATTTTTTAAAAAATAAATAAAATCAATGAATAATAACAAATAATAATATTCTATAAGGTAACAACAACAAAACAAAACCAGACATGGGGCTGGAGAGATGGCTCAGCGGCTAAGGTGCTTGCTTGCAAAGCATCCTGGGTTTGATTCCCCAGTACCCAAGTGCAGCCAGATGCACAAAGTGGTGCATGGGTCTGGAGTTCATTTGCAGTGCCTGCCTCTTTCTCTTTGTCTCTCTTTCTCTCCCTCTGAAATAAATAAAACAATTTATTTATTTAAATATTTTATTTATTTATTTGAGAGAGAGAAAAAGTTCTGAGAAAGAGAGAGAGAAACGGGGTGGGGGGAATGGGCACAACATGGCCCCTAGCCAGTACAAAGTCCAGATGCATGTGCCACCTTGTGCCTCTGGATTACATGGTGTGGTGGTTTGAATAGAATAGATGGCCCCCAATATATTCAGTTGTTTATTTGTTTGTAGTTTGCATCTCTAGCCATCTGGCTGGAGGCAATGCCATTGTGTGGATCTTAAGGTGTGGTGGTGGGTTTGAGATTTCAATCTAAAGATATGCAAAGTGTGCCTAGCTGGAGTTCCTGAAGTGTGCTCTGGCTTTTGACCTTTAGTCTTGTACTGCTCTCTCTCTGCTTGGGCCTGTGAAGGCAGGCCAGTTTCTTCTGCCATTATGGAACTTCCCCTGGATCTGTAAGCTTCAATAAATATCCCTTCCTCCATAACTGTGCCTGGTCTGGAAGTTCATCTCAGAAAACCTGAAGCTGTCTGCTACAGAACTTGGTACCAGGAGTGGGGTGAGATGAACCTTACTATGTGGACGTTGATCTTTTGGAACCTTTGTTTTGGAGGAATAGGCATGGACTTGGTGCTTGCAACTGAAGATGTCTTCTGGAGTGGTAAGCCAAGTTTTATGGACTATTTTGATGAGAGTCTGAGAATGCTAAGTGCAGAGAGCATTGAACTTCGAGGCTTGGTTTATGAGTTTTCTAAGGGGAAGGAAAGACTACAGAGGACTTTGTTGGAACTGGGCTACTGGCATAAGGGCTGGCTGCGTCCTGCTGCCCAGGCCCAAAGTGTTTGATCAAGGTTAAATTTATAATGGACTGATGTGCTTGGCTAGAGATATTGGACTGAGAGATTTAAGATTTTAAGCTGGAAAACCTCAAGCAAGTTAAAATTACAGGCACTGAGACTGGTTTTAGGTTACTGAACCTGCTATTGTCAAACACATTAGCAATCTTAAAGGAAGATGGTCCAACTGCTTTACATTAAAACAATGGAAAGGATGCCTGAGGAAAGACTCTATGGGAAATTCAAACCCTTTTGGAAAGAGTTGACTGGAGAAGGAACCTGCTTTTCAAGGCTATGATTTGTTTCGTCCCTGAATTAAGAATATGGCTGTGTCCTGCACACCTGGTATTGGTTTCAGAAGCATGAAAAATACATGGAGTGGCTGTGAATTGCACATGCTTCCAGGAGCCGTTGCTGAGATGCAACATGAGGTAGGGCCTGATGCCCTGATAGGCTGAAAGAGCCTTTGAAAAATGTGAAGAGTGGTCATAAATTGCACATGGTTCCAGGAGCTGCTGCTGAGATGTGGCATGAGGCAGGGCATGATGCCCTGATAGGCTGAAAGAGCCTATGGAAGATGGTCCATGGTTTGCATGAAGACCTCAAGATGTTTTGTATATACCAGGACTGTGCAAGGGCTACCATAGAGCACACTGTTGGCCTGGGATGGAAGTGTTCCCCGGGTACTCTGCCCAGCTGGAGGGGCAAAATTAGAAAGTCTGGAGACTGTTAGTCTCTGGGTATATTAAACTTGAACTGCAGAAGTTTGATGTTTGTTTGATGGTGGTTGAGTTTGCATTGTTTTAGTCTCTCCTTGCTGTGCCTTATACCTGTTAAAAATGTTCACTCTGTGCCTTTATATGTTAGAAGTATTTAACTTGTTTGATTTTACACGTCTTCATATCTTAAATTGGTCAAGACTGTGGGGACCTTTGAAATTGAACTGAGTACAATTTATAATGTGTGGTGGTTATAAATCTATTGGGGGCCAGGGGCGGAATGTGGTGGTTTGAATAGAATAGATGGTCCCCAATATATTCAGTTGTTTATTTGTTTGTAGTTTGCATCTCTAGCCATCTGGCTGGAGGCAATGCCATTGTGTGGATCTTAAGGTGTGGTGGTGGGTTTGAGATTTCAATCTAAAGATATGCAAAGTGTGCCTAGCTGGAGTTCCTGAAGTGTGCTCTGGCTTTTGACCTTTAGTCTTGTACTGCTCTCTCTCTGCTTGGGCCTGTGAAGGCAGGCCAGTTTCTTCTGCCATTATGGAACTTCCCCTGGATCTGTAAGCTTCAATAAATATCCCTTCCTCCATAACTGTGCCTGGTCTGGAAGTTCATCTCAGAAGACCTGAAGCTGTCTACTACACATGGGTACTGGGGAATCAAATCTGGTTCCTTAGGCTTCACAGGCAAGTGCCTTAACCACTAAGCCATCTCTCTAGCCCTAAGATATACATATACATATATATATATATTTGGTTTTTTGAGGTAGGGTTTCACTCTAGCCCAGGCTGACCTGGAATTCACTAGGTAATCTCAGGGTGACCTTGAACTCACAACAATTCCCATACCTCTGCCTCCCAAGTGCTGGGATTAAAGGTGTGCACCACCACACCTGGCAAAACATATTTTTAAAGCCAGGTATGATCATGCGTTCCTGTGCCCCATGCACTGAGGGGAGAAAGCAGGATAGCTGAGCCTCACTGGTCAGCCAATCCCACCCACAACTGAAAGTTCGACATTCAGTGAGAGACTGTCTCAAGGAAATAAGGTGGAAGAGCAATAGAGGAAGACATCTGACATCTTTCTCTGGATTCTACATTTGTTTGCATGGGGCGTACACATATGCATACACCTCATGCACATATACAGAGAGGACAAAAAATTCAAATAAAAAGCCAAGAGATAGTTCCTGCCTGGTACTGAATATCTAGTTGAAAGCTTATGGCTGGGAAAATCATAGGCCCTAGTGAAGAAGCTGTTGTTTGGATAAATGGATATATGGTGCTTACCAAATTGTTCTTAAGTATTTATGTTTATGCCCATATGTTAGTGCTGCTCTTGCTTTTGGATACAGAAGCCTCTCTTTTCAGATTGTGATTACCAAGCAGACTTAAAGCTTGTCAAAGGGTTGAGAATGACAGTTGAACGTTCGTTCAGCATTTAAATGAGACAGCTTGATCACACCTGCCAAGGCTCAGGAACCATTGCAGAAGAGGTGACAGAAAGAATGTGGGAGGCAGAGGATGGGGAGCAGTGCTTTGGAACACTGTCTTGCAGAATGAAGTGGCCATTGCATTCATGACCTCCTCACAGTGGCCATTGTATTTGTGATCTGCACAAAACCTGAATAATATTGGGCCCATCAACATGTCATCATGGATGATGGAGGATGGCAGAAAAGTGACAAAAAAAGAGGGGCTAGTTGGAAAGAAGAAGGGCCTAGATGAAAGGGATATGGGTGAGTAGGGACAAAAGAATAATAGGAGGGGATTATGATCAAAATACTATGTATATATATCTTTTTCAATAAAATCACAAACAAAAGCCAAGGCCTGGAGATGTACCTCAGTGGTATAGCACTTGCCAAATTAAAGCATTGAGGTTCATACTCAGCACAAATTAAAACAAAAACAAAGCAAAAAATATATGGAGAAACTGAAGCCCAGAGACACAAATTCACTTGCCAAAGATGCCATAGCCAGTGAGAGGCAGAACCAAGATTAGAGCATGTATTGGCCTGAATATAACAACTGTGTTGTTTTCACTACATTACACTGTGATATGAAAAAATACTTCTGCTAGTATTGCCTGAAATGTTTTCTGTTCCCAAGCTAGGTTTTGCAAGTCCCAGATTTAAAAGGTTTCTTTATTGCTAATTTGTCAGAGCCTTTATAATGCACTCATTCATTTCACATGTGCCTGGTACATGAACCCTTAGGGTGTTGAGAATGCACCACTGAATCAGATGCATGTACATGCTCCCATGAGGCTTGGATTCCAGGTAGAAGAGATAGAACACAAGGACCTATGCAAATCCAGATCTCACACTGCTTCAGGTTGCAGCAAGTACTGGGCAGGAGTAAACAGGGTGGTGGTGATGAAGAACAGAAGCTGGGAGAGCAACCGCTTTAGATGGATAGATCATAGATGCTTCCTCAGTGTGCCTTTGAGAATAAAACCCAAAGAAGCCCATAGTTCAGCACTGCAAAGGCCCTGAAGAGGGAGAATTTGTTGTTTTTAAGATCAGAAAGAAGGAAGGCAGGCATGAGACCATAAGACTACAAGAATCTGGGTGGAGGGCTGGAGAGATGGCTCAGCAGTTAAAGGCACTTGCTTGCAAAACCTGGTAGCCTGGATTCAATTCCCCTTCACCAATAAGAAACCAGGTGCACAAAGTGGCAAATGCATCTGGAATTTGTTTGTAGTGGCAGGAGGCACTGGTACGCCCATATTTTCTCTCTTTCTTTCTCTCTGTCTGCTTCTCTCTCTCTGTCAAGTAAATAAATAAATAAAATATATTTAAAAAAAAATTTTTAAAGCCAGGCATGGTGGTACACACCTTTAATCTGAGCACTTGGGAGCCTGAGGCCGGAGGACCCTTGTGAGTTTGAGGCCAGCCTGAGTCTAATTCCAGGTCAGTCTGGGCTAGAGGGAAATCCTACCTCAAAATAAAAATAAATAAATAAAATGTAAGTAAATAAATATAAAAGAATCTGGATGGAGTGGGCAGTAGTGTAGACCAGAGTGACAACCATGATGGGACAGTGAGATGCCTTTGGCTACATTTTTAATATTTTTAAAAAATAATTCATTTATTTGAGAGAGAGAGAGAGAGAGAGAGAGAGAGAAAGTGGGTGTACCAGGGCCTTCAACCACTGCAAATTAACTCCAGATGCATGTGCCATCCTGTGCATGTGACTTATGTGGGTACTGGGGAGTTGAATCTGGGTCCTTAAGCTTCACAGGCAAGCACCTTAACCACTAAGCCATCTCTCCAGTTCACATTTTGAATGCTGAGCTAAGTGGACTGCCCTGTGAGTTGGAAGTAAGGTAGTGGGAGGAGCCAAGAGCAATCCCTAGGTTTTGGCCTTTTGCATGGACAGTAGTATTATTTATTGAGAGAGGATCTGAGAAAAAACAGGTTCTAGAGCGACTAAGGAATTTATGACTAAGTTTTGTACATATGAGACCTGAGGGGCTTACTAGACACCCATGTATCCTTGACACTGTCTGTATCATTTAAGGCAGCAGTTGGGAGTACAGAAAACGACTAGAGAACTACGTCAAGATTCATTCATGCAGCCTTTTCTCTCCTTGGCATAATTTTGCTAGAATAGACTCCCAGAAGTAGGATTACTGAGTAAAACAGCATGAACATTTAAAATTCCCTAGTGCATACTGCCAGTTTTTATTTTCAAGGGGTGATATTTATTCAGTGTTAGCAGTCAGCCAGTAACCACGCATCCATTCAGTACTCTTTCCAGCTTGACATACTGTCATTTCTTCCACCTCCCTTTAATTTTTGCTACTACTATAATTGGCAAAAAATGGCCCTTCAGTGTTTTGAATTGTGTGTATCTTTGCTCATTAGTGAGAGTAGACATTTCCCCATATGTTTGCTTCCTGATAGCATTTCTTTCTGTCTGGTTGTGCTTTTTCTCATTTCCCCTATTGTGCAAGAGTCTTCTCATCACAGATGCAAGGACACAATTGGTTGAGAGTCAGCTGAGTTGTCCACCTATTCTTGGAAATCTGGAAGCTCCTTCTTTGAGCTTCTTTCACATGCTGCTCTCCTGGTTTATTGTCTGTCTCTGGTTGCCCCTTCCTTCCCTCTTCTCTCCCAAGGACGGTCCTTTTTCTGCACTGGCTAACTCAGAAATGGACCATGGGTCTTTAAAAACATTTAATTATGGACTGGAGCTGGAGGTCAGTACTAGAGTGCTTGCTAGAATGCATGAGGCACAGCATTTTACTTATTTGGTATATATATATATATATATATATATATAGAGAGAGAGAGAGAGAGAGAGAGAGAGAATGGACACAGGACCTCCAGCCACTGCAAACAAACTCCAGACACATGCACCACCTTGTGATCTGGCTTTATGTGGGTACTAGGGAATTGAAGCCAGGTTCTTAGGCTTTGCAAGCAAGTGCCCTAACCTCTGAGCAAACTTGCCAGCTCTTATTTTTAAAAATTATTATTTATTTATTTATGAGAGAGAGAGAGAATGAGCATGCCAGGGTCTTTAGCTATTGCAAACAAACTCCTGACACATGTGCCACCTTGTGCATCTAGCTTTACGGGGTACTGGGGAAAAAATAACCTGGGTTCTTTGGCTTTGCAGGCATATACCTTAACCACTAAGCTATCTCTCCAGCCCCAGCCCTCAAATTATTTTTATTTCTTTTGAGGTAAGGTCTCACTCTACCCTAGGCTCATCTGGAACTCACTCTGTAGTCTCAGGGTGGCTTCAAACTCACATCCAACTTCCTATGCCTGCTTCTCAAGTGCTGGGATTAAAGGTGTGTGCTACCACGCCCAGCTTAAAAAGTGTAATTATAAAATAAGATTCACAAATGACCTTCAGTGAGACTGATTTAGAGGAAATGCCTGAGAAATATTTCAAAAGAATGATTATAAATGTGCTTAAAGAAATCAAAGAGGAAATCAAGGGAATCAAAGAACACACAGGAAGCAATTTTTTTTTTTTGGTTTTTTGAGGTAGGGTCTCACTCTAGCCCAGGCTGATCTGGAATTCACTATGGAGTCTCAGGGTGGCCTCAAACTCACAGTGATCCTACTACCTCTGCCTCCCGAGTGCTGAGATTAAAGGAGTGCACCACCACGCCTGGCTAGGAAACAAATTTAAGGAGGTCAATACAAGACATGAATAAGGAAATAGAAATAATAAAGAAAAACAGTCAGAAATACTAGCAATGAAAAACACAGTCAGTGAAAAAAAACTCTGTAGAAAATCTCACTAGTAGAATGGATGAAGGAGAGGACAGAATATCTAAACTAGAATACCAGGTGGCATATCTAATACAGTCCAACAAAGAGAAGGACAAACTAATAGTAAAATATGTATGGGAATTTCAAGATATTCGGGACACCATGAAAAGATCAAACATAAGAATTCAGGGTATAGTAGAAGGAGAAGAATTTCACTCCAAAGGCATAGTAGGCATTCTCAACAAAATCATAGAAGAAAACTTCCCCCAAAATATGAAAGATATGCCAATGCGGATACAGAAATCCTTTAGAACACCAAACAGACAAAACCTGGAAAGAATCCCTCCTCATCATATTATAATTAAACTACCAACACACAAACCAAAGGAAATGTACTGAAAGCAGTTAGAGAGAAAAAGCAAGTCACATAAAAAGGCAAACCCATCAGGATCACTGCAGATTACTCAACACAAACTTTAAAAGCCCGGAGGGCTTGGAATGATGTATTACAAGTTCTGAAAGATAAAAACTGTGAACCAAGGTTACTTTATCCTGCAAAGCTATCCATTCAAATAGACAGATAAATAAGGACATTCCACAATAAAGCAGGCTAAAGGAATACTTGAAGACAAAACCAGATTTACAGAAAATGCTTGACAGGATCCTCCATGCTGAAGAGAAAGAAAAGCACACATATAAGGAACCTGGAAAAAACAAACCATACTCAAATACTAGTTAATACAGAGCAAAGGTAAAACTGGAAGAAATACAAAGAAAGGCAAAAATAAATACACACCTTTCAATAATATCTCTTAATAACAATGGCCTCAATGCTCCAACCAAAAGACATAGGTTTGCAGACTGGGTTAAACAGAAGGATCCTTCAATTTGTTGCCTCCAAGAAACTCACCTTTCTACAAAGGATGGACACTATCTTAGGGTGAAAGGTTGGAAAACAGTGTTTCAAGCAAATGGGCCTAGAAACCAAGCAGGGGTTGCTATCCTATTATCTGACAGGGTAGACTTCAGAACAACATTAGTTAAGAAAGATAAGGAAGGTCACTTTATATTGATTAAAGGCACACTCCAACAGGAGGACATTACAATCCTAAACATATATGCACCTAACATGGAGGCTCCCAATTTCATCAAACAAATGGTGTTAGAACTAAGGTCACAGATAACACCAAACACAGTTGTAGTGGGTGACTTCAACACCCCACTCTCATCAATTGACAGGTCATCACCATACCAAAACCTTTGGGACCCAATGAAGACAGTCCTAATAGGGAAATTTATAGCTTTAGGTGCCTATATTAAGAAATTAGAAAGGTCACAAATAAACAACTTAATGGTTCACATTAAGGCCTTGGAAAAAGAAGAACAAGGCAAACAAAAAATCAGTAGACTGGAAGAAATAATAAAGATTTGGGCAGAAATTAATGAAATAGAAACCAAAAAAGCAATCCAAAGAGTCAATGAAATGAAGAGTTGGCTCTTTTAAAGGATAAACCCTTAGCAAATCTGACCAAAAGAAAGAGAGAAGAGACACAGATTAATAAAAATTAGAGGGGCTGGAGAGATGGCGTAGCGGTTAAGTGCTTACCTGTGAAGCCTAAGGATCCCGGTTCGAGGCTCGATTCCCCAGGACCCACATTAGCCAGATGCACAAGGGGGCGCACGCGTCTGGAGTTCGTTTGCGGTGGCTGGAGGCCCTGGCACGCCCATTCTCTCTCTCTCGCTCTCTATCTGCCTCTTTCTCTCTCTCTGTCACTCTCTCTTTCTCTCTCTCTGTCACTCTCAAATAAATAAATAAAAATCTTAAAAAAAAATAAAATAAAATAGCTGGGCATGGTGGCGCACGCCTTTAATCCCAGCACTCAGGAGGCAGAGGTAGGAGGATCGCTATGAGTTCGAGGCCACCCTGAGATTACATAGTGAATTCCAGGTCAGCCTGAGCTAGAGTGAAAACTTACCTCAAAAAAAAAAAAAATAAAATAAAATAAAAATTAGAGATGAAAAAGACACTATCACAACAGATACCAGAGAAATTAGAAAAAATCATACGGACATACTATAAGAACATATACTCCACTAAGTTTGAAAATCTGAAATAAATGGATGATTTCTTTGGTATATATGATTTACCAAAATTAAATCAAGATGAGATTAACCACTTAAATAGACCTATAACTAGTATGCACATACCAGCAGTTATAAAAAACCTCCCAACTAAAAAAAGTTCAGGCACAGACAGATTCACTGGTGAATTTTGCCAGACCTTCATGGAAGAACTAACACCAATGCTTCTCAAACTTTTCTGTAAAATAAAAAAGGAAGGAATTCTACCAAACTCTTTCTATGAAGCTAGCATTACCCTGATACTAAAACCAGACAAGGATAGAACAAAAAAACTTTACAGACCAATCTCCCTCATGAACATAGATGCAAAAATTCTCAACAAAATATTGGCAAACAGAATCCAAGAATATATCAGGAAGATCATTCACTCCAACCAAGTAAGCTTTATCCCCGAGATGCAGGGATTGTTCAACATATGCAAATTGATAAATATAATACATAATATAAATGGACTGAAGGACAAATTCATATGATCATCTCATTAGATGCAGAAAAGGTATTCAACAAACGCCAACACCCCTTCATGATAAAAGTCCTACAGAAACTGGAAATAGAAGAAGCATATCTCAACATACTAAAGGCTATTTATGATAAACTTATAGCCAACATAATACTAAATGGAGAAAAAATTGAAGCTTTTCCACTAAAATCAGGAACAAGACAAGGGTGTCCATTGTCCCCACTTTTATTTAATACAGTACTGGAAGTCTTAGCCATAGCAATAAGGCAAGAGACATGCATAAAGGGGATACAAATTGGAAAGGAAGAGATCAAGTTATCATTATTTACAGGTGATATGCTTCTATACATAAGGGACCCTTAAGACTCTACAAGCAAACTGTTAGAACTGATAAACACTTATAGCCATGTAGCAGGAAACAAAATAAACACACAGAAATCAGTAGCTTTCCTATATGCTAACAACAAACACACAAAGGATGAAATCAGAGAATCACTCCCATTCACAATCACATAAAAAAGTACCTTGGAATAAACCTAACCAAGTAAGTAAATGATCTCTACAATGAAAACTTTAAAACACTCAAGCGAGAAATTGCAGAAGACACTAGGAAATGGAAAACATCCCTTGTTCTTGGATCAGAAGAATCAATATTGTGAAAATGGCAATATTACCAAAAGCAATCTACACATTTAATGAAATCCCCATCAAAATTCCAATGGCATTCTTCACGAAAAAAAATCCAAAAATTCATTTGGAAGCACAAAAAAAAACCCTCAAATATCTAAAACAATTTTGTGCAACAAAAATAAGGCTTGGTATCACCATACCTGATTTTAACCTATTTCATAGCACCATAGTAACAAAAACAGCATGGTACTGGCACAAAGACAGACATGTAGACCAATGGAACAGAATAGAGGACCCAGTAGACTAGCTGACAGAAAGCTAGAAAAAGCTACACTGTATGCAGTTCGACGGGAGAGAGAGAAATCACCAGTGGAGATACTCAACAGTGGACACTACAAGCCTTAAATTTGGCCAGCCAGGCCAAATGAGCCAACGGGTGCAATAGTGGCACGTCTGCAATGGTGGAAACCAACTGCCCTCTAATTGGACTGGAGGCCAGCTCCATGGGAGGGAATACATCCCTGATACTGAAAACCTACAACAGGGGTAGTCAGGAGCCCTAGGGGTGTAATGTCTGCTGGTATCTGGCTAAATATATATACTATGCTCACCAAACTGCCTGGTAACCAGTTCTCTTAATGTTCATACCCATATATTAATGGTACTCTCATTTTTGGTTACAGAAGCTTCTCTTTTCAGATGGTAGTGACCTTGGGATGACTCAGAGGGTACCATGGTGCTGAGAAGAAGTGACAGAGGAGTGCTCAGCACTGAAATATCTCTATCACACCTTCCAAGGCTCAGGGTACTTTGTGGAAGAGGTGGCAGAAAGGATGTAAGAGCCAAAGGAAGGGTAGGACTCCTTACAACATGCTCCTCCAGATACACAAAATGGCCTGGATATCCATGACCTCACAGTGCCTGACACTACCTACACAAGACCATCATAATAGGAGGAAAAGCTGATGACATCAAAATAAAAGAGTGACTGTTTGAGAAGGGGAGGGGATATGATGGAGAGTGGAATTTCAAAGTGGAAAGTGGGGGAGGGAATTACCATGGGTTATTGTCTATAATTATGGAAGTTGTCAACAAAAAATAAATTAAATAGGCCTGGAGGGATGGCTTATCAGTTAAGGAATTTGCCTGCAAAGCCAAAGGACCCTAGTTCAATTCCTTAGGACCCATATAAGACAGATGCACAAGGTGGTGCATGCGTCTGGAGTTTGTTTGCAGTGGCTGGAGGCCCTGGTGCACCCATTCTCTTTGTCTCTCTCTTTCTCAAATAAATAAAACTTAAAGAATAAATGAGGGCTGGAGAGATGGCTTAGCGGTTAAGCACTTGCCTGTGAAGCCTAAGGACCCTGGTTCGAAGCTCGGTTCCCCAGTACCCACGTTAGCCAGATGCACAAGGGGGCACATGCATCTGGAGTTCCGTTTGCAGTGGCTGGAGGCCCTGGCGTGTCCATTCTCTCTCTGTCTGTCTCTTTCTCTCTCTGTCTGTCGCTCTCAAATAAATAAATAAAAAACGAACAACAAAAAAAAGAATAAATGAAATTAAAAAATAAAATGCAATGCACATATATAAATACAACACGTTTAAGCCAAATGTCTATTTTGTTTGTCTACACTTAGAAAAGTTGTTACAAGTGACCAATAATATGCTTGCCACTTAGGTCAGAAAATAGAACTCTTTGCCCTGGAAATCTCACATTTTTCTTGTTTCTTTCCTTGTTTACGTAGTGGTGTACCCCAGGCTGGTTTCAAACTCACAAATCTCAACCTTTCAAGAGCTTGGATTGCAGGTGTGAGCCAGCATACCTAGCTCATTTTCAAAATTATTACTATTTTTGGCTTATGGTCTTGCTATGTATATTAGGCTGGCCTCAGATTTTCTGTAATCTTCATATTTCTGCTTGTTGTAGGCTACCATGCCTGTCTTTAACCTTTTTTCTTTTCTTTTCTTTTCTTTTCTTTTCTTTTCTTTTCTTTTCTTTTCTTTTCTTTTCTTTTCCTTTCCTTTCCTTTCCTTTCTTTTCTTTTCTTTTCTTTCTTTCCTTTCCTTTCCTTTCCTTTCCTTTCCTTTCCTTTCCTTTCCTTTCCTTTCCTTTCCTTTCCTTTCCTTTCTTTTCTTTTTGGAAGTAGGGTCTCACTCTAACCCAGGCTGATCTGGAATTTACTATGTAGTCTCAGGGTGGCCTCAAACTCACAGCGATCCTCCTACCTCTGCCTCCCGAGTGCTGGGATTAAAGGTGTGCACCACCACTCCTGGCAAGATTTATTATTTTTGGTGTGTGGATGTGTGTTCTGTGCATGAATGTGTATATGTGCATGGGTGTAATGCACATATATGAATGTGTATGTAGAAGTCAGAAGTCAACATAAGGTATCATCCTCTGTCGCTTTCCAACTCATTTTCTTCAGACATGAGGTCAATAATTAGGATAGACCAGCTAGCCACTTTGTATGCTGGTATTAAAGTCATGCACCACCTCTCCCAGATTAAATTATATTTTTTAAAGATATTTTCTATTGGGCTGGGCATGGTAGTGCGTGCATGGGGCCAGCCTGAGACTACATAGTGAATTCCAAGTCAGCCTGAGCCAGAGTGAGACCCTACCTTGAAAAACCAAAAATAAAAAATATTTTTATTTATTTATATGCAAAGACAGAGAAAGTGAGTATGGGCACATTAGAGCCTCTTGCCACTGCAAATGAACTCCAGAAGTATTGGCCATTTTGTCCATCTGGCTTTACATACGTACTGGGGAACTGAACCTGGGATGGCAGGCTTTGCAAGCAAGCACCTTGAACTGCTGAGCCATTTCCCTGGCCCTATTTTGATTAATTTAATTTATTTATATTTTTTATTGTTGGTTTTTCGAGGTAGAGTCTTGCTGTAGCCCAGACTGACCTTGAATTCACTATGTAGTCTCAGACTGGCCTCAAACATAAGGTGATCCTTCTACCTCCTAAGTGATAGGTTTAAAGGCGTGTCCCACCACACTTGGCTTTAACTTTATCAATTTAATTTTAATTTTTATTGTTATTATTATTATTATTTTTTGTTTTTGAGGCAGGGTCTCACTCTAGCCCAAGCTGACCTGGAATTTACTATGTAGTCTCAAGGTGGCCTCGAACTCACAGTGATTCTCCTACCTCTGCCTCCCAAGTGCTGGGATTAAAAGTGTGTGCCATCATGCCTGACTTTTAAATTTATTTATTTTTTAAAATATATATACATTTTTATTTATTTGCTTATTTATTTATTTGTAAGCAGAGATAGATAGAAGAGAGACAGAGAGAATGGGCACACCAAGGCTTCCAGCCACTGTAAATGGACTCCAGATGCATGCACCACTTTGTTCATCTGGCTTTACATGGGTAATGGGATATCTAACTCGGGTTATTAGGCTCTGAAGGCAAGGGCCTTAACTGCTGATCCATTTCTCTAGCCCTTAAATTTATTTTTAGCTGATAAATACAAACTTAAAAATTATACATAATAGGGCTGGAGAGATGTCTTAGCAGTTATGGCATTTGCCTGCAAAGCCAAAGGATCCAGGTTAGATTTCCCAGGACCCACGTAAGCCAGATGCACAAGGTGGTACCTGCATTTGGAGTTCATTTACAATGGCTGAGGCCCTGGGGCGCCCATTCTTTCTCTCTTTATCTGCCTTTTTCTTCTCTCAAATAAATAAAATAAAAATTAAAAAAAATAAAAATTATAATATGACGTATAACGTGATGTTTAGATGCACATATACATTGCTCCCATGTGTCTTTTTTTGAGACAGAGCCTCCTGTAGCTCAGGCTGGCCTTGAACTATGTAGCCCAGGATGACCTTGAGCTTTTTTTTGGTTTTTCGAGGTAAGGTCTCTCTTTATCCCAGGCTGACCTGGAATTCACTCTGTAGCCTCAGGGTGGCTTTGAACTCATGGTGACCCTCCTGCCTCTGCTTCCCTAGTGCTGGGATTAAGGGCATGCACCACCATGCCTGACATTTTTTTTTATTATTTGGGAATTGTTTTTCACTCCCACTATCTTCTTTTGTTCCTCTCCCTCTCCCTATGAACCCCTTTCTTCTTCACAACTAGCTCCACTTCTATTTTGATGTCTTTTTATGACCTACTGAGTTTAATTAGGGTAGGGGATTATTTACTAGAGCACAGACAATTTACCAGTGGCCACAATAGTGAAGAAAATGTCCTCCCCTCCACCAGCAACCATCAACTGCCAATAACTCATCAAGGAAGGGTAGGGGGCCTCAGGATCTCCTCCACCATCCATCATAGAATGCTGATGGGCCCAGTCTTGTACAAATGCCCTTTCTTCTGCTCTTCCAGCTTCTACCTCTGGAATGCTAAAATTACTGGTGTGTGCCTCCACCCTGGTATATGAAGTGCTGGGGATCAAAGGTAGGGCTTTTTTTCCTGAGGTGTGGTCTCATTCTAGCCCAGGCAGACCTGGAATTCACTATGAAGTCTAAGGGTGGCCTCGAACTCATGGAGATCCTCCCACCTCAGCCTCTTGAGTGCTGAGATTAAAGGCGTGTGCCACCACGCCCAGTGGGAAGTACTCTACCAACTGAACTTAATTCCCAACCTTTTCAGTTTTGTATTTGCATGATTCATGCATGCTGTGTGTGACCATATAATCATCCATAATTTCTCCATTCTGGCTGGGTGTGGTGCTGCACATCTTTAGTCCCAGAACTTGACTGGCAGAGGTAGGAGGATCACTGTGAGCATGATGCCAGTCTGGGAGTGAGTCCCAAGTTAGCCTGGGCTAGAGCAAGACTGTACTTCGAGAAAACCAAATTTAATGAAGGAAAGAAAACCAATTTTTTCCCCATTCTATTCTTTTTGTTTTTTTTTGTTTTGAAACAGGGCCTCACAATGTTGTCCAGGCTGACTTTGAACCTCTTGGGTTCCAGTAATACTCCTGCTCTGGCCTCCAGTGTAGCTGGAATTACTGGCATGCCCTACTGTGTTTAGCCTTTCCATTCTACTTAAAAAAACAAAACAAACAAACAAACAAACAAAAAAAAAACAGGGTCTCACTTTGTAGTCTAGGCTGGCCTCAAACTCTAATCTCTAATGCACAGTCTTCTTGCCTCAACTTTTGAAGTGCTGGAGTTACACATGTTCCACCACACTTGGCTCCATTCTACCTTGGATGTTGTGTTGTTTCTAGTTTTGGGCTGTGACATACAATGCTGCTACAAACCTTGATGCCTTTTGGTTCTGTATGCACATTTATTCTAGGATCTATCCCTAGCAGTGGAGTTGCTGGGTTGTCAGAGATAGGCATTGTGTTAGTAGCATTCCACAGCTTGGAAGCTCCAGAGATAGAAAGAGAAGTGAGGTAGGGGCCTGCTCCTCCACCAGGTGCTGAAGTATCTGGTGAGGGAGGGACTCCCTGAGAAGACCACAGAAGTGTGGTTCTCAAGAGAGAGCCAGATCTCAGTTAAGGAAGGTGTTAAGCAGGCATTCTGTTTGGGCTATTGGCATATTTATCACCCTACAGAATTGGGGATCCAATGGGCACTGTTGAAGAGGAGAGGTAGCAGAATGATGGTTTAGAGTCATGTGGAATGAATGCTGAGCAAGGAAGTGACTAGATGGCTTCAGAGTCAGGGTGGTAACTGGCAGCTAACAAGAATGTGAAGCCCACTACTGCCGGTCCCAGGGACAGTCCTGCTGATAGCCAGCTCCATGAAGGCAGGCATGGGGTGTGCACTGGTCACTACTCTAGTCTAGTACCTAGTGCTTTCTCCACCCAGCACGTGGAAGGAGCTCATCACATAGTTGTTGAATAGAAGAGAATCGGATGAGGGGACGGGGAGGGGGTGCTGGGTGATTGTAGGTGCTTAATAGACACTAGAACTATTTTATTCACAGTATTTTATTTTAGTTTTTTAATTTTTGTTTTTCTAAGGAGGGTCTCACTCTAGCCCAGGTTGACCTGGAATTCACTATGTAGTCTCAGGGTGGCCTTAACTCACTGGCAATCCTCCTACCTCTGCCTCCCAAGTGCTGGGATTAAAGGTGTGTGCCACCATGCCTGGCTCAATTCACAGTATTTTATAATAGGTCCATTTAGTCATTTTCATATGTAATATGCCATTACATTGAAGAAGGTTTGCTAACAGATACTAATGGGGCTTGTGGCCATCAAAGCTCAGTTGAGGTTGCTATCATGTGCCCAAGATGGCAACTATAATTTAAAAATAGCTATACACCTAATCAACTAAACTTTAATTGGTCTGGAGTATGGAGTGGGCAAGGTCTATAACAAGGGGAATCAGAAAGAAAGGATTTGTCATTGTTTAGCATGTAATGTTCATAAATATGTCTGTGATGAACACAGAAATTACCTAGAACCCCCTTGAGGTAGGTCTTGCAGCCCAGCTACTGGTAGTGCTGTCAGTCAAGAACCTTTTTCAGCTGGCCTCAGGGACAGCCCTGCTGACGGCCAGCTCATCAGCCAGGCTGGAGACACTCAAGTTTGGGTCCCTTGTGGGGTGGTCCAGAGCCAATTCTCCACTGAAACAGGGTATGAAGGTCTGTCTAGTGGCCTAGCATAGAACATCTGACTTTTTTGCAGTGCTGGGGATGGGACCCAGGGCTTCTTGTATGCTGGGCAAGTGCACTAACCCTGAGCTACCTCCCAGGCCCTGACAAATCATCTGAATTCTGGAACCCACCACTAAGCCATGAAATGAAGCCAAAGCTTTGCCTCTTGGGCATTGCTGCTCTCTGCTTTTGCCTAATCCTGTTTCCTTCCCCTCCCTTCCACAGGTGTGGATCCACAGGGCATTCTCTGGAAATATCCACATAGTAAACTCCATCTCAGAAGCCACCTCCCAGGGAGCCAACCCATGACAACACCTTCATATAAGAGTCACACATTCAAATGCCTTCAGGGAATGGAGCTGGCTTAGTTTAACACATCTAGAAGTGTTGAGAACTAGGTAAACTGGAGATATCAGGTCTTGTCAAAGATTTGTTAAAAATGGCTGACAACCTTGTACTGTAGAAATGTGTATGAGTCCACTTAGTCTGGAGGCCTCCATGTATGACCTCTGCTTGAAGGGGTACTTTTTTGTCCCATAAGAGCCATACTACCACCTGCCTTTGGTGACGTTTCAGAGTGCTTCAATATCTAAAAGTATCTCCAACTGCTGGTGCAGTTGCCAAAGGAGTTTCTGACCCTGCCAGTGTGAACCTCAGAATGAACTGCAGGGTCCTACTAAGGCAGTCCCTGTCATGTAACCCACCTATAGCCAGCCCCCTTCTGTGACCCTGGCACCCTCCCTTCACATGTTTGCTTTATAGATTGTTTGCAGTTCTCTTGTGTTTTTCAGGAAGTGCAGACTGGTGATATCACAAGCTAGTGCTGAGGCACGGAAAGACAGGGATGGGAGCTACAAGAATTCACCCAGTCAAGAAAGCTCCTTTTATTTATTTATTTTTTTGAGATAGGATCTCGCTATGTAGCTAAGGATGGCCTTGAACCCGGGATCCTCCTGCCTCCACAAGTATTATAGGTATGTGCTACCATGGCTAGCTTCAAAGGTCATTTTAAGAAAGATTTAATTTTTTTTATTTATGAGGGGGCGGGAGAGGGAGAGAATAGGCATGCCAGGGCCTCCAGCTACTGTAAATGAACTCCAGATGTATGTGCCACCTTCTGCATCTGGCTTACATGGGTCCTGGGGAATTGAACCTGGGTCCTTTGGCTTTGCAGGTAAACAACTTAACTTCTAAGCCATCCCTCCAGTCCCAAAGGCCATTTTAGATGGGAATTAACTCATATATATGTATAGTGGTCACCATTTGCATGATGGGACCATATACTCCTTTTTGAGGGATAGAAGTGATTTGAGTCACATGTGGTCTGGGGTTTTTGTTCTTGGTCAGTCACTGTGGTCCCCCTTGCTGAGTGGCTTTTACTGATGCAGAGAACAAAGCTGGAAACCACTGGTGCTTACTTCCACATCTGCAGCCCCACATCATGTCTATGAGCAGATAAACTGGAATCTTTGAAATGAAGTCCTTGAATACAAATCACCTGCTCAGATGTATTAAGGCCATGGTTTGACAAGCCATGTTTCTAGAAGTTATTGTGGACCACATATTGTTCAGGGCTCTTAGGGTTTGTGAGCACCAAATTCAATTATATAATCCCCAAGTGAGAGAGAAGACCTGAATAAATGTTGTTCCACTTGCTTTTATTTACTGCAATTTAATAGACTTTTTTTTAAAGTCACTATTGTTTGAGACATGGTCTCACTCTTTAGCCCAGGCTAGCCTTGAAATCATGGCTATCTACACCTGCCTCAGCCTTTCAAGTGATGGGATTATAAGTGTGACCCACCACGTTCAGCCAAAATCACTTTTTTTTTTGTTTCGTTTTTCGACGTAGGGTCTTGCCCAGGCTGACCTGGAATTCACTATGTAGTCTCAGGATGGCCTCGAACTCATGGTGATCCTCCTACCTCTGCCTCCCAAGTGCTGGGATTAAAGGCATGCACCACCACACCCAGCTTCAAAATCACTATTTTTGGACTGGGACTTTAGTCCAGTGACAAAGTGCTTGCTTGGTATGTGTAATGCCCTGGGGTTGATCCCTAGCATTGCAAAACAACAAAAAGTCACAAATTTTGGAGGCCATGCAGCCGAGAAATGTGTTATTAGTCTTCCAACAGCTCAGTTGTAGATAACACCGGTATTGTGTGTCATGATGATAATGGCTGCCTGATTGCTTTTTGGGGACTCAAAGGACACTTCTGTTATCTCTTCACTTGTGCCCAGGTATCCAATGGACAACCTTTTGATATCCAAGGGCATCCTGTTTTATGCATTTCTTTAAGACTCCTTGCTTCTGTGAATGGCATACTGTGAGTAGGCAAAGTGAGCATGGCTCAGTAACACTTATGTGGCTGGTAACACAAGCTCATGAACTGGACTCATCACTGAATTAAGGCATCAGTGTCACAGTGAAAACCAGAGGGTGAATCAGAAAATGATTTTAACAGAAAAAAAGTTTATTTAAGAAGACACAAACAGCTCTAGCTATATAAAGAACACAGTTCAATTGCTGGTAGCAAGCCAGTAATGAATCCTTAAAAAAAAAAGGTAGAGAAAGAAAAGAAATCCCGTTTGCAATATCACCCCACAGAGGGCTCCCTTCCACTTTGTGTTGGAATCCTACAAAGACTGGGCTAATGCTCTCTCCTAGAATTTTGAATCCAGAGACACAGTCCCATCACCGGGGGGTGGCCCTGTCTCTGCCTTTCAGTATAAAACATTGCTCTGCACATTTCTATCTCCCATTTGTCTTCAGTGCATTGCTAGCCCAGGGAGCACCAATTGTAAGCGCTAACCTAATAAAAATTAGCCCCCGATGCCACAGTATGGCTGGCCAATCTTCAGTCCTCATCTTCTTCTTGGCCAGCATAGTACTTGTATTACTTTAGGGCCCAAGGCACAACCCTGCATCTTTCCCTTCCTAATTCTGGAAATCCCAAAGAGAAGGCAGAAAGGAAACATTCCATGGGTTCTTGAAATAAGGAAATCCTGAAAGTTACTCATGTCTTTGATTTTTGTAATTTAAATTTTAGGAACTGGGTAGATCCCTGGGCTCAAATGATAGACATAAAACTAGAAGGCCTAAAAAGTGAATCTGTGAGCTATTTTTCTTGCTGCAGCACAAGGGCTTATGTCTGAATGACTGAGTCCATGTGCAATTACACTGCTGCCTCTATAGATATTGGTCTCTCCAGGAGTGTCACAGAGGAGTTCTTTTCAAACAGAAGTGTCCAACATTTTGGCTACTATAGGCCATATTGGACAAAGAATTGTCTTGGGCCATACATTCAATACTAATGGCAACATGAGGAGCCAACACAAGCTAGTGGAAAGAAAGCCTCAAATGACAAGAGGAGTGATACCTCAGGACTCCTGCCATTCTCTTGTCCTTGACTAGCCTTATGAGACCTGGCCCTGGACTAGAGAACCAATGAGAGCACTGGATGTTGTGCACATGTGCCCACACACACAAATGTATGTATGACTCATTGGTGGATGCAGACCTCACAGCCAGATGGAGAAAACACACACAAACACACACCCTTTGGGCCACTGGTATCTCCTGATGTGTCACAGTGAGTATGAGAACGTGAATCTGAGCTCAAACTCCTGAAAGCATGAGGGGTGGAGATAGGAGTGGGATGGAGGCAGAGGTGAAGAAAACAGGAGGAGGTGGTGTGTTGAATGCCCACTGGTTGTGGGAATGTGTGAGGCGTCCTTAGGTGCCTATCCTGGAGAAGTAGGGGCTCTGAAGTCAGGGGAACAGCCTACCTCTTGCACTCTATTGGTTCTTTGCTGGGTTTGTGTGCTCTATCTATTGCCAGATCCAAACCACAGTAGGAAACAGACACATGAATACTCTGTATTTAAAACCCGCCTGTGGAAAACAGGAGCCTGATGATTCCTCTGGGAAATCATAAACTGGGCTAGAATCTTATGGCCTGTGCTACTAGACTTTTGAATGACAGTGCCCTAAACTTGTGATGGCAACGTGTGATAAGATAGTGTTGCTCAAGGTCGGGTGAGCACTGACAGGACAACAGAACTAAGAAAACTTAGAAACCCATTATTTTCCACCAGCTTACCCAAAACTTGGGGAAATAGAGGCACACTGAATGACAAAGACATATTCAGAGAAGAGAATGAGGGTTTCTAAGAAAGAGAAGAGAGGAGAGAGATGGTAAAGAGAGAGAGAGGAACTGGCACATGCAGGACCTCTCCACCTGTCCACATGCAAGTAGACTGGTCTGGCAGTGCAGTGGACATCAGGTCAGTTAGCAACAGCATCTGACACATGGCCCAGTTATTACATGGGCCAAGTCACGGAAATAGCAGTCTGAATGAGGGGTCAGCAAAGTATGACAAGTGGATCAAATCCAGTTTGAATTTTGCATGGCCTATGAGTTAAGATTATTTTTTCTCATGTTCTGAGGAGTGTAAAGCACACATATTAACAGTCACAGCAAAGAAGAATATACTGCAGACCCACAAAGCCTAAAACAGTTACTCTCTGGCCCTTTGCAAAAAAAAAAAAAAAAAAAAAAGTTTATCAATCCCTGATACAGGTGATGGCAAAAATACTAGATTCTGGTGAAAGAAGCCTCTGAGCATGCTTGAGAAGGGAAGCTAGAGGAGGTCCAGGAGAAACTAAGGAACAATACAAAGAACTAGAAATATTGCTCAATATGATTATAACAGCCCTCAAGGTGCAATGCTTTGCAAGTCCATAGAACAGTGAGGTGTGCATGGACTATGGAAAGAGGCCCAAGAATAACTAAAGCAAGAGCACACTAAGGTACATTCAGGCAACGAATGTTCTGGAAAACAGGCTAAATGTAGAGATCAATAGTGACTAGGAAACTATTATTGTCTGATAAGATAGAGCTGGAATTTGAGCCCAGGGATTGGCAAAGTGTCAAGCCAGCTGAAGTTTCTAGAAAACAATGGAGTAGCTCGTGAGCATCTGAAGATTTCTCAAAAAGATTAGGAAGGGAAGATTATAGTAAATTCTAGAAAAGCTAATGTTGGTTTGCCCTACTTTAAATAAACACCGAGTACAAAAATTCATACTAAAACTTAGGGACTTTAAGGAATGATGATAAGAGTCTTGGTTTTTTTCAAAAGAAGTCCTTAGAAGACTCCCTTACATAGAGAAGCTTTCCTACTAAAAATGAAAATTGATCTATAAAAATCCATTTTTTTTTCACACAGCCTTTAGGGAAAACATCCATTATACAAAGTAGAGCACAGATACTGAATGTGGAGGGAAACAAAGGTTCTAAACTAAAAATCAGACTTATCTTTGGATTCATGAACTAAAGAACTTTGAGCATGTTCCCTTAAAGCAGATATGCAGAATATATATATATATATATATATATATATATATATATATATATATATAAAATTTTTCCACTGAAATACCTGGGAAATTCATGAGTCATTAAAAATGAAGCCAGCTACAGGTCTTCTATAAATGTAGTGCTTCAAATGACAAAACACTCTGCCAGGGGCAGAAGCCATGGAATTGAGGCTTGGCCCTGAATCACGACTCAGTTTGTGACCTTAGGTAAGCTATTTGACCTTTCTGGGCCTCAATTTCCTCATCCATGAAATGAAAGAGGTTGGTCCCTTTCAGTTCTAACATTCTTTGACTATAGATAAATATAGAAACAAGATAAATACAACAATTTGGAAATAAGAAAATTTCCCCCAAAGTAAGCTTTGGAGTCAGTAGAAAAACGTAGCAATGAAATATAATAAAAAGAATAAAAATTTAACTACTAGCCAGAGTAAATATAGCTCATTTAAAAAGTAATGAAAAGGTTTGTAATTTACAATTGATCAGGATACATCAAAACATACATATTGGTATTTCTTCACCATCGTACATATGGAGGAAGGAGCAGGTTTAAGGTGACTGGTACAATGAGCACAACGCCGCGTTTGCATGCATAATATTTTATAAAATTCAACATTATAAAAGCTCAACACCACATAAGGAATAAATTTATATAAAGCTTGGTATTACAAAGAGGCTGAAAAGGGTTAATTGGTTGTTCTGGTTCAGTTTTTGTTTGGGGGTTTGTTGCTATCAAATTCTACACTTTAGGCAGAATCTCAAAATCAAGTATACTTCTGCCAGAGCCCTCCTGGAGAACAGCCATCACAGGGAGGAAAAGTTACTTAAGGACCAGCAATACCAAACAAACCCAACAATCCTCCCTCCCTCTGTCTTACTTGTGAATTACAAAAACAAAACAAAAGAACAACAACAACAAAAAACAGGCCAGATATTCTGGTTAAGTCAAATCAAAGGCTTTGCAGTTGAGCAAGTCGATTCAAGTTGATAATTTCTTTAAATTAAAAAAATGCATGCTTGATCAAGATGATGATAATCCATCTCTTGGCTAGAGACTGGTAACTTTAATGACAACCAAAACAGAGGGAAAGGCTGGGATTTCTGGAGAGACATGGCTCTAGTGATTTGGGTGATTGATGGAATAATCTGCCTCTCTTTCTCTCTCTCCAGGGAAGCTACTGCTGTTTCTAGTTCTAGGACCACTGGCCTAGATTTGGGGCTTTACTGAACAAAACTAAATACTTATTTCACATAATCTATCATGCAATTTTTTGCTAAACTTATTAAAGTGCCTCAAATATGTGTCTATTACCATTTACAATTCTAGTCCTCTACACATCTATTTCAAAATATTCTAAGACTTGGATTACTTCATATCATTTTAAAATAATTATACTATTTGCTGCCTTTCAACAAAGACACTTTTTTGTACCTGTTTCTACTCTCTTGTCCTTTAAAATCCTTACTATCTTTGTCACTTATAGTTGAAACACATGCAAAGGCGTTGAAGGGACTGGAAGCTCTGGTTTAAATATGGTCTCATTCTTACATCAAGCTGAAGTCATAGCACATAACAGAGATAAAATGGTGGTGGGGAGCAGAGGCCTGTGTTTAATAAGTTGTATCACCAATAAATTTAGTAATCATCACCAATACTGGACGACTGACATCAAAGAGACATGGATTGGACAGTTTTGCCTTTCACAAATAGGACACACTTTCACAAACTCCTTAAATCTTTGTGTTCTTTTACCCAAATGGTAATATTAATTTCATTTACACAAATATGTCAATGTACAATATGAATGACTGATTTAGGCCTTCTCAAAGGCTTTTCTATAGCCTTTGATGAGACGTTCTTAGTAGTAATCATATAGAATAGTATGGGGTATCCAGATAATTTAATTGCCCATCAGCTACTAAATACGGTGATTCCAGGAGACAAAGATATTTCTATACTCTAAGGTTAGCTTTCAGGGAATCTGGCCATTCCAGGGTGAAAAATATACGTCTACAACTAGTTGATGCCTAACATTCTACTAGTAGAACTTCATTCCTTTGGCTTAAGGCTTTTCCCCTGTTAAATGCAAACAACCCTCAGAAGAGGTAGCATTAAGCCTCATTATCTCAAAGTAAATGAGTTTATCCCTTTCCTGAGAGCATTTTTTCTTAGAGAGAAGGAGAACAAAGTAGGAGGCACTGAGGAGAGTTGGTGCTGGGCCACAAGGACCAGGGAGAACAGAACAGAAAGAAGACAGAGGATTGAAGGGAGAGACCTCCAACTCACTCACTGTTTTGTTGAAGGGCTGTCCCCATGGTGTGTCTACTGAACTGGGTGCTAATCTGCCATGTGGAGCAGGTTACTTAGAAATCAACTGTTTTCAGATAATACTGAAGATTGTTTAATGGCTAGGCATATAAAGGTTTCTGACAATGAATGGAACAATAGCAAGAACATTTGGCACAACAACAGATAGGAAGTTACCATCCTATCCAAGAACCATAACTGGAAGAAGAGCAACTGATACTAATTTACAAAGTGCAAATCACAGGACCAGGACAAGGGTAAGGCACTTGCAGGGCCCTGAGAGTGGGAATCTCCTTAAATTTTGCACCCTTGGCACTTCGATAGCCTCACCCTAGTCTTGGCCCTGGCAAATCATATTAAAGTAAAAGCTCACCATTTTGTCAGACTTGGCAAACATAGAAGGCAGAAGCAGTGGGGAACCGAGTACTGAGCACACAATTGGCTTTTTCCTGACTGGTTCAGGGATGAAGTAGGGGGGCAGGCACATGGGCAGATCTACTGAGGGTGGCATGTACATAGAGACTGAAATTGGATATATGTTGTCTAGATAAAGTAGACATCAGACAAAATGCTTGTTGGTGGGGAGTAGGGGCTTGAAGACTCTCCTGTCTTTGCACATTCAAGATCATTTCTCAAGATCAGCTGGTCATCATGTGGACATTAAGCTCATGTGAATGAGCTGACTGTCTGTGGCCTTGCCTTCTTCATGGCTGAGCTGTTGGTTTAGGTGTGTAGTTCATGGTTATTGGGGCTGAGGGACAAGTTGGAGCATACTGGGAGGTCCAGGTGGGCTAAGTAGTGCACACCAGCAGAGCCAACTTATTCTCTACCATACACATCTAAAACACAACATGTAATGAATATCCAGCAAGTGCAAATCACTTAAGACACCCGTTAACTGTCTCTTTAGGGGATGGCTTCCTCTACCCTTGACTGGACTGAAGCCACTTTAGCACAGCCACTTACTACTGGTTGGAATTGGAGGGAAATCATGGAATACAAATGACTTGAATTAGAAGCTGACGTGGGGCCAATTTCATTTTCTACCAACATTTTGTATCTTCTACCTCTAGAGATAACTCTCATCCTTACTTGTACTAGTTATGGTGGTAGTAGTAGTTTCCTGAGAAGGACTTTCCACCCTGTCCTCCAGCTGTGGTAGGCAACATACATTATGCTAACTTCTAGGGGTGAGAGTGTTGGTGTTATGATATTAAGGACAGGAGAAAGATTGGGTATCAGGAGTAGGAAAGATAGTTCATGTTATGCTAATTAATGACTGGTAGAATTCATTTACAATTTGATTCCTTGCTTGGTACTAGTTCCACCTGCTTTCACAAAAGATTGAATGAATACTCCTAGTCCTAAATATTATCCACGATGGTAAATCTCTGCTTCAAATCCTCTTCTGACAATGGGACACAACTGGGAATTTCAAGATCATAGTGATTATGCAGAGGATGTTCTAAAACTTCCACACATACAGAGTTTTGTTGAGGAAAACAAGAATTTAGGTGATTGAAAAACACCAAGGTGTCAGAAAATTCAGCTTCAGAATCTTTTGGGAAAACTTCCAGAGGTAGCAAGGTGGAAGAGCTAGAAGGAACAAACAAGAAGTTTCCAGAGAAATCAGTAAAAGTAAATGAGTTCCATATTCCCGTACTTTAGAGTTCAGTTATGCATAATGGTTCCCAAGGAGCAGGCCCTGGCAGCCTTTTGCTCTAATTAGGTAAAATCACAAAGCACTTCTTCATTTCCCTACAGAGGGAAATGTCTTCATTTTTTGGAATTCTTATTTGGGGATGATAAACATTAACATTCATATATAAACCAAATCTAAGAATTAATCTTATTTTATTTCAGGAAAAACTTATGGCACTTGGTTAAGACCTTCAAACCAAATAGTTCAAAAATAACTGAGACTTCCCGAGCTTTCTATTATTTTAAGTGGCTTCTTTCTAGATCGAAAAGGGGGAGGGAGGGCAGGAGGGAGAGAGAGAAGTGCTAGTTGCATGGGAGTTGGTGAGCCTAGCCTATTTTCATTATTCTATAATTCAGAACAGGACAAACCAAAGGGCTAGGCCTAGGGTTTCTATTTGAGAAGACCAAGTCTTTTCAGTACTGAACATGTTTTCTTTTAGCTGCTATGTCTGGTTGGAGTGTGGGTAGTTAAGGTAAGAGCTTCCTTCCCATTGGCAAGGAATGTGACCTATCAAAATTGAGAGTTGCTTGTCTCTAGAATCTCTGGAACTTTTACTACATTCTCCAGATTAACCAAGGGATCTATTGGGTTAGGTCATGTAGGAAGAAGGGGTCAGGGGATACTTTTTGTGAGGCAGGCTTCAATTTCATTTAACTTTTTTGTTGGCCTCTTAGGACCAGCAGATAATGATTTTCCCAACACTGGTCAGCATGTTTTCTTTGTTTAGTGCTTTGCCTATTTTGTCCCCAGACCCTCAGAAATCAGACATATGTAAATCAGATGAATCACTGCTTTTGCTTTGTTTACAAAATTAAGTTGACAAGAATGGTTTGTGCCAATTAGCTTTGGAGGAGAAGGTGTCATTATGATTGATCTGGAACTCTTTCAGCATTCCATTTACCCTAGTTGCTATACTGTTCCTCCAGCATGGTTAACTGAAAGTTAGTCAAACAGCAGAACATACATAGAAAAAGGTAGCCCTTTTTATATTATGGGCCATAGCAACTTGAAAAGCTGCCTTTTAGATTTGGGGTAGAGCCTTTTAGTCTACAAGTTCGTAGTTTGTGGAACAGAATCAGAATTCCTTTAAACAAAACCCAAACAACCACAAAGCACCATTTCAATTGAATGGTGTGAGGCAAGATGCTGTTACTTTCTCTATGCCTGGAGCCTTTGATGATGCTGGTCTTTCATCTAATTACTTCCTGTAATGAATGTTACGTGCAAATGAAACAAGAGTACTTGGAGTTCAGCATGAGCTGGGCACATATCCTGGCTACCCATGCTGACAGATACTTGAAGGATCTCAAGGTGCACATGCGAGTTATCTCGGCTAGATGTGAGTGAATAAACACCCCATTCACTCACAAGCTTGGTTCATCCAATGCCACCCAAGTCCTGACCTTTTCTACATAATGGGGGGAATCCTAAAAAATTATTAAAACTCATCACCCTGATCTCCGCATAGACAATCAAACTGAAAAAGGCATGAAGTTTTGGGATTGAGTCACATTCATAGTTTGCACCACAAAAGCCATCCAATCAACCCCATGCTGAAGTTAAGTGTACACCTGCGAAACTCTTGCTGGAGGAGAGTCACACTGTGATTGAGGAGGCCTCAGTGTCTTTCTGTATCTGTACACAGGGCTGTCAAAGCCTCCCCCCCCCCACAGGACAGTGGATAATTAGCAATAGAAATGGCACCCTCTGGACCCACCCCTGGTTTAGCAGCTCCCAATCTGCTCTCCCATTGTGCCTCTCTCAGTGACAGGAGCTCATGGACAAAGCAGTTGGGACATTGAAAAGGTGGCATACACACCCTTGCATCTGAGAATTTCTTTAGTGCACACCACTGGGGGACAATAAGGAGGACTTAGATAGTCAGTCATGGCAAGGGAGGAAGCATGAAAGTGGAGACTGTCTGAAGCTGATTCAAGTGCCCAATGATCTCAGCTCTAGTTATGCTGGCCTCTCTACCATCCAGAGTGTGAGTAAATGTCAAAGAAATGTAGGCTATTTTGTTACTCCCACAATTCCTTTCTAAAACCCTTTGTCTTGCTCCTTCTCTACTGAAGTCTAGTAAGTAGACCCTGCTGTGGAAACCAGGGCTATTAGGTACTGGGGTTATCGGTGGCTTCGTAGTCTTTTGAAAACTGTGCAATAATTCTTCGAGCCAGTGGATTAGTGGTCTTCAGCAGCTCTGCCGCTGAGGGGCGGGATCTGGGAGTTGTCTTGCTTCCCTTCTTCTGGAGCAAGGCCTTGAAATCATCATTTCTGCCAGCATCTAGGCTGGCACTGCCACTTGGCGCTGTGGTGGCAGCAGACTCACTGATGGGAGAATCATCCGTGTTCTTCATTGGCGAGTGGGAGCTGGGTCTGCTGCCTGCGAAGCCCTCCCCAGGCTCCTTCCAGCCCAGCAACTTTCTTTTGGACCTAAACAAGAGAGAGTCTAGCCTTAGTGAATTTGGGGAATAGGCACTTATCAAAGAAAGCTTCTGGCTAGGGATGTGATGGAGAACATGAATATGACAATCTTGTAAACAGCATTAACTGACTTTCTCTCTCAGCTTTAAACCCCTAGGTCCCTTGTAGAAGCCCCTGTCCTCCACATGCCTTTCATTGCCCACAATTGGAGTTACTTGGTCTGTGCCTGAAAGCTCAGTCCTGCCCAGGTTTAAGGATAAATTTGTGGAGTCAAGGTCAATAGTTCAGAGACAGAATCAGGACATCTAGGAGGAGTTTGGTCCTGTTCTGAACTGGTGCTCCAGCTCTGATAGCTGGCCTCTTAGATCCAGGTTCCTTGTCACTAAGCCCCTGCCTCATGCCTCTGAGCCCCATCTATTCATTCCCCCTCTACCTAAATCTCCACTATCATTATGGTGTTCAGCATCCTAAGTCACTCCTTGATGGGATTTTTGCGGTATAAATAATTCTGTAAAGGGTTAAATGTCTCTGACTGTAGACAGAGCTGTGAGAGGGCAGATGGAGCCACAATAGGCTAAGCAGTTGCTAGGAGACAAGGGGCCTCTCTCTAAGCACCTGGTCTTCCCCTCCCCTCTCCTCCCTCCCTCCTCTTTACTCAAAGACGTCAGTGAATTTGAGATGTGAGGCCCTGAACTGTGTTCATATATGTGGGCATCTGGACTTAATCACCAGTTGCAATTCTAATACCTGCTTGGAGGTAGAAGTTTTTCCTTAAGTAGAAAAAGGGAAGGCAATTGCAATTACCATGAGGGAAAAATGATTCAAACCTGTGTATCACAGTAAATAAATCTTCAGTTGTACGTGAAGCTACAAATACGTCATCATCCTCTTCTGCAATCCATTCAGCTGTTTTATCACTGATTAAACTTTTCTCTTTGGTGCTTGGTTCCACAGAACTCCCTAGGCATAAGAACCAGCAAGAATGACTTTTACCATAATAGATAGGATCAAGCACATTCCATTTCATATTACTTCACTTGTTGATTAGAGCAACTCCGGATGGACAGCAGGGTAGAGATTTTTTGTTTGTTTGTTTGGTTTCTTGAGATAGGGTCTCGAGGTAGGCTGTCCTGGAATTCACTGCGTAGTCTCAGGCTGGCCTCAAACTCATAGCCATCATCCTACCACAGCCTGCTGAATGCTGGGATTAAAGGGGTGTGTCACCACTCTGGGGGGGGGGCGGAAGAGATAGAAAGAATAGAGACAGATAGAGAGAATGGGTGCACTAGGGCCTCCAGCCACTGCAAATGAACTCCAGCTCCATATGCCACTTTGTGCATCTGGCTTTACCATGGGTACTGGGCAATTAAACTCAGGTTGTTAGGCTTTGCAGGCAAGTGCCTTAACTACTGAGAATCTCTCCAGCCCCAGGGTAGAGATTTTTCTTTTTTGTTTTTTTGAGGTAGGGTCTCACTCTAGCCCAGGCTGACCTGGAAGTCACTATGTAGTCTCAGGGTGGCCTTGAACTCACAGCAATCCTCCTACCTCTGCCTCCTGAGTGCTGGGATTAAAGGTGTGTGCCACCACGCCCAGCCAGGGTAGAGATTTTTGTTTTTTTGTTTTTTCGAGGTAGGGTCTCACTCTAGCCCAGGCTGACCTGGACTTCACTCTATACTCTCAGGGTGACCTTGAACTCACAGCGATCCTCCTACCTCTGCTTCCCAAGTGCTGGGATTAAAGGCATGCGCCACCACGCCTGGCCCCAGGGTATAGATTTTTAATGTCATCATGTTTCAGAGTAGTAGCATGAAATTCAAAAGGTTAGTGATTTGTTCCATGGTGAAGACTGGTCCAGGTCGCTGTTCTCATGGGCCCAGAAAACGGTTTAGGCATTCTCTTATTTCCTTATTTATTTGTGTGTTTATTTATATTTATATTTATTTATTTGAGAGAGAGAAAGAGAGAGGGAGAGAATGGGCACTCCAGGGCCTCTAGCCACTGCAAACGAACTCCAGATGCATGTACCCCCTTGTGCATCTGGCTTACGTGGGTCCTGGAGAATTGAACCGGGATCCTGTGGCTTTGCAGGCTAGTGCCTTAACCGCTAAGCCATCGCTCCAGTCCATGTGTTTATTTTTTTTAATTACATTTATTTAAGAGAGGCGGAGTGTACCACACCAGGGCCTCTTGCTGCTGCAAAAGAACTCTAGACACATGCGCCACATTATGGGTCTGGCTTTATGCAGGTACTGGGAAATCAAAACCTAGGCCTACAGGCTTTGCAAGCAAGCACCTTTAACCACTGAGCATTCTCCCCAGCCTTTGTCTGTTTATTTATTTATTTTCTTTTCTTTGGTTTTTCGAGGTAGGGTTTCACTCTAGTCCAGACTGACCTGGAATTCACTATGTAGTCTTAGGGTGGCCTTGAACTCTGACTCCTGAGTGCTAGGATTAAAGGTATGTGGCACCACATCTGGATCTGTTTATTTTTTTGATGCTGAGGTTGGAACCCAAGATCCTGTACATGCTAGACAAGCTTTCTGTCACTGAGCTACATCCTTAGCTCCACTTGTTTCAAATACATTATTTTTTTAAAAAAAATCAAGCAGCTGAGAACAACATAAAACAATATTCTCTCCCAGTAGATGGGAAGGGGACCTGTATGATTCTGAGGGAACCAGTGGAAGCATATTTGAAAAATAACCCATGGCTTTGTTGTATCTGCTTGCTTAGTCATAGTGATTAACATAATGAAAGTCCAAATCAGCTTAAAGAAGTTCATAATATTTTGATGTTTGGTGTTAAGGGATTGAAAGGATGAGAAATATGGACAAACCTTTTGGTCATTAAGTAAAGTAATCCAATCAAAAATAAGACAACTGTACAATTCCACTTATATGAAGGTATCCAGAATAGTCAAATTCATAGACCAAAAAGTAACAAAGTGGTCACCAGGGCCCAGGGGGAGGAGGAAACACAGAATTGCTGGAGAGGTATAGACTTTGATTTTTGTAAGATTAAAGGAGTTCTGGCGGTGAATTATGCAATAACATGAATGTACTTAAAGAATAATGAATTGTGTGCTTGCGAGGCTAAAGAAGGGCAATTGTGAATTTGAGGCTAGCTTGGGCTATATATTGAAACTTTGTCTCAAAAAGGGGAGTTAGGGCTGGTGAAATGGCTTAGCAGTGGATAAGGCACTTAACTCAAAGCCTAAGGACCCAGGTTCTATTCTCTAGTACCCCCGTAAAGCTGGATGCCTGGCACATGCATATGGAGTTTGTTTGGAGTGGCTAGAGGCCCTGGTGCACCCATTTTCTCTTTCTCTCTGCCCTTCTCTCTCTCTTAAATAAATAAATAAATAAAATATTTTTAACTGGCAAACATTATGTATATTTTACAATTAAAAAACCTACAGGAAGCTGGGTATGGTGGCGCACGCCTTTAATCCCAGCACTTGGGAAGCAGAAGTAGGAGGATCACTGAGAGTTTGAGGCCACCCTGAGAGTACATAGTGAATTCCAGGTCAGCTTGGGCTAGAGTGAAACCCTACCTCAAAAAAACCAAAACCAACCAATCAAACAAACAAAACTACAGAAAGCTGTTTGCAGTGGCTAGAAGCTCTGGTGTGCCAATTCTCTCTCTCTCTACCTCTGTCTCTTTCTCAAATAAATAAATAAATAAATAAATAAAATGTTATTTATTTGTTTATGAGAGAGAGAGAGAGACACATACACACACACACACACACAGAGAGAGAGAGAGAGAGAGAGAGGGAGAGGGAGAGAAAGAGAATGGGTATGGGTGCTGCCAGGGCCTAGAGCCATTGCAAGTGAACTCTAGACCCATGTGCCACCTAGAGCATCAGAATTTTACATGGGTACTGGGGAACTGAACCCGGGCCATCAGACTTTACAAGTAAGTACCTTTAACTGCTGAGCCACCTCTCCAACCCAGATAAAATATTTTTTCTAAAAAATGGGCCAGTGTGGTGGAGCACACCTTTGATCCCAGCACTTGGGAGGCAGAGGTAGGAGGATTGCCATGAGTTCAAGGCCATCCTGAGACTATAGAGTGAAGTCCAGGTCAGCCTGGGCTAGAGTGAGACCCTACCTTGAAAAACCAAAAAGCCAAAAAAGGAAAAGCAAATGTTATGTACATTTTACAATTTAAAAAGCTACAGAAATCCGGGTGTGTTGTCACACATCTTTAATCCCAGCACTTGGGAGGCTGAGGTAGGAGAATTGCTGTGAGTTCAAGGCTAGCCTGAGACTACATAGTGAATTCCAGGCCAGTCTGGCCTAGAGCAAGACCCTATCTTGAAAAACCTCCCCTCAAAGTTACAGGAATAAAAAGACCTAGAATCATTAACTAGTCTAGTCTTGTGAGTCATGAAAGAGTTAGACTCACACCATCCCAGGAAGGATGCTCTCTTTCCTCTGGAAGACACTGTGAAAGAGTATAGGTCATAGAACAGTCCATTGTCTCAGAACTCTCTAAGCCCGTCAGGGGGCACTTGAACTTGGTCTGGGAAGGTACTGAATCCTGTGCATGAATGTGAATTTAGGGCAGCCAATGAAAAGCACCATCCACTAAGGTAGTGGGCAAAGGGGCAGATGTGGTCCTGCAGACCTAGTGTACTAAGGCCTTGTTTGATTTTATTATCTTAGTGCCTGAGCCAAGGGTAGGCTGGCCTAGATGTGGCCTTGGAGATGTGACCTGGGTCAATCTTGATCTCTAGGATGGTAAGGCCAACTGGCAGTTCTTATTCAGAGTAGCCCAAATCTGTCAGAGGAGCCTCCTATGGATATGGCTATCCTGGGGCATCTGCTCTGTCTTTGGCACTGTGACCTCACCCTCATCCCTCCTGGATTGAAAGGAAGAGCCAGCAGTTTACTAACCTGGAGAGCTTGCCTCCTTTTCACTGTCAACCTGCAGAGCCAATGTCATCCTTTGACCAGGTGATTTCAGGTCATCTCCGGAGGGGGGACCTTTGGCATCTTCCTCCAGGGTGACGATGGGGCTGAGAGGCAGCCTAGGTTCTGCCACACAGGCCTCCATCTGAGCTACAGGGGAGGTGAGAGGCAGGTACAGCATGCTGGGCTTTTTTGGTACTGGAGGTGGAATCTTGCCTGTTTTTTTCTCAGCTTCTTCCTGGCTCTGGAGGTTAATTCTTTCAGGCAGGGCTCTCACCTTGGAGCCCTCATCCTCCATACTCGCCTGGGTGGTTTGATGTGTTCCTGAGAAGAAAGCACCAGAGGAACTGGCAGGGGGCGTGAAAATAAGAGCCGAGGGTGCCATGGATTCCCCGGGGCTCCTGCCACCAGGGAAGCTAGATGACTTTGGTTTCCGCAACACGGTGTAGCTGTCTTGGGGGTGTGGCCTCATGTGTGGAATGGAGCTCTTGGGGGTCATAGCCAAGGCAGATGAAGTCAGTGAGTACTCTCCAGGGACAGGGGGTGGCTTGTAGACCAAGCTTGGAGGCCTTCGGGCCAGCGGAGGTTTCTCAGCTACAGGAGGTTTCACTTTTCTCTCTGGCAAGGAGAAGACTTCTTCTGCTCCAGGTTCCTCAGAGTAATCTGGGCTCTCAATGTCATCTTCTGGCTCAGACTTGCTGACTGATCTCAGGCGAACAGAACGAAGGTCGGACTGAGTAACCATGGGCATAATTGGCTGGTTAGGACTAGTTTTCTGCGCCAGCTTGGCCCCAAAATTGGTATCGGAGTGATGGCGGCTCACCTTGGTTTTGCTGCGGATGGAGATGCTCATTCCAGACAGATCCAGGTTGGCTGAAGAGGTCAATGGTAGGTCAAATGATAGTCGTGACTTGCAAATCTTCTCCATTGGTGATGTTGGCGGCAGTGATGACTTTCTTTCAGGTACTACTGGACGTACCCGGACACTGGTGGTTGGAGGGGGTAAGTGGCCCAGGGTCAAGGACATGGAGACAGTAGGTGTAGGTGTCTCTGACTGGCTTGAGTACCCACTAGAGGGGGACATCAGTCCAGTGGGCCTTCCAGGAGAGGATACCTCCCTGGCCTCCACTTCAATGGAAAGTTGAGAAGGTGTTGTTGCTCTGGAGGTGGAGGGGGAGGCGAGAGACTCTGAACTGCCCTGTACTTGAGTACACTCGATGACTGTGGTGCCAGTGGCAGTGCTGGAGCTAGACAATGACTGGTAGGTGTCGCTAGACTTCCAGTCAGTAAGATACCAGTGGTGGGAAAACTGTGTACCTTCTGGATCTTTGAGAATTGGCACAGCTGGGTGACCCTGAGCATCTGGGTGAGATGAATGATGTCCTTGGTGTTCCAAGGACAGGCAAAGGCTCCTAGGCCTCTGGTCCTTGGGCAGTGCTGAGCCACCTTCTGACAGTAGGGGTGGCTCATCTTTGACTAGAGAGACACTGCGCATAGGTGGAGAGGGCTTCTTTTTGGCCTTCTTGAGTGAAATACTTTTGGACCTCTGCCTTCTGTGCCGGGCCTCCTGCTCAGCCCCGAGGGATGCAATGTTGTCAGCACTATTACTGCCCTCAGAACTGGTACTGGCATAAGGTAGGGCGCAGGCCTCACTGGCCTTCTGTTCCTCATTGTAGTCCATGGAGATGGTACCTGAGTCTGTAGGCACAGATAGTGACCTCTCACGGAATCTGCTGGCTCCTCCTGGGCCTGTCTCCAGCCTTGAGGTACCACGAGCCAGAAGGCCAATCTTGGGGGGTCTTTCTGGTACTTGCCTTCGTTGAGTAGGGTGCTCAGTGTAGCTGGCTAACCCAGTGCATACTGCAGAGTTATCACGGGTGACAAAGAGGGTAGCCACTTCCTTGGGGACCAGAGGTGGAAGTGTGTTCAGAGAGACCCAAGAGCTCCCAGAGGGAGGATTTTTTCCATTTTCATTTACTTGATTGTTCTGGCTGCTGGCACTTGGAGTCATGTATGTAAAAGCTTCTCCCTTCCAGGAAGTGGAGAATGTTGATTCTGTTGGTCCATTGCAAGAATTGGGGATGCTGTACACCATTCCCATATTCTCCATGCCAGGAGGGTCTGGGCCACCATGTGCCTGGTGAGGGGCTCCGGGCTCACTACAAGGATTTCTCAGTCCTGGTGAAGTGAGATTTGGGAATCGAGCTTCCTGTCCAATAGCAACTCTTCCATGAACACTTTGTGCAGCTGAGTGGCTGGGCCTGGCATCTGAGGTGGCAGAGTGTGCCACACTGCCTGCTGAGCTGTTGTTGTGACCTGGAAGAAGAAAACATAGAACATTAGTGGTGCAGCAAAGGGTCCTTCATCAGCTGTTTTGAGACAAGAACATCTTTTTTTTTTTTGCCAAGAAGCATTTACTAAGAGCTTGATCAGAATTCCTTGCTTCTTTCTTTTCACAGATGAAGATGCTGGGGAAGGTGAGTTCTTGCCCATCACTACACAGTGAGTCACAGGGTATCCTTGAATTGTCCAGATGGATGCTAAAAACTTCTCAGCTTTGCTGACTCCTTTTAGGGTAGAAGTGTCATGTGGGACTACTGGGGATTTTTCTTTTTATTTTCTTTCCAGGCTCATGAAACCATTAGACCTCAGTGTTCATCAACCCTGGGATGAGAGTTGAGTCTTTTAAACTGACTAAAGACAGCACTGTGTGACTTGCATCCCCTAAAGTGAATCTGGAGCATGCCAGAACAGAGCACTAAGGGCCTGTGCATTACTGGCATCTGTCACTTTTAATCTTTGAAACATAAAAGACTTAGGATACAATTTAGATGCTCTAAATCTCTAGAAGTTTTCTCATATACATCACGATGACTGTTATATCATCACTATTACTACCAATATTTATAATATTCATAGTAATATTTTATAGTAATAATATCCAACATTTGTTGAATGCTGACCATATCCCAGGCATAGGGTAGGCAGACTACACAAACAGCACTTAGTCTTCACAAAGACTATCATGGGTTGGTTTCATTATTTGCAATTTATAAAAAAGCTAAGGCTCAGTGATTATAGAATTTGGTCAAGGCTTCATAGTAAGTGGAGAGAACAGAGCTCATACATATCTGTTTTCTTTTTCTTTCTTTTTTTTTTGAGGTAGGGTTTTGCTCCAGCCCAGCCTGAGGATGGAACCCTGAACCTCACAAATGCTAGGCAAATGTACTACTACTGAGCTATACTCTCAGCCCTGGTCTATGCTTTTTGGATAGCATTCCTTTCATGGCTGTAATGGTTCTGTTAAGCAGTGATTTTAATTAAGATTCCCTGTCTTAACCTGGTACATATTTACATACGTGTGTGTGTGTGTGTGTGTGTATATATATATATATATATATATATATATATATATATATGTACGTACGTATGTATGTACGTATGTATGTATGTATAATTTTAGGTAGTCTCTCACTATTTAGTCCTTGGATGGCCTAGAACTGCCCATGTAGACTAGGCTGGCCTCAAATCTGAGGCAATCCTCTTGCTTCTGCTTGCCAAATACTATGGTTTTTGGCATGTGCTTATATTACATTTGTTATGAAAAATATAATGTATTTATTAGCTGGGGAAACCTGCTCTCCATACTCAATTGCTGACTTTGACAAAGGCCCTTGGGTAGCCTTAATTTATCATGTTGCTTTCTGAGGACATTCAAAAAGCCCCTCTTGCCCTTAATTATTCCTGTTCTCTAGTGTCACAATGCCACTTGCATGCCAGAACTGGTGGGAGGCCAGGGGGGAGGGTTTGGGGATTAGCTGTATTAGGGTCACCTTGGTCTCGCTGGGAAGGGTTAGAGAATCCAATAATGGTCCGCCTCCGCCTCAGGGTGGACTTGGGGTTCACGGCTGTCTCTGTGTTAAACAACGAGTGTCGCAAACTTGCATGTTTATCAAACTGCTGCCCTGTAGCCAAAATAAAGACACTTGGGTGCATCTTGGTTGCTGTTTAAAGTATGGTGGAAATTGGCCTGAGGTAGAAGAGAAGGCATGATGGCAGCAGCAGTGAGCATGAGTAGCATCCAGGCAGGCAGCCCTTCTTCCCTATCCCTCCCAATTTAGTGCTGGGCACAAATGCTTGGTTGCACAGGCCACACCCTGGTCACCTGTAAATCTTAGGTGGATTGGGGCAGTGGTTCTCAATCCTGGCTTCATTCTGAAATAAACCAGGCAGCTTTTGAAACTCCAATACCTGACTCCACTCTAGAACACCTAACTTTCTGGGAATAGGGCCTGGGTAGAAGCATCATCTATAAGCCTTCAGGTGATGATTCAGATCTCTAGACAGGGTGAGACCCATCAATGCTAAAGGATGGGCTGAGCCTAGATATTATTTGATCGTTTTTATTGGGGGAGTGTTGGGAATCAAATCTAGAGCCTTTTATATGCTAGGCAGGTACACTATGACTGAGCTATACCTCTGGCCATTGCTTTTGTTGAGTGTAGGCTGGCTTTGAACTCATGATCATCCTGCCTTCTGAGCAGTGGAATTATAGGTGAGTACCACCACACCCAGCTCGATTGTAATCAGTCTTCACAGGGCCAGGTAAAGCTGATGTCTTTAGGAAGTGGTCTCACTGATTCCTAACATGTAGGAAGCAGTTTGATAGTCTGTCCTACAGCTTTTTACATTTTACCAAAGTCAACAGTTTCATAGTGACTGGCCTCTATCTTTCATAAAGGTTTAGGTTGGCCTTTGGCTCCTGGGAACTTGTTGGGGCAGTCAGGTGAGGTGGGTCATAGGGTAAGTATGCAGATCCCTTCCCCATCTCTCACTTAGCAGCTGGCTAAGTAGACCCTCCCCTCCAAGCCACACTACTGCATCCTCCTCTCCAGCAGGTGGTTCCACAGATGAAACTTAGGGACAACCTCACAGAAAATACAGTAGATGCTTAGACACAGAGCACCCAATATGAGTCTCTTATCATTAGCTTTATTCCTCTTTGCACATTTTCTAGGCTGTGGACCTTACTTTCTGCCTCTCATTTCTTAAGACCACTCTAGGGGCAGTTGAAAAGCCCATAACCAAGGAGCATGGCCACCCATGGACGAAGTAGTCTTCATTACTTTCACCAAATTTTTCCAACATTGCAGAGCCAGTGCTATTGATTATTGAGTTCCTTGCTCTGTCTCTTGAAACAAATGTCCCCTTTCCTTATAGCAATGGGGTAGGGAGTAGGAATGAATAATGTATTATGCGCCACACATCTCTGGATGGGATACATACATTATCTCCCTACTCTGAAAGTCATCCTGGGGCTCTTTTGATCTTTTTGCCTTGACTTTTTCTACAAACTTTTATTTTAAAATATTTTATTTATTTATTTGTAAGCAGAGAGAGAGGCAGGGAGAGGAAGAATGGAAGGAGGGAGAGTATATGGGCACGTTAGGGCCTCTTGCCACTGCAAGCCATTTCCAGATACATGCACCACTTTGTGTATGTGGCTTTACATGGGTACTGGGGAATCAAACCCAGGCCATCAGGCTTTGCAAGCAAGCACCTTTAAATGCTGAGCCCATATTTCCTTTATTTTTGGTTTTACAAGTTTTCAAGGTAGGGTTTCACTCTAGTTCAGGCTGACCTGGCCTTCACTATGTAGTCTCAGGGTGACCTTGAACTCACAGTGATCCTCCTAACTCTGATTCCCAAGTGCTGGGATTAGGTATGTACCACCATGCCTGGCTTTATACTTCCTTTTCTTGAAGAAGTTGGCAAATGAATTAAGATGTCCACTTTCTTTGCAGATCTAGTATCTAATGAAATGGCCACATGGCCTTTCCTTTGTGCCCGTGTGCCATTCCCTTTTTACCACCTGCATCTGACTCCTCTCTTCCTCTATATTCTCTGTGTACACCAAAACCAGCTTTGGGTACATGACATTATCTTTCCTTAAAACAAAGAACAAAAACAACCCCACCAAAAAAAAAAAAAAAAAAAAAAACACAACCTTACAAATGTTGTTTCCACTTAATCTCAGAAAAGCACCCAAGCTCCTAAAAAAGTTTCATCACATTTTGTTTAGAAAACTCTGTTTGTTATCACATGGTATCAGTTACATTGGCAGTGCCGTGGGAAGTGAAGGAAGAGCAGCCACAGCCCCATCGTCTACATGCCTCCATTCCCTGGTGATTGCCATGTCTGTAACAGGGTGACCCAGTAGCAGAGAGAGTGGCCCTCCCTCCCAGCACCCGGTGCATTCGGAAAGGATGGGCTGGAGTGCATGGAGGAAAGCAAACAGATGGTGCTAAGCAACTCTACCAGAGATGTTGATGGGCACAAGGTCAGACTGCGTGGAGCAGGGCTGAGGCCAGCGCTTCTCCTCTAGGATGGGCAGAGGGAAGGGGCTGTTCCAAACATTGTGCTTGTCGGCTGCAGACAGGCTCAGGCAGGCCTCAGGGGCCCTCACACCCTGGGTGGTGGTCTCATCTTCACTCAGTTGCCGTTTTGCAGGCTGTTAGGAGAGAAGGTGATTGAAAGGGTGCGCTTCTGACTGGTGAGGAGCTGGCGCCACAGGATGGCTGTTTAGGCAGAGTGGTTGGAGGCATCATTTAGGAGGCAGGAAAGCATGGATAAGCTGCCTGTCCAGGCACACACTGTGAAGGGCCCATTCCAGGGAGGCCTTCAGGACAGGCCTGCTGGTGAGCAGAGGTGAACAGCAGCATCCAGTGGGTAACATAAGCAGCTCAAGGTGCTCTGCCTGTTGGTGGATGTATGCTGGCTCTCCCAGGTTGGGGAAGAGGCGACTCACCATCAATACAAACTCCAGACGCCTGGCAGATTGGGGCCTTGGGTTGGGAGTGGGCTCAGGGGCCTCATCAGAAGAGCGGAAGGTCTGCCCCAGAAGTCTGGCCTCCGAGTACTGTTCCTCATATTCTTCTGAAAAATAGCACAGTGGAGACACACTCTAGGGGGCTTCGGCCAAATGGACTGGGGGAGGGCCATGAGCCATGCACTAGAGGCCAGGCCTGACTCACATTGCTTCTTTGGGCTATTTCTGGACCACTAGATTCAGAAATGAAAAAGTGCCCAGTTCCTGGGACCATGAGGGCAGAGAAGGAAAGGAAGTGAATAATTTCAAGCTGTGTTGCTTTGGGAACCAAGCCTCATCTTAATGACCCCTATCTTAAAAGCTCAACTCAGAGCAGACACTCAGAATGTAGACACTTGTTGCTACAAGGTTTGAAGCTCTGCAACTCTTTAGGTGTTCTACAGAGCTACCAAGCAAATAATCTTTGTGAAGCAAGAACAGATCTGCACTGGGAAGTCTGGTTTGGAGGTCTGCCTTGAATTGTAAGAACGTAGTTTCCTTTGAGACAAGGTCTCACTCTGTGGCCCAGGTTGGCCTTAAATTTGAGATCCTTTTGCCTCAACCTCTCAAGGATTACAGGCCTGTACCACTATGCCTGCTTCAAGAACTCCCATTTGAGCTTTTCTACGTCTGATTTCACTGTGGGTGGGACTGGGTCTTGGAGGGCTGAAGAGAAGTAAATGGAAGATAATGACAAAGAAGAAAGCAAAATTTATAGGAATCAAGAGGACACAAGAAGAACAAGAAGGATGTGTAAGATTTGAATGGCTTTGATGGAAGTGATGGCTTAGATGAACAAATGAAAGTGAGAGTTCAGAATAACCATTCATGACTCTATGTACATTTGAACCAAGACACAAACATGAAACTGGGGCTTGCTCTCAGGGTTCTCTCCTGTAAGACTCCTATGCTTTAGACTCCTTCCACAGCAGCCCTTCCAGGTGCCTTTTCAACCTCAGGTCAGACACCTGAAGGGAAGGGGCACTCCCTCCTTTGGACTGGGGCTATCAAGCATGTCAAAAAGTTCTTTATGTGGAGGTACAATGTGCCTCTTTTTGGGTTTCTACCCACTGGTCCTAATTCTGCTTGTGGCAATAACACTGAGCACACTGGCTTTTTTTTTTCTGGCATGGGAATGCTTTCTTGTCTTAACACAAGGCTCATGATGTCCCTCAGCCTCTTGCTTCCCTAATGCCATTCCTGCTGTGTGCAGGAAGGTAGGGATTCGTGGCTGCAGTCCAGTTGCAAGACCCACCAGCTGTTTTCTCTTCTCTATTGGAGTTAATATTTGCTGGCATAGAGAACCAAGAGCTGACAAGACCTTTGTATACATTTCGTATCTGCTGGGCACCTCTTGGGGGATCCAGCTCTATGGCAGATGCTTCTGGAAAACTGAAGGGTAGTAATTATATATATATATATATATATATATATATATATATAATTTGTTTTGGTGATGCTAGAGATGGAACCCAGAGCCTTGTACATGCTAGGCACATGCTGCTATTGAACTACACCCCCAATTCAGACATGTGATTTACATGGAGATGCTCAGTCTGGTTAGGAGGTTATTGAAAGAGCAGAGTGAGTGGAGCCCAGATTGGGAGACCTTACAGATGTCCTCTTTGTCTTCTGGTGCCAGGAGTCCAAGGCATGGGCGACGTGACAAGAGGAGCTGGAGGGAATGTAGACGCCACTGGGGGAGTCTCTTGTTTGTGAAGAACTTGACCCACTGCCCTGCCTTTCCACTTATGGACTGAACGAAAAAGTCAGAGAGAAGGGGACATTTCTGAGAACAGAGTCTTTTAGCATCATCAGTCTGGAGGGTGAAAAGAGATGGAGAATGGATGCGTTGTTTTTCCTAGGTTTGGGGCTGTTCTGTCTTTTGCTCTCGCTGGTCCCTGTTCTCTTTCTTCTTTGCCTCCCTCCTGCTGCTGCGCAGCCCCCCTCCCTCGCAGTACCTTGCAACAGGCTCTGGAGATTGAGCTGCGCCTCGCGAAGCAGCTCCTCTACACTCGGGGGCCTGCCCGAGGAGAGGAACACGTTCACTGGCTGTCGCCATGACGACCTCGAGTGGGCAGTCGCTGTCGCATTTTCCCGACTCGAGTTAGCTGCAGCTAGGGAAGGAGAGAGGCAGTGAGAGACGCAGCCGAGAGGCGGGGAGCTGCGTGCGTGCGCGGCCAGTGGGCGCCCGCGCTCCGCGAAGACCCGCCCCTGCGGGGGGCGTGCGTGGCCGCGCTTAAAAAGGCAAAGGCTCGCGGTCCGCAAGATTCTTCCTGCACACATCCTGCCGCAGTCCGTTCTCTCCGCTTGGCCTGCATCCACCCACTCCGCCGCCGCTACAACCGCGTCGCCCAGGTCCTCCGCCTGACGTGTCCTGGCCCTACGCTGCCTCACGCCCTCGCCGACCCCGGCCACGAGGTAACGCGTCCCGCGCCGGCGAGCCGCCGCCGGGACTCGCGGTGCTCGCCCCGGTGGGTGTGGCCCAGACCCGCTGGTGTCTTAGCACTTTGGGATCCTCCCGCGCCCGCCCGCCGCCGCATTTCGGCCTCCTCCATAGTTCCCGGCCCATAGCTCCCCGCCCCCACTGCCGGATACCCAAGCTCCCCCCCCCAAACTAGTTAAGATGTCCGAGGCGGTAGGAAATCTCCATAGCCTCCGCTTGGCAAACATAGCCCTGCGAGAAGAATTAAATGCCCTTCGTGGAGAGAACGCCAGTTTGGGTCTGCAGCTCGGAAGAGCCCTGGCCGAAGTTAATTCTTTGCGGGGCAATGTCTCGAGCTACATCCGCTGGCCAATGCCCATAGTGCCTGTCCTTGCGGAGGAGAACTTTGAGTTCCTGCTCAATGAGACTGATCCCACTCCCGATGAAGGGGTCCCCTTCTTGTGCTGGCCTCCACCCACGGATTCAGAGTATGTCTCGAATGATCTTTTGATTAACGTGGTCCAGGACTACACTAACCCCGACGAGTCCATCGACCCTCCTCTGTCGCCCAGCCCGCCCCCTCTGGAGCTGCCCTCCCCAGATAAGGAGCCAGCCCCACAGCCCCTTCTGCCACCACTGGAGCGGCCTGACATAGAGCCCTTTTCTGGGGACCCAGTCTACCTGGCTGAATTCCTGATGCAGCTAGAGACCTTCATAGCTGACCATGAGGATCATTTCTCTGGGGGAGCAGAGCGGGTGGCCTTTCTGATCTCCTTTTTTACTGGGGAAGCCAGGGACTGGGCCATCTCAGTCACCCAGGAAGGAAGTTCCCTGCATGCCAACTTCCCGCGCTTCCTGGATGAAATCCGTAAGGAATTCTGTGGTCCCATCCCGCCACGCGTGGCTAAAAAGGCAATCCGCAAGCTCAAGCAGGGCAACTGTACCCTGGGCAGCTATGCAGATGCTTTTCAATTCCTGGCCCAGTTCTTGTCTTGGGATGACTGCCGCCTCCAAAACCAGTTCCTCAAAGGCCTGTCAGAATTTTTCCGAAAGGAACTCCTATGGTCAGCTGAAATGGCAGACCTGGATGATCTGATTCTTGAGTGTGTGGAAATTGAAAGAAAAGTGCGCGTCCCTAAGCCAGTCACACTCCCTGGGGTTCAAAATACCTTTTCCCCTTATGCTCCAAATTCTAATGAGGATGAAAATGGAGTTGTACAGTGCTACAGTGAGGATGAAGATGAAGAGGCAGGCAGGCACAAGCTTTACCTGAAGGGGCAGCAGAAGTACACGAAGGATTTCTGGGAAGAGATGAGAGAGGAGGAGGAGGAGATGAGGAAGGAGGAGGGAGAAATGAATGAAGATGAGGAGGAGGAGGAAGAGGATGAGGATGAAGGAGATGAGGTCGAAGACTATGAGGAGGAGGAGGAGGAGATGAAGAAGAATGATGATGATGATGATGATGAGATTAAGGATGAGGAAGAAAACACATTTGAAGTTGGGGGTCAGGAGCCAGAACAGGAGCAAGGGAGGGAGGCGATCCAATATGAGCATGTGCATGACCACATGCATGCACAAGTGCATTCACATATATATGCCCATGCTGCCCACCATCATGGTATACATGGGGAGCTAATGGAGATGGAAGAGCCTATCTTTGTCAACACTTCAACCCAGACTATCACCTCCACTGATGGCTACCATGCTGAGAATTTCCTGGATGCATCACCTCCCATAATACATTCGAACAGACGGAGGAACCAGAATCGAGTTCCACTTCTGGAGGGTCTTCCAGGTACCAATTCACCCTTCTACAGCTCACCACCACTGATTCGCCGTGCAGGTCGCTTAGGGCAACGCCAAATTCGAAGACGTCCCCCGGTGCTATTCCGCCTCACTCCTAGACAGGGGGGCCACCGAGCTGCGCGTGGCCGGATTCGCGTGTAAGCACTGGGGTGAGTTGGCCACTGGGAACACACCCTTCTACTGAACCCCCTGCCCCTGCTATTGCTGCCATACCTGCCCCATCTACTGACCAGTCCTTAAAGGGAGTTCCAGACCTGCAGGACCTGAAGAAGATATACAGGATTCCAGAATATCTTGTAACTATGACCAGAGAGTGACAAAGCCACCTGGGAAAGGAGAGGTCAGCAGTAGCTGTTCTTGCTATGTATTCTGCTCAGTCCTGGCTCCAGCTGGAGAGAGGTTTTTGGGCCTCTTCTTATACATGCACTGGTCACCCTTGTTTACCCCTCTAGTTGTTCCCAACTCTCACCTCTCCTGTATTTCTTTGCCCTGTGTTTTATCCTGACTGGCTCACCAGAACTTCACCCAATGCTTCACTGATCTGCCCCAATGAGGCCACTTACTAGATATAACTGACAGCAAGCAGGATGGCATCAAGAAGTGTACCTAGAAACCCATGCTTGTTTTGAGCCACAGTTCCAGCAGATGGGCCTGGAAGAGGACCCTACATCAGTCCAGTGAGTATACAAAGCCACAAATGAAATGGACAGCTTGACTGAGATTCATTCTGTGATTGATAGTGGCAAGCTGACTCCACTTTCAGCACTTGAGATTACCTTCCCTCAGACTCCTGTACTAGGGTCTTAAACAAGTAGGCCAAATCTGGGGCCTTCTCCTCTTATCACACTACCCTTTTGAACAGCCCCTGTGGATGGAGGTTATCATGGCGCCTAAAGGGGTGGCATTTGGGGAGGGATGAAGAGGCTAAGAGAGCATCAGCAGCACAACTCAGTTTGACAACCTAAGGGACATGCCTTAGAGACAGAGGCCACTCCCCCTGCCAGACCTTGAACTGCTGCCCCAGCCAAAGGCTTCTACAGGAGACTTTGCTTCCTTAAGGCTGTGGAGGACAGTGGCTGGACTAGCCAGCTCTTTAACTTCCTGTGACTCTAAGGAGTCCTCAGCTCTGAGAAGAGGGTTGGCTCTACAGAGACTGCACCCATTGCAGCCCTGCCATCTGACACTGTCATGGCTCTCACATGGGAGTCACTCCAGCCTGCTCTTTTACTTAGACAGCAAGGCTTAAGAGGTGACTACTTCCCAGGCACTCCTAGAGCTTCTGGGCACAAACTTAGGTGCCCATATAAAAAGACCTGCTGCTCACCTCGGGTCCAGAAAACACTGCTTCTGCAGTGAAAACTACACATTTACTATGACAGATCTGGCCACAAAATGGCATCCAAAATTAACTGCTGACCCAACTTGCCCTGGACACTGAAATTTCTGCACAGTGCTTGGCAGTTGGGCAAGTGCAGCCCAAGTATCTGGCCAGATGGAAGAGAGCAGTAAGTGGAGTGTCTGCTCCTCACTGGAGTCTGAAGATAACCTCAGCCCAGCCCTAGGATTTGGGCCTAATGCCAGAGGAAGGAGCTGGAAGAAGAGGAGTCACAGAGATACCTAGTCCTCAGACTGGGTTAGGGTGAGCTCTCTATCATCAGCAAAAGGTAAGATGCCTTTTTGCTTATCACATTTGTTTGTTAGTCTGGGGATGGGTAAAGTTTCTGTAACCTGTTGCTACTTTTAAAAGTGGTTTTCCAAAGAGAAGTAATACATAGTCACTGTAGAAAATATGGAGAGTAGAGAACACCTTTAAGGACAAAATACCTCATTCAGAATCCCACCACACAGAAACAACACTTTCCGCCTTTCCTTCTAATATGTTCTTGCTGGGTTTTTTTCAAAGCCAAGGTTATGGTGCTGACTCTTCATCATCGGGATTAAAATGGCTGCCACCTGTGCAGTTGTGCATATTAGATCATTTCATCTCATCTCTTGGTTTGTTAGACATTTCATTTGTCTGATTCCCCATTACCACCACGACAGGAGTAAAGACCCTTTTTGTCTTGTTCTTTTTTTTCCAGCTTATTTCCTCGGAAGAGAGCTCTAGAAAGAAAATTGCTCTCCTTCAGGACTGTGGATCCTGCTTGCTGTTGTCAACATATTGGCCCCTGCCCTGCTGGTGGAGAAGTGCAAAGGACAGGTGCCTTGCACCCTCAGTTCCGAGGACACCCTCAGCACAGGCCCTGCCTGTTGTCATGGTGCTTCTCACCCTGAACCCTTTTAGCCTCAGCCAGGGAGGGAATAGATGAGCAGTGAGCTGGTTTCCAGGCCTCTGGGGGCAGAGGAGGCTTGGGCTTTCCTTTGACCTCCTCCTCCTTTCCCACATTTTCAATATGTGTTGTGATGTGACAGCCATAAGAGATATCTGAGGCTTTGGGTGCCTCCTTGGATTGAGGGGGTGGGGGAAGGGGGAAGTGCATGCATGGGTATGAGGGTAGTAGCCCAAGGGTGCTCAGAGACTCGGAGGAAACCCTTTTGAAACAAACATGTTACTGTTGTTATTGTTACTGTTGTATTACTGTGTGGTGAAGATTAGAAATTGCTCTGTGTGCTAAAGCTCTCTCTCCCCTCAATAAAAAAATATAAAGGGTGTGTAAAGATCATGTCTGCCTGTGTTATTGAGCAAGCACAGATGAGGGCCAACAGGCACCAGATACTTACTTCTTAGGCACCCCAGGTGCTTGAGATGCTCACCTGAAGCCTGAAGGCCCAGCAACTGCAACTGTGTGCAGGACTTGAGAGTACCTGGAAGGAAGTAAGGCCCTTCCACTTTGGGGCACTAGGTGGTGCTATGGGACTCCAGTGAACTAATTGGTGAGGCTCTGGTAACAAATCCCCAGAGCAGTCCACCCAGGGCCCCTGCCAGCAAGATCCTCTGCTCATTCACTTCAGGGTCCTTAAAACAAAACAAAACAAAACAAAACAAAACAAAAGAAACAACTCTGCGTCCCATTCTGGTATGTGCTCAATATTACCGGACATGAATTGGAATTTTTTTCCTGGGGGAGGGAGTAGGAACATTTGTTGAACTCATACTAGTTGTAAGTGCTGTGCCAGGCACTTTGGGTCTACCATCATTCTTCATTCTGTCTTTAGTCTCACTCTCCGAGATAAGGATACAGGCTTAGAAGCTACTGCTCTATAGGTGTCAGCTAGTTGGTGGCTACTTCATAGCCTTGCAGTTGTCTGTCATCAGCTACTGCAACAGGTCCTCTCTGCCCCTACTCCACTGGTCCTACTGTCTAAAGGGCAGGAATATTTACTGGTTTTCTCCTGCCCTGTCTTCTCCTCCAGCTTTTCACAGTTCCAGTGGAGAAACAGCCCTAGTTACAGAGGGACATTTGCCTCTGTCCTCTGAGAGGAAGGAAGAAAGAAGAAAGGGAGGGAGAGAGGGAGGGAACCAACCACTTTCACCATCATCATCTCATCTCATTGCCATGATTTGGAGAGGCAGATAATTATGTCTCTTTTTAGAACTGAGGAACCCAAACCTCAAAAATCTTACATCCCAGGGGAGAGTTAGGGTCAAATACACTCTTTAGAGGGTCTAGAGGAACCAGCCAGGCAGCAGCTCTCTCCTGCAGAGAAGCCCAGCTAAGCGGCTATTGGCAGTGCTGACCATGTGGCTGACTCTCACTTCTGAGAAAGGACAGGGATATGGAAGCCATGAGCTATCTTAGCACTGGGGCTCCCTCTTAGGTTTCAGGGTGTCAGACAAGGCCCCAAGCATCCTTGGAATTTCTTATGTAACAGGAAGGGATAAATGAGTCCAGGCTGTATAAAGACCAATCAAAGCAGGTGGAGAAAAGTGAAAAAAAGTGGGCCCACTGTGCATCAACTGCAGCTGGAAGCACTGTGGGGACCCCATGCCAGGCCTGCCACTGACTCTATTCGGGATCTTACACAAGACCCATCCTCTTCTCTTGGACCACACTTTCCTTTTGTGATTAGCCACCCAGTGTTGAGTCCATAGAGCCCAGTGCATGGCATGGTAGATGGCAGGATCTCAAACAGATTGGTCCATAAATGATAAAGTGACTGTATACATGAAAACTTGGGCACCTGTAGATGGTCTGAAGCTTACAAGGCTAGAGGATTCCAACCAAAATGGAATCAGGAGCCCAAAGCAAAACAAAACAACAAAAATCCTCTGGAGGGATGCACTGATATATTTTTTAAGGGCACAGATGAGATCTTGTAGTCAGCTTTAGAAAACCAACTACAGGGCTGGAGAGATGGCTTAGTGGTATAGTCACTTGCCTGTGAAGCTTAAGGCCCCAGGTTCAATTACCCAGTATCCATGTAAGCCAGATGCACATGGTGGAGCATGCATCTGGAGTTTGTTTGCAGTGGCAAGAGGCCCTGGCATACCCATTATCTCTCTTTCTCTCATAAATAAATAAAAATAAGATACTGAAAAAAAGAAAAACAACTACAAAAGCCTGAGTTCATGAGAGGTGGCTCGAAGAAGCTCATGAAAAAGAGCCTTGAGAATGGGAGTGGATGAAACTCAAGTGTGTGCGGGCAGATGGGCAGGGCAGCAAAGACACTTGTGTCTTCATGTATAGCTATGGCCACCCCAGGGTAGACAGGCCTCACATGGCTGTCCAGCGTAAGGGGCTAGGTTGCACCTCACAACATTTTTACAAGTCACCAATAAGAAAATACCAGAGCAAAAGAAAGCAAGGAGGGAAAGGGGACAGTAGCAGGTTGACAAAAATGGTGAGGGGAGTCTCAGAACCCTCTTCCCAAGGCCTGGAGGAAGGCATGGAAGATCCTGCTATCTATGACACAGGTTTGGCTCTTCCTCTGCTTGGTCATTCTGTTCTTTTTTTTTTTTAAAGATATATTATTATTTATTTATTTGAGACAGAGAGAAAGAAGGGAAGAGGGAGAGAGAAAGAGAAAGGGCATGCCAGGGCCTCCAGCCACTGCAAACGAACTCCAGATGCATGTGCCATGTGAGTCCTTGGAAATGAACATGGGTCCTTTGGCTTTGCAGGCAAGTGCCTTAACCGCTAAGCCATTTCTCCACCCCCCCTTTTTTTATTTTTCGAGGTAGGGTTTCACTGTAGCTCAGGCTGACCTGGAATTCACTATGTAGTCTTAGGGTGGCCTCGAACTCACAGCAATCCTCCTACCTCTGCCTCCCTAGTGCTGGGATTAAAGGTATGTGCCACCCATTTTGTTCTTTAAATGATCTTTAAGTGAGAAAATGGATCTGAAAAATCAGACAACTGACTTAGGGTCAGGCCAACACCCAGAACCTGTACTCTTAACTTCTATCTACATTTTTCCCTAACCATCACTGATGGAATCACAATCTCCAGGATTTCCATTTCTGAAAAGCTCTCTAGGTAATCCTAATGCCAATCTAGCCTTGGGGACTAACTAACCCAAGTGACTTTTAACTGGCCAGTTTGCTTCCAAGCCTTCCTGTACAGTTCCCAAAGCAAGAACCATCCCAGAAGTAGTTTCAAGTCTTGAGAGAGAGATGGACCATAGAGTGGATATATAGGTTTGGCTGGGATCTGAAGCCATTGTCCTTGATGGCCAGAACTGGCTAATGAGGATGGGGGAGGGACAACGTGGACTCCTCCTGGGGATAAGCACCCAAGTGATAGGGTGAAAAATATCCCCACATGGGGTGGGTTCCTAGAACTTCCTGCATCCTGCCCAGACTAGGGAAAACTCTGCAGGCCATCTCTCCCCAGGGACCCTGTTCAGAAACATAAAGCCCAGAGTTTTCAGTTGCCTTGGTAACGTTGGGACCTAGTTGGAAGAAAACAGTCTCTTAAAGGCTTAAAAGGGTGGATATTTCCTTTAATAGAGAGCAGGCCCTGACTTGCTCCCTGCACCCCCTCCCCTTCCTGCTTGCCACACACAGAGGTAGAGCAGGGGCCCTTTACCTCAGTAATCCTCCTAATGGTGGGGTGTGTGAAAATTCATCCTGGTTGTTAATATAAGAGGCTAAAATCGAAGGGTGAAGTCTTGGCCATGGCTTGGAGAGAGGGTTGTAACCATGCCTTGCAGAACCCACATACAAGCAAACTAAGGAGGTCCATTGCCCCTGACGATTTCTTTCTCTCCATTTACTGTGCAGAGATGAGGCTGCCAGAGTGTCTAGAAGTTCCAGAGCCCCCATCCCTGCTCCCTACCCCCACTATTGCAGGAGCTCCCTGCTGATTTAATCTCTGCTCCTTCACACCATCTTCCACATGCCTGTGTGGTGGTGGTGGTCTTGGTGTGTTTGTGCTGTGTTCCTTTGAACTCACAGATTGGTTCTTCAATGGTTCCCCTTCCTCAGAGGTAGACCTGAAGATGTAGACTTGATTCTGGTATTCATCACTAAATGGTTGTAAATTATGCATGTCCAAATCAGGTGTCTGCAATCCTAGCACTCAGGAGGTAGAAGCAGGAAGATCAGAAATTCAAAGTCATCCTTATCTATGTAGGGAGTTTGAGGCCAGCGTGGGCTAGAGACACTGTCACAAAGCACAACCACCAATGCTTGCTCACTCATCTGTCCATGCCATAATCCCACCTTATGGTCCCAACTACAGCCATACTAAACCACTTCCTTTTCTTCCTTACATACTAGGCCTTTACATGTTTTTGGACCTTTGCACATCAAATTTCTCTGCTTTAAGAATTCATAAACATTGGGCTGGAAAGATGGCTCAGTGATGAAAGCACTTTCCTGCAAAGTGTAAGGACTTGGGTTCAATTCCCCAGTGCCCATGTAACGTCAGATGCACGAAATAGCTCATGCATCTGGAGTTTGTTTGCAGTGGTTGGAGCCCCTGGCATGCCCATTCTCATTCTGTTTGTCTCTCTTCTTTTTCTCTCTGCTTGCCAATAAACAAATAAATAAATATTTAAAAAAATTCAGAGCCCGGTGTGGTGGCCCATGCCTTTAATCCCAGCACTCGGGAGGCAGAAGTAGGATGATCACCATGAGTTCGAGGCCACCCTGAGACTACATATTGAATTCCAGGTCAGCCTGGACTAGAATGAAACTCTACCTCAAAAAAAAAAAAAAACCCCACCAAAAACACAATTATGTCTGGTATGGTGATATGAACCTGTAGTCTTGGTAACTTGGGAGGCTAAAAAAGGAGGATTGTTTAAACCCAGGAGTTCAAGTCCAGCCTAAGCATCACAGTGACACTCTTCTCAATAGGAAGGGGTCAGAAGGAGAGAGGGAATGGAAAGGACCCACAAACATTTGCAAACACTGGCTCCACTCCAATGACAATCTTCTGCTCAGCTCAAAGATGATTTCCTCCATGAAACTACCTCTGCTACTCACACAGGTCTGCTCTTCTGCATTCTCCCTCCACCCCTGGCTCCAATGGACCATGAGACTTGTCTAGTGCTTCACTGAAGAGCAAGGCTGGACCAGAGCTGCAGTGTGTGTGAGCTTGATGCTCTGGTGTGAGAGCATGGATTAATTTGTCCCCTTCCTATAGGATGTCTGCATTAATAGTAGCCTTTGGAAAGAAGACTGGCCTCTAAGGCCGGCCTGTGTGCTGATGGCATGCAAGTGAAGCCTACAGTCTCCCCACCCCAATAAAGCTGAAGATGGGACAGTATAGACACTTTAACCATCCTGGCAAGAGAAGAGATACTATTGAAACAATGGACCTCAAAGAATTATGATTTCCTCAGAATCCCATGCTGGGAAGGGAAAGGAAGAAGCCCTGGTGCCAGCCACAGGAGGAACTTGTCTCCCAGGAAGAGATTTCATACAGTTCTGACAACTTGTCAGACCACCTTGTAGAACAGACTGGAGCCAAGACAATGATGGGTCAAAGATGGGCAGGACCACACCTTGATCAGGAGTGTTTAGTTATGTATATCCCTGCCCTCTACTGAAACCTAAACCTCATGGACTTGGAGGTCACTGGTTCCCTTTATGTGTTCCTCTTCTCAATGTGGCCTCACTGAATAAGTCCCCTTTCTTAGCTTTTCACAATTACTCATCTCTTGAACTGGCATATTGAGGATTGATAGCTGAGCCTAGAAAGCTTATTGGGGTGGCCAGGGCCTAGGCTTTGATTCTAAAATCTCTGGTAATAGAACAAGCAAGAAAAAAAAGAAGCATCAGTTTGCAGAGCTGGTTGCTTGTTCATAACTGAGCTCCCTGTTGACGGCAACCATCTCTCTGGGGGCCATCACTTCCTTTTAGTGTGTAGTGGAGAGCTGGGGGTAATAACTGAATTTGTTGATGAGCTCACTGATATGAACTAGCAAACACTGAAAATAGCTAATACTTTGTTAGCCTGGACCATGTGTTAAGCTCCAAATGCTTCAAATTTCTTAATTATCACAGCAGCCTTATAAGGTAGGTAGTACTGTTTCTCCTTTGTCTGATTAAGAAAAAAGACACAGGGCCGGAGAGATTGCTCAGTGGTTAAGGTACTTGTCTGCAAAGCCTAATGACCCAAGTTCGATTCCCCAGTATCCACATAAAGCCAGATGCACTAAGTGGTGCATGCACCTGGAGTGTGTTTTCAATGGCAGGATGCCCTGGCACACCCATACTTTACTCTCTCTGTCTCTGTCTTTCTGTCTCTCTCTCAAGTAAATAAAGACTAAGAACAATTAAAAAAAGAAATAAGGCACAGAGTGGTGAAGCTGCTCAATGTCATACCACTAGTACAGGAGTGGCACACATTCCTTAGGTCCAGAAATGAGGCCCAAGAGAACAGGGTGTGGCAACACACAACTGTAATCCCAGTGCCGATGCAGGAGAATTGCAAGTTATAGGCCAGCCTGGTATGCATAACAAGACTCTATCTCAAAAAAAAAAAATTAAAAGCATGGTGGTTTCACACAGTGAGTTTGAGGCCAGCCTGAAACTACAGAGTAAGGTTCAAGTCAGCTTGGGCTAGAGTAAGACCCTAACTCAAAAAAAGAAAGAAAAAGGAAGGAAGGAAGGAAAGAAAGAAGGAAGGAGAGAAAGAAGGACGAAAGAACAAACAATTAGGAACCAGGCATAGTGGTTCATGCCTTTAATCCTAGCACTTGGGAGGATGAGGCAGGGGGACCATGAGTTTCAGGCCAGTTTGGGCTCCAGAGTGAGACCTTATCTCAAAACAAAACAACCTAGGCCTAAGAAGTAGGAGAACTCTAAGATCAAAGGCAGGGTCTTCATCTTTTATAGGTCATGGATTCCTCTGGCAGTTTGGACAGACATCTGGAACCTTCCTCAAAATAACATTTTCATATGCATAAGATAAAATACGTAGAATTACAAAGGAAACCAATCATATTGAAACTGTCCTTTTTAAATTTTTCTTTTATTTATTTGAGAGAGAGAGAATGAGAGAGAGGGAGAGGCAGATGGAAAGAGAGAGAGATAATGGGCACACCAGGACCTCTGGCCACTGCAAATGAACTCTAAACGCATGCACCACCTTGTGCATCTGGCTTATGAGGGTCCTAGGGAATTGAACCTGTGTCCTTTGGCTTTGCAGGCAAGCACCTTAACCACTTAGGCATCTCTAGCCCTGTCATATTTTTTTAATCATTATGTGGACCAGTTCTATTATTAATAGTGGATTAAATCACAGGAGTTAGTGGCAAGTCTAGAGATTAGAAATATTGAAGTGGAGATGGGTCTAGTTATATTTTTGAGACATAATAACTATAATGTGTTTTTTTTTTTCGAGGTAGGGTCTTGCTCTAGCTCAGGATGACCTGGAATTCACTGTGTAGTTTCAGAGTGGCCTTGAACTCATGCCAGTCCTCCTACCTCTGCCTCCCAAGTGCTGGGATTGAAGGCATGCACTACCACGCCTGGCTAATAATTATAATGTCATATGAAAAGATTTATGATTTCTGTTGATGATAGAATCACACATTCAGCTAATACTATCATTTGTTGCCTACATTCCTACTTCAAGGAAATGCTAAATTTCTGCTCACATTTAGTGGAGAAAGGATCAAATAATTCCTTCCCTAATTCATAGACCTCCTAAGGTCTTGCCATACACCTGTTAGAGCTAGCATTAAGAAGCCCTGCTCTATGGTGTCAGAGAAAAGACAATGGCTGCTCAGTCAGCTCTGGGGACAAGTTGCGGGCTGGCAGAGAGACAAGTGTGTGGTTTCTCTTTCAAGAACTGTTTACAGCAATCACAAAGTCTGGCAGCACCCTCTTCCTCTTGGTCCTGAGTCAGCAGCCTGGGGTGGGGCTGAGGTTGTCACACTTGGGTTACGTTTCAAGATCACCACACACCCAGCCAGAGTTGAATTATTTTTTTCCATTTCCTTGCCAGGGAAATGATGGGGTTTGCTCCTCTTTAAAATTGAGACCTGCTTTTATGAGACATAGATTTCCCATTAGTCTGGAAATCATCTTTAAGTAGACTTGTTATTGGCTGTCAGACATTTTCTGAACTAACAAATGCTTTGATCCTAGCACCCAAGTAAGACTTGCAGAAAAAGGGAAAATCTACCAAATAGGTAAGGTACCCCAGAACATCAGTCAGAATCAGCACTTGACCAAAATCCCAAATGCTTTGTCCTGCCTTCCTGACTTTCTCAACTGTCATCTGACTCCGTACCAACCAGTACAGCACAGTCCTGGGCATTGTGAGCAAGGAGACATGAGGTTAGAATGGTAGAAGGCCTCAGCTTTTCTTACTTGCCTCTGTTCCCATTCAAAACTTAACATAGGTAGTGCTCATGAAGATCAGTCCCCAAGCCTACTTACAATGCCTTGCTTCGGAGTCCCAACTGGCCAGAACCTGATGCCTTCTGCTCTTCTCTAGGCCTTCATACTTATTCAGAAATGAGAAACACTTGGCTAAGGGCCATGCGCTGAAAAAGTTGGAGCTTAATTCCCACAAGGGGAGGAAGGATTGTGTCAGCCCTATGCACCACAGCCATTGGTTAATAAAGAAGCTGATTCAGGATGAATTTGCCTTACTCGGCAGATGGAACAGAAAAAAAGTATGCTTTTGGGTTCAGGCTGAAAGCTATATACGCAAGAACAAGGAGGAGACTTATTTTTTTGCCCGTGACAGACATGCATGTATGTTCTTAGGGTCCTAAACATAGGCTAGAAGGAGGTTGAGGGCCAAATTGGATTTCAAACCAATTTTGGCTAGCTAAATATTGACCAAGAATAGAAGAGAGAAAACCCCCAACTACTGAAATCAGAAATAAAAAGGGGGACATGATAATTGACCTTACAGAGACAAAAAGGATTAGAAAGAAATATACTATGAACAATCAATAAAGTAGACAACCTAGATGAAATGGCTACATTCTTAGACACAAACTATCAAAGAAGAAATATAAACTGTAAATAAACTTATATAACAACTAAAGGGATTGAATTAGTAATCAAAGTCAAAAACCCAGGCACAGATGGCTTCATTGGTGAATTCTACCAAACATCTAAAGAAGAATTAACCAATTATTTGCAAATACTTTTAAAATATAGGAGAGGAAGTAACACTTCTCAACTTGTTCTATTAGGCCAGTATTATTCTGACAACAATAATGACAAAAAAAAAATCACAGGAAAACTACAGACTATTATTTCTTATGAATATGGATACAAAAATCTTCAATAAGCCAGGTGTGGCAGTGCATGCCTTTAATCCCAGCACTCAGGAGGCAGAGGTAGGAGGATCATGAAGAGTTCGAGGCTACCCTGAGAATACAGAGTGAATTCCAGGTCAGCCGGAGCTTCAGCGAGACCCTACCTCGAAAAACCAAAATCAACCAACCAACCAACCAAACAAACAAAGAAAATTCAATAAAATGTTAGCAAATCAAATTCAGTAACATGTGGAAGGGATCATATTTCATGACCAAGTGGGATTTATCCTAGGAATTCAATATTGTTTTTGTTTTGAGGCAGGTTCTCACTCTAGCCCAGGCTGACCTGGAATTCACAGTGATCCTCCTACCTCAGCCTCCTGAGTGCCAGCATTAAAGGCATGCATCATCATACCCATTTAAGACTGTTTTAACATTTGAAAATAAATTAATGTGCAGTTCCACTGTGTACTGATGAGCACCCTGGACTCTGAAAACAAATTAATATAATACATCATATCAATAGAACAGAAAACAAAAACAACACGATCATCTCAGTAGGCACAGAAAAATGAATTGCTACAAAACATTCAATATCCTTTCATGATAAAAAATATGCAAACAAACTAGGAATAGACAAAAGGAGACTATGAGAAATCAACAATAACATCACATTTAATTGTGAAGCACTGAATGTTTTCTCCCTAAGAGCAGAAACAAGGCCAGAGTGTCTAGTCTTTTTTTAATATTTTATTTTTATTTATTTATTTGAGATAGAGAGAAAGAGTCATATAGAGAGAAAAATGGGTGTGCCATGATCTCTAGCCACTGGAAACAATCTTCAGACACATGTGTCACCATGTGCATCTGGCTTATGTGGGTACTTGGTAATTGAAGATGGGTCTTTAGGCTTCACAGGCAAATGCCCTAACTGCTAAGCCATCTCTCCAGCCCCAGAGAGTGTCTACTTTTTACCATTTCCATTCAACATTATGCTAGAGGTTATAGCCAGAGTGATTATATAAGAAAAAAAAGACATGTAGATTGGAAAGGAAGAAATAATTTATAGCAAAGATAACATGATCTCATGCACAGAAGTTTTAAAATAATCTACCAGATATCTATTAGAAATAATAAATGTGCTTGATAAGGTTGATGGCTATGAAATCAATATAGACTTGTCATAAAAAACTAGAAATGAAATTAAGAAAATAAGCCAAGCCTAGTGGTACAGCCTGTAATCCCAGCTACTATGGAGGCAGAAGGATCTCAAGTTCACGGCCACCCTGGGTAATTTTGTGAGCCCATATCTCAAAATAGTTTCTTTTTTAAAGAATGCTCAGTGGTAGAGTATTTGCCTAGTGTGTACATGACCCTAGGTTCAAACAATAACCAGTAATACATGAAAAAGGAGCTAAGAAACCAATCTATTTACAACATCATCAAAAGTCTAAAACAAGCCAGGCCCGGTGGCACAGGCCTATAATCCCAGTTATTCAGGAGGTTGAGGCAAAAGAAAATACAGACAAATTGGACCTAATCAAAATTAAAAACTTTGGGTTGGGTATGGTGGTGCATGTCTTTAATCCCAACATGGGAGGCAGAGGTAGGAGGATTACCATGAGTTTGAGGCCACCCTGAGACTATATAGTGAATTTCAGGTCAGCCTGGACTAGAGTGAGACCCTATCTCAAAAAAAAAAAAAAAAATTAAAGCCGGGCATGGTGGCGCACACCTTTAATCCCAGCCCTCGGGAGGTAGAGGTAGGAGGATCACCAAGAGTTCGAGGCCACGCTGAGACTACATAGTTAATTCCAGGTCAGCCTGGACCAGAATGAGACCCTACCTTGAAAAACCAAAAAAAAAAAAAAAATATTTAAAACTTTGGGCTGGAGAAATGGCTCAATGGTTATGGCACTTGCCTACAAAGCCTAAGGCCCTGAGTTAGATTCCCCAGTACCCATGTAAAGCCAGATGCACAAGGTAACACTGGCACCTGGAGTTCTTTTGCAGTGTCTAGAGGCTCTGGTGCACCCATTCTCTCTCACTTTCTCTCTCAAATTATTATTATTATTTTTGCTTTGTTTTTGTGAGGTAGGGTTTCACTCTAGCCCAGGCTGACCTGAAATTCACCATGTTATCTCAGGGTGGCCTGGAACTCATGGCAATCCACCTACCTCTGCCTCCCAGGTGCTGGGATTAAAGGTGTGTGCCACCACCCCCAGTTCTTATCAAATTAATTTTTAAAAAACTTTTAAAAAATTCAAAACTTTTTGTTATAAATAATTCCATCCAGAATGTGAAAAGATTTCATACAGGATGTGAGAAAAATATTTGTGAATATTCATATCTGATAAGAGACTCATATCTAGAACATAATCATCTCATGTAACTCAATAATAGGACAAATAATCCAGATTAAATAAAATAGGCAAAGGATCTGATGAAAATACATTTTCCAAAGAAGATGCACAAATGACCAACCAATGTGTGAAAAGATGTTCAATATAATTAGTCACCAGGGAAACATAAATAAAAAAAAACACAGTGAAGGGCTGGAGAGATGGCTTAGTGGTTAAGGCGCTTGCCTGCAAAGCCAGAGGATCCTGGTTCGACCCTCCAGGACCCATGTAAGCCAGATGCACATGGGGGCGCATGCATCTGGAATTCAATTACAGTGGCTAGAGGCCCTGGCGTGTTCTCTCTCTCTCTCTGCTTCTTTCTCCCTCTCAAATAAATAAATAAATTTTAAAAAACACAATGAAGTATCATTTAACATCCACTAGGGTAGCTATAGTAACAAAAAAAATCAGTCATGTGTTGGGTAGGATACAGAGAAATCAGAACTTTAAGACATTCCTGTGAATCCATTTTGGAAAACAGTATGGCAGTTTCTTAAAATGTTAAACACAGGATTACCTTATGACCCAACACTTCCACTCCTAGGCATATATCCAAGAGAAATAAAAATATATATCTACACAAAATTTAAATATGAATGTTCACAATTATCTATCCTAGTCCAAAATGGACGCAATCTAGATGTCCATCCACTGATGAGTGGATAAATAATAGTGTATCCACACAATGGAACACTATTTATTAATAAAAATGGATGAAGGGGCTGGAGAGATGGCTTAGTGGTTAAGGTGCTTGCCTGCAAAGCCAAAGGACCCAGGTTTGATTGCCCAGGACCCACATAAGCCAGATGCACAAGGTGGTGCATGCGCCTGGAGTTTGTTTGCAGCAGCTGAAGGCTCTGGTGCACCTATTCTTGTTCTCTCTATCTGCCTCTTTCTTTCTCTCTCTCAAATAAAATAAATAAAAACATGGATGGACTTTTAAAATATCAAGTTCTGTAGAAGATGCAAGTTGTAAAAGGCCACATAATGAATGATCCCATTTCTATGACAACCAGAAAAGGCAGATTCATAAAGAAAGAAAATAGATCAGTGGTTGTGTAGGGCTGGGGAGGAGTTTGGAGGAAATGGGAAGTCACTGATAATGGTCACATTAGGGTGATGAAATTGTTCTAAAAATCGATAATGGTGATGGCTGCACAACTCTGAATTTATTTCAGTGTAGTATAAAGTTTCTGAATTGTGCACTGTAAATGGGCGAATTTTATGGTGTGAGCATACTTTGTCTCAATAAAGCTATTGCCAAAAACAAAGCAAACCGACAGAAACCAGCCAAGCAACAACCCTGGTAAGTCCGAAACTCATCCCCATATCATACTAGAGCACCAAAACAAAGGTTGAAAAATGTGTTTAAGGTAGCTATATGACAAACTGCAAGCATTCTAGTGCATCATATTAGATCCATACAGCCATTACGTATTAATAAATATTGGACCACTAAAATGTGAAGTGGTTACTGGGAAGAAAAGAATATATACTGTAGAGACAAGCACTATACTTAGACCTTAGTAAATTCTTACTAGTGTCTATGTTCTGGGGACAACAGTCTAACAGGGACAAGTGGGGGCTGGAGAGGTGGCTTAGCAGTTAAGGAGCTTGCCTACGATGCCTAAGGACTCATTCTATTCTCCAGTACCTACGTAAGGCCAGATGCACAAACTGGTGCATGCGTCTAGAGTTTGTTTGCTGTGGCTGGAAGCCCTGGCACACCCATTCTTTCCCACTCTCTTTCAAATAAATAAATAAATAAACATTTGAAAAAACGGACAAGTGAGGCTTAAAAGTAGCACATGCGGGGCTGGAGAGATGGCTTAGCGGTTAAACGCTTGCCTGTGAAGCCTAAGGACCCCGGTTTGAGGCTTGATTCCCCAGGACCCACATTATCCAGATGTACAAGGGGGCTCACGCATCTGGAGTACGTTTGCAGTGGCTGGAGGCCCTGGCGCACCCATTCTCTCTCTCTCTCTCTCCCTGTTTCTCTCTCTGTCGCTCTCAAATAAATAAATAAAAATAAACAAAAGCTGTTTATAAAAAGTAGCACATGTGGTTGGAGCTTCAAGTTTACCACACATTCACCCCAATCATCTGAGCTGGATCTTGGTCTTGCAATCAGCTCTCTTGGCCCTGTGCTTGGATTTCACAGCCCATTTAGGCTCCTGGAGATATGGATATGGCAAGATGGAGTAGAGCCAGCTGTACTACCTTTGTAGATGGAGATCAACTTGGAGCTCTCATCATATCATTTATACATCCCCAAAGCAATCAGTAAGGTTATGCAGTTTCCAGAACATCCCTGTCTCTTAGATGGACTCTCTCTCTCTCTCTCTCTCTCTGTCTCTCTCCTGAGTCTACCACCCAGCCATATATGCCCTCCACCAGATGTCCTTCCTGGGATCAGTCATTTTCACATTCTTAGATAGAGTCTTGTTCACATCCCTTCCTTTCTCACTTCCAGAGACCTTGAGTTTGATTCTACTGAAATTTTACCTGAAGAGCCCAGAATGACTCTCCTGTCCCTATATGGGCTAGACCACCCCTCTCACATAGAGCAGCCCTACATTTCAAGTCCTCTAGAGTAGTCTTGACTTCAACTATGCCCATTGGTTGATTATTCATGATCCTTTAAAAAAGTTTCTTACGTCTGAGTTTATTTACTTTGATTCCAAAGATATATTATCTTTGTTTGTGACTAAAGAATTGATCATGGGCTGAAGAGATGGCTCAGCAATTAAGGTGCTTGCCTGCAAAGCCTAAGGACCCAGGTTTGACTCTCCATAACCCATGTAAGCCAGATGCACATGGTGGTGCATGTATCTGGAGTTTGTTTGCAGTGGCTAGAGACCCTGGCATCCCCATTCTCTCTCTCATAAATAAATAAAAGATAAAATATTGAAAAGAGAATTAAATCTTCTATAATTTCACTTTGTCCATATGTGTATGTATTTATACATAAATGTATTTATAGTAAAGACAAAATTTTGTTATATATATGCATATATATAAATATATACATATATTTACAAAACTTAGCAAATCACAGGAACTTAATGATTCAGTTAGAATCACTGTCATACTGACAGAACAGATAGAAGTCTCAGGCTCTATTATTTCCAACAATAACAGTTGTCCCAGACATTGTTTTAGGCACAGATTTAATCTTCACAAGAACCCTATGAAGCAGGTGCTATTATATCTCTTATGCTCACAGATGAAGAAACTGAGACACTGAAAGGTTAGAGGGCTTGTCCAAGGTCATGCAGCTGCAACTCAGGCCGCCTGGTACTAGTGATTATGCTCACAACTCCTTTTCCAAGTCTCAAAGTTTCATGTGCATGAGAATTCTCAGGAGGGCATTAGAACAGAATGTTTAGCACCACTTCCAGATACTCCAGGAGAAGAGATCTAGGCTAGGGCTCAGGAATGTATACATTACCAGGTTCCCAGGGGATGAGGATGCTACTCATTCAAGGACCGCATATTTTTTCTAGGTAGGGTCTCACTCTAGTCCAGGCTGACTGGAATTCACTATGTAGTCTCAGGGTGGCCTCATACTCATGACAATCCTACTACCTCTGCCTCCCATGTTGGGATTAAAGGTATGCGCCACCACACCAGGCTACAGACCACATTTTGAGCACTATTGTCCTGGACTATGCTCCCCTAACAATGACACATCTAGGTCAGAGATACCTAGAACCCAAATTGATCCTTAGAATGGCCACAAAGGTGGCGTAAGTTATCATCTGCCCTCTCTTCTTCCCTCAGCCTTGCAGGATATCCACTGAGGAGCACCACATCACAAGGAGGGTGTTTTATTCATGGCAGCCTCAGCAACTATTTGTTAAATTCAATCCTATCCACTAAAAGGACTGATAAATCAGTCCTTGGCTGCGAGGCTTCCTGACAACTGCTGAATTAATGCCCATGCTGCCACTTGCCTGGTACCTACAGCCAATTGATCTCACAGGTTAATAATATTAATTCAAGATTAACTCAGCCAGACTGCCTGCAGCCTCATATGTCCCCCAAAGTTGAGGCAGTTAATACTTGTCATTGGTAGAAGAAAGCTGTCACTCCAAAGAGTGGAGCCTAGTAGAAGAGTAAGGGCCCCATTATGCTGGCCCCCATTAAGTTAAGATTGGCCAACAGTCCCGCTCAACTGGAAATTGATTGGTGAGTGTGGGTAACTCAGCACTAACAAGGAGGGCGATTTATCTGTTTGGCAAGGAAACAAATGGCTGGCAAGTTTGAGCAGCTGTCTTCCCAAGGAAAGAGGGTGGTATCTTGGAGTTGGACACATCTGCCTATGGGACTGCTTCAACCTAGCTGTCCTCTCTGAACCTAAGTCTCCTCGTTGATGATTTAGGCTGGGAGTACTTCCACTGCCTGCATTCTAGCAGTTAAATGGTCATAGGGTCCAAAAAAGTCCTGGATCCTGGGTAGTGCCTAAGCTAAGGGTTATTCCATGTAGACCTTCAAAGGTCACTGCCCAAGGACTCAAGTCAGGAACAGAGATCAGAGTGGTAGATACAGCCAGGCCTCTGAGCTAAATTGTGAGCTTTGTCTTTTTTCAATATCCTTGGGATGGGTATGCATCTCAGTGGTAGAGAGCTTGCCTTACATGTGCAAGGTCCTGGGTTCAATCTCCTGCACACACTTGCACAAGAAGGGGGACAGAAGGAAGAAAAGGAGGAAAGAAGGAAAGGAGGGAGTGAGGGATGAAGGAATCCAAGTCCCCCTAGTACCTGCCTATGGTCTTGTCCTTTGTGAAGGTCCTTTATGAAGTGGTTGTTTTGATGTTCCATGTAGATCCTGCACAGGGTTGCAGTTTACAGGTCTCCATTGGCAGAATCCTGCTTTCTTACCCACTTTCTACAGATGGAAATCCAAAGAACCTCCTCAACAGGGTTCCTGCACACTAATGGCAGCCTCACAGTTGGCTTCCTGGGGCCCCCAACATTCCTCCGCAGAGAGGGTATTTTGCAGGGTGAAAGGTGCATTGATACCTGAACTCCCAGTGTCCTAGGGCAGCTCAGAGGCCTCTACCACAAAAAGGTGAGATGGCTCACTGCTACTTTTAAGGTTTTTTTTTTTACTGTTGTTTTTTATTTTTATTTATTTATTTGAGAGCGACAGACAGAGAAAGACACACACACACACACACACACACACACACACACAGAGAGAGAGAGAGAGAGAGAGAGAGAGAGAATGGGCATACCAGGGCCTCCAGTCACTGCAAACCAACTCCAGACACATGCACCACCTCATGCATCTGGCTAACGTGGATACTGGGGAATCAAGCCTTGAACCGGGATCCTTAGGCTTCATAGGCAAGCACTTAACCACTAGGCCATCTCTCCAGCCCCTGATCACTGTTACTTCTCTTGCTCCTTTTGCCTGTTAATGATTTCTAGACACCTTCCCTCTAAAAAAATCATCACCTTTAAACTTTTCCATGATGCTTATTTTTTGTTCCTATTTTCAAAAAAAAAAAAATGAAACAAGCTTATCACAGTTGAAAATCAGAACACACAAACTAAAATAGGAAAATAACATTGTAGTTCTACATACCAGACACAACCACTGTGGATACCTTAGGTATATTTTCCAGTTTTCAAACTATGCCAAACAAAGATGGGATCATACTGTAAATATTGTCTTGAAGTTTGCTTAGATTCTCTCTTGCTAGCACAATAAATATTTATTGCTGGCTAGGCTCAGCTGCCTTGTGAGACTGGAGAAGGGGAGATTCAGAAGCCTGCAGGAAATCAGAGGCCCAGTCCAGCCTCCTCAGGCAGTAGAGACCTGAAAACTGAGGTCCAAAGAGATGAAGGTCCCCCTCTCAGGTCTTACATTGAATGAACGGAACAGGAGGTCCTCTCAGCCACTGAAGGTGATCCAGATGACCTTCTGACCTGATCCAGAGCCTGTCTTCTTAAATGTCTCTGTTGATCAATCAGGTCCAAAGCAAGAAAGATACAGGAAATGGCATATGCTCAAAAGAAATTCAAGGAAATGAGGCTGGGATGCCAGCGCGCCTGAGTCCAGGCCACCATGGAGGATTTAGCTCTCAACCTGCAGTAGACTGAGGTTCTGAATGTGGTCCTCAAAGGAGTCAGCAAGCTGTGGGCAGAGTGGCTTCTCTGCAGCTGACATCCCTCTTCTTGCTTGGTTTCCTACAGCTCTGCCTCCCATCTGTTCCCTGCACAGCAATCAAAGAAATCTTGTTCTCAAAATTCATTCAGGGATGAGGCAATAAATTCTTCAATATGACACCAAAAGAAAACATGAGTAACTTTTGAAAAGAAAATAGATAGATTGGACTTCATTAAAATTAAAAACTTTTGAGCTTCAAAGGCCACCATCAAGAAAAATGAAAGTTAGCTGGGCATGGTGGCGCACACCTTTAATCCCAGCACTTGGGAGGCAGAGGTAGGAGGATCGCTGTGAGTTTGAGGCCACCCTGAGACTGCGTAGTGAATTCCAGGTCAGCCTGGGCTACAGTGAGACCCTACCTCGAAAAAAAAAAAAAAAAAAAAAAAAAAAAAGAAAAAGAAAAGAAAAATGAAAGTTAACTCACAAAACAGAGATAATATTTGCCAATCATATACCTAATAAGGGGCTTATATTTAGAATATCATAAATATATTTTCACAACTCAATAATAAAAAGAGAATGGCTAGGTATGATGGCATACAGCTGTACTCTGAGTATTTGAATGATGGAGGGAGGAGGATCATGGGTTGAAGGCCAGCCAGGGTTACAAGGTGAAACCCTGTCTCAAAACACCAAAAAGAAAACACATGGAAATAACATAAAAAATGAGCAAAGCATCTGAACAGTTATTTCTCAGCAAGGCATATACAAATAGCCAATAAACACACAGAACGGTGCTTGACCTCATAGGTCACTAGGGAAATGAAAACCAGATCACAATGAGAACCACTTCATAGCCACTAGGATAGCCAGCATCAGAAATCAAATGGTAACAAGTGTTGGTGGGAATGCAGGAAAATAGTGCAGTTTCTATGGAAACCAGCTTGGCAGCTCCTCAAATAATTAACAAAATTATCTTACATAAAGAATTATCATGTAACCCGGAATCCACTCCTAGGCATTTACCCAAGACATATGAAGCCATGTATCCACATAAAAACTTGTAAATAAATGTTTATAGCATCATTATGCATAGTAGGAAAAAGTAGCAAACTACCTGAATGTTTTTCACCACATCAATGGAAGAATAAAATGTGGTATATCTATGTAATGGTACATTATTCAGCCATAAAATGAATGCAATGTGAATACATACTAAAGTGTGGGTGAACCTTAAAAACATTATGTTTGGCTGGAGAGATGGCTTAGTGGTTAAGGTGTTTGCCTACAAAGTCTAAGGACCCAGGTTTGATTCTCCAGAACCCACATCAACCAGATGCACATGGTGGTGCATGCATTTGGAGTTTGTTTGCAGTAGCTAGAGGCCCTGGTGTGCCAATTCTCTCTATGTCTCTCTCCCTCTATCAGAAAGAACAAAAGAAAGAAGGAAAGAAAGAAGGAAAGAAAGAAGGAAAGAAAAGAAAAGGATTTTTTGGTGTGTTTTTTGAGAGAGGGTCTTGCTGTAGTCCAGGCTGACCTGGAATTCACTATGTAGTCTCAGGGTGGCCTTGAATTCACAGTGATCTTCCTGCCTCAGTCTCCTGAGAGCTGGAATTAAAGGCCTGTGTTAAAAAAAACAACATTATGCTAATAATGTCAGTCACAAAAGTCCCTGCACTGGCGTGATTTGGCTTATATGATGTGTCCAGAATAGGCAAATCCATACAGACAGAAAGCAGACAAGTGGTTTCCTAGAGCTAGGGATTGAGGAGGGTTGGCAGAAGTAGAAAGTGACTGCTAATGAGTGAAATGCATCCTTTCGGGATAATAAACATGTTCTGGAATCAAATAGTGGTGGCAACTGCACATATCTGGGAATATACTAAGAAGCATTGGGCTTAAATGGGTGAATTTTAACTGTTAGTAAAGAAAAAGGTAAATCATGGCTTTCTAGCACAACAGTCCTTCCCATTGCTTCCCACCACACTAGATTTCAGTGCAAAGTCCTGAGTGATCCATCATCATGTTTCACTTTCCTTGCTTGTGCTTTTCCCATCACAAGGACCTTCTTGCTGCTCCTTAATGGGCCAGGCCCACTCCCGCTGCAGGACTTTTGCAGTCATTATTCCCTCTACCTGAAACACTTTCTGCCCAGATGTTTTTCTAATATTTTATTTTTATTTATTTATTTGACAGAGAAAGAGGGAGGGAGAGGGGGAGAGAGAGAGAGAGAATGGGCAGGCCAGGGCTTCCAGCCACTACAAACAAACTCCAGACACATGCGACCCCTTGTGCATTTGGCTAACATGGTTCCTGGGGAATCAAACCTGGGTCATTAGGCTTTGCAGGCAAATGCCTTAACCGCTAAGCCATCCCTCCAGCTCCGCCCAGATGGTTTTACTCAGATAGGTCTTTCTTATCCTATTGTGGTGTTCCCATCTTAGTGATGAGCCATCTCACTCTGCTTTTCTTCATAGCACTTAATTACCACCATTTGAAACTTTCCTTGCTTATTGATTTTATTTACTGTGTGTGCCTTACACTACACTGTAAACTTCCTGAGGCCGAGGGACCTTGGCTGTTTTGGTCACCAGCATATCTACAGTCTATGGCTTATAATAGATGCTCCATAAACACATATGTAATGATTAATGCATGAATTTCATTTCAGTTGTCTTTGTAAATATCCACTATTCATTCTGAGGAAAGTGGAGTATGAAAGGTCAGAGTCCTTGTAGCCCTTCTGTGCCACTAAAATACTACCATGAAACTGCCACTAAAATTTTTGTTTTCTTTCTTTTTTCAGACAGGATCTTGCTATATCCCAGGCTAGCCTACAATTTGTACCCCCCCCCAGTGCTGATATTATAGGTATGCATTATCTATGATTCTTTAATTTAACTTTTTATTTTTAAAAATATTTTACTAGCTGGGTGTGGTGGTGCACACCTTTAATGCCAGCACTCAGCAGACTGAGTTAGGAGGATTGCTGTGAGTTCGAGGCCATCCTGAGACTACATAGTGAATTCCAGGTCAGCCTGAGCTACAGTGAGACCCTACCTTGAAAAACCAAAATAAAATTAACTTATTATTTGCCAGCAGAGAGAGACACAGAGAGAGAGAGAATATGGATGAGTGCATCAAGGCTTCTAGCTACTGCAAATGAACTCCAGATGCATGTGCCACCTTGTACATCTGGCTTTATGTGGGTAGTAGGGAATCAAATTTGGGCTGTCAGGCTTCACAAGCAATAGCCTCTAACCAGTGAGACATCTCTCCAGCCCCTCCAATTTAACTTTTTTTTTTTAGGTAGGGCCTTCCTCTAGCCCAGGCTGACCTGGAATTCACTCTGTAGTCTCAGGGTGGCCTTGAATTCACAATGATCCTCCTATCTCTGTCTCCCAAGTGCTGGAATTAAAGGCGTGTGCTACCATGCCTGGCTCTTCCCAACCCATTCTTCAAAAGCAGGTACAATTTTATGGTAAGTATTTGAGGAACTGGATATGTTTAACTTGATTTAAATATTATCTAATGCATACAACTATTAAAACACTACCTCATTAATATGTGTAATTTTATTTTTTATATATCAGTTAAATTGAATGTTTTGAAGTTATGAGAATACTTTGATTATGGATTTTTTTTCGAGGTTGGGTCTCACTCTAGCCCAGAGTACCAGGTCCCTGGGCTAGAGTGAGATCCTACCTCTGCCTCCCAAGTGCTGGGATTAAAGGTATGCACCACCATGCCTGACTTCTGGTCATGGATTTTTACTGGATATCACTATATACATAAACATATATATGTAAAATAAAAGCTTAAAAACTTTGTGAAATAAAACAAAAGATTTCTATGGGGGGGGGCAAGGCAAGCACCCTAACATTGAGTTACAACCCTAGCCATTAAAAAAATAGTTACTATAATTACTTTTGATTGTTTGACAAGGGTCAAGGCTGGCCTCTAAATCTTGGTCCTGAGTGCTGGGATCACAGAAATGTCTCACCATGCCTTACTCAGATACAGTTTCTTAATCACATTTTCCTCTGGGTGATTCTAGTGGACAGTAGGTTTGACAACATTGGGCTAAACATAAACAGTGCTTGGTTGGCACAACTGAGGTAACTACAGAGCCAGAAGGCAGTTTTCTGGTTGGTTATTTCATCTTAGGAAGCAGCAACGGGGTGAGACCCTCAGGTTCTTTTTATAGTATGTATGTATGTATGTATGTATGTATGTATGTATGTATGTATGTATGTACCTATCTCTCATCTATCTATCTGGCTATCTATCTATCCATCTGAGAATATGAGTATGCCATGGCCTCCTGCCATTGCAAATGGACTCCAGACATATTAGCAACTTTGTGCATCTGGCTTTATGTGGGTACTGGGGAATTGAACCCAGGTTTTACAAGCAAGCATCTTTAACTACCGAGCCACCTCTCCAGCCCATCCTTCAGGTTTTTAATCCCAACTCTGTGACTTCCTAGTTATGTGAGCTTGGGTGTGTCACTTCTGTGAGAGCCTCTGTTTTGTCTTGTATGAAATAGAAAATGGTGTGGTAGTACAGGCCTATAAATCCCAGCACTAGGAGGCCAGAGCAAGAACATGGTGAGTTTGAGGCCAGCTTGGGCTAGTGAGACCCTGTCTTAAAAAAGGAAAAATAATCCATGACCTTGCAGTGCCTGGCACTACCTACACAAGACCAGTATAATAGGAAGAAAAGATGACAACATCAAAATAAAAGACAGATTGAGAGGGGGACAGGATATGATGGAGAGTAGAGTTGTTAAGGGGAAAGTGGGGGGAGGGAATTACCATGGTTTATTGTCTATAATTATGGAAGTTGTCAATAATAAAAAAATTTTAAATTAAAAAAAGGCTAGAGATGGGTTAGTGGTTAAGGCACTTGCCTGAAAATCCAAAGGACTTACATTCAACTCCCCAGGTCCCACGTAAGTCAGACACACAGTGATGCAAGCGTGCAAGGTCACACATACGTACAAGGGGCTCACATATCTGGACTTCAATTGCAGTGGCTAGAGAGGCCTTGATGTTCCAATTCTCTCTCTCTCTCCCTCTGTCCCTGTCTCTCATTATCTCATTATAAAAAGGCAGTCTGGGCTAGAGAAATGGCTTAGTGGTTAAGGCACTGCCTGCAAAACCTAAGGACCCAAGTTCAACTCTCCAGATTCCACATAAGCCAGATGCATAAAGGTGAGGCAAGTGCAAGGTGGCACATGCCCACTAGATGGCGCAAGTGTCTGGAGTTTGACTGTAGTCCTGGAGGCCCTGGTGTGCCAATTCTCTCTCTCTCTGAAAAATAAAAATAAAAAATTAAAAGGCAGTCTGTTGGGCTTTCCTCAAAAAATTTAAGCCGGGCGTGGTGGCGCATGCCTTTAATCCCAGCACTCGGGAGGCAGAGGTAGGAGGATCGCCATGAGTTCAATGCCACCCTGAGACTACATAGTGAATTCCAGGTCAGCCTGGGCTAGAGTGACACCCTACCTCAAAATAAATAAGTAAATAAATGAATAAACAGACAAAAAAAAAAAAAAACCAGGGACATGACATTTACTTCACAGTGAGGGTTAAATGAGAATGAAAATATTTAATTGCTAAACAATTTTACTCTCTTACAACAGCTGCATGTTACCAGAATGGTGACCATCCAAGGCAGATGTGGAAAGCTTGTCTGGGGTGAGTGAGGGGCTCTTTACTAGGCCCCTGTTTGGCAGGTTTCAGCCCATATCATGGGTTTGGCTGCCAGATTCTGATCAAAGGAGCAGACAGCACGATGGTGACCATCTCACAGCAGTACCCTGTTCTAGGGCAGAGAGGAGAGGCAAAGACTCAAGTGCTATTCATTTAATGCTAACCAGAAATTTCAAAAGAAGCAACAGTCTGTGCTACGTACTAAGAAAAATCTAGAATTTGGCCCACAATGGCTTGGTTTAGAGGAATAAAGCCTGCTCTTTCTGGGAGGGGCAACACCCCACAAACTCTGTAGTTGTCAAGGTGGTTCACATGCCTTTCACACAGCTCTAAGGCAGGAAGCAGAATACTGGGTGTAGGCTGGCACTTCTGGCTCCCCCATTTCCTGCAAATCAGCTTCCTAATTCTATATAATTGAGGGCTCCTACTCCTGTCCTGTCTTGTCTTGAGCCCCTCAAGCCCTCTCCTCACTTCAAAGGCCATTGTTTCCTGAGTCTAAGGAGCCCCTCAGAATCTGAAAGGAAGAAGGAGCCCAGAAAGGAGGATTAAGGTCTTTCTGGGAAGTGGTGGGCCTACCACTTATGTGGTCTCCTGGCAACTTCAGGGGTGGGCTCTTTCATGTCCACCTTACCACAAGGCTTATCTGCCTCAGAAGAATCCTTGGAATCCTTTAATGCAAAAAGCAAGTTGATGTCTGAGGTCTTCACAGGGCCTGACATGGAGGGTTTTTAAATGAATAAAGAATGTGAATGTGATGGTTAAACTCTACTGTCAACTAGATTCGATCTAGAATCACCTATGAGACTAATCTCTGGGAATGTCTGTGAGAGACTTTTAAGATTAGGTTTAGAGGTCGGAGGATCTCTATGGCCTGGGGCCCCTGACTGAATAAAAGGGAGAAAGGGAGTTCAGCACCAGCATTCTTAGCTCCTGGCTTGACTGTGGATGCAATGTGACCAGCTGCTTCATGCTCCTGCCTCCATGTCTTCATTGCCATGATGGACTTCATCCCCTCACACTGTAAACTGAAAGAAATCCTTCCTTCCTTAAGTTGCTTCTTGTCAGGTACTGGGTTCACAGCAATGACAAGAGTACTACAGTGACATAAGATAACAGGCTGGTTCAGGATTCCAGCTTAAAAGTTCCTTGATTGCAGCAGAGGCCACAAGTGGAATCCAGATTCCAGTCCTAGTGCTACAGTTATTGTATCACCTCTTCGGCAAGTCATCTCTCTGAATTAATACTGTTTCCATACCTGGAAGACCGAAAAATAATGAGACACATATATATCTCAGTGGCTAAAGACTAAAGACCCAATAAAGAGCGGTTATTGCTATTTTTTTAGCCTCTGTCTGCCTTCCCCTAGTTCTAAGAAGTTAAGATACTCCCCTTGTGGCTGAATGGTACGTTCATCTGCATATTGCCTCGACCGCTGATCTTGACAACTTCCCAGTGAGCTCATTTAATACTCTATGCCTCAGCCTGCATCCCACTGTCAGGGCCCTGCTGAGCGGCCCATCCCTTTGGGGCAGTGGGGTCCTCAATTGGCCTTTACCCTCCTTCCCTCTGCAAAGCCAAAGGCCAGGGATACATGTTCACAAACTGTTTTCCTCTATTTGGAAAACTCCCAGTCCCCAAACATTTCACCTCCATGGCCAAGTTACTTCCCCTAATTCTGGTTTCTATAACAACGAGACTTAATGAAGGAGCAATTTTTTTTCTTAAAATAATGTGACCCGTTTCCATATCAACGGGGGTTTATTTTGGTTCCACATGCAGTTAGGGCTTGGTAGCCAGCACCTGGCAACACCTCCTGCACCTTGGGAGAGGCTGGAATTTCCATGGTGCATTTGATAAGTGGCACATGGACTTTGGCGGCCAGGTGTGCCTCGGAGGCCACATCCTCACTGAGGAAAGCAACAGAGTATGGGATCCTCAGAAGTTCCCTCTTGGGGGTTTGGGGTGTAGGAGGATGGAAGAGCATGGAGGAAACAAACTTATTCAAGGTCTTGCCCAAAGTCTAGGGCCTATGTAGTAGTGCCTCCCTCATGGGACCATAAGCCAGGAGGGGTAACAGCAGGGGGCAGAGTTGCAGTGTATAGTAAATAATTCCATCTGTGGCAGGCTATAGGTGACCTGATTCAATGAGTATTACTAGAAACTAATCGGGGTTAGCCCTCCACATGTCCTAAGGATGCAACACCAAGATTCTACCCTGTCCTTGGGGATCCTCAGTCTGGTGGTGAGGTTATTCTCAGAGGCTGCCCTTTAGGCCAGTGCTTTGCAAAACTCTTTATGAATAGGAATCCCTGAATCCCCAGGGGATCTTGTTAAAATGCAGGCTGGGATGCAGGACACATTCCACACACACTTCCATGTTCTCATATCTTGCTTTGAGGAGCAAGGAGCTAGGCAAATTAGAAGTTGGCCAAGAAAACTTGTCAAGGCTGGAAGGATGCATCTTACTCCTCTGTTCCTATTATCCTCCTGGGGGATGTTCAGTCCTGTGGGTTTCAGCTACACTTCCCAATGGAATGAAGCTACTTATCACTGAGTGAACACGGAATTCTGCTTTGTTTTCTGACATAATTCTGGAGTTTTTTAATAAACAAGAATGAAAAGGTGGAACAACCAGGGTAGTTAACAACAACCACAGCTGACAGACCACCAGAATTGCTTTGGTTCCTTCCTGGGGAAGTCATCTGAAATGGTACAGAGTAGATAGCCCAGAACCTTCTCAATTAAGTTCCTATTTGAAAACACATTGGTGATTTATAGGCAATTCAGCCTAGGTCAAATCCCAGCTCTATCGCTTCCCTCCCCCCTCCCCCCCGAGATCGTGTCTTGCTCCAGTCCAGGCTGATCTGGAATTCACTATGTGGTCTCTGGGTGGCCTTGAACTCACGGTGATCCTCCTACTTCTGCCTACCAAGTGCTGGGATTAAAGGCATGCATCACCATGCCTCTGGCTGTATCTCTTCTTAAGTCCCATGACCTTGGACAGGTCACATCACTTCTCTGTGGCTCATCTACAAAGCAGGGATAATAATTACATCTAACTTATAAGGGTGCTTTCAAAGATTCAGTGTATATTTGTAAAGGGACTGACACACTGTAGGAGCCAAAATAATGAGTCCATTCAACAAATACTTATAAAACCCCTTCTGTGTAGTGGGCACATAGACATTGGGCATACAAGAGGGAAGAGGATGGAGTTCATATTGAAACAGGAGATGTGAACAATAAGGAAGCAGCCACAAAGAGAGAAAAACAAGAGCCTGGCTGACAGGGGAAATGGCAAGTACAAAGGCCCTAGAGTGGGAAAAAATGACTGTAAGAGCTAGTACATCAATGGAATGTGACCAAGGGGGAGTGTAACAGGAAGAGATATTGCAGAGGTGAGCAAGAGCCACATTACCTTAAAGTCCTGTAGGCCACACTACAGGAACTTAGATTTGATGTACAGCACAACTGAAAGCAATTGGAGAGTCTGTGGTTTGGGGCAGTGATGGGATGTAGTGCAACCTGACAGCACTCCTTCACTGCTCACCATGCTGGTGACACCCACTCAGCCTTTCCCTCCTCTCTTCCTGGCTGTCATATCCTCAGGCCCCCTGAACTCAAAGGGCCATCCGAGGCTTAAGCGTTCTGGGTGTGGATGCTCACTGGAGCAGCATGTGGGCTGCACATGCTACTAGCCTGCCACAGTTAGCTCAGGCTGGTCAGCACAGGGTCTTTGTGCTGGGTGGCCCCTCTGATCTGGAGCAGACTACATGGGTTCAAATCCTTGCTCTGTCACTTATTGGCTATAATGACTAGATAAGTAAATCTTAGTGAAATACTTTAGCTCTCTGCCTGGTACCCAGCGAGTCTAGTAGGAGAGGTAGGCCATCTTTGGTTTTGAGCTTGGATGGAGTTAATGAATGTATAAATGCTGTCAATGTCACAAGGCCCTGAAAAGAGGGCAGCCATGCAGGATCATTGGGATCACAGAGCATCCCCATATGCCAGAATGTACAAAATTCCCCTCTTATAGGTGTCACCCAAACCTGTCAATGCGACTTCCTCAATCCCTTAAATTTCTTCCTCTCTCCTTCCCTCCATCACTGGCACTTCCCCCAAATCACCTGAGCAACCACAAGAATCTCCCACCTACCTGCTGTTTTTCCTCCTTTGGAGTGGATCTTGCTGTCTTGAAATCTGGCCACTGTGGGGGCCACCAGACTCAACCAAGACACACAGATCACCCTTTTGTCTCAAAACCACCAGGGGGCCGGGTGTGTTGGTGCATACCTTTAGTCCCAGCATTGGGGAGGCAGAGGTAGGAGGACTGCCATGAGTTTGAGGCCACCTGAGACTACATAGTGAATTCCAGGTCAGCCTGGGTTACAGCAAGACCTTACCTCAAAGAACAAAACACAGCAAAACAAAAAACAAAAAAACAAAAAAACAAAACAAAAAAAAAAACACCACTGGGGGGAGAAAGGCCAGTTCTTCATCCCAGCAAGCAAGAGCTTCCCAATCCCGCCTCCACCCTCTTCCTACTTCACACATGTCACTTCCTTAGAAGCCCAATTCTCCTGCCCCATAACTTTCTTTGTTCTGGAATTCCTCTTTCTCCACCCTTGCTCCCTTTGGTACCTCAGAGTAGTTCATTCAACCTCTTAGAGTCTATGAAGCTTCCTCCACTTCACATGACAATATCTACCACTGTTCCCTAAGCTCCACAGGACTCTGGCTTCTGTCCAGTGGTACTCATGGGCCCTTGAAGTTCCATACCAGACAGTAAGCTCACTATGCACTCTGGTTGGCCTTGAACTCATGTTGATCTTCTTGCCTCTTGAATACTGAGATTATAGGGGTCAACAACCACCCCAAGCTGCCAGTGCACTTTAAAATATCTAATATGTAGCCACAATGAAAGCATCGGTTAAAATGGAGGAGGGCAGTGAAGACAACAGCCCTATGAGCAGAGTGACAACATGTGGTATTATCACAGCCCTGGCATATGGCTCAGCCAAGCCTAGGACTCCTGAAAACCTAAACTGTAGGCTGAAGGGGCCTGAAGTGAGCTGGGAGATCACTTGCCCACCCACCAGAGGGCAGTATGCCTCAGCTTTAGCTGATGTCTCCATTGTGGTCGCATCTTAAATTTTCAAAAGTATAGTGACAGCCTGGTGTGTTGGCTCACTCCCAGCACTCAGGAGGCTGAAACAGGAGGATCTACAAGAGTTCTAGGCTAGTCTCTGTACATAGTGAGTTCCAGGCCAGTCTGAGCTACAGAGTGAGACCCTGATTCAAAAAACAAAAGCAGCCAGGTGTGGTGGCGCACACCTTTAATCCCAGCACTTGGGAGGCAGAGGTAGGAAGGAGGATTGCCATGAGTTTGAGGCTACCCTGAGACTACATAGTAAATTCCAGGTCAGCCTGGCTAGAGTGAGACTCTACCTCCAAAAACAAACAAACAAACAAACAAACAAACAAAAAAAAAAAGCAAAACAAAGCAAGTGCTGGGGATGTAGCTCAGTTGGTAGAGTGTTTGCACAAAATAGATGCACAAAGCCCTGGGTTTGGGGGCTGGGGATATGACTCAGTGGTTAAAGGTACTTGCTTGTAAAGCCTGGGTTTAATTTCCCATACATGTAAAGCCAGATGCAAAGTGGTACATGAGTCTGGAGTTTGTTTGCAGCAGCAAGATGCCCTCCTGGTGCACCCATTCTCATTCATTCTCTTTTTCTTCTTCTCCAAATAAATAAATACATCAAAATGCTTTGTAGTAAACAACAAAGCTCTGGGTCTTAGCCCTATCACCACATAAAATCAGGTGTGGTGGCACATACCTATAATCCTAGAACTCTGGAGGTGAAGGCAGGATAATCAGAAGTTTAAGGTCATTCTCAGCCACATAGTGAGTTCAGGGCTATCCTGGACTACAAGAGACCTTGTCTCAAAAAAAAAAAAGGGCTAGAGAGATGGCTTAGCAGGTAAGGCCAGGTTCAATTCCCCAGGATCCACGTAAAGCCAGAAGCACAAGGTGAAACATGGGTCTGGATGTTTATAATCATGGAAGTTGTTAATAAAATAAATAAATAAATAAATAAATAAATAAATAAATAAAACAAAACCAATTGCATTGGCAACTCAATCATTTTGGTGTTGAGAGGGAGTCAGGTAGCTTTGTTAGGCAGTTAGGATGACTGGGCCCCTGAAAGTACCCTTGCAGTCTCTACTTTGCTAGAGAGCGAAGTATCTTTTCTCTAGATCTGTTTTTCCACAAACAACCTGGGCTCCTCCTGGGAGGGAGGTTTTCTTTTCTAGGATTGAATCCTAACATTGTGGTTGGTCAAGTTCAGCCCCCAGAACTCGGCATCATAGCCTTTTCCTAACACAGAACAATCAGCCCTTACTCTGGCTCACCTGAGCCGGAAAGTAGGGCCCACCGCTATAAGGTTATAAATACATTTGTGGGGTGGGGGTGGGGAGGGTAAACTCTCAGGGGCTGTCTGACCACTAATGAACCTCCAGCTTCTGGTCTCTCCTCATTGAGACAAGGGGAGGACACCCTAACCCCTACTTTTCACATGGGCTCCTTAACCCCTCCTGCCCTCTACATGGCAAGAGCTCTTTGTATTTTCTTTTCTGTACTCTTTATGGTTTTTCCAGGCCCACCATGTGGGCTCTCAGATCACTTGGTTGTATTCGTTTTCCTCCCCTTGGTTATGTACTTCCTTCAATAAATATAATAATTTAATAATTATACTCAGTTTGGTTTGCCCAATTCTTTGGCTAAGTGCAAACGTGAACATAGGGTTTGGGGTTTAAGGACTATCCTGAACCCCTAACACCTCGTTTAAGTGTGTTATTGAAACCAGAGCTTTGAACATTTGAGGCACATCATCTACCATGGAGGAACACTGAAGGCCTTTAATTTTTTTGAGACAGTCTCATTATGTAGTCTAGGCTGGCCTTGAGATCCTCCTATTTCTTGAATGCCAAGATAAAAGGGATGTGCCATCAAGTTTGGCCCTTAAATTACTTTTAATCTGTACAGAGCAAAACAAAACAAAACAACAACAAAAAAAAAAACAACTGATTATCAGGTCATACTTTTGGCCTATTCATTTGCAAATGCAGAACCTAGTTGTTTTGTGTGTGTGTGCGCACGTGATGAATGAATAAATGCCCAAATAAGTGAATTCCTCTGGATTCAAGTTTCCTAAAGTTACTCTACGTTTCAAAGTTTGGGGAGAGCTTGTACCTTGTCAGTTCAGTAACTATTTGGTTTATCTTTATTTGGTATGTGGACATGAAAGTTAAAATCAAAAGTCAACATTTTTTTGTTTCTCTCTTTGAAATGAAGTTCCTTTTTCTTGGTGGCTGTAACAATATCAGGTTTCCTGGGCAACCCACAGGACTTAGAACAGGGCTGTAACCTCAATGTGGTGACATCCTCTCTTTGAGATGTGGGTCACCTCAGAAGGAAGGGAGGGACACAGAGGCCACAGAGCTTACTTCTGTGGTGGTGGATGTGCTTAGCTGGTAACCTCTCAAACACATACCATGCCAAAGATGGCAACAGCTCAGTTCACTCTGGTCCCCAAGTGGAAGCCTTTAGAGGAGATGCTAAGGATTCTGAATTACAGGTATCAAGGACTGCAGGTCCTTTGGGAATCAGGCTCGCTGTCCCTGGGACTCCTATAAATGATCTTGGCTACAGGGTGTGGCTCACAAGAGGCCTGCGGGAAGGGGGGCTGTTGTATTTCCTACAGGGCTGGGACAGCAGACCTTGAGCTGCCTGGCTCTGGTTCAGGACCAAGGCGCTCAATCCCCAACTGGGAGGGGTGCTGGTGTATGGCTCATAGTTGACTGTCTCCAAGGTAACTATCCTTTCCTGGGGTCAAACTGCATCCAGGATTTAGTTAATAGCTTGTGGAAAGAACTGAAGAAAGGCCCAACTGCCTGGTTTTGCTTGAGACCACAGGCTGAGCTGGGCAGAGGTCTATGGTGCAAGTATACTGCAGTTCAACTCTGGCCTCTGACTCTTGCCACCCTTACTCCCTTCAAGGGGCTGTTCAATAAGGCTGAGCGAGGATACTGCTATGACTCAAGGCAAGCTCAAGCTACATAGTGAGTACCAGGCCAACCAGTGCTACATAGCAAGTCTCAAAATATAAAACAAAACAACAATGAAAACAAAAAACAACAACAAATAAGCAGGTAGTCTCCAACATGCAAGTCTCTGTCTAGAAATCTGTTCCCTGGGGAAGCCAGTCCCATGCCTTGGCCTCCTTCTCCCACTGCCCTTTCTTTCTCAGTAGGTGACTGCAATTATGCCAATGCTTCCCTGATCATCTGAAATGAACGATGACTTACAAATTCATCTGTTGCCATGGCTGCACTCCCAGTCTGCCACTTTCATTTCCCAGAGCCTAGGGACATCTTCACCTGGGTATATATGTTTTTAAGTATTAAAGACAGAATCCTATTCCACTACCGTCATCTGGCCTTCCTCCTGCCATCTCTGCAATCCCAGGTTGGAGAGGCTTGAGCATCATTTTGGGCAGTCTCATACTCTTAATCCTTCAACATCCCCTCCCTCAGCACCTACAGAACATAAGTGCATACTTCCTATCTTTGCATTCAAGGCCATCCCTGTTGACCCCAACCAGGCTGATTTCCTGCCAAGCCTCTAACACAGGATTTCTTAATATTTTCATGGCTTGGGTTCCTTTGGGAGTCTGGTGAAGCCTATGAGCCCCTTCTTAGAATGTTTTCACAAGCAGAAAATAAAACACATAGGTTTACAAAGGAAGTTAGTTAAAGCTGCCACAAGTAACCCATGTTTCATTAGTAACACATTAAATAACAGAATCTAGTGGTGGCCCCAGTAACTACTATGATTTTCAAGTAGTTGTGAGTGGAATGAGATTTCAAGATAGTTGCAGCAGCAGTGGGGAGATATAAAAATATCTATGTGCTGGGTGTGGTGGCCTTTTATTCTAGCACTTGTGGTGGCTTTAATCTCAGCACTCAGGAGGCAGAGGTAGGAGTATTGCTGTGAGTTCAACGCCAGCCTGAGACTACGTAGTGAATTCCAGGTTAGCCTGGACTAGACCCTACCTCGAAAGAATATATATATATATATATATATGTATATATATGTTATTGGAGATAAAGTCATAGGTACTGCTAATGCTACTGTAGTGTATTGCCTAGGTTCATAATGGGTAAAAAAGGCTAAATTCCAGCTAGAGGTTTGTGGGGGAAAATTGTCATTATTACACTAGTCAAGTGCACAGAAACCTGGCAAAGAACCTCTGTGCTATGGGGACTTTGTGTCATAGCTCAGATTGGATATTATTACTTACTTGACCAAATGCCATACATCCTATGTCCACCCTGGTAGATGCTCCACTCTTCATGTGGAAACTCCACCACAGGTGGCTAGGCTCAGGGCCCAGAGAAAGTAGTACAGCTCATTGCCTTCAGAGCAGAACCCATCTGTGCAGTTCCAGGGGGTGTCTTCCCTGGTCTTCTTACCTTTAGGCCCCTGTCTGGCTTATGTGACTTTACTTGCCTCCACTGGCCCAACCAGGAGTACCCAGACACTAGGTTCATGGAATTGCTCATAGCCATCAGGTTGTTCATGGAGCAGATAGTTGAAACAATCACCATCAAGATGCCATTGGGAGCCATGGAGAGGCCACCACTCTGCCCAGGCCCTTCTGGACCTTGGCGAAGCCAGAGATCATGTGACTCTCAGGCGAACAGGATGCTCTCTACTCTTCTCTACCATATATAAAATGCCCTACAATGCATGGGATAGTCCTGTACAATAAAGAATTCCTACCTAAATTGGCTTCAGTGAAAAATTGAGTAGACACCCCATAGAAGCTTATTTAATGTCTCAGTGGTCCATATTGGCCTGGGTGGGGAGACGTGGGGCAGAGTCAATTGATGCATGTTTCTCAAGGCCCTTTCCAGTCCCCTCTGGTAGATTTGGAACTGAGTTACAGATGTATCACATGGTCCTCTTCCATCATGGCCACTGAAGTGATCAGTTTCAAATGCAAGTTTTATTGGGCTTGGGCATTTATAAAAGATACTACCTGGGTCTGACAGCTGCCACCAGGGAGGGAAAAGTTGGCAGGAAGCTGTTTTTAATTTCCTCTAGGCACCTGATACCTGGGACCCTCATGACTCTGCTCCACGGGAAGGAAGGGCCATCTTGGACAGTCTCTGCCTTGGAACTGGAGCCAGAGAGTGCATGCTCCTACTGAGGATGCTTCTGTGAACAGACCATGTCCAGGTAGGAGCTATTAGGAGCCAGGCATCCTGCTGCTCATCTACTTGGCTTTCCATCTACCAGTCTTGTCTCCTAAAAGTACCTGGTCCTCACTTCCCAAGCCAAAATGCTCCCCAAAAAATGCCTGTAGTCCCAGGTTGGTGGTGAATTGTCTACTGGTAGCATGACATATATGCCAATGAAAGGGATTAGTCACTTATTGAAGAAACAATATTCTGTGACTTTCAAATTATATCTCTTAAGAATAAAGGTACTTATTTAGGGCTCCTTATTATAGTGCTTTCTACTTTATAAAGCACTCTTATATTAGATGAAACCACATAAAATTGCTTTGGACAATTTCATAGGGTTCAACCTAATACATGTTTTCATTTGTTTCTTACCAAACTCCTGGAAGGTATTCTTAGCCCCATTTTACAGAGTGGAGTACTAAATATTTAGTGTATATATATATATATATATATATATATATATATATATATATATATATTATGCACACACATATATATATATATTTGTTTTTTTGAGGTGGGGTCTCACTCTAGCTCAAGCCCTATGTAGTCTCAGGGTAGCCTTGAACACACGACAATCCTCCTACCTCTGCCTCCTAAGTGCTGGGATTAAAGGCATGTGCCTCCACACCCAGCTGAGTACTAAATCTTAAAGGGGCAAATGGCTTTTGATTAAGATTACATAATAGAATATAGCGGAGTTGAGACTTGAACTAAGTCTGTCCAATACCAATCCCCGAGCTCTTGATTCTCAAGGGAAGATGTTCTCACTTGAAAGACCCTCAAAGCAATGCCATGGGGAGAGACAAGGCTGTGAGATCATCTCCCATCCTAACCTCAGGAGGCCCTGGCTGGTCTTACTTATGACCTTTTGTTAGTTAAGGAGATTAGTGGGTACCCAGATATCTTCAGAGGAAGGTTCCAAAGTGACAAGGTGACAAGTTTTAGTTTTAGGGCTTTGGAAGCAAAAGGCAGAACCAAGGGTCTGGAGAGATGGCTTAACAGTTAAGACATTTGCCTGCAAAGCCAAAGGACCCAGGTTCAACTCCCCAGGACTCACGTAAGCCAGACACACAAAGGGCACATGTGTTTGGAGTTCATTTGCAGTGGCTGGAGGCCCTGACATGCCCATTCTCTTTCTCTCTCTGCTTGCAAGTAAATAAATAAATAAATAATTTTTTAAAAGGCAGAACCAAATAATATCCAGGCACTTCAGAGGCAATGAGGACACTGTGGGTAGTGCTGATGACCAAGAGCTCCATCTTAGGGTGCCAAAGGAAGAATTTCTTTTCTCCTACAACAGAACTGCTCTGAACCTTGGCTAACCACAGACTGAGTCTGGTAGCTGGCCAGTTTGGGAGGGCAGACTGATGAGGAGGGCTGGTTTAGAAATCATTAAGTGGTGGGCATGAGGCCACCGCCTTTGCCCAGGGGCAGCATGTGGCCTGTAGGGGATAATCACATTTCTCAGCTTCCTGCCAACCCCAAGGGACCCAGCCCTCAAGCCTTCTGTGGAGTCCAAATGCTTCTCAAATCTAGCCTGGCAGGCTCAAACTGAGCCAAAGCTGGCCTCCCATCCCATCCCTTTGGACTCTCCAGATAACTGCTACCTCCCACACCAGCAACAACCATCAGGTGTCAAACCCAACTTCAGATCCCCTCACAGTTTTCAACTGTGCCCATGCTCACCATTCCATGCTGTAGGCTGTGTTGCCATGGCTGTCACCACTGCTACTCAGGACCACAGTGGCTGTGAGTGGCTTGAGTTGAGATATCACTGTTGAGTAAGCCACAATGTGGGTTCCTCCCCACCACACCCTCCCTGACCCCAGCATCAGACCTTAGAGCCCTGTTGCTACACAAACTGCTTTTGAAAAAAAAAAAAAAAGGAAATGGCCATTGGGTCTTGAATATAAGAGAAATGCAAGAAGCTGTGAACAGAGGCAGTTCTGAAGGCAGAGAAAGGGGAACCTGTGCCAGCCTGAGAACATGACCTCCTGAGTGGCAGGCCCGTGGCAGGCCCTTTCCTGATCTCTGGCCAGCAGGACTGTGGAGAGGAGTAGGGGCTTGGATTCTGCTCTATACCTAACCAGCATGGAGGATTGAATCAGAGCCTCCATAAGGCCGCAGAAGTTGATCTAAGTGGTGAGGTTGAGGAATTTTGTCCTCAGAATCTAACTTCCTAATTCATTCTCACCAAACCTAGAGGCTCATGTGTGACATTTTGGACTTCTTTACTTAACTTTATCCACTACAGTGGCCACCAGTCATGTGTGGCTCTTAAGCACTTGAATTGGCTGGAACTGTAAAATATACAACATATTTCAGAGACTTAGAATGCAACAAGGAATGTAAAATGTCTTGTTAATACCTTTAACATTGATTTCACATAATTTATTTTTATATATTGGGTTAATTAAATAAAGCATATCATTAAAATTAATTTCCTCGCTTTTTTAACCATTTTTGTGGTGCTAGGGGTAGAACTCAGGCTTCACACATGCTAGACAAGTGTTCTACCATTAAGCTATATCCACAGACATCTTTTTACTTTTTTAATGTGACCACTGAAAACAGGAGATAATACTGCCAAAATTGACAAATAGATGAATGAAATAACATGCACAATCCAAAACAAACTCCTGCATATATGAACACAAAATAAAGGTGCATTTCAAATCTGTGGGAGTAAGACAGATAGATAGATAGATATCACTAGAAATTTTAAAATTCCCTCTGTGTCTTGTCCTTATGGTTAGTGTGGTACTGATTTTTTTCTCCTTTTGTGATACTGAATTTTTAAATTTTACTTAAATATCTATAAACAGTGGAAGGGTACTGTACATTATACATATCTACACAATGAGATAAGAGTTGGGGGTATAGATAAATCAGTAGCAGAGAACTTGCCTCACACATGTGAAGCCCTGAGTTCCAACTCCACCATTAACTAAATAAAAATAAATAAATAAATAGGAGAAAGTAAGAAAACTTTAGAGTTACTGGTAAGTTGGAAAGGGGTGTGTGTAGCAAGGGCAGGGCATGACAGTACATGCCTATAATCTCAGCTATTCAGGAGGCTGAGGTAAGCGGTTCACAAATTCAAGGCTAGCCTGAGCTACAGAGTGCGTGCAAGGCATCCTGGGGAACTTAGGAAGACCCTGTGTAAAAAAATAGAGAGCTGGGGAAAAATAGAGAGTTGGGGATATAATAGGATATAAAGCGTTTTCTTAGCATATGTGAGGCGCTAGGTTCAATCCTCAGTACTACAAAGTGTGCGAGGGGGGATCAATAATAAGGTATGGTGATGCACACCTGTAATTCCAGATTTCTGGAGGCTGAAGCCAGGTATGTGTCACAAGTTTGAGGCCAGCCTGGGCTACATAGCAAGAAGATGTCTCAGAACAAACAACACCCTGAACAATAACCAAACAAACAAACATGAGCAAGGCATGGGTCACTATGTAAAGTATCATCTCATGTGTACAGAAAAGGCACAGGTCTATATATACAAGGCATAAGTTTGTGATGACACGCAAGTAACTGCTCATTGATGGTCTTTAGATAGAATGATAAAGACTTGAAGAGGGGAGAGGGGAAAAATCTGACTTGTACTTTTCACCCGAAATCCTTCAGGTTTTCCAACAAAACCACAAGAATAAAAACAGATGAGAGCCAGGCATGGTGGTGCACACCCTTAATCCCAGCATTTGGGAGGCAGAGGTAGGAGGATTGCCGTGAGTTCGATGTCAGCCTGAAACTAAACTGTGAATTCCAGGTTAGCATAGGGTAGAGTGAGACCCTACCTCAAAAAAATTTTTTAAAATAGATGAAATACATTAATGTTTCATATGTTTATTTTATTTTATTTTAATTTTGGTTTTTCGAGGTAGGGTTTCACTCCAGCCCAGGCTGACCTGGAATTCACTAGGTAGTCTCAGGGTGGCCTCAAACTCACGGCAATCCTCCTACGTCTGCCTCCCGAGTGCTGGGATTAAAGGCGTGTGCCACCATGCCCGGCTAATGTTTCATATGTTAAGATAATACACTAGAATAACTGACACAAGACTATTAAAATAAATGCAATAACTCAGAGAGAGAGAGAAAAAGAGAATGAGTACATGAGCAGGCCACTGCAAACAAACTCCAGATGTATGTGCCAATTTGCCCATCTGGCTTTACGTGGGTACTGGGGAATCAAACCCAGGCTATCTGGCTTTGCAAGCAAGTGCCTTTAACCATTGAGCCATCTCTCCAGCCTCAGGAATTTCTGTTCTTTTCACAGCTTTAGTTCTATTTCTCCTCTTGCAAATACCCCTTTTACTTTCTCTTTTCTTATCCCTTCTATACTGTTCTCTTTCTTTATCTTCTCTTTTCTCTCACTTTCAAAATTCACAACGATCTGTGAGTGAAAAGCCATTCTTCCTCTTTTGTTGGCCCCTGGCTCAGCTTGAACTGGAAGCTTTGGCATGCCCTGCTACCTTTGTATTAAGAAGAATTTGAGAAAGGGTGCCATGTTGGGTAACACTAAACTTCAAACACCTCCATTGCCAGCCCTACGTACAGTGGAAACAAAGACCAGAGAAAGAATATTCTGCTATTTCTCCTTAGTAATTTTGTCACATTCATATTGACATAGGCCTGCTTAGGGGTAAAAAATACCAACTAAGGGAAGTGTGTGTATGAATGATTTTCTTTTTGAGGCAGGGTCTCACTCTAGCCCAGGCTGGGCTGGAATTCACTATGTAACCCAAGGCTGGCCTCAAACTCACAGCAACCCTCTTACTTCAGCCTCCTGAATGCTGGGATTAAAGGCTTGTTAGCACCATGCCTGGCGATTTTCTTTTTCTTTTTTAGTTCAGGGGTGGCCAGGGTCAGGGTAAATGCAAAGGATGGGGGCTTTGATGAGATGGATTGATCTAAGTTTGGGAAAGTAATTTAATTGCCACCTGCAGTTAAAAATTGCTAAGAGGGTCAAGTGTTCTGAAAAGAGAACTACAGAGGTTGGAGAAAGGAGAAAAGCTCTCCAGTTTCTGAGAAACAGGTATCACAACAGATGTGTTTGCTCCAAGGCAGATGGGAACCTCAGTCCTTAGAGTTTAATTGAGAGAGGAAGAAAAGACAAGAGGTCTCCACCAATTGTCAGGCAGATAATAGCTTGTGAAGGGTGAGCCTGCAAGGATTGAGAAATGAAAGCCCTGTGGATGTGAGTAGGGGACAAGTGGTGTGGGAAAATAGCACATTTTCTCATAGACTCTCAATGCACATGAAATAAATTGTTTCAAATAAATAAAGGTCTTGAATGTCTATTTGAACGTTTGTATTGATCACAAAAACCTATTCCCACCCCTCTCAAAAAAGGTTTAAGCATTCAATGTGGCAAGGAGCAAAAAAAGAAAAAAAACCACAAAATAAAACAAACAAACAAACAAACAAGAACCCACTGGATTGCTCTGGTCCTAATCTTGCAAAATATGACAATAAATAATGGTGTGAAATTCCCTTGGACATTCTAAAGCATGGTTAACTGGAGTTAAGTGTGATTAATTGTTATGGAACTCAAGTATGTCTTTGGCCCTTCTACTCTCCTCTCCTTTCAGGTCTTCTCTTTGGGCCTCTTGGAACAAAAGCTCTTGAGCAAAGGAATCTGGCTCAAAGAACACATACTGGCTCCCAGGAGATCATCTAAAGAATATTTTCAGCACCCTATGTTAATGGAAACTATGTTATTTTAAAAGTAACATCCCATTCAAGTGCTGGAAGTGAAGAATTTACCTTTGAAGTAAAATCTGCATTCAACATAAGGCCAGAATTGCCACATACCTGGCTTTATTATTCTTTACAAAAGTAAAAATTTTTAAATACAAAAAGATGAAGCCCAGTGACTGATTTCTGGACTGAAGGACTGGCATCATACTGCTCCTCAGAAGAAGAGAAGAGGAGAAATGTCACATCCACATCCATGCAGTACTCCTCAGCAGTTTTGGGATTGTCTGAGGCTCCAAGTACACTCCTAACCATGAGGACACAGTAGCAAAAATACATCCTCTTCTCTTCCGCACTCCCCAGAGGCAGTCCTTTACCACGTTCTATTAATTCCACCTTTAACATCTATCCAGACCTGATCATGTCTCACACTGGCACTACCTGTACTCTAGTCCAAGCTGCTGTCACTGGCAGAAGCCTCCTAAGTACCCCTCAGACCCTTATCCTGACTTCTGAGTCCACTTAGTAGCCACAGTCAGCTTTTAAAATTTTTTTTTCAAGATAGGGTCCAGGCTGACCTGGAATTCACTATGTAGTCTCAGGGTGGCCTGGAACTCACTGTGATCCTCCTACCTCTGCCTCCCTAGTGCTGGGATTAAAGGCATGTGCCACCAAGCCTGGCTTCACAGTCAGTTTTTATTTATTTATTTTATTATTTGTTTGCTTGTTTATTTACTTATTGATGCTAAGAATAGAATCCAGAGCTACTCATGTTAAACAAGGGTTCTGTCACTGAGCTATGTCCCCAGATCAGGTCAGGGGACATGTGGGGAGGGCAGTTGGGAAGGGGGATGATTAAGAATAAATTATAACATGTATGAATATGTGTGGTGGTTTGATTCAGGTGTCCCCCATAAACTTAGGTGCTCTGAATGCTAGGTTCCCTGCTGATGAAGATTTGGGAATTAAAGCCTCCTGGAGGCAGTTGGGGGAGGGCTTATGGGTGTTATAGCCAGCTTCCCCTTGCCAGTGTTTGGCACACTCTCCTGTTCCTGTTGTCCACCTTATGTGGGCCAGGGGGTGATGTCCACCCTCTGCTCATGCCATCGTTTTCCCCTGCCATCATGGAGCTTCCCCTCGAGCCTGTAAGCCAAAATGAATCTCTTTTTCCCACAAGCTGCTCTTGGTTGGGTGATTTCTATCAGCAATGCGAACCTGACTGCAACATAATAAAACCTATTAATTTGCATGCTAACCTAAAAAAGTCAGTAATAAAATAAAACTGAAAGAGCTCTCCTGCCATATTTTACTTGTACTTGTACTTCACATGGGATGAATCTTTGGCTAAAGTCTGCCTACCCCTCTGAGTTGAAAGCTCCAAGCCAGTCTCTCTGATCACCTTCATGTCCCTAGGCCTGGCCTCATGCCTGACATATAAGACACATTAATTTGTTGAATGAAGGAGTGGATTTTTTTTAAATAGGGTCTCATTCTATAGCTTAGGTTGGCCTAGAACTTACTATGTAGCCTAGGCTATCACTGAATTCTTGGCAAGCCTCCTGCCAAGTGTTGGGATTATAGCTGTGACCACATAGCTTGGCTTGGAAGAGTGGATGTCAACAGCTAACAGTATGGACAGTATGTTAAAAGTAGCAAACATTTTATCTGGTGCTCAAAATAATCATGAGTCATAGTTCTTACTGTTCTTTATTTTACAGATGAGGACACAGACTCATAGTATTGCCAATATCAGTAGAGTTAATGAAGTATATACTGAAATCCAGGCCTGAGGGGGCCACAACCCCAGGTCTTTTTGGTCACACCCTTTTGGAGAGCTTCAGACCTGAGAAAAGAAAGGGCTGTGGAGTCCAGATCGATTTGAAATTTCTTGGTTGAATAAGAAGCCACTTCACTCAGGCCCTCAGAGCTCAGAGGCGAGCCCTGTGGGGACTACCTGCCAACCAGTGAGGGGGGTGGATTCTAAATCAGGCTTTCCTGGATGACATAGAGAGCCAATCTAACTATAGTGACCTTATTTTCTGAATCAAAAACCAGGATTCTTGGTCTGACAAATAGAATAGAATACTTGAAACTGGGACTTTTCTGGGAAATCCAGGGCACAGAGCTTCTGTACCTGTACCACATGTCAGCTATATAATGGGCATTTCTCAGCAAATTCGGGCCCAGCCACTTTGGTTCATTACATTTCAAAAAGATTCCTAGTTCGAGACCACCCTGAGACATAGTGAATTCCAGGTCAACCTGGGCTAGAGTGAGACCCTACCTCAAGAAACCAAAAAAAAAAAAAAAAAAATTCCTAAGGAAAAAAGCCTGATCTGTTTCTACACCTCACAACGAATTCTTTCCACCTACTCTTTCTGTGTGTTTGCTTAATTACTTCTTTACTCATCTTTTTTGTTAGCAGCTTTCTTCCTAGTTTGCCTGAGAGAGTTTCTAGGTCCTGCTCACTTATGCATGCAACCAGTTGAGAGGAATCATAAGCAAAACTGTTTGGGAAACCATGGTAACAGAGTCCATGGCAACAGGGGCCAAGCACTGAGAGACAGCCCTTCCCATCCTGGATTCTTCTTGAGATCAAGTGGTACTGATAAGGCTGGGTGGCTCCACTGTGACATCTTATTGGGCAACCCTCCTTGCAGGAGGCATTACAGCAAAATTTTGGTTCTAGAATAAGCTTTGGAATGCTGCTGTTTCACTGTACTGCAATGCAATGGTGCATGATAAAGAGTGTTGCCAAAGCTAAGATTGGATCTAACATTTCCCCTCAAGCACTCTTCACATTTGGTCCAATATACCCAGAGCCCCCCAGTGGGCAGGCAGGTTCCAGCGTGAGGGCAACAGCAGTAAAAAATCAGGTTGCCATCCTTGTGGGGTAAGATTATGTTACTTAAGTGGTCCAACCAAAGGGTTTTCACTAGTGTCTAGGGAGAAGAAACTTTCAATGAATCAAAGTGAGGTCTCGTCCTGTGGAAGTTATCTATCTCTCCAAGGCCCCACGTGCCCATGAACAAAAGAGCATCCCCTGGCGGGGCTGTGAACCTTACTGAGCCTCAGTTTCCTAATCTCCAAAAATAAAATAAAATAAAATAAAATAAAATAAAATAAAATAAAAAGAGCAACAAAAAGCAAGGAGTAGCAGAAGCAATCTCTACCTTGCTGTCCTTCTAGTTTTTTGGATGGTCCATTTCAAGCTATGCAAAAGTATGAACAGCAAATACATTTACCCATACTTGCTCCCAAACCTTTTTATCTAATAAAATATTATAGGCTCAGTTGATGCTCCTGCTCCTCCCCAGTTGTACAGAGGAAGCACCATCCGAAATTGGGTATCATTGAACTTCATGCATGTCTTGAAATGTGCTGCTTGGGACTGGAGAGATGGCTCAGCAGTTCAAGGTACTTGTTTGCGGGCTGGAGAGATGTTGTTAAGGTGCTTGCCTGTGAAGTCTAAGCACCCAGATTTGATTCCTCAGTACCAACTTGACATAAGCCAGATGCACAGGGTGGTGCCTGAGTCTGGAGTTTGTTTGCATTGGCTAGAGGGCCTGGCATGTACATTCTCTCTTTCTCTGTCTCTGCTTGGAAATGATTAAATATAATATTTTTTAAAGGAGCTTACTTACAAAGCCTGATGACCTGGTTTCTACTTCCCAGTAGCCATGTAAAGCCAAATGCACAAAGTGGCACATGTATCTGGAGTGTGTTTGCAATGGCAGGAGGCCCTGGCATGTCCATACTCACCCTCGTTATCTCTCTTTCTTAATGAATAACAAACAAATCAATAATAAATAAAATGTACTGTGTATGTGCTCATATAATTAGCTATAGAATACTGGTTTGTATGTTCTTAAACTGTATAAGCCACATCAAATTGTACATATCCTGTTGCAATCTGCTTTTTTGCTTCACATTAGGCTTGTGAGAAATAGTCATGTTGACACAGGCAGCTCTGGTTCAGACATGTTGGTGTTATATAGTATCCTATTTGAATTCATTTACTTTTATTTTTATAAAAGCTTATACTTTTATATGTCCTCACCCCCACTCAGTGGGGTTAGTGGTTGAATACATTTTTATTTATTCTTCTATTCTCTTTCCTCTTAGAAACAATGCTATCATAGTATAGGCATGGGGATGCATGTCTATAATCCAGGCACTCAAGAGACTGAGGTAGGAGGGGAACTAAGAGTTCATGGAGGCCGGGTGTGGTGGCACATGCCTTTAATCCAAGCACTTGGGAGGCAGACAGCACTTGGAAAGCAGAGGTAGGAGGAGCACAGTGAGTTCAAGGCAACCCTGAAACTACATAGTGAATTCTAGGTCAGCTTGGGCTCAAGTGAGACCCTACCTTGAAAAACCAAAAAATGAAAGAGTTCATGGCCAGCCGGGATATTAGAGATACTATCACACCAAGTCAAAACAATAGCAACAACTAAACTGCAATGCTATCACCAATATTCATGTTATATGTGCTATTGTTCACGTATGTGACTGTTTCTCTAGGGTGAACATGTGTGTATGCAAGGTGGGGGTATTACTTTTTTGTGATATTGGATATTGTACTCAGGGCCTTGTGCATGACAAGCAAGTGATCTGCCACTGAGCTACATCCCCAGCCTCTTAAGCTTTTTATTTTAAGGTCAATATTTTGGTACTTATTCAATATAATTACTCATAAAATATTTGATCCAGTAACTGCACGTTCATAAAGTTAAACCTGAAGAATACTCAAACATGTGCATGCAGATAAATGCACAAGACTGCTTACTGCCCTACTATTAGGAATAGAGTGAAATTGGCATTATCGCCAGTATCTGCCAATGGGTGTTGGGGCAGAGAAACAACCAGTGGTGTCACCTATCCCATAAAATGCCATGGACTTGGGGAGAAAGCAGTGTTAAGCAGGCTCCTTCCTCATTCACTTTCTATACCCCTGGATTGAAGAAATTATGCTGCTAACAGCACAGGGTCATGTATAAGGAAGATAACTTGTAGCTGCCTTCATATTAGATGGAGAGAGCCTCCCTGCTGCCAGGTGGGGACATAGCCAGCGTCCCATATCTGCAGGACCAGTGCCTTTCTGGCAACTAATTCCAAGAAAAATGTGAAAATCTTCCATAGAATAGAATAGAGCGCAGGTTGTAGGACTTGAGGGAGAGATCATTCAGGATGTATTTGAAAGGAACATTGGTAAAGTGATGAGATACCTTGTTTTGTTTCGAAGCTGAACAACTAGCAGAGACAAATGCTTCACCTCCCCCCCCCCGCCACACAGTTATGACTATTAGTAAGTGAACCTGTTGGTGATGCCCGAAAGTGTGTTGACTTGAGAAGTCCAAATTTATCTCAAAAAATGCAAACACATTTACATTTGCTAGGGTTTAATGGACACAAGCCAGAAGGTTTGGTTAAAAAACAAAACAAAACAAACTTTAAGCCAGGAGTAGTGGCACATGCCTTAGGAGGATTTCTGTGACTTCAAAGCCAGCATGGGACTACAGAGTAAGTTCCAGGTCAGCCTGGGCTAGATTGAGACCCTATGAAAAAACAAACAAAAAAACCCAACTTTAAGAACCATAATAGCCAGGCGTTGTGGCGCACGCCTTTAATCCTAGCACTGGGGAGGCAGAGGTAGGAGTATCGCTATGAGTTCAAGGCCACCCTGAGACTATAAAGTGAATTCCAGATCAGCCTTGGCTATAGTGAGACCCTACCTTGAACCCCCCAATAAAAAGAATTACAATAGTGCCTTACCTCAAAAAACAAAAGAATCATAATAAAGGTTCATAATTTTATTTTAATTAATATAAAAGAGCTTCAAAAATGACCCCCAAAGGATGGGCTGGAGAGATGGCTTAGCGGTTAAGCGCTTGCCTGTGAAGCCTAAGGACTCCAGTTTGAGGCTCAATTCCCCAGGACTCACGTTAGCCAGATGCACAAGAAAGCACATGCATCTGGAGTTCATCTGCAGTGGCTGGAGACACTGGCACGCCCATTCTTCCTCTCTCTCTGCCTCTTTCTTTCTGTCTGTCGCTCTCAAATAAATAAATAAATAAACAAAAATTTAAAAAATGATCCCCAAAGGATATTTTGGGGAAAAAAGAAGAATCACAATAGAAAGGCTGAAGATGCAGCCAGTGTTAGAGAATTGGCCTAGCGTGCACTAGGGACTCAGTTCTATTCCCAGGACAGAAAAAGAAAAAATACTTTGCATAGCTGCACAAACATGAAATCCCAAAATCCAGGAGTCTGAGGGCAGAAGACCAAAGTTTGAGGCCAGCCTAAGCTTCATTGCACAACACTATCTTAAAAAAACCCCACAAATTACAATAGATACCTCTTGACTATCTTTTAGGCCCTGCAATACAGACTTTGCATTTTCTTTTCTTTTCTTTTTCCTTTTGGTTTTTTGAGGTAGGGTCTTGCTTTAGCCCAGGCTAACCTGCAATTCACTATATAGTCTCAGGCTGATTTCAAATTCATAGTGATCTTCTTACCTGTGCCTCCCAAATGCTGGGACTAAAGGCATGCACCACCATGCTCTGCCTCACTTTGCATTTTCTGTTTAGACTAGTTTCCACAACATTGCAATATAGATCTTAAAGCCTTAGTGTAAGGAGCACTAGTTTAAAAAGAAAGAGAGGTCAAGGAATGTGGTCAAGGCAGTATACTTAGTGAGACCTGAGAATCTGAACTCAGATCTCTCTGGTGACAAAGCTTGCATTCTTCTAAATACTGCACCTCTGCATTTGGTAGAAGTCTAACAGAAAGTAGCTGGATGTGGTGGTACACACCTGTAATCCCAGAATTCAGGTGGCAGAAGCAAAAGGGTTGCAAGTTCAAAAGTCAGCCTGGATTATAAGGTATATAAAGATAGTTTGGTCTACATAATGAGATACTGTCTAAAAAAATGTAACAGAAAAAATGTACAGGAGCTGGGAAGATGGTTCAACAGTTAAAGGTGCTTGCTTGCAAAGCCTGCCAGACCAGCTTCAATTCCTCAACCACCTACGTAAGCCAGACAGGCTTCTGTTTGCAGCAGCAAGAGACCCTGGCATGCCCATACACACAAACACATATACACAAATAAATTTAAGAAGAAAAGAAAAAATATATGCTGACTTCAGCCTAATGTGTCAGAGAGAAGGCCCAGAATGCACTGCATGCCTGCCCCATCCCAACCCCCTCCTGAATAAAGTGGACAGGAGAGGTTCCTAAAGTCTGGTTTATTATGTACTCATTGAGTAAATACTTTGTTGAGTGGCTACTCTGTGCTAGGCAGTCGTTTTTAGGTGACACATGAGTAGACCAGAAAGCCTCTGCCTGCCTGTATTGTAGACTCAGACTGATGGGGATGGTCCAGATTGAAAAGTGACTGACTACTGACCCGCTGAAAGTCCTTCTCTTAGGGAACATGGATGTGATGTATACATGCAGGGGAACACATTAAGGGAGAGGTCCCAGAAGCCAGGGGGTGCCCAGGGAGACAAACTAAACAAAAAACCATATGGAGTGGGGAAAACAAGGTCATGGGAAGCAGTAAGAGAGACTGTGATTGAGAAGTGGAGTGGTGGAAGTGGCAGTAACTGTGCTTGTCTTGTCTAGCACTCTTGGGGCATCAATTGTAAAGACATTTGACTTCTCGGGATAGCTTCCTCTTCTTCATTGTGCATGGATCCTTACATTCACATCCTGCCTCCCAAAGAAACCATATCACACCCTTGTTCTTGCAATCTGACAGAGACCATATACAGGATCTGTGGTGGAGCACTTGCTTAGCATGTGTAAGGACTTGGTTTCCATCCCCAGTACAACAAAAAAGAAATACAGCCACCTGCACCCAGCCCCTTTAGAACTGCTTAACACGCACCTACTTGCACTTCTGAACTTGAGTCTTGAGTTCTATATTTGCATTTCTTAGTACATGACTATGAATGTGGAGATGAAGAAAGAAAAGATGTTTTAGGTGGGTGTGGTGACGCATGCCTTTAATCCCAGCACTCAGAAGGCAGAGGTAAGAGGATTGCCATGAGTTCAAGGCCACCCTGAGACTATATAGTGAATTCCAAGTCAGCCTGGGCTAGAGCGAGACCCTACCTTGGAACCCCACCCCCAAACAAAAAAGAAGAAGAAGAAAAGAAAAGATGTTTTGCTGGAGGCCCAGTTTTGTTAGCAGAATGCCACCCAGGTTTCTTGGTCTTGGGTTGGGACACATATAAGGAGATCCAGACTAGGTATTCATGAAGCTTCAAGTGGGCGTCAAGGACCAGAACAATTTCTCTTGACTGTCAGAGACTTGCAACCTATGAGTTTGTGTATCACAGGTATTTCTTGGTGCTGCTGGATACCTTATGAGTTAGGGACACAATATTGCTAGGCCATACCCACCATTGAGCTCTTATAAAAGCCTGAGCTATACACATGGAGCAACTGGACAACCTGTCTTCCCTAACCTCTATTCCACCCCCCTCAAAGTTCCCATACTGTTCTTCACACACAGATTAAAAATTTAAATGCATTCCCATTGACCCACTAATTCCATTTCTGGGCATTTTCACTACTAGTATACTTTACATAAGTCACATGAATAGCCCAGGCCATTGTGGCACATGCCTGTAATATCATTTGGGAAGTTAAAGCGAAAGGATTGCCATGAATGCAAGGTCAGCATAGGCCACATAGTGAGACTTTGTCTAAAAGATAAACAAAAAACAACAAAAATACACATGGGCAAAAATGTATATTAAATATATATGAATGTAGTATATGTAACTGATTTTTTAGTGTATATGTGGTGTGATGTGTGCTGTGATGTATATGTAGTTCTACACACGCATGCATGTGGAGGCCAGAGGAGAAAGTCAGGTGTCCACTATTGCTTATCTGAGTGATTCCATTAAGATGGAGTCTCTCTTTCAACTCAGAGCTGCTGCTTTCTGTCAGTGAGCCTCAGTCTCCAATTCTATGGTCTCTACCCCCTATGGACAGGGGTTACAGACATGCATAGCCATGCCAAGATTCTTACATGGATAGTGAAGAATCAGACTTGGGTGGTCTCAGGCCCTCCTGCTTGCACAAGTGCTCTTATCCCCTGAGCCATCTCTCTAGCCCACTGTATGTAAGTTAAAGCAAAATGTTGGCAACAACCCTACTTCAGTAGAAGGCAAGTTAGATAAACTGTGGTTCAGCCATATTATGTATACTCTGCAGCCAATAAAAAGATTTATACAGGGCTGGAGAGATAGCTCAGTGGTTAAGGCACTTGCCTGCCAAAGCCTAATGACCTGAATTCAATTCCCCAGTACCCACGTAAAGCCAGACGCACAAAGTGGTGCATGTATCTGGAGTCCACTTGCAGTGGCTGGTGCACCCATTCTCTGTCTCTTATATTTCTCTCTGCTTGCAAATAAATAAAAAATAAAAATTAAAAAGGGGACTGGAGAGATGGCTTAGCGGTTAAGGCACTTGCCTTCAAAGCCTAAGGACCCAGTTTGACTCCCCAGGACCCACATAAGCCAGATGCACAAGGGGGCACACACATCTAGGGTTCGTTTGCAGTGGCTGGAGGCCTGGCACACCCATTCTCTCTCTCTCTACCTGCCTATTTCTGTATCTCTCTCTCAAATAAATAAATAAATAAATATTTAAAAAGAATAGTTCTAAAAAATTAAAAAGGTATACATGCTGATATGGAATGATCTCTAACAAACACATTTGGAAAAAAAAAACAAAGTATGCTACATTGTATATAGTATGTTATCAGTTGTGTTACATTTCTCTCCTTCTTCTCTCTCCTCTGCCCCTTCACATTTTCCTCTGTATAGCACAACTGGCTGCCTTACCAGCCTCGAGTATATATTCATCTTCCTCTTGTTCAATTTGCCTTCCTTCTGCTCCATGCTGACATTCTGCTCCCCACATAGCTTACAGAACTTTACTTGTGTTTCATGACCCAGCCATCTGCAGCAAGCCCTCTGGAATCCTTTCACCCAGAGTGAGTACTGCAAGGACTATTAAGAGCTGAGAAAGTGCCTTGTAACATATTCTATTACACCATCTTTCGTTGTTTATTTATTTGAGAGAGAGACTGAGAAAGAGGCCGATAGAAAGAGAGAGAATGGGCGTGCCAGGGCCTCTAGCCATTATCAACAAACTCCAGACACATGGGACCCTTTGTGCATCTGGCTTTACATGGGTACTGGGGTACTGAACCCTGGTCCTTAGGCTTTGCAAGCTAGTACCTTAACCTCTCAGCCATCTCTCCAGTCCCTTAATGTTTGGTTTTCTTTGTGGTGGTTGTTAATTTTTTTTTTATTTTTTGGTTTTCTTTCTCGAGGTAGGGTCTCGCTCTAGCCCAGGCTGACCTGGAATTTACTATATAGTCTCAGGCTGGCCTCAAACTTGTGGCAATCCTCCTACCTCTGTCTTCCAAGTGCTGGGATTGCATGCACCACCACACCTACCTTGTTGACTTTTGAGTCAGGGTTTTGCTGTGTAGCCCAGGGTGGCCTTGAACTAAAGATCCTCCTGCCTCAGCCTCCAAATGCCAAGATTATAGGTGTGAGCCACCACACTTTGCTTTTTTGCATTATTTAACTTTAATGAATCATCTGACTATTGTGGGCATCATTTTACTGTTTACAAAATACTTGCACAATAAGGCTTCCTTTGAATTTCTCATTCATTTCTTGAAGTAGGCAAGGCAGGTTTTATCATTATTATTTCATTAACAAGAAAACTGAATGGCACTGAGGATTCTTGTTTAAGGTGTCTGAAGTGGAAAGCAGTTAAGAGGTCCAATATACTCCTGACTCATCTAGAATCCCTGCTTTTGTTCTCCTAGCCAAACTATAAATCCTCCGAGGACAGGATGTGTGTTTTCAGTGCTTCTGTGCACACTAGAGGGGCAAACAAGAAGCCATCAGCACTCTGATGGGAAGCTTCCTAAGAAAAGACAGTCAACCAAAGAATAAGTCATGAGGCTTCATGCTGGCGGGAGACAAAAGCCATCATCTCCATGTGAGGCCAACGGTAGCAGAGAATTAGAACAGATTTAAGCAGGAAATGAAGGCTGCTTGAGGTGGTATACTGAAGAACTCTTTTCTTTAGCATGTTAATCTTGCAGCTTTGAGCAAGTTAAAAACTTGTGAAAAGTGAAAAGGGAAGAAAGTTTTCAAAGTTAGAAAACAATACAAATAAACTGGACATGGTGGCTCAAGCCTCTAATCCCAGTCAGAAGGAATGCTGCAAGTTAAAAGCCAGTCTGATCAACATAGTGAGTTCCAGGCAAGTCAAGGCTATATAGTGGGGATCTGTTTCAAAAACAAAACAACAATAAAAAAGACCACAAACAAGTAGTACAAGCTAGCGTGGTGGCATACACCTTTAATCCCAGCACTCAGAAGGCAGAGGTAGGAGGATTGATATGAGTTTAAGACCAGCCTGACACTACATAGTGAATTCCAGGTCAGCCTGGGATAGAGTGAGACCCTACCTCAAAAAAAAAAAAAAAAAGAAGAAAGAAAGAAAAAAGAAGGCTGAAGAGATGGTTTAGTGGTTAAAGTGCTTGCCTGTGAAGCCTAAGGACGCATTTTTGATCTCTCTCCAGACCCCACATAAGCCAGATGCACAAAGGTGATGCAAGCACAAGGTTGCACATGTGCACTAGGTGGCACAAACATCTGGAATTCAATTGCAGTGGCTGAGGCCCTGGCATGCCACTTCTCTCTCTCTCTCTAAAAAGAAATAAAAAAATAAAGTAGTATAAATAACAAATAAAGTTTATAACAGCAATGCATGTATTGCTGAAATTCATGAGACACAGCCATAACCAGGAAGGCTAAGAGATGGGCCAACAGCAATCAGAGTGGGCATGTCTGTAAAAGTGTGTAGACAATGGCAGTATAGCCAGGGGGTCAGCATGGGCTGCCATCCTTGGGCTGGCACCAAGTGGGAGGACACTTGAGAGTTTCCTTTTAAATCTCTAGACAGATTCTTCTGCATGCCTGTCTGGAAATGTGGGCTATATCAGGAGTCATTTCAATTCTTATGCAGAGGAAGAATATACTGGAAGCAACACTTTGAAAGTCAGCTTGGTAATTACATACAATATGGATCCAAGTGGGTCTGAGAAGTGACCCCAGATGTCACCAAGATGCTAATGTCCATGAGAATCAGTCCTTGAAGCTCAAGTTAAGGCATTTTCATGGTGATACACATGGATGTTGTGCATTATTTAAAATACTAAGAAAAACTGAAGTTTGGGCTGGGGAAATGACTCTGTGGTTAAAAGTGTTTGCTTATAAAGCCTTGAAGGTCTGGATTTGACTCCCCAGTAGCTGCACAAAGTGGTGCATGTGTCTGGAGTTCATTTGTAGTGGCAAGTGTTCCCCATGTGCCCATATGTGTGCTTGTATTCCCCCCCTCTCTCTCTTTCATACACACATGCAAATAAATAAAAAATAAAATAAAATAAATTAGGGCTAGAACGATGGCTCAGCATTTAAAGGTGCCTACTTGCAAAGCCTGAAGGCCTGGGTTTGATTCTCCAGTACCCACATAAAGCTAGATGCACAAAGTGGCATATGTGTCTGGAGTTCATTTCCAGTGGCAGGAGGCCCTGTTATACCCATAGTCACTCCCTCTGTATCTCTTTCTCTTCCTCTCAAATAAATAAACAAAAATTTAAAAAATTAAAAAGAACTGAGGTTTGACAAAAAAGCAGAGAAAAATCACTGAGTAGCCTTTCAGCATGAAAGGAAGCTAAGATCACATGGCTGCTTGACTTATTATTCATTGCTGATTAAGACCAAGACTCTGAAATTACAAGTTAACTTGTACAAGACTGATAAACTAAAAATGATTAATTTTTTTTTTTTTTTGCAAGCAGAGAGATAGAAGACAGACAGACAAGAGAATGGGCATGCCAGGGCCTCTAGCCATTGCAAATGAACTTCAGATGCATGTGGCCCTTGTGATCTGGCTTATGTGGGACCTGGGGAATCAAACCTGGGTCCTTTGACTTTGCAGGCAACTACCTTAACCACTAAGCCATCTCTCCAGCCCCTAAAAAATGATTTTTGTGGCCGGGCGTGGTGGCGCACGCCTTTAATCCCAGCACTCGGGAGGCAGAGGCAGGAGGATCACCATGAGTTCGAGGCCACCCTGAGACTCCATAGTGAATTCCAGGTCAGCCTGGGCTAGAGTGAGACCCTACCTCAAAAAAACAAAAAAAAATGATTTTTGTGTAGTAGAAATAAAAAACTTAATTCTATTCAGCATGAAAAGTATCCTGAAATATTAGTTATATTATATTGTAGAACTTTTTGTATTTATCTTTTTCATCTAATTTCAACATTCTTTTTTGTCAGAGGAAGAGATAAATAAAGTTTATATCCTATTACAAACAAGATAATGAACAACAAAAAATGGAACAAAACTGAATCAGAAACAAAACACTTGGTAGAAAGATTAAAATCCTCTAACCAGTGGCCATTCCAATACAAATATTGGCTGTCCACCTTTCTTTCCTTTCTTATTTTTTATTCTGTTTTTAGTTAACATTCTTCTTGTAGTCTTTTTAAACACTTTTATTACATTTATTTATTTTAATTATTTACTTATATTGGACATAGAGAGAAAGAAGCAGATAGAGATAGAGAGAAGGGGCATGCCAGAGCCTCTAGCCACTGCAAATGAATTCCAGACACATGTGCCACCTTGTGCATGTGGCTTATGTGGGCACTGGGGAATTGAACCTGGGTTCTTAGGCTTCACAGGCAAGCACCATAACTGCTAAGCCATCTCTCCAGCCCCCTTTTACTACTTTTTATTATATTTAATTATTTATGAGCAAAAGAAGAAATGAAAGAATGGGTGCACTAGGGCCTCTTGCCACTGCTGCAAATGAACTCCAGATGCATGTGACACTTTTTTTTCGAGGTAGGGTTTCACTCCAGGCTGACCTGGAACTCACACTGCAGTTCAAGGCTGGTCTTGAACTCACAATGATTACAATGATTCTCCTAGCCTCTAGAGTGCTAAGATTAAAGGCGTGTGCCACCATGCCCAGCTCCAGCTTACTTTTTTTTTTTTTTTTTTTTGAGGCAAGTTTCACTCTGGCTAGGCTAACCTGGGGCCTTGAACTTTTGGTCATCTTCCTACCTCAACCTCTTGAGTTCTGGGATTAAAGGTGTGTGCCACCATGCCTGGTTTCTTTTTTAAAATTTTATTTATATATTTTTGGGATTCAAGGTAGGATCTCACTCTAGTTCAGGCTGACCTGGATTCACTACATAGTCTCATGGTGGCCTTGAACTCATGGCAATCCACTTCTGCATGTGACACTTTGTGCATCTGGCTTTATGTAGGTACTGGGGAATGAACCTGAGACAGCAGGCTTTGTAAGCAAGCACCTTTAATCCTTGAACCATCATAGCAGCCCATAGTTTTACTATTTTTTGTTTTAAAATATTTTATTTATTTATTCGAGAGAGAGAGAGAGAGAGAGAGAGTGAGTATGGGTGTGCCAGGGCTTTACATTGATACTGGGGAATCAAATCCAGTGCCATTTGGTCTGGCAAACAAGTGCCTTTAACTGCTGAGCCATCTCCTCAGGCCCTACTATTTTTTATTGAGGTAAAATATCCATAAGGTAAACTTTTCAAGGATTTCTTTTTTGGGAGGATGTGTCCTGGGAATGGAACCCAGGGCTTGCACATACTAGGCATGACTCTCTACCACTCTCTACCCAGACCTCATTTTTAGCATTTCTAAGTGTGAAATTCAATGACATTAATTATATTCACAATGTTGCAAATGATCATTATGATCCATATCCAACATTTTTCATCATCTTAAGCTCTGTGCTCATTAAGTAGTCATTTCCCATTTCTTCCTCCTTGTATACCCTGGTGATTTCTAATTCTACCTTCTTCCCCTATGATTTCGCCTATTCTATATACTTCATACTTCAGGCCACTTGTTCTTTGTGTCTGGCTTCTTTAAGTTAGCAGAATGTCTTCAAGACTTATCTGTATCATAGCTTTGTCAGAACTTCGTTTTTATGGTCAAATAATGCTCTATTGTATGAGCACAGCACATTATTTATCTATTCATCTATTAATAGACATTTGGGTTATTTTAAACTTTTCATTATTATGAACATTCATGTCCAGGTATCTGCTTAAGTCAATTTTCAATTCTTTGGCATATATACCTACAAGGGGAATTGCTACATTAACTTTTTGAGGTAATTCTGTGTTTAACTGTCAGATTTTTAAAAATTAGTTTTACCACAATGCTGGTTCCTACATCAATGAGCTAAATCTTTGATACCTGATCATTATATATTTAAATATGATTCATGTTTTTGATTCTTTGAATATTACACTTTGATAAGGGTGATTTATTTACTTTGCTAATCCTTAAAGCCTAAATCTGATCCTTGCTTTCCACTTTGGCCCTCATTACTTATTGCATGCTCCCTACAAGGAAGTAAAGGAAATGAGTAGAAATGACCTCCCTCTTTACTTAACCAATGAAGCCAATAGGGTATTATGGGAGTTTCAAAGAGAAAGGAAATTCAAATTAGGGTACAGTGCCAGTGATAGGAAATGAAGTCATATGAGTGACAGGCATGGGCACAGAACATGTGCATTTTTGTTCTGCTGGGAACACATGGAGATTTTTCTCCTCTGAGTATAGAACAAACTGTTAGGTCTACAGTGTGAGTATCTGCTAGGAAAATTCTAGAGAAAAGCTTTTCTTTCAGTAAACTCTTGAGACAAGGCCACCCTAACAGGACCCATGAGGAGAGATGGAAGAATTCTCTTTATTCCACCCCCAAAGTTCGTACTCACTGACACTTGAGAGGAGAGGCCCTAGGAATCTTTTAGCAGGGAATAAAGAGAAAGAAAGGTACTTGACCTGGGTTTGGGGAGGAGGGGAGGCACAAGGTAGGGGGAGAGAACAGCTGAGAAGGAACTGCCCAGGATTCAACTTCTCTAAGTGGCCTTTTCTTCACACCATACCACCACTGCCTCAATAAGAAAGCTCTCTTATGTGTAGTCACACATAAAATCAGACAAAAATTAGATATATTCTTGATTCCATACATTTTTCATGTTTCAAGGCAAGAACACCTGTTTTTTTAAAGGCTGAAAAAATATAAAAACCTCTATACACCCCCGTAGCGTAAAAGGAATTAACTTGATTTTGGTCACAATTTTCTCACAAGATATGGAAGAACAGATGAATGCAATGGAAAAATTTCACAGGTGGCTAAGAATGTATAGGAAAAAGAAAACCAGAATAAAAAAGTGTCACTGATATAAATATGATTTGAATGTATCTATTTCTGAACTGCATCCCAGGCAGGTTAAAGAAAATAAAGGTAGAAACCTTCTTTCTTCTGTCACTGCCATGTTGCTATATTGTAGGCCTGTGTCAAGATGAAATATATGTAACAAGCACTTTGCCAACTGCAAAGGACTGTGCGTGCGTGCGTGAGTGCGTGTGTGTGTGTGTTTGGGAGGAGCAGACAGTGCAGGGGACAGGCACAGGCTATGATGGCATACTGTACTGGTGGCTATCCCAGCTTGAGGGGTCTGACCTCTATTGAGATCTGAAGTAAATCTCTATATGTCAATATTTATATGTATTGATTGAGACCAATAATCATGCCTTAAGGGAAGGGCTAGATAATAAGGCCTCCAGGAGAGAAGTAAGAACAAAGTGCTGAAGTATCCTGGTCTTTGGTACACATCACAGGAATAGCACTTAGCATATGGCTCTAGAACAGTCTCTTTACATATTTATTGCCCTAATAATACCAGAAGTTCCCGTGGCTTGTTTGCCTCTGTGGCTTCTAAGAACAGAGATGGCAATATCATGCCCAGTCATTCACTTTACAGTTACTGGGCTCTGCCAGGCACCAAGTCTTTTTTTTTTTTTTCTAGTACTAAGGATTCACCCTAGGGCATCACACTGGTAGTCAAGTTCTCTACCACTGAGCTATATCTCTGACATTTTTATTAGTTTTGATTTTGAGATGAGGCTCTCAATAAGTTGCTTAGGCTGTACTAGAACTCTCTTGGCTTTCCAGGCTTGCCTTGAATTTCTAATCTTCCTGTCTCAGCCTCCCAAGTAACTGGTATTACAGGCCTGTGTCATCAGGTTCAGCTGTCTACCAACTCTTGATTAACTATATTTTGTCTTTCAAACCACTGTTCTCTTTCAACGACGCCCCCCCCCCCCCCACGGCCCTGCAGCACCAAAGCCCTAGGGACTCTGACCAGGCTTGTGGTGGTTTGAATTAGGTGTCTCCCCAAAATTCATGTGTTTTGAATTCTTGATCCCCACCTGATAATAACTTGGGAGGTGGAATCTTGCTAGAGGAGGTGTGTTGTTGGGAGCAGGCTTAGGGATGTTATAGCCAGCTCTCCCTTCACAGAACTTGGCTCACTCTCCTGCTGTTGTTGTCTACCTGCTGTGGCAAGGAGGTAATGTCTAGACTCTGCTCTATCATCTTTCCCCTGCCATCATAAAGCTTTCCCTTGTGACTGTTAGCCAAAATAAACAACTTTTCTTCCATCAGCTGGTTTTGGTCAGATGTTTTATTCCAGCAATGAGAAGGTAACTACAACAAGGCCTCTGTGGAGGGTGCTGTGATATGCCACCCAAATTCCTCTTCATGATTGAGGGCCTTATTTCTTTGGTCGGCCTGGGTGATGGGTTACATAGCAAAAGCTTGCAAGGGACTCCATAAGAATTGCTCCAAAAGGCAGAGCCAATTCAACCAGGGACACCTTGGGCTTGTGCAAAGGTGATAAGACTTTGGATTTTGACAGGTCTAGGTTTGCTCCTATTTCTGGTATTTTCTTTCTAGGTGTGACCTTGGGCAAGTCCTTAACTCATGTAAGCCCCAGCCTCCTCACAGAAGTATAACCTGGGCCTACTTTAGGAGACTGTTGTGAGGGCTATACGAGGCAACACATACGATGCTTCTAGTACTTAGCATCACTTTTTCCCAACCTCCTGTGATAGAACAAGACCCATGACAACACATTTTCTTATCTCCTAGCCCCTTCCCCCAGCTCAGGTTTACAGTCCATACCTCCAGGCTCTGTTGGTCCAGCACAGGGTCAATGAGGAGCCTGTCAAGTATCTGCAGATAAGAAAGCTGGTAGGGGGCTGGAGAGATGGCTTAGCGGTTAAGGTGCTTGCCTACAAAGCCAAAGGACCTAGGTTTAATTCCCCAGGATCCACATAAGCCAGATGCTCAAAGTGGCGCATGCATCTGGAGTTTGTTTATAGTGGCTAGAGGCCCTGGCATGCCCATTCCCTCTCTTAAATAAATAAAAGCAAAATCTATTCTTTTTTTAAAAAAAGCCAAGGGGCACACTTCAGAGGGTAGAACAGGTCTTCCTTCATCTAGCGACAGAGGAGAAGGTGAATCCTAGGGGGCAGAGAGTTGGCTGTCTCACTGGCTCTTTGGAGGGATGGGCCTGTTCTGTCTTTCCAGGTTGCTGGCTAGGCTGGCTAGGCTCTGCTGCTGCAGAACAAAGGCAAGCCTCGGGTCTCCTGTGGCGTTAGAAGGGAGGGCCTTCAGCAAGTCCCTCCATTAAAAGCTACATGACGGAAGGTTAAATATAGCCCTTTCCAGTTGTCTAGGACATAGATTTATGAAATGTCAGAGCCGTATTAGAGAAATGATCTTATCTCTGTTCTGTTTTTAGAGTAGAAAGGAGACAACAGAGAAGAGAAAGAAATGGGGACTTGCACCAGTGGGTGATGGGAGGCTGCTGGAGGATTTTGAGCAGCCGGGTCTGTTTTTTAAAGACTTGCTTGGCTGCAGTGGAGAAGGTGCTGGAGAGTGGAAGCAGGGAGTACAGTGCGAGGGAGGGAAATGAGGGGGCCTAGACGAGGGGAGCAGCTGTAGAGGGGGGAGGAGGGAGCCAACCGCAGCGTGTGATGAGCCCACATCATAGGTGAGGGCTACCCCTTCCTCCCTCTCACTCTGAGGCACACGCCCTTTGCTCAAGGACTCATGCCCTGACTCAGGAGAAAGTACTGTGCTCAAGGGTATGGAGTCTTTGCTCTTCTTTAAGGCTCCCCATTACAGCCATGGGGAGTCTGTTAGGAAATTCCTCCCTGTCCACAGGACTCAACTGTATCACCTGAGACCCCCATGCAGACTCCATCTAGTCACTTTACCCTGTAACAGCCTCTTAAATATCTGAAGACTAAACACCAGTTTCCTTTGATTCCTCTCCATGTCTAGCTGCACATAAGGTCTTCACACAACTTCTGATTGCATCACTTCACTTTTTGAATCACTAGCTCATACTTTTTGAACATACTCCAGCTATATATGGCTGGCTAGAACCCCAGAGATGTCCCATGGACTCACAGTCTGTCCTGCTGGCTGCCTATGCCACCACAACAGTAACTTCACATACCCCACCCTGACTGATTCTCTTTACAGAAGTCAGAGAGTGCTCCCAGTTTGACACAGGACCCTGAACTTCATTCTTTCTTAGTGCCAGGATTTCTGGGTTGAACTGATCCCTAGAAAGCACTTGATCCCTTGGAAGGAACTGTGTGTGGAAATGACCAGGGATAGGCACCGCTTTCCTGCCTCTCGCAGAGACTGTGCCTTAGGATTGCAAAAACAAATCCGTCACTTTAGTAAGAGTCTCAGAGGTGGGCTAAGCTCCAAGATTGACTGAAATTGAACTGAGGGATAAAGCCTCAGAATCAATAAGCTGACTTAAAAAAATAAGAGATGCCCACGCATGCACAGACACAATTCCTTATTTACTTTTGTTATCTTTTTAGGGTCCCAGAATATCAGAGTTGGAATATGATCACATCACCCACTCTACAAGCAGAGTCACCCAATTGCAAACCCATGTATAGCATTTCTTCTGAATGGCCCTCCTGCCCTTCCTTGCACATCTCTAGTACTAAGGGACCCACTCCCTCCCAGGAAGTCCAATGGCGCTGAGGCACAGCTCCTCCTTCACCAAAGCCCCAGTTTCTTTCCTTTTCTCCTCGGCATGCTAGGCATACACTTGCTCACTCTTTCCCCAAAGACTCACCTCCCCGGCTCCAGAAGAGGGTGAGAGGCTCGGCTCTCTCCATCCTAGCGGTGTGGATACCCAAGGATCCACCTCCAACCAATCCTCATGCAACAGAGAAGTGTGTGGCAGGCCCACACCGGGAAATGAGAGCCCAGGGGCTCCGGTGCTGTTCCGAACCCTATCCTCAGGCTCCTCAATAGAGCGCCCAGGGTCTCTTCCTGAGCTGTTTCCCAGTATTCTGGCTGGGTCAGTTTGGCCCCATCAATCACATGCTCCTTTGCCCAGGGAAGTTCCTGGGCAGCCAAGCCCAGGAAAAGCAAAAAGCGAGTTTCCTCTCTCTCTCTCTGTTCTCACACCTTGTCCTCCACCCACAGCCCCACTTATCCCATTTCCCTTAATCACCAGGGAGGGGCGCTATCTGTGAGTTGGTCTAGTCTTTTTCTAGGAAAGGTTCTTAGGTCTCAACCATAGACCTGAGTTCCAGCTGCATGGAGGGACTGACCTCCCACTCAGGCTCAGCGGCTGTCCTGCTGAGAGGGGAAATGAACAGGAACTGGCTGTCTGAGTCAGCGCCCCTAGTCTATTGTCACTGTGTGGGCCCCTTCCTTCCCAGAGGAGAGACATGCACAGAGATAGGCCTTGTTTTTTACAAGTCTCTTTTGCACACACACTTTCGCTCTTGGTCTGCAACAAGTCTGTGAATTATGTCTGGATATAACTCAGTTCAATTTCCCCAGCTCCTACTAGGGCACGTATCATCTATCATCCTCACTATGGACAAAGGAACTAGATGACCACTCCCATTTAACAGGGGAAAAAACTGAGGATCAGCGAGGGAGAGGGGCTCTCCTAAGGCCCAAGTGCTACAGAATAATGAGACTTGAGTCCAGCCTTGACCCCCATGATACCAGGAGACGGCTGCTGACTGTCCTCACTGCTTCTCCCACCTGCATTCCAGCCAGCAGATCGAAGATTCTAGCAAAGTCTATTTCCCAAAGTACAAGACATGAGAGAATTACAGACTTTAAAACACTGAAAACAGCTGGGCATGGTGGCGCACACCTTTAATCCCAGCACTCTGGGAGGCAGAGGTAGAAGGATCACTGTGAGTTTGAGGCCACCCTGAGACTACACAGTGAATTCCAGGTCAGCCTGGGCTAGAGCAAGACCCTACCTCGAAAAACCAATACAATAAAATAAAACACTGAAAATACATTGTTCAAATTTGTTTTTGTATGTTTCGAAGAGCAAGGACCCAGAAACAAGACATGTGGGCCTGAAGCTGATTAGAAAGGGAGTCCTTTGTTACTCAGCACTAAATGGATCCCCTGGTGAACTGAGCATGGGCCAGGGACTTAGCCTGGCTGAACCTGTGTCCCAGCTACTATCTTCTAATCAGAAGAGAGCCATCACTGGTTCTTGCTTGCAGAGTAGAAAGAGCCTGTCTCTGCCGGGAATACAGATTGGGAAACAGCTGGAGGCCTCCCCTGAGGGAATTCACCTGAACTGAGATTTTCAGCACAGGGCCAAGCATCAGTCTCCCACCTTCAGGGCCAATTTCTACATCATGGTAGGAAAGCTACTGGAGAATGAGAGACTGCATTCAAGAATGTCATTGGCTGGTACCCAAGAAGTGATGTTCACTCCAGTAATACCGAAGGAGTGATATTGGCAAAGATGACTTTGTCAAGAAGCAGGTTAAGCAGAAAATGCAAAGGGATTGGGGACACCTCTCAGGAAGTTTTGTCATGGAGAGAAAGGAAGGCGCTAGATCTAGAAAGATAGGCAGAGCTATAGATGGGCGTCAGATGTTTGTCAGGATGGGAGTAATCTCTGTTTTCAAGTTGAGGTGCTACTGTGAACCCCATCAGTCTACTCTACTCTCTGTTCCCTACAGGCTGCACTTTATCTAAGGCCAGTGAAACCAGAACTTCTGAAGGGTGGGGTCTCAGGCATTTGGTGTTGTTTTATGTCTTCTCAGGTTGAGAACGATGTATAATTTTGGGTTTTTGAGATAGTCTCACTATGTACCCCAGACTGGATTCAAATTCATGATCCATCTTCTAAGTGCCAGTTATTATAAGCTTGTGCCACCATGCCCAGCCACATAAATTCTTGGAATATACTGAAATCTAGTGTTAATACCTATCTACAGCAGAAGGCAAAGAGAGCCTAACCATCTTACCTCCCTCACATTGACAGATTAGCATAGGAGCTAAAACAACAGACACAGAAGCCCAGGCTTAGATATCAGCCTCATACTTGACTGGTGACAGGTGGCAGGCCTTTTGGCAAACCATCTAACCTTTCTAAGTCTCATATCTATAGATCAGTTACATAATCTTCAGTTTCATATCTCTATATCCCCTCTAGGGGATAATAAAAGTACATATACTATATAGGTGTTATGTGAACTAAACGCATTAGTATCTGCAAAATGACTACCTGGCTCAATGAAAGCTCAGCTAGAGATGGCCTATGTTTTCTAGTGTTCCTCCTAGAACCTCCTCCGACCTGTACCCTAAGCCTCCACTCAAGACTTAGGAAGCCCTCTCTTCTAAAATGTTGGCCTTACTCTTGACTTGGGTCTCCCACTGGCTATGATCTCTGGCCAGCCTTGCATGATCCAGTTTGTCACCCCCCTCCCTGCCTGCAGCTGCTTCTTACTCCAGGCCCCCGTGGGCTGTTGTTGGCTACAGTTGGTGTGATGAGAGCTGACATTACATGTATCCAGAGTGGCAATATTAGAGACTTGAAGACTCTACCAATTAGATTCCCAGTCAATCTTTGCTTTTTGTTCCCCTACCTCAGGTTTTGGCTGGTGTCAGGGTAGAGGTAAACTACTGCCTCTGGGCAGAGAAACAGTTGGTGTAAGTTTCCATATAACAGACTTTGTGTGCTGGGGGTGGGAATTGGAGAACCACCTTTATCTCCAGACCCAGCAGTACTCTCTTCAGCTCTGTGGAGTATAACTATCATTTGGGTAGCTACCAAAAGAGAACTCAACCAACCCTTGTAACTTTGCTCCTTATTTTGGACATGGACCCTGTTTCTTTCTCTTTTGAAAAAAAAATGTACCTTTTTAATTTATTTGCAAGCAGAAAGAGAAGAGAAGAGAGAGAGAGAGAGAGAGAGAGAGAGAGAGGGCGCTAGCGCCAGGGCCTTTTGCCACTGCAAACGTACTCCAGGTGAATGTGCCACTTTGTGCATCTGGCTTTACGTGGGTACTGGGGAACGGAACCCATGCTGCCAGGCTTTGCAAGCAAGTGCCTAAACCACTGAACCATTTCTCCAGCCCATGGCCCATGGCCCATTTCTCAAGCCGGATCCTGAAGCCCCCCAGGGAATAGGTGGGAACTGGTTACAGAACCAACGTTTGTGGCAGATGTCCAAGAAGACATGAGAAGCAAGGCCTGGCAAGACAAAAACCCCCAAAGCCAGGTCCCAGAAGCAGGAGTAAGGCCGCCAATGCCCAAAGGGCCTTCAGTAAGAAAGATGGCAGTTCCCACATGAGTCCTTGCTCCCTTGTAGGTGGGTCAGAATATTGTAAAAAAAAAAAAAAGCCATGTATACATCTTTCATCTCCTGTGTGGTCAGATGGCTATAGCACATTGTCTCTGACACAAGCTGATAGAGCCAGAATATCACTGCCCATCCCCATCCTGGCCCCAGAAGGAATTCACTGGTGTGGGTCTGTGCTAACCCCCTCAATGCTGGAAACTGGACTCAAAGAACAAACTCCACCCAAATGACAGGGAGTAACTGGGAGCCTTATCATACTCCTAGGACCCCATACCTACACACATCATCTGAAATAGAAAATGTGCTGTTGTGAGAAATGAGGGTTTAATCCAAGCCTATCTACTCCATAGGGACACTGGTGGCATTTTGAAGGCTGCACTAGCCCAGATCATCTGAAAGCCATGTGTAAGACGTCATGGCAGAGGCATCTTTGTCATCTCTAGCATCATTTTCTCCTCTCTCTCTTTTGGTTTTTGGAGGTAGGGTCTCACTGTAGCCCAGGCTGATCTGGAATTCACTATGTAGTCTAAGGCTGGCCTTGAAATCACAGTGATCTTCCTTCACTTCAAGGCTGTCCTTGAAATCACACTGCCTTCGGAGTGCTGGGATTAAAGGTGTGTGTCACCACACCAGGCTCCTGTATCATTATGAGCTATTGTCAATGTGAGAGGCCTGTCGAGTTTCTTTCAGTCTCAGTTGGGTAATGGTTACATGCCATAGCCACATGGGCCACAGTGTCTGCACCATGGTACTAATAAAATCCCAGAGGTCACAAGGATGACTCCAGAGCAATACTGGAAGTGGTAGGAAAGCAGCTGAACTATTGCTCACATTAATCTCTATAGCTGGGTAACCTTGGGAATGTCATCTTACTTCTGTGAGTTTATAAAATGAAAGGCTTATGGGAGATGAGTGGTTTCCAAACACATATCACACCTTTGTTAAAATACCTGGATTTCCTAGTATTGCAAATTAAATTAAATTAAGTTAAATTACATTAAATACCTACATGATAGAGACAAAATGTCTGATTTTTCCATGGAAGATATTTCAATATTGACATGTAAAAATAATGATAATCATGGGGTTAGGGATGTGCCTCAGTGATACAGTGCTGGCTGAGCATGCACAAGGCCCTGGGCTCCATCTCTAACACCATTGTGGGGGGAGGTTGAGGTAGGGTCTCAGTCTAGCCCAGGTTGACCTGGATTTCATATGTAGTCTCAGAGTGGCCTTAAACTCATAGTGGTCCTCCTACCTCTGCCTCCCAAGTGCTGGGATTAAAGGTGTGTGCCACCATGCCTGGCCAATTTTTTTTTCTTTGTTTTGAGGTAGGGTCTCATTCTCGCCCAGGCTGACCTAGAATTCACTCTGTAGTCCCAGGCTGGCCTTGAACTCACAGCAATCCTCCTACCTCTGCCTCCCAAATTCTGGGATAAAGATGTGTGTCACCACACCTGGCTCAATGTTTTTTTTTAAATTTTTATTTTTAAATATTTTTATTTATTTATTTGAGAGAGAGAGAGAGAGAGAAAGAGAAAGATAGAGAGAGAATATGGGGACACCAGGGCCTCTTTCCACTACCAATGAACTGCAGATGCACGTGCCACTTTGTGCATCTGGCTTTATGTAGGTACCAGGGAATCAAACCCAGTTTGGCTGGCTTTGCAAGCAAGCATCTTTAACTGCTAAGCCATCTCTATCTAGCCCCTACTTTTTAAAAAAATGTAGTCATTGTCATGTATACACATTATACTTCCTGAAGACTCCTCTGTTGAGATCAGATTGCCCCTAGAACCTTCTTACTCTGTGTCTTTTTAAAAATTATTTGTATGTGCATGCACATGCATACGGATAGGTGTACCAGGGCCTTTTGCTACTGCAAATGAACACCAAATACTTGTGTGCCCCTTTTTGTGTTTGGCTTACACGAGTACTGCGGAATTGAAGCAAGGTTTGCATGCTTTGCAAGCAAGTGCCTTTAACCACTGAGAGTCTTGGGTGATGATGATGGCAGCTCATGCACACTACTTGCTTACTACACAGCAAGCAGTTTATATGCAGCGCCTCATTTCATCCTCATGACCATCCTATGAATGAGGCACTGACCATTTGAGAAAAAAGAAAACAACCCAGAACATTTCCAGAGTATTTCCTTCCAAGGTTTAAAACAAACTTTCAGCCAGGCGTGATAGCGCAGGCCTTTAATCTCAGCACTTGGGAGGCACCCTGAGACTACATAGTGAATTCCAGGTCATCCTGGACTAGAGTGAGACCCTACCTTGAAAAAAATTAAAGGCTGGAGGAATGGCTTAGTGGTTAAGGTGTTTGCCTGCAAAGCCAAGGGACCTAGGTTTGATTCCCCAGGACCCACGTTAGCCAGATGCACAAGGGGGCGCACACATCTGGAGTTCATTTGCAGTGGCTGGAGGCCCTGGCGTGCCCATTCTCTCTCTCTCCCCCCACCTTTCTATGTCAAATAAATAAATAAAAATTAAAAAAAACTTTCACTTGCTTAATTAATCTATGAAACCCAGTGCTTAAGAAGACAGCTGCCAGGCTGGAGAGATTGCTTGGTGGTTAAGGCGCTTGCCTGTGAAGCCTAGGGACCCAGGTTCAATTCCCCAGTACCCATGTACACCAGATGCACAAGGTGGCACATGCATCTGGAGTTTGTCTGCAGTGGCTAGAGGCCCTGATGAACCCGTTCTCTCTCTCTATCTGCCTCTTTCTTTTTTTTTTCCTGTCAAACAAATAAATAATATATCAGGAATAAAAGAAGATAGCTTCTATCTGAAGCCCACAACAGCATAGGCCCAGGATGGCTTTCTTGTCAATGGAGGGAAACAATGGATAACAATACCTATATTAGTCCATTTTCTGTTGCTAACACAGAATACCCATGGCTGGGTGCTGCATAAGGGAAGTGGTTTATTTAGTTAACACTTTTGGAGGCTGAAAGCCCAAGATTGAGTGGCCTTATCTGTTGCGTTTCTTGTAAGGAGTTCTTTAGCTACATAATAACATGTATTAGAAGGATAGCTCACAGGGTGAGAGAGGAAGCCAGAAGGATTCTGAGGCCAGGCTTGCTCTTTTATAACAACATGTTTCTGTGAGAACTGACTGGGGTCTCATGAGAAGTACATAAATCTCTTACAGGAGCATACCCCCAGTGACTGAAATACCTTCCACTAGCTCTTACTGTTTGAAAGTTCCATCACCTCAACACTACCACATTAAAGACCAAGCTTCCAGCACATGACCTTTAGGAGACATATTTAAACCATATCCTAACCATAGCATTACCTAATACTTTTGCTTCAAAGTACTTGTATACATACTATGGTAAGGCTTTCAACTAAGCAGTATTTTACACTTCACAAGATCCTTTAAAACATCTCGGATCATTTGCTCTTGACTACAGCTCTGTAAGTTATGGCTATTATTATCCTCACATTGTCGATAAAGAAACTGAAAATAAGGGATGAAATAAGTTCCTCCAAGGATCCAATGTCAAGACCTGAGTTTATATTCAAGCATGAGGCTTCCTATACTAACTCCACTGCACCTCCCCATTCCTTGTGGCTGCTGCTTTTCCAAAGAAAAACATCTAGTTTTGTAATGACGTATTTCAGGTTTTTTTTTTTTTGTTTGTTTCTCTCAAGGTAGGGTCTTGACCTGGAGTTCCCTATGTAGTCTCAGGTTGGCCTTGAACTCACAGCAATGCTCCTACCTCAGCCTCCCAATGGCTGGGATTAAAGGAGTGTAGGTGTGTTTTTTTTCTGGCTCAGAGAAATGGTATGATTTGGTCTTTTGTTTTGACATAAGATTTATCAGCATAATTGCTCTATATGTTAATGGATTTTATTATTCTTTGCACAAATAATATTATAACAGTATTAATAGAGAGTTTTAATTTTTACACAATTCTTTTCCTATTCCTAACCATGTGCAGATATACTTTTCACAGCATAGAGACAGTTTTGTATTGTACCTCTTGTATGTGATATGTTCTTATAAGCATTGCCTATGCTGCTCAGCAGTTTTCATAATCAGCTCTCATATGGCTCAACTATATTTCAGTCTGGTAGGATGCTCCCTATCTACTTAGCCATTCTCCTGTCATTTGACATTACTTTATTTATTTTGGTTTTTCAAGGTAGGGTCTTGCTCTAGCCTGGTCTGACCTGCAACTAACTCACTATGTAGTTCCAGGGTGGCCTTGAACTCACAGCAATCCTCCTTCATCTGCCTCCCAAGTGCTGGGATTAAAGGCAAGCACCACTATGCCTGGCCATTGTACTTTTTAACATTTTTATTTATTTGCAAGCAGAGAGAGAATTAGAGAGGGAAGGAATGGGCACCCCAGGGTCTTTTGCCAAATTAACTCAAGATGCATGTGCCATTTTGTGCATCTGGCTTTATGTGGGTACTGGGGAATTGAACCCAGGCCATCAGGCTTTGCAAGCAAGCACAGCCACAAAATTTTAAAAATGTTTTTATTTATTTGAGAGAGAGAGGAGAGAGGAGAGAGAGAGAGAGAGAGAGCATGGGCAAGCCAGGGCCTCTTGCCACTGCAAACAAACTCCAGACACATGCACCACTTTGTGGATCTGGCTTTACATGAGTAATGGGAATTTGAACCCAGGCCATTAGGCTTTGCAAACAAGTGCATTTAACCACTAAGCTATCTCTCCAGCCCTATACTATTTTTTTATACGTTCTTTTTGTTTCCTTCTACTTCTGGCTCAGGAAATGTGGGTGTTATGGTTTGAACATGAAATGGCCCCCTTAAATTTAGGTTTTGAATGCTTAATTATTCCCAGCTAGTTGTGCTACTTGGGGAGGTGGTAGGAACTTTAGGAGGTGGGACCTAGCTGCAGGAAGTTAGTGGCGGGGGTTGGGGGAGAGAGTGCCTTTGTGGGTTATACCTGGTCTATAGTCAGTCCCTTTCTTAGTTTCTGCTTCCTGTCCACCACAGAGACAAGCCTGCTTCCAACATGTTCCCATCACCATGCTATTTGGCCTAAGCACATAGGGTGTGGTGACCATGGACTGAATCCTCTGAAACCAGGAGCCAAAATAAATCTTTCCACTTTATTTTATTTTATTTTATTTTATTTTATTTTATTTTATTTTATTTTGGGCAAGCCCTGCAGACTGCCTTTTTTTTAAGCAAGGGGGGAGGGTAGAGAGAATTGGAATGCCAGGGCCTCCACCACTACAATCAAACTCCAGATGCATTCACCCCCTTGTGCACATGTGCAACCCTGTATGCTTGCGTCGCTGTGTGTCTGGCTTATGTGAGACCTGGAGTGTCGAACATGAATCCTTAGGCTTTGTAGGCAAGTGTCTTAACCACTAAGTCATCTCTCCAGCCCAAATCTTTCCTCTTTTAAGTTGTTCTTTCAAGATAGAAGATGAGGATGAAGTAGGGGAAAAATAAATTGTACTGTCAGGTATTTGGTTATATATATGCAAAAGCAACTCCACAGTGTATCATAATTGACCCTATCCCCTAGTGCCCATGTCTCTGCTGCAACAATATCTGTCAGGTGTAGGAGGCAAGGAACATCAGGATATTTTCTTCATTGACATAGAACTTTAACTCCTTCCATACCTTCCAATGGACTCATTTAGTTTAGTTTGAAAATATGCCTTTAGGAAAAAGGCTCTCAAGAAGTGTGTGTGTGTGGGGGGGGGGGTCAATGGACTTACTTTTAAGCCTTTGCCATTTAGTTTCCATCATACTGATATCAAGGATGGTGAAAATTAAATGAGTTTGTGAAGATGAAACGTCAGGTCAACTGTTAAAAAAATACCTTGTAATGTAAGCAGAAGATCTTATTTTGTTTAGGTACAGAGAAGATAACAGTGGACTCATTTTCATCTTGAAGCACAGGTCACCTTGATCACAGCACTGTGCATCTGCTTGGGGGAGGGGATCATGGAAACCAGCTTGAAACTGGCTGTCTCTGGAACTGAAAGCTCTTTCATCACCTGGTTTAGGTTTAAATCCAAGAATCTCACTCTCCTGCTAGCTCAGGCAACCTCACTCTAGGTTCTGGAACCATCACAGGGCCTCTAGTGAGTTCAATTATTCCAACAATACAAACGTGTCATCAAACAGACATATGATGGGGCTTCTATCAAGCTGGGCATTGCAGTCTTTGTTGCTATAGAGATTTGCTCATCCTACCAGAACGGAGCCATGGTTCCCTCCCTTTACCACACCCTGTCTCCAGGGTTACTAACTCCTGCCACAGCTGCAAAGATACTGAGCACATGGCATACCTCAATAGGTACAGGCTTAACAAGCAGCCATACTCAGGCTCAAATCTCATTTACACAACTTCCTTGTTATCAGACCGTGGGGCAGCCCTCCCTCTGGGTCTCAGTTTGCTCATCTGTAATATGGCATCAATAATCCCTGCCTGGTAGTTATTCTGAAGGCTAAGTGGTGGATGTAAAGTGCTGGCCTGTAATGGGCGTGCTATGAATACCAGTCCCCTTTCACTTCTCTGTGGGATACCAGTTCAAATGAATGGCTTTTGTATGCACATGCTGAGTAGTCACATTTTCATTAGCATATCCCCCCCCCACACACACACCAAGCACAGAATCACAGGGTGGCAGAGGTGACAGGCTGGAAAGCTGGTGAGAAATCAATTCCATATTATGAGGTTAACAGATAAGGCTTTCCCTCCATAAAGCAAACCTATGCTCTAAGGACCGGAGTTCCTTCCATATGCTGTGACTGTCTCTCCCTGCCCCCACCCTTCCTGCTCAGCAGCTGGTTTCTCTCATCCAGTTGCACAAGCTGCTGAGATGGCTCACCTGGCTTCTCCTGGTGTCTCTCAAACATGCAGGGCCCACTAATGCTTCCAGTTTAGGAGCAAAGACCCACAGTGCCCCCCTTCTGTTATTATCATCACCTTTCTCCATTTGAAAAGCAACTTTAACTTTTGAAAAGCATTCCTACTTAGCTTATACCACATTCTCCCAACCATCCTGTGAGTGCTAATTAAGGTCTGTCTCCTCTAAGGATTCCTAGATTTTTTTTTTCAGCCTAATCATGAAGGTAACAAAGGTAAGAACTTGCCTAACATAATCTTGCACGTTCATAGGCAAGAAATTCCAATCAAGCCTTTAGAGTCCTAATCAATAGCTCTCTCCCATTCTTTCAGGTTATAGTCATTGAAAAGTTCGTGTGTGATTAAAGGAGGTAAACACTCAATAACAACTATAGCACTAGGAGTGTAGCTCAGTGATAGAGCCACTTGCCTAGCAAATGTAAGAGGTCCTGTGTTCAACTTTCAGTGTTCCCAACAGAGCTCAGATATTAACAGTGGGGCAAAATGATGAGTGGTTGTGCCTCAGAGGAAACCTCAACAATGAATAACTGTTGGGTGGATGGTTAGATAGATGCATTAGTGAAAAGTTTAAGCATGAACTGAAGGAGAGAGTACAATGAAGGGTAACTCCCAGGTTCCTAGTTTGGGTTCCTGGAAGGATGTTGGTATCCCCCAGCACTGAAATAAATAAATAATAGATAGATAGATAAATGATACAATGTCAGGAGTAGTAGCACACACCTGTAATCCTGGCACTAGGGAGACTGAAGCAAAAAGAGCATGAGTTCAGTGTCAGTCATGACTTTATACTCAGTTTAAGGCCAACCTGGACTACATGGTGAGATCGTGTTTCAAAATTAAATAAATAAATAGGTACAAAATGACAGCAGTAGCAAAGATAGTATAAGGAGAGAGTGATGAGGTCTGTTTATTAATTTTGCATGGAGGAAGGAGACCAGTCAGATTTCAAAGAAGAGGTGACATTGGATGAGGCTTCTGAAGGATGACTGGGAAATTGCCAGGAGAAGACAGGTAAAGGAAAACACATGTCACAAAGCATAGAAATGATGAATGAATGAATTTTGAAAAGGACAAGTTGTTCAATATGACTGGATTATCAAGTTCAAGGTGAGAAGTGACAGCAGAAAAGGTAGGTGAAGGGTGGGGCCCAATTATGGAAGGTCACTAAATTATGTTAAGGAATATACATTTTATACTAGAAATTAACCTCAAGCACCCTTTTTCCAGTTTATCAACTTTTGCTATTTGCATGCAGCATTATAATTTATTGTCTATTTTTAATCATTTTTATCTAAAAGAACTCCCTTTAAAACACTTAATCATGCCCTAATAAAACTATTAGAAACCATAAGTTTGATATAAAACTTACACTTTTATAATACACATTAAATATATATATATGTATACACATATATTTTATCTCTACCACCCACAATAATACTCTGGGTCACCTGGAATCCACTTGGACATCTGAGGGACACTCTTGATCTATCCCCAAATTATCACAGCAAGAGAGTGCTAGGAAAAATTTACTATGGTGGCTAGGAGGAGGTCAAATGGGTCAGGAAATAGATCTAGAATAGGCAAGAGTAGGCAAAGAGGATGATAGAGACTAAACACTGTTTTCCTGTAAGTCAGCCCAATAGGAACCAGTGTTCCCTCAGGCTTCTGGGATTGCTTGGGGATAATACTTGAGCATGATACTGGGGGAAGGTAAGGGCTAAGAGGTGGAAGGGACAGGGAGGAGAAGTGGTCATAAGGACACTTCTTTAAGCTGCCAGGGACTGCACCCATAACTACTGCTTCCCAGATGACCCTGGATTGAAGCATGCATTGAACATGCAAAACATCTTCTAAGCAATGGAACAACAGCCAGTAACTGTCTGGATCTGGAGCACCAGCAAGTGGAAAGTTACCCTCAGGTTCTTAGATCAGGATGTCCAGAGCATCTCTTAGTACTGCTCACAGGTTGTGAGCCTCCAGCTCCATGGCAGAGAAACAGGTTCTCTGAGGTGGTATGGGACCATTTATCTGCTAATAATGGCTTTAGAAAAGTGTGTTCCCAGAAGATTCCAAAGAGACTCCAATAACCCGAATGTTTAACCTTGACTTAGCCACCATAGGAGTTCAACCAAATTCAGCCTTCCCAGGACTTCATACAAACACCTATTCTGCCTGGCAGGCCCCAGACATGGTTACCTGGCCTACCAGCACATTTCAAATGCTTTCTTGTAGCTGCCCACCAAAACACACTGTGAGACTTCTCTCTTCTAAGAATGCCACTAGGACCCTCTAGTGCATGGCCAGCTATGTCTCCAGGGACAGGCAGAGGCAACTCTCTGGGCCTGAACATGTCATGCTTTCAGAACAGCATCAACTCATCTACTACTTTTTATGGTAAACTTGAGTTAAACTTGCCAGAAACTTTCCTTTCTTTCCTCCTGGCCTAGATGGTGGATTAGAGTCTCCCAAATGAGCACAGAGGAAACTAGGGGCACCTCTTAGACATGTGCAAAAAAGGGAGGGTGCAACCAGGAAAGAGACAAGAGGGTTGGGGGGCGCAGCACAGTGGTAGAATGCTTGCCTAGAACCTGTGATTTCCAGGTTCCAGCCCCAGGATCTCAACAAAAAAAGAAAGAAAAGTTGGTGGGGGTGTGAATGGAACAAGAGCAGCTGCTTTCTTCCACATTTTTCTTATACTGCTTTGCAAAGGCAAGCTAAGAAAAGTTGTCTCCAGACTCTGATCTCCATAACGTGGACATCTATGAAGAAGTTGTTGGGGAAAACTGCCAGCACACTTGAGTCCACGTCTAGAGGGGCACAAGGGGCAAAGCAGAGCACATATAAGAGTAGAGGCAAACAAAGTTAAGGCTGTCCAAGGTTCCTCTCAGTCCACTCAGGGAAAGAAGATGAGTGAGGGCTGGGGCAGGGAGGTGGGGGGGCAGGGCATTACACAGCAAGAAACAGATTCATCTGGCTCACTCAGAACAGGCAGCCTTGGAAGTAGAGCCAGGAGAGGTGTAGGTGTACACGTGTGAGGCGGGGCTGGGGGCTGAGGGGAGCAGGAGGTTTGAATAACAAAGGAGACTCCTGAAGGGTAAGCCATGCATGGTTCCACTGAGAAAGCACAGTGCTAGCAATAAACTTCAGTCACTTGCACATTGCTCACTTCCCAGACACTCCAGCCACCCTCCAGAGGCTGCACAGGGTTGCTGGTGAAGGATTCAGCCCCGGCCTGCACAGGGAGCTCAGACTTATGCAATTCAGCCTGGCACTGGAGCAGGGGAGCTGGGAGTTCACCGGCATCTCTTTCAGGCTTTCTCCCCGCCCCCCTACCAGCCCCTGCAAGTCACGCCTAGGGTCAGGGGCCTTGTGAGCCCCGGAGGCCCTGGCTGGAGGAGCCCGGGAAAAAGGAGGGAAGGGAAAAAAAGTACCTGTTGCTGAATGCATCCTGCTTTGGCTCTTACTCCTCGGTTGCTTGTGGTGAGAGTTGCCCATCATTCTGTTCTGGACTGGTAGCCACCGTGGCCGCTGACGCGCTGCCGCCGCCACAGCCGCCACCACCGCCGCCGCCACCACCACCGCCACCACCACCACCTCCTCCTCCTCCTCCTCCTCCTCCTCCTCCTCCTCCTCTTCCTCCTCCTCCTCCTAGGCTTGTGCTCCTCCCCAGGTGCTTACATCACCTCAGCTTTGCTTCTCACACACATGGCTCTTCCAAATCTCACTTGTGCCCTTGGCACAGTATTGTCCAGATCTGACCCTCTCACTTGGACTACAGCCTGCTAGGAAACTGGCTCCTCTCTCTCTCTCTCTCTCTCTCTCTCTCTCTCTCTCGCCCTCCCTCCCTGCCTATCTCCCTCCCTCTCTCTCTTACCCCTCCCCTTTGCTCTGCGCTCTTCTCAGGTCGAGCAGCCCAGGTTCCTAAAAGAAACCCTAGCGAGCCATGTGTGCAGCCCCCACCTCATCTGCGTTTGCACATGGGGCCAGCCCCGGCACCCTCTGAGACCCCACTTGCCCGCCCACCCTTACTGCCCCTGGCTGCCTCTGCTCTCAGTGCTGTCATTCCTGCTGCTGCTCACTCTCTGGATCTGCAGACGCTTGCAGGAACGAGGGGGCCAATAACAGAGCCTTATCCGGGAGTGTTACAGGGACCAGTGAAGGAATGTGCTACCCAGGAATTCTAAGTGACACAGCTCCCTGTTCCACTGGGGGATGGATCCAGTCCTGTAAGTGACCGTAGCCAGTGGGGTCTGGGCTCTAGTCCTATGAGAAACCTGAGGAAATTTGGGCAGAGCTCGAGACTGCTGGGATGCAGGCTTAGCGCTAGCACAGCCACATGCCTCTGGAATGTCCAATGTGGCCACCAGGCGTACCTGCTTCCTGGGCAGACACACCTGAAGCCTCACTCCACTCTCCCCTCCCTCACCTGCTTTGCCTCCCAGGGGAGGGCAGAGCTAGCAGCCCAGAGATTCACAGACTGCAACTGGGACCCTCGGCAGCCAATGAGAGGAATCCTTTCAAGTCCCACCGAAAATCCATGCGCGCGCCGCATGCGCGGGCTCTCTCACACGCATACGCAGCAGCTTGCCACGAGTGCTGCAGCCCTGTGGGATAAGTGACATGGGGCAGGTGGTGCTAGCTCAGCAGCCTGTTCCAGCCCTGACAGCCTAACAGTGAGCTAGGACTCTGGCTCCTGGAATCAACTCTGGGAGCCAGACAGCCTTCAGTAACTTCACTTACTTAGGAAAGTCATGGGATTGCTTAGTGCTGATGATATGGGGCACAGGGATAAAGGACCTGTCAAAATCACAGCTATCGAGCACTGTGAGTGTGGGGCACAGCTTTCCGGCTTTGGGACAAGAGGTCTAAAGTGAGATCTGTCTATCTATCTATTCACCTACCCTACATTCCACCTGCCATTTAGGCATTCTGTCAATAGCTCCCATGGATCTGCTCTGGCCAGGTCCTGTGCTAGTGTTGGGGATGAGGGGTATAAGCCATCATCTAGGAGAGTGACTGATACATCCACAGACCATGACAATACAGAGAAGGGTCAACAATGTTGAGGTAATATCAGGTTGGCTCAGTTTGGAAGGGCTGGAGGTACTTCAACAGGAAGTGACATTTGAACTAGGTCATGCAGGTTGAAGAGTGGGCCACACATAGAAAAGAGAAGGGCATGCTCCGTGGAATGATAGCCCAACTAGATTCTTCTGGCTGGGTCCCCAGATGTCAAGGATCCCCTCAATTTTCAACAACTTCATAAATGTTCCTTGAACTACTGACTTCAGCTCTCCTAGCCTATTGAGGGAGAAATTTTAGAGAAACTGCAGGATGGTGGAACCCCTACTTGGACATTGCAACTCACTGTGGAATGTGGCAGTTGGCCTCTAAAGGGATCAAGTTGAGACCAAAGCAGGGCGCTTAGTCCCAGCGTAAGTGGTAAGCACCAGAAGTGAGTATCTTGTGAAAAATTGATTTATGAATATTGTGAAAAATTATGGAGATGCATGGACCAGGCAAAAATCTTGAAGGTCACTGGGTGTGGTGGCTAACACATTTGATCCCAGCACTCGGGAGGCAGAGGTAGGAGGATCACCATAATTTCAAGAACACCCTGAGACTAAATAGTGAATTCCAGATCAGCCTGGACTAGAGTGAAATCCTACCTCAAAAAAACAAAAACAACAACAATGACGACAACAAAAGAATACCTTGAAGGTCGCAGGGCATAGTGGCACATGCCTTTAAACTGAGCATTTGGGAGGGAGAGGTAGGAGGATCGCCATGAGTTTGAGGACACCCTGAGACTACATAGTGAATTCCAGGTCAGCGTGGGCTAGAGTGAGACACTACCTCGAAAAACCAAAATTAAAAAAAAAGTCTTGAAGGTAAATAACAAGTGAATAGCAAGTCAGGGGAACATTTGGCTTTTTTTTATCTCTTTGTGACAGGTCCTAGATAAGAGTCATGGTAAGCTCAAGGTTATAAATATGGACTGAAATAAAGCTTAGAACAACCAGGAATGATAGCCATATCTAGAGATGATTCTAAAATATATGGGACACTCTGAAAGTCCAAACAGAACAAAATTTGATTGGATTGTGCACATGAGACCCTAGATTATATGAGGTGAAGATGCTTGAATCATGGACTAGAAACTCCAAAAATGTGAGCTGAAATCTTTCCTCATTATAAATTATCTCAGGTTTGTTGTTGTTTTGTTATGGTGACAGAAAGCTGACTAACACAAGATCCCTGGCAATATACTCCCAAATTTAGTACTTTCCCTACCATAGCATTCTTTATCATATAAAGTAGGCAGGGAATACTTTCAGACACCTTTAACACTGTCATATTGAGGCAGTTAGGGTGACTGGGTCCCTGAAAGTAAAGGCAGGAATGTCCTTAAGTCTGCCCTTGCAGTCTCCACTTTGAGATCAGAGAAGCTGGCTTCTCTTTCTCTCTTGACTAAAGGAGTTCCCTAGATCTGTTTTTCCACAAAGAACCTGAGCTTCTCTTGGAAGGGTGTTTCTCTTTCTTAGAATTTTAATCTAATCCTGACATTGTGGTTGGTAAAGTTCAGCTCTCAGAACTTGGTATCATGGCTGGCCTCTTCCTGAACTAGACCCTAGCCCAGATCAAGCAGCCTCACTGTGGCTCACCTGATCCTGAAGGTGAAGTCCATAACAATAAGGTTATAAATAGACCCTTACCAGGGGACAAGCTCTCTTGGTTGCCTGATCATTTCTCCTGAACTTCCAGGTTCTGGGAAGTCTTCCCTCTGCACTGAGATGAGGGGAGAGCCCCCCACTTACTTCCACATGGGCTCTCTACCTGATCCTGCCCTCCTCATGGAAGGAGCTCTTTGCAATTTTCCCCTTTTCCTCCTCTTAATCTAATATAGTCTCTCTCAACCTTACCGTCTGTGGTACCCTACATTTTTTGGTGCCTTGGCATATTGGCAAGGAACCTCAAAATTCCCACTGCAATCTCTTCTCATCTACTCACTGAGCACTGTAATTTTTCTGTAGAACTGTGACAAATCTGAGCACTTCTCAGAGCCCATCTCTGTCCTCCCAGTCCATACCCACACTGCTCTTCTTCCACAACTTGAGGATGGACGCTGTCAGTTCTCACTCCCCCTCACCACCAAGGTCTGCTCTTCCTCGCCTCTCTGTCCCCATCCCAGACAGGTTTCCTTGTTTCTCACCACCTGCATCCACAGCCTCTCGACTACTCTCCTGGCCCTTTTCCCATCAGCCTTCCACATCCACTTCTCTCACCTTGGTCCCAGCCATCCATAATCCTGCCTCTGGATCACAGCAACAGACTTCATCCTTGTGATCTTTGCTTCCACTCCTGTATCCCATACTCTGTTCCTCACACAGAAGCAAGAGTGAGCATTCAAAAACCCAACCAAATCCTACCTCATACCACTTCATGGTTTAGAATCTTCCTCCGATCTCTTGCCTAAAGCATCAAGTTCATGCTCTCTAGCTTATAACCAGATCCTGCATCACATGATCCCCTTGCCTTCTGGCTATTTCCAGGAAACAAACCCCTCTTCCCCTTCAGTTTGGACTATTTTATCTTTACATTGTCCTTATGATTTATCAATCTATGGTAATGCAACAAAGGTAAGGTCAGAGAAACCTGGATTCAAATCCTCATGTTTCTATTTCTACCTGAGTAACCTTTTTGTAAGTTACTTAACCTCATGGGCCTTGATTTTCCTCATCTGTATACTGGGTAGGTAATAGAAATACCTAATTTAGGGCTGGAGAGATGGCTTAGCAGTTAAGGCACTTGCCTTTGAAGCCTAAGGACCCAGGTTCGATTTCCCCAGTACCCATGGAAGCTAGATGTGTAAAGTGGCACATGTGTCTGGAGTTTGTTTGCAGTGGCTAGAGGCCCTGGCATGCCCATTCTCTCGCTCTCTCTCTCTCAAATAATTAAAGCCGGACTTTAATCCCACTCAGGAGGCTGAAATAGTATTGCCATGAGTTCAAGGCCACCCTAAGACTATATATTGAATTGCAGGTCAGCGACCCCACCTCAAAAGAAAGAAAATAAGAAAGAAATAACTTATAAGCTATAGTGTTCTGCCCTTATTCTAATTTTGCTTTCTGCAGTTTCAGTTGCCCATGGTCAACCAAGGGCCAAATATTAAATGGAAAATTTTAGAAATACACAATTCATAAGTTTCAGATTATGCCTCATTGTGAGTAGTATGGTAAAATCCCACACCATCCCACTCCGTCCCACTGGTGACTTAAACCATCCTTTTGTCCATATACTGTATGTTCTTCCCACATGTTAGTCACTTAGTAGACACTTCAGTTATCCAATCAGCTGTCTTGGTACACAGCACTTGTGTTCAAGCAATACTTATTTTACTTATTATGAACCCCCCCCAAAAAAAAAAAGCCTAAGAGTAGTGATAGTGGAAATTCTGTCACTGGGATCTTGCTGTAGACTCACCTTGGCTACTCAGCCTTTGTGATCTCTATGGAAACAATGCAGATGAGACATACAGAGAGTGGTACAGAAGACAGGTAGAGTTTACTGCTCAGTGGAGAACAGCACACTCTCAAGTGTGAGAGAGAACAATGGCCAAAGAGACAATTATACAGGGCATGCTCTCAAGGGGCGAGGATCAATAATGGTGAGAGAAACTACTGTGTCAAATTACATCTTATGCAAGCTTTATAATATTTGTAAAGTCTCTGGAACTGACAGCTTTCCTGAGGGGCATTTTCCTATCCATGTGATAGGCCCAATTGGATTTACTCGTCAAGGAGGAGGCAATGGTAAGTCCTTGTTCTGTATCAGGAAGCCTTTTACTATACAGTAATCTTATAAGGTTCAGAACTCCTGGAACCAGGTTCAGATAGTTTCAATTAATGACCTTTGGGGCAGTTCAGGATGTCACAGCTCCTCCCAGGGCCACAGATAAGACAAATCCCTTTCCTTTGACCAGTAATCAGAGTCCTACAGTTCCAGCACTTGGTTTTACAAGCTGTTGATCATAAGGGAGTGGTCCACCCCTCATGTTCTCTAATCTCGCTGAAGTCTAACCAGCTACTTAATTCAGATGTGCCAAAGAAAATCCATAAAGTGCTTCCTTCAAGTGAAAAGGTGAAAAGTTCTCAGCTTAATGAGATGCCAAGGTTGCTAAGACTATGGTAACAACAAATCTATCTATGAAACTGTGAAGAAAGAAGAAATTCATGCAAAAGGACTTAAATTTGTGGGTGGAAGAACAGAAAACGTGTTCCAACTGTTGCTGGCAACGTGTGGCATCAGAAACCACTGAGCCTATATGAAAATTTCAGAAGGAAGCTTGTGAAGTGAGTGACACCAAGGCATTTTTTCCAAGTAAGGGATGGTTACACAGATTCAAGAATAGGTTTGGACTGAAAAATATAAAACTCACAGGACAGTCTGTTCTACTGAGGAAGCTGCTGCCACATTTCCAGCAGAGTTGAAGAAGTTGATTAATGAGAAAGGCTAAAAACCAAAGCAAGTCTTTTCTGAGGTCTGGGGATCCAACGTAGGATCTTGGGGATGCTAGGCAAGTGCTCTATCAGTGAACTACACTCCAACCCTAAAGAAAGTCTTCAACATGCCCTACTAGAGAAACAAGCCCCATAGAATCTACATTACTAAAAGTACAAAGGAGTGAGTTGGGCATAAAACAGAGAGAAGAACTTCGGATCCCAAACTCTTCCAAAAAGGTTTTTGATGTTGTTTTTGAGGTAGGGTTTCACTCTAGCCCTGGCTGACCTGGCACTCCCTCTGTAGTCCCAGGCTGGCCTTGAACCCACAGTCATCTTCCTACCTCTGCCTCCCAAGTGCTGGGATTAAAGGTGTGCACCACCAAGCCTGGCCCTAAAAGGTTTTCTTTTAATATTTAATCTATTTATTTATTAGTAAGCAGAGAGAGGTGTGGAGAGAGAGTGAGAGAATGAGAATGAAAGAGGGAATGGGCATGCCAGGGTATCTTACCACTGCAAATGAACTCCTGATGCATGTGCCACTTTTGGTGGATCTGGCTTATGTGGGTACTGGGGAATTGAACCTAGGCAGTCAAGCTTTGTAAGCAAGTGCAAGTGGCTTTAAGTGCTGAACTATCTCTCAGCTACACCAAAAGGTTTTGGTTAAAAAATATCTTCACTGGGCTGAAGAGATGGCTTAGCATTTAAGGCGCTTGCCTGTAAAGCCTAAGGACTCATATTCGATTCTCCAGGTCCTATGTAAGCCAGATGCACAGTGATGCAAGTGCGCAAGGTTGCACATGCGCACAAGGGGATGCATGTGTCTGGAGTTCAGTTGCAGTGGCTAAAGCCCTAGCATGCCAATTCTCTCTCTCTCTCTCTCTCTCTCTTTCACTTTCACATAAAAAAGGCAGTCTGTTGGGCTTGATTCAAAAAAAAAATTCACTGGGACTGGAGAGATGGCTTAATGGTTATGACATTTGCCTGTGAAGCCTAAGGATTCGGGTTTGATTCCCTAATACCCATGTAAGCCAGATGCACAAAGTGGAGCATCCGTCTGGAGTTCCTTTGCAGTGACTGGAGGCCCTGGTATGCCCATTCTCTATCTCAAATAAATAACTAAAATTAAAAAATAAATTAAATAAAATATTCATCTGGGCATGATGGTGTACACCTTTAATCCCAGAACTCAGGAGGCAGAGGTAGGAGGATTGCTGTGAGTTCAAGGACACCCTGAGATTACATAGTGAATTCTAGGTTAGCCTGGGCTAGAGTGAAACCCTACCTCAAAAAACAAACAAGCAAACAAAATCGTCACCTATCAAAGATCCCTATTCATTGACATCATCTGCTCCTTACACCCAATTATTCACATTGTCATGGCTTGTCAATCCCCCCTTCATCCATATATTTATGATTATTTTTTGAGACACTTTCACTCTATAGATCAGGCTGGCCTGAAACCCACTATGTAGTCCAGGTTAGCCTTGAATTCATGGCAATTGTCCTACTTTATCCTTCAAGTGCTAGGATGATAAGGGTGAGCCATCCACCTGGCTCTCTTGACATATTGTCAGAAAGAAAGGTCATTAGTAGGCTAATGCTATGTCACTGTGCTCACATCACTCACCTCATCTCATGGGCTTTGTATCACCTCACATAGTAACAACAAAGGCAAGTACAGTACAATAATATTTCAAATATTTATCTAGTATGCATGCATGCATGCACTTGCATCTGAGTCTCTTGCTGCTGCAATCAAATGCTTTTCTAACTTTATGTAGGGTGGCTGGGGAACTGAACCCAGTCCAGCAGGCTTTGCAAGCAATACCTTTAAATGCCAAGCTATCTCTCCGGGCCCTATAATAAAATATTGTGAGAGACAGAGAGAACCTTCATTGCCATAACTTGTTACTGTATATTGTTGTTGTTCTATGTTATTATTTATTATACTTGTTAATCTCTTACCATGCTTAATTTGTAAGTGAAACTGTATCATAGGCATGTGTACATAGGAATAAACATAGTATATCCAAGACTCAATCTTATCAGCAGTTTCAAGCCACTGGGGCTCCTGGAGTATATTTCCTGTGGATGATGGGGGGCAGGCACTGTATTATAAGATGTTTCTGAGGTAACACCATGCACATAGTAGGTGCTTGCTATAAAGCGCTTCTCACCTCTTTCTCAATACCTCCCTCTACAACTCCCAAACCCTACAGGCTGATTTTCAAGCTCCAGTAAAATGCCACCACCCCCTGAAAGCCCTTCCTGCTCCTTACCCACACTCCCAGTCTGTAGGGGAAGTCTCTCCTTCAGCTCTGGCTGGCTGAGCCATATCTTAAACATAGATGTCTTGGAATGGTTTGAAATCCTCCATGTGTTCAAAAAGACTACCTGGCCTCAGGCATAAATTCTTTGGGGGCTGGGTGGAAGTTGAGTGCCTTAAATCTCTCCCTTGGGGAGGACCTGACATGGAGGATGGCTCAGTGAGCGTTATCCTCTGAAAGGATGTGGACTAAGCTACTCTGCCCCAAAGACCTTCCCTGATCTCTTCCTCCTACTGCTCTTTTGCTCCCAGCTGACCCCTCTAAAAGCTCCTCACATTGATATCCATGTCCCCATGTCCCCATCTTTTCACCTCTCCCAGCTTATCAGTAAACACATCTGGGTTGCACAAGGTGCTGTTGGCTCCTCTGATGGGTCCCGTGATGTAAGGTGTCTGCCTTTGGAAAGGGGCTGGGAAGGTCAGCTACCCTTGTCATTGTGTACTGTGCTTGGGGTGGGGGTGCAGTGGCACGAAGAGGGGGCTCAACTCCCATGGTGTCTTCACATGGACAGAGATTGGAGGTTCCTTCCATGTGCTCAGGTTTAGCCTGCAAAGGAGCAGCCATGTCTATAAAGGAGAAAAAGTGAATCCCCACCCTTTGGCCAGTCCACTGCCATGCCTGGTACGTCAGATACACCGGCAGATGAAACAGAGAAGTGTGAGGCTTCAAAGAAGAAACTTGGAGTCCATGTCCCCAAAGTAAAAGAGATTAAGGATATATGAATGAGAGAGAGAGAGAGAGAAAGAGAGAGAGAACTGGCACACCAGGGTTTCTAGCCACTGCAAATGAACTCCAAACACATGCACCACCTTGTGCGCATGTGCGACCTTGCACACTTAGCATTACCTTGTGCGTCTGGTTTACATGGGACTTGGAGAGTCAAACATGGGTCCTTAGTCTTCGCAGGCAAGTGCCTTAACTGCTAAGCCATATCTCCAGCCCTAAGGTTCTTTTTATCAGCTCATCAGCCAGACCCGTCTATATAAAATGGCAAAGGGAAGGACAGACAACTGGGCAGGAGCAGTGCTATCTCCAGGCTACCACCTGCAGCCTAAAAGCTAGGACAAGAGCCAGCTGTCACTTTAGTCATATTTTCACTCCTCACAACCCCTGGGTTTTCAGACCCAATTAGAAGATGAAGAAATAAAGCTGAGTGTGGTGGCACAAGCCTTTAATTTCAGCACTCAGGAGGCAGAGGTAGGAGGATCACCATGAGTTCAAGGCCATGCTGAGACCAGGTCAGTCTGGGCTAGAGCCAGCACCTCAAAAACAACAACAAGAGCAACCACAAAAGAAGAATTCTCTCTCTCTCTCTCTACCTGCCTATTTCTCTCTCTCAAATAAATAAATAAAAATAAAAAATATTTAAAAAGGGGAGGGGCTGCAGAGATGGCTTAGTGGTTAAGGCACTTGCCTGCAAAGCCAACAGACTCAGGTTTGATTCCCTAGCACCCATGTAAGCCAGATGCATAAGGGGGCACATGTGTCTGAAGTTTGTTTACACCAGCTGGAGGCCCTGACGTACCCATTCTCTCTCCTCTCTCTTTCTCTCTCCCTCTCTCTCTCACTCTACCTGCCTATTCCTCTCTCTCAAATAAATAAATGAAAACAAAATATTTAAAAAAGAAGAAGATGGGGGGGGGGTTGGAGGGATTGCTTAGTGGTTAAAGCATTTGCCTGCAATGCCAAAGGACCTTGGTTCAATTCCCCAGGACCCATGTTAGCCAGATGTACAAGGGGATGCATGTGTCTGGAGTTTGTTTACAGTGGCTGGAGGCCCTGGTGCATCCATTCTCTCTCATTCTCTCTCTCTCTCCTTCTCTGTCAAATAAATAAAAATAAAATATTTTAAAAAATAAATAAAAAAGAAGATGATGAAGAAATAGACTGAGACGAAGAGATGGAGCTAGAAAAATTGCATGATTGTAATTTAAACCTAAATTAGCCAACTGTAAGCCCAGATTTTGGTCACCCTGCTGGCTCTGTCTGTCCTGATCTGCATAAGCTATGCCCTATTGTGGGGCCTTTCAGGTACAAGCCCAATAGGAGGCACTGAATTCCACAACACAGCTCAATGTGACTCCAGTACAGCACCCACCATAGGCTACCCTTGGAAGAGCTTGTCCATCATGTGCAAACTCACCTAGCCCTGGTCCTAGAGACACTGTTCAACTCCATTGCATTCATAGTTCCTCAAGCCTGAAGCATGGAGTTCTCTTCTAGCTCTAGTAAAGTCTTATTTTCCATTCCTTTGCCTAAAAGCACTTTTCTTTCTATTTCTAACTATTTGTAAAAAGCCATACTTGTCTCTCAAGTTCCAACCCCAACATCCTCAGGATACGGTCTCAGAACATTATAAAACAGAATAGGGGCTGGAGAGGTGGCTTAGCTGTTAAGCACTTGCCTGTGAAGCCTAAGGACCGTGGTTCGAGGCTCAATTCCCCAGGACCCACATAAGCCAGATGCACAAGGTGGCATATGCATCTGGAGTTCATTTGCAGTGGCTGGAGGCCCTGGCGTGCCCATTCTCTCTCTCTATCTATCTGCCTCTTTGCCTCTCTGTCTGTCACTCTCAAATAAATAAAAATGAACAAAATTTAAAAAAAAAAACAGAATGGCGGGCTGGAGGGATGGCTTAGCAGTTAAGGTGTTTGCCTGCAGAGCCAAAGGACCCAGGTTCAATTCCCCAGAACCCACGTAAGCCAGATGCACAAGGTGGCACATGCATCTGGAGTTCGTTTGCAGTGGCTGGAGGCCCTGGCACACCCATTCTCTCTCTCTCTTTCTCTCTCTCTCTGTCTATCTCTCAAATAAATAAATAAATAAAACTTTAAAAAACCAGAATAGAACTCTCCTCTGTACAGCCGCATCCTCTTCCAGAGTTCTGGTTCATGCAGACACCTTCTCAGTGGCCTCCAAACTCTTTCTGATCTTCAAAAGTAGAAACAGCCTTCCCCTCATGCTAATTTCCATGGTTTAATGTCTCAAAATGCGGCACACACTTTGTTAGTGGAACAAGATAATAATACAGGGGAGAGTTTTAGAACTACACAAATAGGGCTAGAGAGATGATTCAGTGGTTAAGGCATTTTCCTGTGAAGCCTAAAGACCCAGGTTTCATTCCCCAGTACCCACATAAGCCAGATGCACAAGGTGGTGCATGCATCTGGAATTCATTTGCAGTGGCTGGAGGCCCTGGTGCGCCCATTCTCTTTCTTTCTTTCTTTCTTTCTCTCTCTCTCTTTATATCTCTCTCCTTCTTAAATAAATTATATATATATTTTAAAAAATACATGTATGATCTTTGTAATCTCAATAGTTATATATTTATCCAAATGTGTGTTAGACTCTAATAAATAGAAGAAAAACTGAGTGCATGAAAAGCACAATTGATTGAAATTTGATCCAAAACTAAATGAGTTAGTTTAAATAAAATAAATTGGTATCTGTATACAGGGGTTTTTGGAGAGAAGATATGCAATGATGGCTTAAAGATTATTTCAAGGAGTGTTTTATAGTCCTAATTCTGGTCAACTTCTCCACTTGGGCAGTGAGTGAGTGCAGGGTGCCCCTGGGGATGGAGTAAAAGGTTCTCTAGACACTTTTGAAGGAAACTCTCCCAGGATTGGAAAGACACAAGTCTGAAGGCTGGAATGACAGGGTTATTTGTGAAGAAGGTCAGAGTAAGCAATATGGAATAAAGAGCGACCTGGTGCATACCTTCTGCCTCCCTCATTCCTGCTGCCCCCATCCCTGCTACCCTGGTCCCAAGGCATTCAACTTCCAACCCTCTAATCTGGAAATCCAACCTATCTCTAGGCCACATTCTGCCAACAATCTGCTTGTTGGCTTTTCACAAGCTGTGGTCTCCAAGTATTTTTAAGATATGCATATTTATATATAAACTATATCCATATAATGTTGTGCTAATTGGTTTTATAAATTATAAAATATAGACAAACATGGGAATTAAAATACACTAAAATGAACGCTAATAGAAATTCTAATATTTTCTTCCTGTGCCCTAATAGATGAATGTACCCTCTGCTTTAGAGGGTACAGGTCTGGCAAAGAACTATTTCAACCAGACGGTGGAAGAAGGCAAAACCTTGCTTTGTGTCAGATGATACTTTGCTTTTAATGCTTTACCTGCCTTTGCCATTCATCTCTTTATTCACTCAGTAGATGGTACTAAGCCAGCATATGAAGGCTTTGTGCTGGACACTGGAGAGAGTCGAAGGAGGCAGGTATAGATTATAAAATCCAATCAGAGGAGACAACAACCAAATGGGCAAATCAAGGCTAGCTTGTGAGCAGTGTTATGAAGAAAATCAGCAAAGGGTTATGCTGCTGGACAGAGCTTGTGGGGAACCAGTGTCAGTGAGTGATGGGGGAAGGCCTCTCTGCAGTGAGAACTGAGCATGAGAAGGAACCAGTAGAAGGAATAAAATTTGCCATATCCACAGTGTGGGAAAGACCCTGATGTCTCTGAGAAGTGGAAAGGAGGAGGGTAGGGGAAGTGAGGAAGAAGGGTTGGTTTTTTTTAAGTATAATGAGAAGCCACCAGAATTCTATTTTATTTTTTAAAAATATTATGTGGGGCTGGGGAGATTGCTCAGTGGTTAAAGGTGCTTGCTTGCAAAGCCTGTCAGCCTGGATTTGATTCCCCCTGTAGCTACATAAAGCCAGATGCCCAAAGTGGTGCATGCATCTGGAGTTCATTTGTGTCCCTCCACTCTCTCTCTTTCTTCCTCTCATAAATAAGTAATTTAAAAATAAAAAACGTACGTATGGGTGTGCACATGTGGTGGTCACAGGATAACTCTGGGGTGTTTGCCCTCTCTATTTAAAATCTTTTAAAAATTTATTTATGAGAGAGAGAGAGAGAGAGAGAGAGAGAGAGAGAGAGAGAATGGGTGCACCAGGAACTTCAGCCACTGCAAACGAACTCCAGACACATGCACCCCCATGTGCACATGTGTGACATTGTGCACTTGCATCACTGTGTCTGGCTTATGTGGGACCTAGAGATTTGAAAAGGAGTTCTTAAGCTTCACAGGCAAGTGTCTGAACAGCTAAACCATCTTTCCAGCCCCTCTCTACCTTTTTAAAAACATTTTTATTGGGCTAGACATATTGCTCAGTGGTTAAGATGCTGGCCCTGCAATGTCTAACGACCTGGGTTTGATTCCCCAGTATCCATGTAAAGCCAGATGCACAAAGTGGCACATGTGTCTGGAGTTTGTTTGCAGTGGCTAGAGGCCCTGTTGCACCCATTCTCCCTGTCTCTCCTTGAAAATAAATAAACTCCAGACGCATCTGCCACTTTGTGCATCTGGCATTACATGGGTACTGGGTAATTGCACCCAGGCCTTCAGGCTTTAAAAACAAGTGACTTTAACCACTGAGCAATCTCACCAGCCTCTCTCTACTGTTTTTTTTTTTTTTTTTTTTGGATTTTCGAGGTAGGGTTTTACTATAGCTCAGGCTGACCTGGAATTCACTATGTAGTCTCAGGGTGCCCTCAAACTCTTGGCAATCCTCCTACCTCTGCCTCCCAAGTGCTGGGATTAAAGGCATGTGCCACCATGCCCTTCTCCTGTCTACTTTTTTGAGACACACTAGCTGACTTGTGGGCTTCAGAACTCTCTTGGCTCCACCTCCCATTGCTGAAGGAGTTTGGGGATTATTCACACATGCACCACTGCATGTCTAGTGCTGAAGATCCAAACTTTGATCAACATACTTGATAGCAAACATCTTTAAATATTGTGCCATCTCCCCAGCCCCTACTACCAGATAAAGCAAAGGAGTAATATGGGGTGAGGGGAGAAAAAGAGAGATGTGGTGTTTGTAGAATTAGTCTTGCTATGTAGCTTAGGCTAGCATTGAACTTGAAATCTTCCTGGCTCAGATTTCCAGTAATTAATCATATGTGTGTGTCCCCTTTTTTTGTTTTTTTTTTTTTTTTTTTCAAGGTAGGGTTTAGCTCTAGCCCAGGCTGACCTGGAATTCACTATGTAGTCTCGGGTCTCAGGCTAGCCTTGAACTCACGGCAATCCTCTTATCTCTGCCTCCAGAGTCTTACTAAATTGCCCAGATTGGCCCGGGACTCATTCTGTAGCACAGGCTGGCTTTGGACTAGCAGTCATCTTGCCTTCATGTCCTGAGTAAATGGGATTACAGGCCTGTACCATCAGAATCAGCTTGATTTCCTCTCCTCTCCTTTTTTCTCCCCTTACTTCCCCTCCTCTCCCCTCTCCTCCCATTCTCAGTATTTTTCACTGTGGTGGGGGAGTGGATAGACTCCAGGGCTTCACATATGCTAGGCAAGCACTCTACCACTGAGCCACACCCTGGCCCCAGAATTTAGTTAAAATATCTGTATGAGCACAATGTCTGGATGGGCTGGAAGGAGGTTAGAAGGTATTGTGCTAGTGCGATGGACCAGGATCAGGGCAAAATGAATAGCAGCAGGCAAGCACAAATTCTATTTAAACCTTGGAACATTCCTACCATCATGCTCATGTAAGGCCTGTATTATTATCCCCATTGCATGTATGAGGAAACAGAGGCCTAGAGAAGTTCAGTAACATGCCCAAGATCACACAGCTTGGATAAAAGCAGGATTTGCCCAGCTGCCTGGCTTCCTTCCCAACCCACTCAGAATTCAGGGCCTATTTCCTGCCCCAGAGACTCATTCCCCAGGACTGGACAGGGTCTTCCTGCTTCAATCCTGCAAACCTCTGGGCGTTGTGAACAAAGGAAAAGGGATTGAGGACTATTTGACCTAGCCATCAGCCAAGGGGATACAAGTGATTAGAACAGTGCATTCCTCCTGTTTTCATAAACATGCTGAGCTCTAAGTAAGGGAAAAACCATTCTTTCCTTTGGACGAAGGAGTGGACAGGAGGAGGGTGGTGAGGGTATATTTGGAATTAAAGAAAGAAAAAGCTGCCAACTTGTGCCTTCAAGGAAAGCCCAGGGGGGCAGGCCAAGACTGGGAAAGTGACTTGCCAAGTTCCTCCTCACAGCCCCCACAGTTATTTGTGTGAAAAAGAAGGCGGAATTGTCCCTGCCAAAGACATGAAGTCCTTTACAGAGCACTTTGTTAGCAAAGCCTAGCATCCCTGTCACTATGCAAAGTGTGCTGGAATGTTGCCATGGCAACAGGCAGCTGGGGCCCTGAATCAGCTCCAGCCCTGCCTTGGCAGAGAGGCCCAAGCTAGTGGGGACATCTCCCAGGGAGGCCGGGTGGGAGGAGCTGGCTTTGTGTGTGTTGATTAGGAAGGAGTCCAGAGTTCCCTTCCAGGTCACCAGGCTCCATAGCTGTGTCTTGGGGAAATACGTCCTGAGATTCCTAACTTCCACAAACATTGCCCTCCAGGTTAGACTCACCTGATCAAAGTTGTTCCCTGGTGGTTGTTTTCCTTCCTTCCTTCCTCCTTCCCTTCCTCCTTCCCTCCCTTCCTTCCCTCTTTCCTTCCTTCCTTCCTTCCTTCCTTCCTTCCTTCCTTCCTTCCTTCCTTCCAGCTTCTTCCTTTTCTCTCTCCCTCTCTCCATTCTTCCTTCCTTCCTCCTTTTATCTCTCTCTCTTCTTCTTCTTTTTGTATTTTTTGAGGCAGGGTCTTACTCTAGCACAGGCTGACTTGGAACTCACTCTGTAGTCCCAGGCTGGCCTCAAACTCACAACGATCCTCCCACCTCAGCCTCCCCAGTGCTGGGATTAAAGGCTCGAGCCACCATGCTTGGCATTCTTCTTCTTCTTTTTTTTAAAAATCATTTATTTATTTATGAAAGAGAGAGAGAGAGAAAGAAGCGGATAGAGTGAGTGAAAGAGAATGGGCATGACAGGGTCTCTAGTCACTGCAAACAAACTCCAGACTCACGCACCACCTTGTGCATCTAGCTTACATGAGTCCTGGGGAATTGAACCTGGGTCCTTAGGTTTCACAGGCAAGTGCCTTAACCGCTAAGCCATCTCTCCAGCCTTCCCCTCTCTTCTTAATGCTGGGGACTGAGTTCATAGCCTCATGCATGTCAGGTAAGGGCTCTACAAGTGGGCTACATTCCTAGCCCTCCTTTCATTTTGGAGTGGCTAGATAATGAACAAAAATTAGGAATGTCCATCTTCTGTGAAACAAACTGTGAAAAAAAGTATAGGAAAATACCGAAGCTCAGAGAAGGAAAGTAACTTGCTAAAGGTTGCACAGTCTTGGTGGTACCAGGGTCAGAGCACAGTTCCTTTGACTTGTGCGAGTTTCACCAAACCATGCTTTTCTTCTGTGAGTGCAGAGGAGAGAGGAAAGTGAATCAATAACATAACTCCTCCATGGATCTCAACCTAGCTGAATTTTTTCACATTCCTCATAGCTCACCTGCACCATAAACCTGTAAGGGAACTCTTACTAGGCCCAATTCACTAGTTAGGAAACTGAAATTCATAGAGGTTAAGGAATTGGCTCAAGGTTACACTATGAGGAGATGGAGCTGGTGTTGAACTTCAAAGACTGCCTCTGCCCCTAACCATATAGCCACGAGCTTCTGAGGGCAAACACAGTTCTTTCCCTTCTGTGGGAAAGACATACACAATCTCAAGGAATTCTACATGTTGTCCCTATTCTGTCATTTATGGTCAAAAAGTGTTTTGCAGCAGACCATCAGGCTCCCACTCAGCAAAGACCAGCAAGCACTGATGACTGTGCCCCAGGCTCCTCATTTCTAAGGTGAGCATGGTGCTGGCTTGGAGTTGCTAGAGTGGTGGAAGGAGAATGTATACGAAGTGCATAGAGCTAGGCCTGGTGTATAGCCAATTTCATTCCCCAATCATCCATATTTAGTTATTGTCTTTTGCCCACTCCCCAAGTTGAACCTCTTATATTAGAGGAAAGGGCAGTATCAAGGAACAGAGATACAAGTAGGGCATAGTGGCTCATGTCTGTAATCCCAGTACTTGGGAGCTTGAGGAAGGAGGATGAACAGTTTGAGTTCAACCACCAAACCCTGTCTCAAAGCAAGAAGAGAGAAAAAAGGAGAGTAGAAGAGAGAAGAGGAGAAGGGAGGGAAGGGGAGAGGAGAGAAGAGAAGATTAAAAAAAAAGAAAAGAAAAGATGGTAGAAAAGTAGTTCTTGTTGCTGGGCATGTGGCTTAGTGGCAGAGTGCATGCCTACTAACACACAGGTGACACCTAAAGGGGGGACATTAAAAATTAAAAAGTATGGGGCTGGAGAGATAGCTTAGCGGTTAAGCGCTTGCCTGTGAAGCCTAAGGACCCCAGTTCGAGGCTCGATTCCCCAGGACCCACGTTAGCCAGATGCACAAGGGGGCGCACGCATCTGGAGTTCGTTTGCAGTGGCTGGAGGGCCTGGCGTGCCCATTTTCTCTGTCTCTCTCTGCCTCTCTCTCTCTCTCTGTCTGTCGCTCTCAAATAAAAAAATTTTTTTTAAATTAAAAAGTATGGGGTTGAGAGTTGGCTCAGAGGTTAAGGGTGCTTTCTTGCAAAGCTTGACTACCCAGGTTTGATTCCCTAGTACCCACATAAAGCCATATGCAGAAAGTGGTGCATGTGTCTGGAGTTCATTTGCAGCAAGAGGGGGCCCTGATACACTTATACACATTCTCTGTCTGCCTCTCTCCCTCTCTCTTGCAAATAAATAAACAATAAAAATATTTTTAAAAATTAAGTAACTTGGGAGCCAGACATGGTGGCACATGCCTTTAATCCCAGTGCACAGGAGGCAGAGATAGGAGGATCACCATGAGTTCAAGGCCATCCCAAGACTACACAGTGAATTCCAGGTCAGCCTTAGATAGAGTGAGACCCTCCCTTGGAAAACCAAAAAATAAATAAGTAAGTAAGTAAGTAAATGAAGCCAGGTCTGGTGGCTCAGGACTTTAATCTCAGCACTTGGGAAGCTGAGGTAGAAGAATCACCCTGACTTTGAAGCCAATCTGGGCTACAGAGTAAGTTCTAAGTCAGCCTAGGCTAGAGTGAGACCCTGCCTCAAGTACAAAAAGATGGAGGATGAGGAGGAGAGGAAGAGGAAGTAGCAGTAGAGAAAGAAGAAAAAATGAAGTAGTAAAACGAAGGTTGGAGAGAAAACATTCTAGTCAGAACATTTTTGAGTAAGCATAAGGATAATATGTCTTGGGAGAATAAAAGCTTATCTAGTGAGGTGGAATAGACAGGTAGGGCTAGACTATGGAGACCATAGATGTCATAAGAATGGGTGTGGGTTTTGTGGAGAAAGTGATAGAAATAATAGACATTTTGGGGTGAGGGCATGGTCTGAAAATCTGCTTGTGAAAGGCTGATGGGAAAAGGACTAGGAGAGTAGTCGAGAGGCTGTGGATGCACGTGGTGAGAAGCATGGAAACCTGTCTGGGGTGGGGACAGAGAGAAGCGAGGGAGAGCAGACCTTGGTGGTGAGGAGGAGTTAGAACTAACAGTGTCGGGGCTGGAGAAATGGCTTAGCGGTTAAGTGCTTGCCTGTGTAGCCTAAGGACCCCGGTTCGAGGCTCGATTCCCCAGGACCCATGTTAGCCAGATGCACAAGGGGGTGCATGCGTCTGGAGTTCGTTTGCAGTGGCTGGAGGCCCTGGCACACCCATTCTCTCTATCTATCTACCTCTTTCTCTCTCTGTCTGTTGCTCTCAAATAAATTAATAAAAATGAACGAAAAAATGTTTAAAAAAAGAACTGACAGCGTCCATCCTCAAGTTATGGAAGAAGAGCAGTGTGGGTGTGGACTGGGAGGACAAAAGTGGGCGTGGACACTGTGCATGTGATGCGGAGGTAGCAGAGACATACAATTGGAAACTCAGACGTGGGCAGGGCTGGAAAGAGAACCTCTCCTAGCTCCTGGAATGGCCCAGATCCAGTGACCATTTGGAAAGAAAGGGAAGCATGAATTTTTTTTTTCAAGGCATGGTCTCACTTTAGCTCAGGTTGACCTGGAACTCACTCTGTAGACCCAGCTGGCCTTGAACTCACAGTGATCTTCTTACCTCTGACTCCTGAGTGCTGGGATTGAGGGCATGCACCACCACACCCAGCTGGATGTTGAAACTTTGAGTCGTGACTTTGTGTGTCACTAGTACAACATCTGTGAGGCTCTCTGCCATATGGCCAAGGTCTGCATGCCATGTGGTATGCAGAGGTTGTGCACTTCTGTATGCATGGACATGTATGGGTCATTAGCAAACCAGCGTAGAAAGTGACTTTGGCATCTTACAATTTGTAGAAGAGGGAACTTGAGAATCCCAGCAGATCATAAAGAAGTGATGGACAGGAAGAGAGAGGAGAGAGAGAGAGAGAGAGAGAGCGCGCGAGAGAGCGAGAGAGCGAGAGAGAGAGAGCACTTTAATTATTGGGAAACTGCCAAGCCTCTGGTGGCAGAAACAATTTTCTAAAATTCTTATTTTTCACTTGAAAGTTCAAATTTTACCTCCCCCACTTTAAAAAACAAACAAAACAAAAGCAATTGCCATCAGCTGTTTTCTTTGAATCAACAGGTTCACTTCATTCATCTTGGAGAAAAAATAATGTCTGTCAAGTGCCCATCTGACTACTGTAATAGTTCTTTCAACTAAAAATGATGTTCAGCAGAAAAGCAGCCTGCTGAGCTCACACCTCAGCCACTCCTGGTGCTTCTAGAGAAGAATGGCCACTGTCTTCAGCAGCAGAGGCAGCAGCAGCACTTTCCCTGTTCTTCCCATTTCCTCACAAGGCATATTAAAGAGGTGTGAGGACAAGGGTCAAGATTTAATAAAAGGAACAATTTGCACTGCTTTATCAAAGTTACTCTGCAATTAAACTGGAAGCTTTCTTAATTTTCTTTCTCTGAGTTAGTATATGGTGGTAAAGGAGGCATAGCTTCTATCATCTTGTGTGTGTGTGTGTATGCATCTGCACATGCATGTGTAAATTAAATAAGCACATATATAACTAAGACATAATACGTGTATTGAAGGAAGGGTACAAGGTATTACAGTAGTGAGATTACTGGTGTTGTCTGAGAGGCTTGTTGGTAAATAGGAATTTTCATCCTTGTTTTCAATAGCTAACGAGTACCCCACTATATGCCCCATCATTTCTCCAGCCTACTGGAAGGCATGTAGTGTTCTCCCTTTCTCTGTATAACCAGTGTTTTCAATATTTTCATGTGTAAATTTGTACACACATCTCTGGCCCTTCACTTTATTTCTTTAGTATGCATTTCTAGAGGTAAAACTTTCAGCCAAAGGCTATGACACATTTTAGTCTTTTGAAATACACTACCAAACTGCTCTGCAGAAAGGTCGCACCAATTTTCATGGGAAATAGGCTGCCTATGGGCTGGGGATATAGCTCAGTGGAAGGGCACTTGCTTAGTATTTGTGAGGTCTTGAGTTCAGTACTCTGAACAACCAAAAGTATGCCTAAAAAAATAGGCAAAGTTGTATACACCTATGATTCCAGCATTTGAAAGGTAGAGGCAGGAGGATTGCCACAAGTTCAAGGCCATTCCTGGTCTAAATAGTGAGTTCCAAGGCACCAGTGCTACATAGTAAGACTCTGTGTCCAAAAGTGTTCTAGCCTAACACTGTACTATATATGCTAATCATTTAAAATATTTGAGAATGCTCAGTGGTAGAATGTTTGTCTAGCATGAGAGATGCCAACAGTATTCATGGTGCTATAAAGAACTCAGGGAGCTAAGTGTAGTGGTGTATGCCTTTAATCCCAGAACTCAGGAGGCTAAGGTAGGAGAATCACCTTGAGTTTGAGGCCAGCCTGAGACTACATAGTGAACTCCAGGTCAGCCTAGGCTAGAGTGAGACCCAATCTCAACAAAACAAAAGAAAACAAAACAAAAAAACAACTCAGAGAGCTGAGAGAGCTGGGCATGGTAGTGCATGCCTTTAATTCCAGCACTTGGGAAGCAAAGGTAGGAGGATCATTGTGAGTTTGAGGTCAGCCTGAAACTACACAGTGAATTCCAGGTCAGCCTGGGCTAGACGGAGACCCTACCTCTAAAAAATGAATTCAGAGAAATGAGTCTTTCTGACCCCCTAGTTCTAATTCTCGGGTATATTGCCAGAGATGTTCAATGCATTAACCTTTTGTGAATACCATGTATTAGTTACCTTCTTGTTGTTGTGACAAAATATCTAACCAAAAAACAATGTAAAGGAGGAAGGGTTTATTTCAGTTTACACTTTCAGGTTATAGTCCACCTTGGTGGAGAAAGCATGGCAAAACCAGCTTGAAGCATCTTGAAGCTGGTCACATTTAGTCCACAGTGAGGAAGCAGAGAGCTAGGAATGCTGGAGCTCAGCCAGCTCTCTCCATGTTATACAGCTCAGAACCCCATCCTATGGAATGGTGCCACCCTCAGTTATGGTGGGCTTCCCCACCTTAATTAACCTAATCAAGATAATCCCTCACAGGCCATTCTAGGTCCTGTCAAGTTGACAATCAATATAAACCATGCAATTTGTTTTGCTTTTGTTTTTTGAGACAGGGTTTCATTCTGTAGGCCCAGACTAGTGATCCTTCCAGTGGTAGGATCACAGATATGCAATATCATACCTGATTGAAAAATATTTTTGGTAGTACTGATGACATCATACTGTGACTATGGTTCTGTACCTTGCATGCTTCATAATAGTCACCTATTTTTTTTTTTTTTGGTTTTCCTTTCAAGGTAGGGTCTTGCCGTAGCCCAGGCTAACCTGGAATTCACCATGTAGTCTCAGAGTGGCTTTCTACCTCTGCCTTACGAGTGCTAGGATTACAGGTGTGTGCCAAGTACACCTGGCTAATAGTCACCTAATTTTTAAAATTAAAATTTATTTATTTATTTATTTGAGAGAGAGAATGGGGGGAGAGAAAGAAGCAGATATACATAGAGAGAATGGGTGCACCAGGGCCTCCAGCTGCTGCAAACAAACTCTAGACACATGCACCACCTTATGTATCTGGCTTATGTGGGTCATAGGGACTGAGCCTGGGTCCTTTGGCTTTGCAGGCAAGTGCCTTAACTGTGAAGCCATCTCTATAGCCCATAGTGCCCTACTTTTTAAGGTTGCATAATATTCTGTTCTTTTGCCATTACAAAAGATTGTATTAATCATTTATCAAAAACAATACATAAAAATAAAGATTTTTTTTTGAGGCAGGGTCTCTCTCTAGCCCAGGCTGACCTGAAATTCACTATGTAGTCTAAGGGTGGCCTCGAACACACAGCGATCCTCCTACCTCTGCCTCCTGTGTGCTGGGATTAAAGGCGTGCGCCACCATGCTTGGCAAAAATTGAGAATTTTGAAAGAAAGCCCATCATACAAAGGTAGGCTATACTTTTATTGGTTTAAGTAATCTGCTGAGTGACAGGAGTAGAAAGAGGACATGTTTTTAGTCTCCAGACAAAAAATAAAGCCAACTTTTAGTCTCGAGGTCAGGAACATTTGTGCTGCTATTATGTATGTGATTTGCTTTTATCTGTAGATCTTGCATTGATCATGTCACCTTTTCCTTATCTATCATGAAAGCTTAAAGGCCACACTTGGGATCATTATTTATTATGCAGGGACTTCTTGATATTCACTTTCTCTTACTTCTTCACCAGTTACCCTTGTTTTTTCTTTGCCTCATTCTTCTCTTGCATCAAATTTCAGCTTTCCACAAGTCTTGGTTGTATCTGTATAAGCCACCTTAAATCTTTCTTGGAATAAGTCTAAGTATAAATAATATATATTTTTTTTACAAAAATTGAGCTAAATGCTTGAGTCTGTGATGCAGTCCTTAAGAGACATGGGCTGCAAGCAGAAAGATGCCCCAAGAAAACAACATAAACCTAATTGGAGGTCAATTGATTTCTGGGCTATTTGCGTCAAAGCTGAGGTCTTTAGCTTCCAAACACGCAAAGCAATTTAGCACTCACGTTCCCATGGCAACCGTGCTGGCTCGATTCAGAAGATGCAGCAGCCGGGCTTGTTGTTGGGTGAACTCCGGCTGCTGGCCTCATGACTTTGCGCAACTCTGTGTGTGTGTGTGGGGGGGGCGGGGACTTTCTATTAACTATATTGCTTATGAGAGGTGAAAAGTGGGGTGACAGGTAAGTAGCACCCAATAGTTGTAGTATGCACTGTATCTCCTTCTCCCCTCCTACTAAGGAGACAGGGCATCAGCAAAAAGGACTCACTCCAAGCTGTCCATTTTCTAAGGGGCTGAAAGGATGGGGATAGATGGGGGAGGTTAACCTCATTAGCATATTTAAGACTCTAGCTTAATTGATTGCTTTGTGTTTCTTCTGGAGAAAGGTTGTGTTAAATACAGGGGGAGCAGGGCTGCCTGGAAGCTAGGAAAGAGGAGCCAAACAGAATTGGAATGGGACAGGTTCCATGAATGTCACCCTTACCACTCATGACAGTATAAATGGTCAAGGAGGAAGAGACTTCCTAAGCATAGAAATCACAAAGAAAAACATGTTTGGCATCATTATAAAAATGTACAGAGATGGGCGTGGTAGCACACTGCTTTAATCCCAGCACTCAGGAGGCTGAGGTAGGATTGCTGTGAGTTCGAGGCCACCCTGAGACTACATAGTGAGTTCCAGATTGGCCTGGGCTAGAGTGAGACCCTATCTCAAAAATAAATCCTGAAGCATAGTACACCAGTTAAAAAGGTGTCTGCAGTTCTGGAGAGATGGCTTAGCGGTTAAGCGCTTGCCTGTGAAGCCTAAGGTCCCCGGTTCGAGGCTCAACTCCCCAGGACCCACATTAGCCAGATGCAAAAGGGGGCGCACGCATCTGGAGTTCGTTTGCAGTGGCTGGAGGCCCTGGCGCGCCCATTCTCTCTGTGTCTCTCTGCCTCTTTCTCGCTCTGTCTGTCGCTCTCAAATAAATCAAATAAATACACACACACACAAAAAAAGGTGTCTGCAGTAGAGGACAGAAAAGGATTGCTAGATTTACTATTTACTATTACTTTAAGTTATAATCTCACCTGTGGTGCCCTCAGGAGGCTGAGGAAGGTAGGAGGATTGTTCTGAGTTCCTGATCAGCCTGGGCTAAAGTGAGACCCTGCCTTTTAAAAATCCCCTCAAGCAATGATCTCATCACCAAAGAGTAAAAGGACACACATGTTTTACTCATTTAATCATAAAAAAAAGCTCCAAGGAAAGAGATCAAAGAGTACCTTTATTCTTTGAAAGCTCAAAAAATTGTCAAAATGACTGGGATTGCATGCAGCTCAGTGACAGAACACTTGCCTAGCATGTAGAGACCCTGGGTTCCATGCCTAGCACCCTCCACAAAAAAGTGGTCCAGAGAAGGGATGGTGTGAACATATTCTGTTTATGGCACTAGAGAGATGGGAATGGAGGTGTCTCTTAAGTCTTTCTGCACCAATCTAAAACCAAACCCTTTAGCACAACCTATCAAAATGGCAGTAGAACCTGCCATTGACATGGGCAAGCAAGATAGCTCTGCTTCCCCCTACAATGTAGAGAGGAACGTGGCAGAGACTGGTCCCATCATTCCAGTGTTGAAGATTTTCATACTGTGGAGTTCTTTATCTCATGACCAGGAAAAATTTCTGCCTAGATATCTATCAGTGGCATCACCTTGGGGAGTGGGCCGGTATCCCCAGCACCTAATGATAAGCCTGGCCTAGAGTAAGCAAGTGCTCAATGAGGCCTTGCTAGAAACTCTGCAAGTGTCTCCTCTTCATTGTGGTAAAGTCTTTAGGTGCAGTCTTTGCTCCCAAGTGTTCGATTTTGGGGTTTGCAATGGAGGGCCAAAACAAACAGCTTCTTGGATCTAAGACCATATTATAAGAGAAGAGAAGGAGGAGAAGGAGAGAGAGAGAGAACCAGAGAAAGAGAGAGAGAAGAAAGCGGGGAGAGAAAGGGGGCTGTATGCACCCGAGAAGCAGGAGATCCAGAAACAAAGCCAGGGCTGGCCAGGGAGTGGGTTTTATGGGGAGAGGTGAGAAACTGTTCTGCTCTGTGAGGGCGGGGCCCTGGGTGATGTGCAGAGGTAGGGGCAGTCTCAGAGTCTCTGGGTTAACATTGGCATGGTGGTAGGGGAGAGTGAGAGCAGGATGGACAGAGAGCTCTTAGACTCTAACACCAAGCAGCCTTCAAAGGCAGGTTCCATCTTCCCAGAGACCTCACCAGGAGCCCCTTGTGATTGTTTTAAGCTCAGGTTCTGACAAGGGGTAGTGGACCTAGTTTGTGTTGCTATAGCTGAGTAGGATGATTACTTTCTCTCACAAATATTATTTGACACCTATTCTGTGTTAGCCATGAGAGGAGGGTGGAGAAAAGGACTCCTTGTGGTAAGTGGAGAAGAGTTGCTAAGAGTTACCAATCCTTCCAGGAGATAATATGTAACTTAGAAAAGGGACAGCTTTTAGAATGGGCATTGAAGGTTGAATAGGAGCAGAGGCATTGGAGATGGCATAGGAACTGGATGTGAAGGCAAAGACATGGGTGAAAGGATCTCCAAGGCCCTTTTCAGCTCTGCCAGTCTATGATTCTGAACTTCAGCACCATCCTCAGTAACACCTCTGCAAAATCATAGAGTTCATAGGCTGGTTACACTTTTCTCTAATATGCAGAAAATAAATGTGTAAGTGTTCAAAAGTTCACTCTTCCCTCTTGAAGGTGGAGAAATTGCCAGAAGCCTGCACATGGGAGAGAGGACCTGCTGGACTATAAAGTGGAAGGGCTCCCATTCACTCCTGTCATGCAGAGAGATACTACTCTCCTAGTCCCTTCACCCACAGGGGACATATTGTTACAGCTGTTTAAACAAGGTACCAAGGGACCAGGTAAGTCAGGAAATGAGGCTGTAAAAGGTTCTCATCACATCCCTGTGGCCTTTTGTTTTGCACATTGAAATCAGGCCTCCTCCTTCAGAGGCTTGACCCCCTTTCAATAGGTTCTAATAGGAGAGAAATTCTTCTTTTCCAGAGACATACCTGTCAGGACATGTGTAGAGAGGAAGCCAGCCTGGCTGGGCCAGCTAAGTGTGTAATGGAAGCCTGGGAGAGGACCCTGCCTGTCTTTCCCATTTGCAATCTGGGAGGGGGCCTCCCCACTGCAAAGACCAAGATTGGAAACAACACATGGGGAAACCACTGAGCCAGAGCCCCACTTGGTAAAGGCCTATGGGGGAGGCCCATAGGGAAGCTGACCTGGAAGTAGCAGAAGTTAGGGAGGGCTGGAGAACAACCAGGGCCTTTGCCCCATGCTCCCCTTCCCTCCCCAGGCCAGTGCCTATAGCTGAGACCCTTCCCTGTCCAGAAATCCTGTGACCTCCTAGACTACTGCCATGTCAAGTGGTTTGGAGGTCACAGTCACCTGGCCTCCTGGAACCTAGCTCTTTCCTCATTTTCCCAAGTCTTCTGGTGCTTCGCCTGGCCTGCAGCAAGCCCATTCTCATCCCTAGTTGATGCTGTGCACTAGGGACAGAAACTGTGAAGGGAATACCCAGCCTGCGCTGTCCCATGTACTTCAGAGGACCAAACAGACCAGCTTCCTCAGAAGGAAGATGCTAGCTTATGCGAGCCGCCTCTCATCCCGTCCGGTCCAAACTGCCGCAAGACAGTGCCCTCACCCAGTGCAGCCATAGCTCAGCACCTAGCCTAGTAGGCATGCAATCCACATTTGTTTCTTCTGGTTAAAGAATGATCCCCCGGGTGGAGAGATGGCTTAGCAGTTAAGGTCCTTGCCTGCAAAGCCAAAGGACGCAGGTTCGATTTCCCAGGACCCACGTAAGCCAGAGGGACAAGGTGGTGCATGTGTCTGGAGCTTGTTTACAGCAGCTGGAGGCCCTGGCACACCCCTTTTCTATCTGCCTCTCTCTCTCTCTCTCTTTCTCTCAAATAAATAAATAAAAATATTTTTTAAAAAGAATGATTCCCATCTGAGCTGGAGAGACTGTTTAGCAGTTAAAGTGCTTGCCCGCAAAGCCTAAGGACCCATGTTTGACTCTCCAGATCCCACATAAGCCAGACACATAAAGTCAACTGGGGGAGTAGATCAGGGCATGTAGCACAGAGAGAAATAAGAAATCACACTGGCCTGGCCATGGTGTGGGAGAAGCCAGAAGGGAAGGGATGGCTAAGAGATGACCATGCAGCCTGGCAGTATCCAATGCATTCTGTGGATGAAAGTGGAAAGGAGAGCAGAGGATCTTCAGTGGTACCTGTGTCAGCAATGAGTGGATGGAGACACAGATCCACATAGTCATCCTCAATAGCCTGAGGAGTTCCTTTAATTGTCTAAGGACCTTGACTCAGGCAAACCCAGGATTCCTGGCTTCAATTAAGAAGAGAATTTCAGCAGGGTGTGGTGGCGCACGCCTTTAATCCCAGCACTCGGGAGGCAGAGGTAGGAGGATCGCCATGTGTTCAAGGCCACCCTGAGACTCCATAGTGAATTCCAGGTCAGCCTGAGCTTGAGTGAGACCCTACCTCGAAAAACCAAAAAAAAAAAAAAAAAAAAAAAAAAAAGAAGAGAATTTCAGAACTAGCCAGTATAAAGCAGAATTGGGGTTTTATTAAAAATAAAAAGGGCGCGGGGTGCAGAGATGGCTCACTGGTTAAGGCACTTGCCTGCAAAGCCAAAGGATCCTGGTTCTACTCTCCAGGACCCACGTAAACAATATGCACTAGAAGGCACATGCATCTGGAGTTCATTTTCAGTGGCTGGAGGCCCTGGTGCAACCACTCTCTCTCTCTTTCTCTCTGCCTCTCTCTTTCAAAAATAAATAAATAAATAAAATATATTTAAAAAATAGAAAGACGGGGCTGGAGAGATGGTTAAGGCACTTGCCTGCAAAGCCAAAGGACCCATATTCTACTCTCCAGATCCCACATTAGCCAGATTCACAAAGATGAGGCAAGTGTGAGGTCACACATGCCCACTAGGTGGTGCAAGCTTCTGGTGTTCAATTTCAGTAACTGAGGCATTGGTGTGCCAATTCTCTCTCTTTCTCTCTCTCTCTTTCTCTCTCTCTTTCTCTCAAAAAAAAAAAGAACCATGGAAAGAGGGCTGGAGAGATGGCTCAGTGGTTAAAGTGCTTGCCTAAAGAGCCAAATGACCAGGGTTTGATTCCCTCATAGTCACGTAAAATCAGATGCACAAAGTGATACATGTGTCTGGAGTTTGTTTGCAGTGGCTAGGGACCTTGGTGCACCCATATTCTCTATCTTTCTCTTCTCTCTGTCTCTGCTTGCAAATAAAATCATTTTTAAAAATAAAATCATTTTTTAAAAAAAATAGAAAGGGCTGGAGAGATGGCTTAATGGTTAAGCGCTTGCCTGTGAAGCCTAAGAACCCCAGTTCGAGGCTCGATTTCCCAGGACCCACGTTAGCCAGATGCACAAGGGGGCGCACGCATCTGGAGTTCGTTTGCAGTGGCTGGAGGCCCTGGTGCACCCATCCTATCTCTCTCGCTATCTGCCTCTTTCTCTCTCTGTCTGTCACTTTCAAATAAATAAGTAAAAATAAACAAAAAAATTTAGAAAAAAAAATAGAAAGAAAGATGCTTAGGAAAAGAATAAAGCACACTGGAGAACTTGAGTGTGGGCTTCTCAAAGAAGAGTCGCTCAAACCGGGCATGGTGACACATGCCTTTAATCCTGGCACTGGGGAGGCAGAGGAAGGAGGGTCGCTGTGAGTTTGAGGCTAGCCTGAGACTACATAGTGAATTCCAGATCAGCCTGGGCTAAAGTGAGATCCTACCTCAAAAAACAACATCAAGAAAAAAAGAAGAAGGAGAAGGAGGAGGAGAAAAAGAAGAAGGGAGGAGGAGGAGTTGTTTAAGAAAACAGTAAGACATACCTACATGCTGGTATGGTCTCCTCAAAGGATATTCACCATTAAGTGCTCACATATATACATATCCATTTAGTGGCTTTCAAGTTACATCTCTAAGGGTTGTTAAGAAACCCTGTTCTTCCTTCTCTCTCTTCTTGATAAGTGAGATTATAGGGTGACTCTGAAGGTGCCTTGGAAGGGATTATTGTAGTCTGATAAGGTAAATCCAAGGAGCAACTAGAGTTACACAAGGGGGATAGGGATAGGACATGTCCTTTTACTGTAAAGGGGTTTCTGGTAAGATTCTTGAAAAATTGTAGGGTTAGAGCTGGGAATGAAGAAAGGCCTTAAGCAAATTAATTGTGTTGGAATTCTTTTTTTTGGGGGGGGGGGTTTCGAGGTAGGGTCTCACTGTAGCACAGGCTGACCTGGAATTCACTATGGAGTCTCAGGGTGGCCTTGAACTCAAGGGCGATCCTCCTACCTCTGCCTCCTGAGTGCTGGGATTAAAGGCGTGCGCCACCACAACCGGCTTGTGTTGGAATTCTTGATTCTCAGTTGGTGAGAGGCTTCAACCATATTCCAGTGAGGAGCTGATTTCCCTTCCCATGTTCTCATATTTTTCCTTGCATTTCTATCTTGCCTCACCTGGAATGCTTTGTTTTGCTAGAAAACACAGGCAGGCTGAGGATGTGGCTCAATTGGGAAAGTGCTTGTCTGGCATGCAGAATTGTTGGGTTTCATCCCCAGTACCACACAAATAGAAAAAAGGAAGAACTCTACCAATGTCATAGGCAAACACATGTTAACATCTGTTCATTTTGGGTGGAGAGTGTTTGGTCATCTTCTGTAATTATCTTTTCATGCTTCTCTTACCATTTTCTTTTTTAATATTTTATTTTTATTTATTTAAGAGAGAGAGAGAAAGAGGGAGGGAGGGAGAGAGAGAGAGAGAGAGAGAGAGAGAGAGGGAGAGAGAGAGAATGGGCGTGTCAGGGCCTCCAGCCTCTGTAAACGAACTCCAGATGCACGTGCCACCTTGTGCATCCAACTTACGTGGGTTCTGGGGAATCAAACCTGGGTCCTTTGGCTTTGCAGGCAAGTGCCTTAAGTACTAAACCATCTTTCTAGCCCTTAGCATTTTCTAAGAAAGTAAAAGGAGGGATGAAAGGTAGAGAGATGACCACTATCCCATGTAGCAAATAGAAGCCCATGACCCCTACTAAAGTATGCCAGGGCAAGGAGCAGGAAGAATAACAGGAAGAATGACCCCACAGCTCCTAATCAATGCCATATCTCAGAGCCCGAGTCCAGATCCACCCTTGCCCCTACCTGCCTGGCTGGCTCAGCCCAGAGAATAGGAAGAAACTATATGAAAGTGGATGAGGTGGAGCATGGTGCTCATTGGCTTTTGCCAGGCCTGGATGCAAAGACACATGGAAAACAAAATTTACACATATGTTCCCCACATGAAAAAGAAGCAGGTGCCCAAACACTGTAGCCAAGGTGGCAGGTCAAGCCCTTGTGGGGTGCCTTCTGGAAGGGAGATAAGGAAGGCTTCCATGGCATCAGACCAAGAAAGAAGGGTGGAAAAACCAGAACACAGTAAGGTCCAGAAGGATTTTCTTCTGTCTGTCTAGAACAGTGCCTAGCACATAGTAGGTGCTTAGTAAATACATGTCAAGGCAGTGAAAGAGAGCAGTGACTGGCATGGACATTAGGAAGGAGCCTTGAAATGTTGCCAGGTCTCTGTCATCTTGATTGCTCAAATGAGTAAATTTCAGATGTACAAAAGCAGGCACTTTACATGTTTCCAGTGAATTTTTATGGCTGCCTGAGTAGGGGCTGGGGGCTGGGATAGGAAGACTGGCAGGAGAAAGGGTGATGGGATTATAGAGGAGTGAGGTTTCATGAGCCTGGAGGCTTAGGCAAGGCATGTCCCTACAAAACAAAAAACTTGCACAGGGATAAATAGGTGTGGGGTGGAGGATAGGAAGCAAAATGAATACCAGAGACAGTAAAGAAGGCAGTTGGGTCTGGCCTCCACTAGCTAAGAGAGCTGCAATCAGGACAAAGTGGTCCAAAGACATGGGGCTTGCCTATTGGATCTTGGGCTCCATCTCAGTCCCTATTGACTCGAGTGTCCTTCACTGGTCATAGCTTGCACAAGTGTGCAGAGCAGCCCTTTCCCCTAGACTGGCATTTGTGGTTGCTAGGTTCTTTTTTTTTTTTTTTTTTGGTTTTTGCGAGGTAGGGTCTCACTCTAGCCCAGGCTGACCTGGAATTCACTATGGAGTCTCAGGGTGGCCTCGAACTCACGGTGATCCTCCTACTTCTGCCTCCCGAGTGCTGGGATTAAAGGCGTGCGCCACCACGCTAGGTTCTTTCTAGTATCCCATCATAGGGCAACCCACCACTGCCTGCTGGGAGCACTGGCATCATCCTGGCTGCCATCTCTGCTTCCCACCGCTGCCAGTCCACCTTACTCTAGGCCTTTCCCAGCAGGAAGAGCCACTGAGCCAACAGACGGCCATGAGCTCTCAGATGAGTTTTGAATATTATTCTGTGTGCAAAGACTCTGTGTTATACATCTCAGTTAGGGAGGTTCAAGTTTTTCTACCCTCCCCAAACAAGTGAAAAAAAAAAAAAATACAAGAAGCCAGATGCCAAAAAAGCTGCTGCGCCCCCTGGTGCTACGTAAAAGAATTGCTGAGGACATTTCTCTGGCACCATGGAGGAGAAAGAAAAGCCCCTGTCCTGGCCCTAGGTTGTTTAGAGTTGGCCATGCATGGTATACAGTGGAGCTACAGCATCATCACCCTCCTCAGGACCCAGGTGGAATCTGTCATCCTTTCTCAAATGACAGAATGCAGCTTCCTAATTCCAAGAATATAGTGGCTTATGGACAGGAGCTCTGTCACTCTGCTCATACCCCATCAATATCTGCACCTGCCTTTCCTGACCTCCTTTCTTTTGGGTTAGTTGATCCTTCCTGTATTCTGGATCCAGCTTCATCATGCTAACCATCCTTCCTTTGAACTCAAGTGTGTAAAAGACACCTAATCTCTTTAGGACTCTACTTTTTCATCTATATTATGAGGAGAAAAGAGCATCTCCCTGATAGCGCTGTCATGTGGACTGGGGGAATTAGTCAACATAAAGTGTTTAGTTTAGTGCCTATAATACACTAGGTGCTCAATAAATGTTGCATATTATCTTCATAGGTGTGGAGGGTGATGAACTGTTCATGAAACTTAATCACTGTGGACAGCCAGGTCTGGGTTGGATATTGTAACAAAAGGGTTGTACCAGGAGCCCACAGGGCACATTCTTCTGTGTGGCAGTTGGTGACCCTTGCCTCCTGATAATTTTGGCTTCCCATATTACTTCCTCCTTATACCATTTGCACTTGGATCCACTGATATGAACTGACTGGGCAGTCCCAGGGGCTGCTAGCACTAGGAGCCTGCCTTGGTATCGCCTCACTGAACTGAAGTGTGAGGCCCACCTTCTCCATTCTGGAATACTTGCATGGAGTCCCTACAACCCAATTTGCAGAGACAACTATTGAGCTAAGATATCTGCCACTGGGGACAGTCTTGGTACAGATGTTTAGGATGTGGAGAGCAAAAGAAAAGCCCCAAGGTGTCTCCTCGGTCATCCATGGAATGCTGACGAAAGTTCCACCATTAAAATTCTTTGTTGTATACTCAGATCCATTTTCCCTGTGGGAACACACAGGCCCTGAGAATGGCAACATGAGGGACACAGTGACTCTCTGTCTAGTATCATTGGCCTTAGTAAGACCATTCATGAAAAGCCTCTGCAAGATTTTAGAAGACAACTGGTACCAGCTCCCTTCTCTCCAATCTACCTGCTCAGAGAGAGCCAAACACGAAGGACAGGGGAAGGTGGCAGAGTCCCTCAGAGAAGGTGTAAGGAACTAGGCTCCTGGACATAGTTTCAGGACAGTGGGTGAGAAGACTGAAAATGAGGTGGGGGCTTGGGGAAACCAAGGACATAGCCATGTTTTAACTTTACTACCCTCAAGATGCACGACAGACACTTATGTATACGCATCACACTATAATTTGAATGAAATAAACCTGGTTTAGTGTATGTGCATATGCACTATGTATAAAACCCTTGCATGAGACAGGTAAGTGCCCTGTGGCTGAACTATATCCCTAGGCTACCTGGAGCTTTTGTATTTTGTATTGTTTTTGTTGTTGTTTTTGAGGTAGGGTCTTACTGTAGCTCAGGCTGACCTGGAATTCACTCTGTAGTCTCAGGCTGGCCTCAAGCTCACAGTGATCCTCCAAACTCTGCCTCCTGAGTGCTGGGATTAAAGGTGTGCACTACCACCTGGAGTTTTTCATTCCAGCTCTGCCACTTATAGCTGTGTGACCTTGAGCAAGTCACTTAACCTCTTTATATCTCAGTTTCCCCATCTCTACAAGCCTGATAATGGTAATATCAATACCACACCAGTAATGTTTTGGAGCTGAAATTTAAAAATACATGGAGAAACTCGCAGGTGCCTAGCATGAAACACTCATTTCTTTTTTGTATCTGAATCTTCCTCTGGGTAAGCAATAGGGGTTTTGCCTGCAATGCAGACATGGAGAAACAGACACAGAGCAAAGGTGATTCCTGTACCCTTGCTTTGCAGTTCTGTCTTTGAAAAGCCCCAAAGCATGATCCTCAGCTCAGGATTTGGGAGCCACAATCCATATGGCCTGGCCCATTTATGAGTGAGCACCAGAAGACTCTCAAGTTTAATAAGCTTTGTACTTTTGTGAGCACAGGAAGAGGAGGAAGTGGGCCAGATTCCTTCATGATAAGCACGGCCAGCTCACTTTCACACTGGGAAAGTGCATTGGCATCTCTCTCACAGCAGTCCTCAGGAGGCAAAAGCAGTACTTTTCTCTTTGTTTTGAAGAAGGAGGAGTTGGGAAGTACAAGCTTTTTACCATTTCCTGGACTTGGCCTAGTCCTCTCTTCTAGGTACATAGAATTGTCTTCCTATGGTTGGAATTTTCCAGACGTATTCGTGGAGTCCAGTGTCATTCAGTACTTGTCCAGGAAGACAAGCTGCCTGATGTTGTCTAAGAGACTGTCCTTCATCTGTCAGATGAGGAGAAAGACAGTCCCAGCAGTCAAGAAACTTCCAAACCTTAAAAGGCTAGGAATGCAGGACCCAGGGAATTAAGAGAAATGACCAATGAAAGCACTTAGTAACATCCCAGGACCAATAAGGGTTCATCCCTCTGTTGCTATGAGGCAGTTTTGGCTCTCATTGTCCATGAACTAAGACTTCTCCCTGAAAGGGGTAGGGGCAGGGGAGTGCCTGCAGCTCTGTTTAGGTGTTTATACCTGTCAATGAAGGAGCTTAGAAAGTGCCCCTGGCACTTGTAAGTTGTCAATCACAACAGAAAACTAAAGCAGTTTAGCAGACTTTTCCTTGCAAAGGCAAATTGTGTGGGCTGTAGGTATGTGATCAGTGCATAATACAAAAAGGCACGTATGGTCATCTGAAATCTCTACTGAAGGAGAAGCTAGTTACATTTTAGTCTTTGTCTGATCTTGGCCTGTTGCACTTGGCAGGGTTGGTCTAAGCCCTTCTTCCTGCTCAACCTGGCCCAACTCTGGAACCAATGTTATCCTATCCTGATAGGCCATTGTGGGGTTCCCTTCTCCAATGTCCCAAATCCAAGGATGACTGCAAATAGTGTCATAGTGTCTGCTGTAATGGTTAATCTTTATTGCCAACTTTAGTGGATTTAGAAACATCTAGGGCATAACTGAGACATATCTTTGAGTGTGTTTATGAGGACACTTCCAGAGAAGTTCCGTTGAGGATGGAAAACCCACTCTGAATGTGGATGGCACCATTCCATGGGCTGGGGACAGGACTGAATTCAAAGGAAGAAAAGAGAAAGCCAGCTGAGTATTAACATTCCTTACTCTCTGCTTCCTGACCAGCTGCCTCAAGCACCCGATGCCATACTTTCCCCACCATGATGCACTAAACTCTCAAAGCATGAGCCAAAACAAAATAAACCTTTCCCCCTTAAGTTGCTTCTTGTCTGGAGTCTAGTCACAGCAATGAGAAAAGTATCTAATGCAGCTGCCCTGGGTGCTGCACGTGAGGATGGAAGCCAAATGAGTCCCAGAGGGCATAAGGTGTCTTCTACTGCCTCACTCTCTTCCTTCTGCCACAAGAAGTCAGTTTCTTCACCTACATGTGGGCCAATGTCCTTGGTCACTCTACTAGCCCAACCTGCAAAGGCCTTCCACCCAGTCCTGAGCCTCCACTGGCATTGGGGAAACCAGGTTTGCAGATATATCTTCTGCCAGTCCACCCTTCACTGTTAGACTTCTGCTTATTCCTGCAGGCCATGTGTGGGCCTATGAAGATGGCCATGGATGCCAAGGACAACCATTACACCCTGCTCTTCTTGCTCCCTAGGTAATGCTACCTGTAACAACTCAGCCTTGAGTTTTCCCCATTCCCATCTGAGTCATGTCCTTACTTATTTATTAATTTTAGTCTCTATTATGTGCTAGGATCTAGGAAGGGTGTTAAGTTCCCTTTGTCCCTAGCCTTTCTCCTTAGTGCCAGCATGGACCCCAATGACCTCATAGCTACATGTGGGAGCCTCCAGTATGCTGTGTGGCCAGGGCTGAATCAGTTAGAAAGTTTCTTTTGACCACTTTTCCTCTGAAATCTCTAGCAATTTCTGGCACCCCAAATGTGCCAGGGGCAGGGAGGAGAGGGAAAATCTGGCAGGGACAAAGGTTGGTACTCATATTAAGGAGGCCCTATCACTTGCCTAGGACAAGAATTCAAGAAATACCTGGAATCTAAATTCGGTGAACTGTCATCCTAAATTCTGGTTTCTTGTTTTAAGTGAGCCACAAGCATGTGAGACTCCAAAAAAAAAAAAAAAAAAAAAATCAAAATGTTCTCTGCTGCTAACATGTTGCTTCTGATCACACAATTCTGCTTCTCTGTATTCCTAATATATAGTCATTTTCCCCATCATGAAGTAGCCCTGCCTTGAGTTCCAGTCTACTGGGCCCAGGACTGACCTGCTTTCTTTGGCTCTGCCCTTTTCTCTCGTTAGCTATGTCTTTACCAATCCCATCACTAGCCATATTGGAAATTCATTCCCCACCACCCTCCCAATTAGCCTGGCAGCTCTTTACTTAAGTCTCATTCATCTCTGTTATCCCCATTGTCACACATGGAATGTGTGACATAAAAGAAGGCCTGCTTAGTGTGGGCAGAGCAAATAGAACCCTGAATTCTGAGTGGAGGACCAAGCTGGTTTCCTCTCAGCTTACTCATTCTCTCCCACTTGAAGAATCTCTAGTCCTTTCTAAGAAAGTGTTTGCTTTCAATTCGAATTCTTGTTTGCCTGGAGTGAGGGAAAGACCAAGACTTAAGAATGTAGACCCCAGGTGCAATGGAGAGCAAATGTTTGCCGAAATAATCAACTGTGTGGGGCCTGAAAGGGACAGGGACCACAATGGTCAATAGGAGGCCACAGAAGTTTTGATGCATAACAGTCTCTGGGGAAGGGGACACACTAAAGAAGTTTTGACCCTGCCACAAAACACAACATAATATAACACAACACAACAAAACAAAAACAAACAAACAAGCAAACAAACAAAAGGGTCAGAAACAGCAAACAAAAAGAATCTTGGAATTTAGCTCAGTGGTGGAGCATTTGCTCAGTCTGGCAAAGCCCTAGGTTTGATTCTCAGCACTGCAAAAAATGTTTCTGAAGAAGCAAAGTTTAATGAAAAGAAGAAAAGCCTTGAGGCCAGAGTTCCTAGGGTTGAATCTCAACTCTGCTTTTTTTTTTTTTTTTTTTTTTTTGAGGTAGGGTCTCCCTCTAGCCCAGGCTGACCTGGAATTCACTATGTAGTCTCAGGCTGGCCTCGAACTCATGGCGATCCTCCTACCTCTGCCTCCTGAGTAATAGGATTACTTGAACTGGGGTCCTTAGGCTTCACAGGTAAGCGGTTAACCACTAAGCCATCTCTCCAGCCCAAGGAAATTTTCTGTTGTATAAAAATGATGATGATAACATTGTTTTCATGAAATTAGTAAAAAGATTAAAATGCCTAAATAGTACCTACTAGCATAGAGTACTCTCAAGAAGTGGTAGGTAGTAATAATACTGAGATGTGATTGATCCTGATGTCAAAAGTTTAACCTGGTTGAGTTTGCAAAGGCCTTTAGTGAAGTTATGCCTGGGTGGGGTTATATTATCTAGTAATTTCAATTTCAGATAGCAAATGCTCGTGAACTGCTATATATAAAGGGGTATGAGGTGTGATAGGTTGAGAAGTGAAGTAGGGGAAGGGAAGAAGCAGGTTGTGGCCTGGCCTTTTTATTAGTTACTTTTTGTCACTGTAATCAAATACCTGATAAAGGCAACTTAAGAGATAGAAGATATAGTTTGGCTCATGGTTGGAGGAGATACTGCCCAACATGGTAGGGAAGAAATGGCAGCAGGAGCTGCTCACAACTGGGCAGATCAGAAGAAGAGACAGAGGAAGAGAGAGAGGAGGTAGAGAGAAAAAGAGAAATGAATGCCAATGCTTATAAGGCTTTTTCCTTTTCCCCAATTTTTATTTTTATTTATGCATTAGAGACAGAGGGAGGGAGGAAGGAAGAGAGAGAGAGAGAGAGAGAGAGAGAGAGAATGAATGGGTATATCAGGCCCTCTAACCACTGCAAACAAACTCCAGACACATGTGTCACCTTGTGCACCTGGCTTACGTGGGACCTAGGGAATCGAACCTGGCCATCTCTCCAACCTTCCTTTTCCCCTTTTATTCAGTGTGGGCCCCTATCCCATAGGATGGTGACACCTATATTCAGGGTGAGTCATCCCTCCTCAGATAAGCCTCTCTGGATACACCTTCATAGACACCCAGAAGTATGTCTGTCTGGTCATCCAAAGCTTGTCAAGCTGACAGTCAAGATTAAGCATCACAAGGCTCATTTTTCCCAAGTCAACTATGGCCACCCCAGTGGCCAGACTGAGCCCCACCTCATCTCTCTTGTATACCAAGTCCAGGCCTGGAACAGAATAGAGGTATGGGGGTGAGAGGATAAATATTTGGAGCAGCAGAGTTATTTGACTTGAACCTGGGAGAACCCTAAATTACATGCCTACTTGTAGGCACTCCTTCAGTTTTATTCATGCGTTCACTACACACCTACAGTGCACCAGGCTCAGAACAGGTCCACATCTTCAACACTGGTCCACAGCTCCCTGCTCACTCTGCAAAGTCCTTATATTTCCTTTTGTTGGATTAGGGTCTGTCTCCTTGTGTAAGCACTGCTTAGCCTTGATTTCAGCCTTTTTCCAAGATTCTGCCTCTTAAAGACTCTCCTTTAAGCTCCTTCCACTATTGGCCCCAGATGGTCCTGCTTGGCCTATCCCTTTAGTAGGTGGAGAGTTAGCAGCAGCTCACTGCTGACAAACATCGAAGCCATGGAGTCCTGTCCTCAGAGAGGAAGTGGATGGGGTAGAGTATGGCATGAAAGAACAGTGAGTTATGGGGGTGAGGAAGACAGTTGGCGACATGCCTGTCATAGATGCCTATTAGGGTAGTCTAGAAGAGTCAATCTTTCACAGAGGTAGTTTCAGACTGGTGGCCACCATTTTGCCACATGAATTTGAAGTCCAAGGTGTCAGTGTTTCTTTAAAAAAAAACTAGCTCATTCTGCCTGCCATTATGTTTTGAACACATTCAAGATGATTTCCTGCTGAAGGGACTGGGAAGCAAAGAAAGATTGGGAAGGTAGAGAAAAACTTGCTGGGGTAGGGTCTGAGGGGGTGGCTTTATCCAGATGTCCATAAGTTCCTTGTCACCAGGCATGACCTTAAGACTCTTCCAGTCTCCACTTGAGGTCCGTGTCACTGTTTTAGCCAGAAGAAAGTGCTTGGGATCTCTAGCAGCTGTTTGTGTCTGGGCTGGCAGGCTTTGTAGGGATGCCTGGGATTGTGGGCTGAGCAACATCCAATGAGGCAGCTCCCTAGGGAGCATCTACCACACCCTTAGGCTCTTTTTGTTTGTTTTTCACTCCAGCCAAATCCTGGCTTTTGCAAAAACTCAGATGGCTAAGTAAGCCACACATGAAATTTTGGACTCAGAAAGGGAAAGAGGGAATGTGCCCTAACACCCTTCCCTCTTATTTTCTTCTCCAACTTCTTGAATCTTATCTGTGCTGCCTTGCATTTCAAAGGCAGTTCTGGGGGTTGGGAGATGGCTTAATGTGTAAAGTGCTTGTGAAAGTGTGAGGAACTGAGTTCAGATCCTCAAAATCTCAGAACTCATGTAAAGCCAGACATAGTAGTACATACAAGTCAGTAATCTCAGCACTTCTACAGCAAGATGGGAGTAGACAGGAGAATTCCTGGAAGCTTTCAGGTCAGATCTTCTGGCATACTTAGTGGCAAACAAGAGACCCTGCCTCCAACAAGGTGGAAGGTGAGGACAAACACCCGAGGTGGTCCTCTGACCTTCACATGCATGTACCTTCACACACACACACACATATGCACCCCACTACAGACAGTGGTTCTTGCAGTCAGGTGAATGCATTCCTCACCAACTAGGGTGTGGGCTATTTGCTAGGAGTAGGGCAAGGTGTCTGGGCCTGGCAGCCTTTCCAATTCATTTCTTACCAGTCCTCTCTGCTCTTCATGTCACTATCATGCCAGAGGCTGTGGAGAAGTATCCAGCAGACATGCTTTGATGGCAGACCTTACAAAATTGAAACTGTTATCAATGTTGAAAAGTGATAATATTTTAAATGAAAAAGTCTAGCTCTCTGGTAGCTCTTGAAGAACTGTAAATGTGGCAACCCTAGGCTGGTTGTGACAAGTGACAAGTAGCAGCAGAGCTCAGAAGCAGTTGTTCCCTTGAGTAGAGCTTGGACAATAGTTTTCCCTGATCGCCTCATCTTACTTGCATGCTTGAGGCAAGGAGGGCTGCTGGTCATGCTCTTGCAGTCTTTGTTACTACAACATGATCTGTTCACTCACTGTGTCAACTCTTGGGTCCTCCAAGCCTTCCATTTAGAAACCTCTGATATATACCCAGCTACTCACTGTTTCTAAGACACCTTCATACTTGCCTCTTGTTTTCTAAAAATATTATTTATTTATTAGAGAGAGAGAGATAGAGAGGCAGATAGAGAGAAAGAGAATGGGCACACCAGGGCCTCCCACCACTGCAAACAAACTCCAGATGTATGCATCACCTTGTGCATCTGGCTTACATGGGTACTGGGGAATTGAACCTGGGTCCCTAGGCTTCACAGGCAAGTGCCTTAACTGCTAAGTCATCTCTCCAGCCCTCTTTTTTTATTTTTTGGAGACAAGGTCTTGCTATGTAACCAAGGCTGGCCTCATATTCATGATCCTCCTGCCTCAACTTTCTAAATGCTAGAGTTACAGGCCTATCCCACCACACCATGCTCTCCATATTTGCTTTACTTTCTTCATGGAATGTCATCCACAGCCAACCTGGTACACAACTTTCCATACATTAAGACCAGACTGAAAATTCCCTTGCCTTACTCATAGAAGCAGTCACAATTTCCTCCTCTGGACTTTCATTGTGTTATGGGGTGAATCTGAAATTTTCCCCAGAGGCTCATGTTTTGGGTGCTTGCTCCTGAACTCATGGTACTATTCTGGGAGACCATAGAACATTTCGGATATAGAGTCTGGCTAGTCACAAGGTACAGGCCTTTGAAAGTTATATTTGGCTCCTGGTTCTGTCACCAAGTGAATAACTTTCTCCATGTGCTCCCTACCACCGTGGACTGAGCTGTTCTGACATGCCTTCTCATCTATTATGGACTGAAATCAGCTGAACCATGAGCCAAATACACTGTTTCCCCTTGCTTCTGCCAAGCACTATGGTCACAGTGACACAGAACATCTAGTCCAATGTTTCACCACTGTCACTTGTTATATTGCAAGTACATGTTTGTATGCATGTTTCTTCTCTTAAGGTGTGTGTTCCTGAAGGTCAGGCACTGGGTCTTCTTCATCTGTCAATCTCTAGCTCTTGGCATGGGCCCTGATACATGGAGTGGAGGCTGTGGAATAGTGTAACAACTGTATGGAGGAATTATCAGGGAATTACATACCACCCACTCAAATAAGACAGTTACTGTTTCTTGATGGGAACCACAGGCAAGCTGGGTTGTACACCAGAGAAGTTTTCATTTCCTTGAAAGGACAGTTCTGTGAAGTCACTGGGCACCAAGTGCTTGCCACAGAGCTTGCCCCACTCCAAAGGCTCAGTGGGTGTTCCCAGAATAAAAGAACAAAGCCTTTCTGACATTGAGCATGACATTTGAACTATAATTTGGAATTGGAGTTCTCTAAGTGCCATCCTGCACATGTCACTGTGGGGTGCAATGCTGCCTCCAGCACATCCTAGCTCTGAGACCCAGGGCAAGTGACCCTATCTGAGGCCGAACATCCAAACCAAAAACAACAAGAAAGAAACAATACTACTTGATTGCAGAATGGGAATGGGGACTAAACAAGGTACCTACCTCTATGTTAAGTGATTGGCAAACAGTTAACGAATATTTGGATCCTGAGTAAGAGACTGTGTCTGATAGTGGGTGGATATGGCAAGTGAATATGAAAATGCAATCCAAAAGCATAGATATGGGGCTGAGAATGGAGCTCAATGCCCTGGCTCTATCCCTAAGCACCAAAACAACCAAAACAGTAAACAAAAGCACATCTAGGGTCTGTGTTTCCACTCAGCTCTGATTCCTCCAGCTACCATTTCAAAGGAAGGTTAGGGTACCTTCCCCTGAAAGGAATAATCCCGCTACAGGAAAGAGACCGCAAAGCCCCATTCTTCCACTAAAAGCCACCTATGGCTGAGCTGAGCTCAACTGCACCCACTTCTCATCCGTATTACCCACAGCTGCAGGTTTCCTCATGAAGAATGTTGGCAGAACATCAAGAGTGTGTCTCATATACTGCAGAGGGTGGGCATGAAAGTGACAGAGACTAGCGGATTTTCAACAGGACCATAATGAGATGAGTCCAAGTGTGAGACTGGGCAAAGAAGATACACATGTGTCTCCTAAATGTGTATGTGCGGGGAGGGGGGGAGATTTCTGGTGGAGTCCTGAATGACTACACCAACTTCACACGGGGCTCGGCTGACCAAATACAAACAGCCCGCACCCACCAAAAAGGGCCAGACTATAAATAACAGATCTGTCTGAGATTTCCCACTGATACTACATTGGGATTTGACTAGAAGTGAATCTGCCACTAAACTTGACTGAACTTTAAATTTGTAGATCTGCTTAGTGGCTTCAAAAGGCATTTCATAATAGCATTGCTTATACATAGTGAAAATGAGAGGCAACCTAAATGTCTGAAGAACTCTAGAATGGAGAAATATTGATTGTTGTTTTTTGCTTTTGTTTCGGGTTGTTTTGTAAGTGCTGGGGATCACATGCTAGGCAAGGGTTCTCCCACTGAGTCATACCTGAGAATAGATAAATTGTGGTTCAGTCATGCTATAGAACAGTATGCAGCAATGAAAATGAATATAACTGATGTGTCAGCATGGAGAAATCCTAAAAACATATTTAAGAGCTGCAAAAGAATATGCATACAGTGTGATGCCATTTATATAACGTTTTAAAGTACTCAAAATAATATTAAATATTATTTATGGATCTATATGTGGAAGTACAAATCTATGAATGGGATAGCCAATTTAGGATACTGGTTACTTCTAGGCTGAGATGGGGTGGGGATCACAGCTGTACTTAATGAGCTGTTTCCTAGAAAAGATTTTTAGCAAATGTGACAAAATGTTTAGATATGGAGTTTTTCTCACTTACTTTGCTATATATTGGAAAGAGTTTATAATTTTGAAACTTAGGGGAAAGATATTTGAGGCTGCCTTATCTTTTCTGTCCATGTTCCTTTATATTATGTTACATTATATTGTATTACATTATATTACTTATGAGAGAGAAAGAATGGGTGAGCCAGGGTCTCTAGCCACTGCAAACAAATTCCAGAAGCATGTGCCACCATGTGCATCTGGCTTACATGGGCTCTGGGAAGTTGAACCTGGGTCCTTAGGCTTCACAGGCAAGCGTCTTAAGTGCTAAGCCATCTCTCCAGCCCATTTAGAAAATTTTGTTTTTTAACCATGTGCCTTTGATAAGGGCATAGGCATGGGGCATCACAGACCATGGCTATCCAAACCTTTGCCAGTCCTAGGAAAGAGGTACCACTCTCACCTCATTCTATACAGGAAGCACTTGAGGTACAGACTAGTTAAGTGGCTTGTCTAAGGATATGTGTCCCAGTTCACACTCTCATGTCTTACATATGGGAATATGAGTCCTGTGCTGCCAAGTAGATGGAATTTTGTTTTATTTTATTTTATTTTATTTTGTTGTTTATTTTTATTTATTTATTTGAGAGCAACAGATAGAGAGAAAGAGGTGCGCGCGCAGCGCAAGAGAGAGAGAGAGGGAGAGAATGGGTGCGCCAGGGCCTCCAGCCACTGCAAATGAACTCCAGATGTGTGCGCCCCCTTGTGCATCTGGCTAACATGGGTCCTGGGAAATCAAGCCTTGAACCGGGGTCCTAAGGCTTCACAGGCAAGTGCTTAACCGCTAAGCCATCTCTACAGCCCTTATTTTTAAATTTTATTTATTTATTAGAGGGGGAGAGACAGAGAGAGAGAGAAAGAGAATGGACAAGCCAGGACCTCCAGCCACTGCAAACAAACTCCAGATGCACGTGCCACTTCATGCATGTGGCTCTATGTGGGTACTGGGGAATCAAACCTAGGTCATCAGACTTTTCAGGCAAGTGCCTTTACTGCTGAGCCATCTCTCCAGCCCCATTTTTTTTGAGGTAGGGTTGCACTCTAGCCCAGGCTGACCTGGAGTTCACTATGTAGTCTCAGGCTAGCCTCGAATGTTTTACTTTGAGACAGGGTCTGTCTTACTCCACAGCCTAGGCTGGTCTAGAATTCACTATGTAGCCCAAGATGGCCTCAAACTCACAGTGATCCTCCTGCCTCAACATCCCAGCTTGGGTTATAGCCTGCTTTGACAGGCCTGGCTCAAACTGGGAAATTTTGTACTTTTGATGTTTGAATTCTTTGTTAAAAGGGTTGATCAGGTTTTTCAACTCTCAATCCAGTGACAACGTTGTACTTTCCTCCTTGGAGGCACTGGTGGTGATTGAGTGGGAGCTTTGTTGGCATGGGGTTGGGCAGAAAGTTGGCTCTGAGGGGCTCTCTATTCTGCAGTCTTTACCTAAAGGAAGTCAGTGTGAGACCAAGGGGGACATCTTCTGTCACAGTCGGGGGCATTATTAGGGATCAAGTGGTAGCCTCATAGGCACCTGATCTGGAAAAGAGTTTTCCTAGCCCTACTGAACTGTCTCCCATCCAAATCCAGTTGTGTCAGGCCAGGGCAGGTGCATTCTGTCCTTACATGAAGCTCCAGTAGGGAGCATGCCAGGGAGTCAGAGCTATACTGGGTAAACAAACCACACCAGTAAAACACTAAAAGGGCTTTGAAAACTAAATTGTCACTGAAACCACAGGCCACAAAAGGAGGCCAGGCAGGGCACTGTGGCACACGCTTTGAATCCCAGCCCTTAGGAGGCTGACATAGAAGGTTTGCTGTGAGTTTGAGGCCAGCCTGGGGCTACAGAGTGAGTTCCAGGTCAGCTTTAGATAGAGTGTTATCCTACCTTGAAAACAACAACAACAACAACAAAAGTAGGCCAGGACCTACTAAAATAGAAAAATAAAATGTGATCCAAATTTTCTAACACACTGTTCAAATGTTCAGGATATAATCAATAATCAAACACCATACCAAAACCCAGAAAATTACAACATGAGGAGCTGGAAAGGTGGCTCAGTGGTTAAATGTGCTTTCTTGCAAAGCCTTCCAACCCAGGTTTGATTTTCTATCACCCACAAAAAGACAAAAACAAAAGTGGGTACACACAGTATCAAGAGACCTTGATGCACGTGTGCGTGCACGCATACACACACAATAAATAAAAAAAAAACAACATGAATGAGAAAATACCATCAATACATACCAATACCTGGGCAACAATTTTAATGCAATCACTACAAAATACTTCAAAAAATATTCCTGGGCTGGAGAGCTCATAGGTTAAAGATACTTGCTTGCAAAGCTTGCTGGTCCAAGTTTAATTTCCTAGTACCCATGTAAAGCCATATGCACAAAATAGCACATGTGTCTGGAGGTTATTTGCAGAGGCCAGAGACCCTAGAGCACCCATTCTGCCTGTCTCCCTTCTTTCTATCTCTCTCTGCTTGCAAATAAATAAATAAAAATATTGTTTTAAAAAACAAATATTCCACTGGGCATGGTGGTGCATGCCTTTAATCCCAGCATTCAGGAGGCAGAGGTAGGAGAATTGCTGTGAGTTCAAGGCCACCCTGAGGCTACATAGGGAATTCCAGGTCAGCCTGGGCTAGAATGAGACTGTCCTTGAAAAACCAAAAAAAAAAAAAAAAAAAAAATCCTAAAAACAATGGAAAACTTCTCTAAAATAGTAGATACCAAAAAGAACCCAATGGGAGCTTAAGGCTATAGTTCAGCAGCAGAATTCTTGCCTAGCATGTTCAAAGCCCTGGGTTCTATCTCTAGCAACACTAAATAAATAACACAATGAAAATGACTGCACTGAAATATGTAATAGCAGAAATTAAAAACTCAGTGGATAGATTCAGTAGCAGAAAGAATATAATGTAGAAGAGAAATTGAATTTGAAGGTAGACAAATAGAAATGACACAATCTGAACAGCAGAGCAAAAAAGAGATTGACACAACCTGAGCAGAGCATTAGAGATGTGTGGACAATAAGATCTCAGATTTGTATCACCAGAGCCCCAGAAGGGGGAGGTGTGTGTCACCATGCCTAATTCAGAATCTTGTTTCCATTGAAAATATCCTTCATAAATAATAGGAAAAGTAAGACATTCAGAGGAAGGAAAACTAAGAATTTGTCACCATGAAGCCTGCTCTGAATGAATAGCTAAAGGAAGTTCTCTAAGCATGAAGGAACACACCAGGAAGGAAGAACATGGTAAGCAAAAACTGGGCAAATACAATGGATTGTTTCCTCTTGACTTAATTTTTCTACATTATGTTTCATGGTTCAATCAAAAGCCATCATAACTTCCCATAACAAAACCAAAACCGACACCCCAAATCCTACAACTAACATGACCGTAATGGTAGAGAATTGACTGTATTCCTCTGAAGAGCAGAAACAAGGCAATGATGTTTGCTCTCACTGTTTTTTCTCAGTGTTGAGGATAAATCCTAGGACCTCATGTATACTTGGTCAGTACTCCACCACTGAGCTACTCTCACTACTCTTTTTTAAAAAAATACTTTCTTTATTTATTTGATTTTAATTTTATTATTTATTAATTTGAGAGGAAGGAGGGACAGATAGATAATGGGTGCATCAGGGCCTTTAGCCTCTGCAAACCAACTCCAGACACATGTGCCACCTTGTGTATGTGGCTTATGTGTAGGTCCTGTGGAATTGAACCTGGGACCTTTGGCTTTTCAGGCAAATGCCTTAACTGCTAAGTCATCTCTCCAGCCCTATTTATTTATTTGATAGAAAGAGAGGGAGAGGAAGGGAGAGAGAGAGAAAGAGAGGCATGCTAGAGCCTCCAGCTATTGCAAATGAACTCCAGATGCATGCACCACCTTGTGCATCTAGCTTACATGGGTACTGAGGAATTGAACCTGGGTCTTTAGACTTCACAGGCAAGTGCCCTAACTGCTAAGCCATCTCACCAGCCCAACTCTCACTACTCTTATCCAACATACTAGAGAAGTTCTAGCCATACAATAAGACAATTAGAAGAAATAAAAGGGATACCTATTGGAAGGGAAAAATGAAAGTATCCCTATTTTCTGATGACATAATTATCAACCTAGAAAATCCCAACTACAAAAACTCATAACTAATAAATAAATTCAGCAAGGTTGGCATTTATCAGATAAACACAGAAAACACAGTTGTATTTCTGTGCTATGTGCAAAACAACTTAAAAACACACACTATTGGGCTGCAGAGAGGGCTTAGTGGTTAAGGCATTTGCCTGCAAAGCCAAAGGATCCTGGTTTGATTCTCCAGGACCCATGTAAGCCAGATGCACAAGGTGGTGCATGCATCTGGAGTTCGTTTGCAGTGGCTGGAGGCCCTGGCACACCCATTCTGTCTCTCGCTCTCTCTGCCTCTTTCTCTCTCTCAAATACATACATACATATGTATATATATATATATATGTGTGTGTGTATATATATATATATATATATATATATATACACACACACACACACACATGCGCGCGCGCACGCGCGCGCACATATATATGTTTAAAAAAAATCACCATCACTTATAACTACTCCTAAAATCAAGATACAGGGCTGGGGATGTAGTTCAGTTGGTAGCATGATTGTCTAGCATGTAAAAGCCCTGGGTTTGATTCTTGGTGCTGCATAAACTGGGTATGGTAGCCCATCCCTATAATCTCAGAACTCCAGAGATGGAGACAGGAGGATCAAAAGTCCAAGATTATCCTTGGCTACATAGCAAGTTTGAAGCCAACCTGGGCTGGGCAGATGACCAGCATGGGCTGAGATGGAGAGGGCTTGCTGCTTGGAAACAGAGATTCCTTGTAGCTTATCAGCTAGCTAGTCTAGACAACTCAGTGAGCTCTGGGTTCAGTGATGTTTTTTTTTTTTTTATTTCAGAAAATAAATTGGGACTGGAGAGATGGCTTAGCAGGTAAGGTGCTCACCTATGAAGCATAAGGACCCAGGTTCAATTCTCCAGTACCCACATAAGCTAGATGCACATGGTGGTGCATGCATCTGTAGTTCATTTGTAGTGACTAGAGGCCCTGGCATGCCCATTCTCTCTCTCACTCTCTCCCTCTCATTTCTCTCTCCTTGAAAATAAATAAAAATAATAAAATAAAAATATAAATTGAGGAGGTACTGCATTGACCTCTGGTCTTCACATATATGTACACAACATGTGGTTCCACATTCAAGTTTGAAGTTGGCCTGGGATGCATGAAATTCTGTCTCAAAAAACTTAACACCTTATACAGGATGTATGTATTTTATGCTGAATATCACTAAATGCTCAGGAAAGAAAGCTAAGAAGGCCTAAATAAATAGAGACACACTAAGTTAATGGACTCAACACAGTAAAAAAGTGAATTCTAAATTTGCTTATAGGTTTAATACAGTTTCTATCAAGAGATCACCAGGCTTTTATAGGTATGCCTTATATCTGTTGTATATAAATATATTTCACATATTTATACCTTATTTAAAATTTCACTAGCTTAATTTTGGAGGAGAAAAGGGAGTAAAGAGAGAGAAACCACTTTACTCAGTGATGAGGCCTAATATATAGCTATATTAATTAAGACTATGTGGTATTAGTGAAGAGACAGATATACAGATCAATGGGTCAGAAAGGAGAATCCAGGAACACACCTACAAACTATGCCTGACTGATTTTTTTTGAGGTAGGATCTCACTCTATCTCAGGTTGACCTGGAATTCACTATGTAGTCTCAGGGTGGCCTTGAACTCATGGCCAATCCTCCTACCTCTGCCTCCTGAGTGCTGGAATTGAAGGTGTACATCACTATGCATGGTCTGACAGATTTTTAAAATTAACTTTTATTTATTTGTTTGCAAGCAGAAAGAGAGGGGGGAAGGAAGGGAGGGAGAGAGAATGAGCATGCCAGGGTTTCTAGCCACTGCAAGCAAATCCCAGATGCACACACCACTTTGTACATCTGGCTTTATATGGGTACTGGTGAATCAAACCGAGGTCCTTAGTCTTTGCAGGCAAGCACCTTAACTGCTGAGCCATTTCACCAGCCCCTGACTGATTTTCTTTTCTGACTGAGTTTTTAACCATGGTGCAGAAACAATTCAATAGAGGGGTAGCCTGTTCAACCAGTGGTACTGAATCAATTGGCATCCATAGGCAAAAGAGTCTTTACCTAAACCTCATGCTTTAGAGAAAAATATTAACTCAGATTGGTATGGTGGCACATGCCTGTAATCCCAATTTGTCTCAAGATTTAAATAAAAAAGGCAAGTCAGATGTGGTATACTCCTAGTACTCCTGAGGTGAAGGTAGCAGAATAGGAAGATCAGGAGTTCAAAGTTATTCTCAGCTATGTAATGAGTTGAAGGTCAGCCTGGGCTACGTGAGACCCTGTCTCAAAACAAACAAATAGTAAGCAAATAAACGCAACCAACCCCCTCCCCCAAAAACAAACAAAAAAGTAGGGATGGGGCATAGGGAGATAGCTCCATCAGTAAAGTGTTTACCTCCCAAGCAGGAGGACCTGATTTGCATGCCCAGAACCAATGTAAAAATGTTGGTCATGGTGACACATACCTGTAATACAAGTACTGCTGAGGCAGATACAGGAGGATTCCCAGAGCTTTCTGGTCAGCCAATGTAGCCTAATTGGCAAGCTTTATACCAATGAGATAACCTATTTTAAAAAAATGGATATTAGGAGCTGGGCCTGGTGGCACATACCAGCACTTGGGAGGCAGAGGTAGGAGGATTGGCCATGAGTTCAAGGCCACCCTGAGACTACATAGTGAATTCCAGGTCAGCCTGGGCTAGAGTGAAACCATACCTCAAAAAAAAAAAAAAAAAGTGGATAGCGTTCCTGAGGACCAACATTTGAGGTTGTTCTCAGGTCTACATTCATACTCTCTCCCACACACCACATACACATTCATTTTAAAAAGGTAGAAGTGCAACTCAGTGATAGAGTCTACTGAAAAAGAGAGTGAAAGTAGGGAAGAAGGAAGACCTGCACGTATGGGGAGCCTGCTCTGATTATGCCATTCACCCACATGATCTTGTTCAATTCTCATGACAGCAATGACAAAGTTGACAGTTTATTCCCACTTCATACAGAAGAAAGTAAGTCTTTGAAAAGTGTTTATGTGTGCTAAGAGCTTGCTACACAAGAATTATCTCACTGAATGTTCACAATAGCTGTGAAAAGTAGGAACTATTACCTTTATTTTACAAATGTGAGACCTGAGGCTCAGAGTAGTTAACTGATCTGCCTATGATGACACATCATGGAAAAGGCAGAACCAGGATCCAAGGCAGGTGTTTAGAAGTGTGATGTTCTTTTTCTCTGCCCTACGATATCTCTCAAAGTAAAGTGAAGAAATGTATTTCCGATTCCAACATAGAAATGAGCCCTAATTTGTGCCTTTATAAAGTCTCATGTGATCTTCAACCATAGCCCCTAGAGTCCTTCATTGCATAAGCAGGGGTCTCCCTTGTCCACAGTTTCACTTTGCACAGTTTTAGTTACTACAGACAACTGCATGCTATAAACCTTTTTAAAGACAGGGTCTCACTATGTATCCCAAGCTGGACTCAACCTCCTGGGATTACAGTTATGTACCGCCAATTCTACCTTTGGAAATATTGGGGGAGGAGAGAGAGAGCGAGTGAGAGAGAGAGAATATTTATAATTTTATTACAGCATATTGTTTAATTATCCTATTTTCTTATTTGTCATTGTTGTTAACCTCTTACAGAGTTTACTTATCATTCAAAATTCATCAGATATATGTATGTTTAGAGAAAACATAGTTTCTATATGGTCCAGTACTATATGAGGTTTTAGGCACTGCCAAAGGGATGGTGGCACATATCCCCTCTGAGGGAAGGCTACTCGATAATTTCTTGTCTGTCCTTCTTTCCAAGTGTTAAATTATGAAAGCCTCTCAAGGGATAGAGACAATCATTTGCTTATGTTTGTGACACTGGAGCTTTCATGAGGTAGTGACATGACTGATGCCAGTTGTATGGAAGAAGTTAGAGATTATTCTAAATCTTCACACAATTCTGTCTCCAGTAAGCAGGCTGAGATTATTGGGAGACCTCTAACTGCCACTTTCTAGGCTGAGATGGGTAGAGAAGTGGACTTGGCTCTCTGATCCCTTTCCTCTTTATGAACAGTGGTGTTCTGGAGTCAGCTTGCCCAGGCTCACAAGAGGCAATTGTCCATTTTTCAGATTTTTTTTGAGCCAGTTGTTAAACCATTGGTAGTTTGAAATGAGCCCAGTTGGGGATATTCATATTAAAAAATTTAGAAAACCCTAAAAGCAGGTCATCCCCACATGCACACCAGAACTGGTTTGTAAGAATTTCCCAGCACAGCACCAGCCATGAGTATTGGATCACAGCATTTGCTGTGTATAAATAAAGAGGTTCCAGACAGAAGGGACAAATATGAGCCTTCTGGGCTGCACAAATGCTCTGTATGCTGGGCAGTGCTTATGCACAGATGTCCACATATGGAAAAACTCTGGCTGTACCTTTGCAACCTAGTGCATTTTATGCAATTTGTTGTGTGTGCTTTCCACAAGCAAACAGAACTCTACTGTGTGCCTGCTGTGAGATCCACTTCTTTATGAGGGTGGACAGAGGAGCCTTGACATGCCAATCAAGCATTTGGGTTGATGGCAATGCAGGCTGGTGCATTATCTATGGTACAGGAGCCTGAAAAAGGGGACCAAGCAGCTATTGGCATCAGGAATCCAAGTTCCTTCATACATATTTTTATTTTCCATCACAAACACTGTCATCTCTCACCTCCATTGTCCCTGGCCTGCTGATGAGGAATGGTGTTGTTTGCTGTCAGGCAGCATGACTCACTACTCAGCCGACCATTTTTCTAATTAAGGGGAGAGATGGATGGATATTTTCCCATACTTGGGCAGAAGTTTCATTCACTTGGATCCTTTTACTGGAATTACTCAGCTTTACATTGAAGGGATGGCTTTTTTTCCTCATTAAAATAATGACACTGGAAACCTTTAGCTCCCGTCAAACAAACTTGGGAAGAAACAGGCAAGGAAATAAAGTACTTCACAAAAGTGCATGCTCACAAGAGAGAGGGAGCAACCTTGAGTGGACTTCTTCCATGAAATCACCCATGCTCCCTATTTGATTTCTAGGATGCTGGCACTTTCCCTGTCCCCACTCCAAACCCTGCAGCTGAGCCATTTGCTTGGGGGTGTTGCTTTAGTCTTCAAAGGAATGTTGGGCTCCAAGACCACAAGATAGGGCTGTGGGCTTCCCTGCAGGATGTGGGAGGTTCAGCTTGATGACCTCCTATCACAGAGTCAGGAGCAGCACAGTGGGATGGAAGTGTGAACAAGAGTATATCAGCAAAGCAACACTGTCATAGACTCAGGAAATCACGGGCCATCGCCCTTCCTTTCCAGCCCAGCTCAAGCCCAAACACCCAGAGTGTATACAGATACACTAGGGCTTAGTTTTTATTGCTGCTGAAGATAGGGACTTGCTATATAACCCAAGTTGGTCTGGAATTCACCATTCTCCTGCCTCTGCCCCCCAAGTGCTGGTATTACAAGTGTGCACCACAACCTCTGCAGGGGGAATCTTTTTTTTTGGGGGGGGGTTTCCAAGTTAGTATCTCATTCTAGCTCAGGCTGACCTGGAATTCACTATGTAGTCTCAGGGTAGCCTCGAAATCACGACAAGCCTCCTACCTCTGCCTCCTGAGTGCTGGGATTAAAGGTGTGTGCCACCACACCTGGCTGGGGGACTCATTTTTATATAAGATGGTGAAGCCACTGGAAGGCTTGCTCAGCCCTCTAGGGGCTGAAGTTATGAAGTTCAACTATCTTCTTCCCCATCCTAGCCCTGAGCAGTTGAAGGACAAGGTGAGCAGGCCTTGGCACTGGCTTCAGTGCTCATTCACTGTTTTAACTGAGGCCTGGTGTAAGCTGCCTGCTGTAAGAGTTCAGTCTCAAATCTCAAGTCTACTTTGTTGGAGTTAGAGATCTCTACCTTACTTTTGCCAAGCCTTCTCTGGGGGTCTACACACACACGCGCGCGTGCGCGCACGTGCGCGCGCTTGATCTGAGCAATGCCAAATGTTCCTGCTAGCAAAGGACCACTCAAGAATCAATATTTCCAATTCCATCATTCCTCAGCATCCTAGATGGCTGTGATCCTAGCATATCTTCTGCCCAAGTTATGACAACTCACTCAAGTGACCAAGATCCATGTTCTCAGATGTTCTTGACAAATGCGAACAATGTTTGGTCTGTTCATGACACTGAATACCTGGCCAAGGGCCTTGCTTGTACCCCCAGTGACCAGAGACATTGAATCTGTCCCTTCCGTGTGAGAGGGTTTGGGTTGAACTTGTTGATCTTGACAGGTTCTGACCTTCAAAGTCCTCTGCAGTGGCTGAGGTAATATTTAGGGCCCAGGTCCAAGTCTCTTTCAGAGTGGCTGTGGTCAGGTGAGATGTACCCACTCTACTGCCAACAGCATCAGCACCTATCATGTCCTTATCAGGTCACCTTGGGACACTGGAAGCTAGTGCTTCTTCTTTCTTATATAAGCTGGGGTGGAGGGAAGGTGGAGTGGAGATCAGGAGAAGGATGCCAATCGCAGCATCAGCTGACATATTGGCTTGCCAGTCCTCCCTGTCAGACATACCAGCTATGGGCATCGATATGATTCTTACAGGCATGTGCTGAGTAAAGATATAAACAAGTACATAAACGAATCCCAAAATGGTGAGGGGCATGCTTTAACTCAAGAAATCCCAAGTTTCCCTTGATCTCTCTATCACCAACCCAGTTTGCCTTCGCTCCCTCTTCCTTTGTTCTTCCCGCTTTTAGCTAAGGGTCATTTTTTCTGAAATGTGAACCAGTCTTTAAAAACTAAGAGCCTTGCCTACAGTCATCTAACAAAGTTGAAATAAAGCCCCAGAAGTCTTCCCATGGTCCCTGGCCAAGCAAACATGCAGCTCAAACAGGCTGAATTCCATTTGCCTTATCCACCAGTTTATATGCCATCAGGGTGGTACAAACAGGCGGACGGATGTTTGGGGCTGGATATGCTGCCATCTTCTTTGCTTGTGGGATTCTTAGTACCTCTCTCTGGCCTCAATTCTTCCAACAGCTACTGCTGCCATCGCCACCACCATAGCAGCAGCAACAACAAACTCATATCTCCATTCTGTCAAGTTCCTACCTACGAGGCGTTTGGTAGGCAACATGGGGTGGTAGTGGGCCGGCCACACAGACCAGACCTCTTTCTGAGCCTAAAGATGCCTGAACACAGAGACTTTGGTTGGGTTACCAAAGCCCACCCATCTTCTTCCCACCTCAGTTGCCAAGGTCCGTGGAGGCCCTGTGGCATTCCTTCTACTCTTCCCCCATCTACCTGGCAAAGTGAAAGAAGTGTCAGACACATACCTACTCATTGCAGCAGTCCTGTAGATGGTGTGCTTGGGAGCTGGAGGAGGACTAGGTGGGAGTACAGGCTGCTAGCGGGCTCCTAACTCTGGGGCCAAGTGAGCTGAATTTCCAGGCGCAGGCTGGAGGAGGGTGAGCTTTCAAGAAGCACAAGGAGGCAGGACCAAAGCTACCCCCCTTTTTTTTCTTCCTAAACTCAATCCAGATTTTCCTTCTGAGGGCTGCTTGAAACTGATCCCCACAGCCTTGGCTCTTCTTCTCTTAAAGTCATAGACTCCCTGTGGGGGTGGGGTGGGGAGCAAGGCAGCTCTCACCTAGGTACAAGCTATCATAGAGCAAAGGACAGGGCGGGCTACACAAGCTGGAAGTCTGAAATGCCCGCATTCCTCCACCCGGATCTGGACTCGGAGCTGAAGGCTGCTGTGAGGGACTCAGGATCTCTCCACAGAGTGACTCCAGTGACCTGTCAGAGCCACAGGACTGTATCAGGAAGCAGATCAGTTTCCCAGCACTAGCAGATTAGGGGCCAAAGCTGGAAGCTGAGTGTGTGAGACAAGGAACACTGGGCTAGGAATCCTGCTTTCATGACTTTCACTGTCACCATGAGCAAGCCACTTTCCTTTGCTGGCCACAGTTTTCTTTCTGGACACACTGAAAGATAATTCTGGCAGCCCTGCCCTGCACCCAAGTTGACGGATGCAATCTCCTGTTGCAGCAAAAGGCAGCACTCTTGGGGACCTAGAGTTTGCCTAGCATGTTGTTTTGCTTGGACAAAAGATATTTACTAGAGCAAGGGAGGGGGGTATGGGGGCGGGCTTCTGCCCAGTTGGGTGATGGTGGTATTCAGTGGTATCCAGACATAAGAGGATAGGTTGCGGAGTGGGGGAAACTGACCTGGCCCCCATGTTCCATTAACAATCCTCATAGCTAACATTCTGGGATGCAGAAAGACGCTAAGAGGCACATTTTCATTTATCCCTTGCCTGTTTTCCCACTTCGTTTGGCAGGAAAACGAATGGGGTCACTGTCTGGCAGGTCTTGAGGATAAGCTCTCACCATGGTGCCTTCCCCAAGCTCTTTCTTACTGCAAGCCCCATTTCTTCCTCCTCCTGAAAGCATACTATGGCCTGTCCTCCAGATTCCCTCCTTTATGCCTGTGCTTCTTCTGTTCCTTCTCATCCTGTCTGCAGAGCCAGACAAGGGCTTCAAGTTCCCCTCCTTCTTCATACCCCCCCAAAGCAACGCACAGACCAGTTTCCTTTTGAGGTTATGTTTTTCATCTCCGTCTCCACATTTGAATCTCCTGAGGAGCTTTGGAAAAAATCTATTGCTTCTTAGTCTCATTAGTCTGGGGTGAAGCCTGGGCTTTGCGGTTTTATTAGCTCCCTAGAAGCCGGGTATGCTGGCTCACACACTCAGAAGGCTGAGATAGGAAGGTTGCCCTGGGTTTGAGTCCAGCCTGGGCTATAGATTGAGTCCTAGATAGCCTGGGATAGAATGATAGAATGAGACCCTGCCTAAGAAAAAAGCTCCTGGAATTTCAGCATTTAGGAGGCTGAGGCAGTGGGATCCTGGGTTCAAGGCCAGCCTGGGCTACAGGGTGACACTGTCTCAAAACAAACCAAAAAGAAAACAAAACAACTCTCTAGATGGTTCTGATATGTAGAGAGAGGTGTGAAATATAAATGTAAAGGTTTCTGCTATTGGTCACAGCAGGGAATCAGACCAGATGAGACCCAGCTGAAACAAGTATGGGGAAGGGACCTATCTCCCAAGGTCTTCCAGAAGCCTTGGACTCCCTTCATGCATCACTCTGGCAGAACACAGTGACAATGTCTCATACCATGGCAGCAGGCATGGGACTGATGGTTGTATGCGTATTATCTCTCTGGCTCCTCTCAGCTACCTAAGGAGGCATTGTTATTATCTTCATTTAATAGCTGAGGAAACTGAAGCATTAAGTCGCTGAGCATGGGTCCAAGTGTGTACAGGTAGGCAGTGGCAAAGGTGAGATGTGGACTCAAGCATGTGCTGGCCAGTAGCCATCAGGGTACATTGTCCTAAAGTCAGCCACCAAACCCTGCACTGGTCTCAGATATTCCCCTACTAATCAGAAAGGCTCCTTCTCAACACTCCAGCTTTGGAGCCATACTGAGGCTAAGAAAGTGGTGTCACCTACTGTCCAATCAGGTATTCTTTGCACTAAGTGGAGCATTTGTGTTTAGGGCACTGCACAGGAGGACTACCATTCATCTTCCAGAGAAGGCAGAGAGCTGCAATGGATATAGCATGGATTCTGTGGTCAGGCAGAGCAGGATGCATGCCCTAGCCAGGACACTGACTTGCTGGTGACTATAGCCACCCCAGGTCTACTCATGGATGAAAAGGGATCATCATTCCAGGTTCAAGGAGTCATGAGGGGGAAGGAAAGAGTATAAGTCACATGCCAGGCCCAGAGCGGTGCTTGGTGAGGAACTTGTGAGCCTCCAGTACCCCATAATCTACCAGTAGAGCCTGTCTAGGTATGCTATGGACCCTGTTGACTGTCTGGCACTGCTTATCAATCCTTCCTAGGGAAAAGTGTTTTAAATGCTATAAGTAAATTACCTAGGATCGCAGAGGAAACTGACGGCCATATACTGAAATGCAATTTACAATATAGTCATGTGTATGTCTTGATTAATACATTCAATATAACAAGACACAGCAATGGATCTAATGACTACCATAATTCCCAAGTATGTAGTGAAGAGCATAAATGACTTTTTGAGATACCTGCACCAGCTGTAATGTGATCTGAAAATAGCTATAATTCTACTGGTGGCAGTTATAGGTATTGCTAATAGCACTGTGTTTTATTGCTCTGGAGACAGATTTGCGTGCTCCTCTACTCATCAGCTGTGTGATCTGGATACCTTAATCAGCCTTTCTGTGCCCATATTCTCATCCACTAAACGCAAGTTGCTATGAGGATGAGACATGGTGAACACAGGCGGTGTGCTTAGTTCTGGGTTGAGGACATTGGAGAAGCTCACTGAGTGTTAGCTCTTGCTCTTGTCTGCTAAAGGACCTCTATAGATTAGGGCGCAGAGTTTATTTATCCAAACCCAAAGCCCCACCTCCAGCTAAGTTCTCCTTGTATAAAAAATAAAAACCCAAATTCTGATATGGCTGGTGATATAGCTCAGTGATAGAATGCTTGCCTAGAGTGCACACTGCCCCAGGCTTGCCAACACAGTGCCATACTATTTGTATTCTTCTGGGACCTGAGATCTTTTGATTTCTTTCTTTCTTTCTTTCTTTCTTTCTTTCTTTCTTTCTTTCTTTCTTTCTTTCTTTCTTTCACAATGCTATCCACTTTCTTATTTTTTTTAAATTTTTGTGTTTATTTTTATTTATTTATTTGAGAGTAACAGACAGAGAGAGAAAGAGGCAGACAGGAGAGAGGAAGAATGGGTGCGCCAGGGCCTCCAGCTACTGCAAATGAACTCGAGATGCGTGCGCCCTCTTGTGCATCTGGCTAACGTGGGTCCTGGGGAATCGAGCCTTGAACCGGGGTCCTTAGGCTTCACAGGAAAGCGCTTAACCGCTAAGCCATCTCTACAGCCTTCTTTCTTTCTTTCTTTCCTTCCTTCCTTCCTCCCTCCCTCCCTCCCTCCCTCCCTCCCTCCCTCCCTCCCTTCTTTCTTTCTTTCTTTCTTTCTTTCTTTCTTTCTTTCTTTCTTCCTTCCTTCCTTTCTTTTTTGAGGTAGGATCTTTCCCTAGCCCTTGACCTGGAATTAGCCACAGGCTGCCCTCGATCTCACAATGGTCCTTACCCTTAGCTTCCTGAGTGCTGGGATTAAAGGCATACACCACCACACCCAGCTGAGATCTCTTTTTACAATACTGTGAAGTTCAGATCTTTCCAGGTCTAGAAGCAAACTCTTTTTCAGGAACTGCCCACATTTGGGTGAGAGTCCCCAAGACCTCTCTTGGTAGTCCCACTTGTGTCGCCTTCTTTGCCTCCCCCCCCACTCTTTATAACCTCTGCCATTCCACTGAAAAGTCTAGAATTTGAGATGCAGAGGTAGCAGATAGTGAGCCTGGGCTACATAGTGAGACCTTGTCTCAAAACAAAACAAGCAATAACAATTAAAAATAACAAACCAGGGGGCTGGAGAGATGGCTTAGTGGTTAAGCGCTTTCCTGTGAAGCCTAAGGACCCCAGTTCAAGGCTCTATTCCCCAGGACCCACGTTAGCCAGATGCACAAGGGGGCGCACACATCTGGAGTTGGTTTGCAGTGGCTGGAAGCCCTGGTGCGCCCATTCTCTCTCTCTCTCTCTATCTGCCTCTTTCTCTCTCTCTCTCTCTGTCACTCTCAAATAAATAAATAAAAATGAACAAAAAAATTAAAAATAACAAACCAGGGCTGGAGAGATGGCTCAGCGGTTAAGGTGCCTGCCTGCAAAGCCTAATGGCCCCAGATTGATTCCCCAGTGCACATGTAAAGCAAGATGCACAAAGTGGCTCATGCATCTGGAGTTCATTTGCAGCGGCTTGGAGGCCTTGGGGCACACATTCTTTCTGTCTGTCTTCTCTCTATCTCTCTCTGCCTGCAAATAAATATATAAACTATATGTTTTTTTTTTTTAAAAAGAACAAACCATAAAAGATTCTGGACTGGAATTTTCCTGCAAAGTTCCCACAAGCAAAGAGTAATTTGGAAGCCTGAAGAGTCCCTTAACTTGCTGCAGTCATCAGCAAGTTGGGCCAGGGAAGGGGTTTGGGAGTGTAATCCCCATCCCCTCACTGTGCATATGTGGCAACAGAGACCCAGAAGGAGGCAAAGGCTTGCTTAAAGCCACTCAGCAGTATGCCAGCAGAGCTAGGCTTAGAACACTAGATTGCTGACACTCAGGTCTCCTAGGGAAAAACCAAATCTCCATATTCTTTGTCTCTCCCTTTCCTCTAGGCCCTGGGACCATAGCCTCTTCCCCAGCCTCCCTGACTCAGGAGGACCCCTGTGATCTGTGCTTCTATCTCTGTGGCATGCAAGAATGCTCATCTTCCCACAGCTCCTGAGTTAAGGCTGTTCACTTACTACCACACTCCCCACCCTGCCACATAAGAGAGAAGAAACTGAGGACAGGCCAAGGGAATGCGTCCAGTGAGGTCTGACAGTGAGTAAGACTGAGGTATAGCTGGGACCAAACCCCAGGTCAAAGGGTCATGGATTGTTGGGAGCTGCAAGAAGTTTACATTCATGCTATTCCCATGACATCACCACGTCTCAGAACTACACTCCCAGATCCTATTGTTTCAGGTAACAAGTGGAAATATTGTTTTCAACAGGACCATAATCACTATTTCCCCTTCTATGTGCTCATTTTGGAAAAAGTAGACAATGCTCCATCTCCTTCTCCCATTTCTCTGCAAGACTCCTAAAGCTAGCCTCCAGCACCCACCCGCCCGGCTTCCCTCCTTATCTGTTCTACACATGGGTGGGCCCTGCCTATTCACCAACCATTTTCACAAATATTTCTATTGGCTTGGGTCCAAAATCAATTTGCCAGTCTCTTGTTATTGAATTCCTGGTTGCCTTGAGTCTACTAGACCATCTTTGCCTTCCCTTAGTATCATGCCCGGCTGGGATTGAATGTTTGGTCTTTGAGACATGAAGAGTATTGTGTGGTGGCACTCACCTGTAATCTTAGCACTGGGGAGGTGGGGCCAGAACGATCATGAGTTCAAGGTTGTCTTTGGTTACATAGCAAATTTGAGACCAGCCTGGGCTAAACAAGACTCTGTTTGAAGAAGGAAAACAAAAACAGTCTGGAGAGATGGCTCAGCAGTTAAGGCACTTGTCTACAAAGCCTAAGGATCCAGGTTCGATTCCCCAGTACCCACATAAGGCCAGATTCACAAAGTGGCATATGCATCTGGAGTTCATTTGCAGTAGCTAGAGGCCCTGATGCACCCACTCTCTCTATATATATTCCTCTTTCTCTCTCTCTCAAATAAATAAAATGAAAAAATAAAGGAAAAAGAAAAAAAATAAGAGACAGATAATTGTAATGTAGAGAGGAATAAGATAGACAGTCCTGCCCCACCCCCATCCCCAGGAGCCTACAGTTTACTTCTGAAGACAAGAACTAGAAAGCAGTCACAGAGACATGAACTTTCCCCTTCAGACCAGGAAGGAGTCTGGGGTGCTGGCCCCAGGATGGAATGCAAAATGTTGTTGGGTGTGAGATGTTGTACAACAGATCATAGAGGTGGGGAGATCTGAGGTAGCATCTAGGATTGGTAAGTAGGAATCAAGTTAAGCATCAGACTATAAAGGTCTGGAGGCGGTGGGTTAGAAAACCCAGATATGCTTTCTAGGAGCTGGAGATACTAAGTGCTATAGAATGAATATCTGTGTCTCCCCTGCCCCACCATTCATGTGTTGAAGCCCTGATGCCCAGTGTGATGGTATTTGGAGGTGGGGCTCATGGGAGGTGATTAAGTGATGGGGGTGGGGCACGCATGATGGGATTAATGCCATTATAAGAAAATATATCAGCAAGCTTGCTTCCAAACTCTAGTGTCTATCATGTGAGGACAAGCCAGGTCTCAGGCTTTCTCCAGACACCAGATCTGCCTTAATTTGAACTTCTGACTTCCAGAACTATGAAATATATGTTATGTAAGCCACTCAGTGTATGGTATCTTGTTATAGTAGTCCCAACTGACTGACATTAAAGTAATGACAGTAAGTGCAATGGAATGGAGAGGAAAGATTCCCCCCAGTGTGTAGCTACAAGGATTTATTACGGTGCATGTCTTGTTTTCCATTTCAGGCCACTAATAGTCACGTCACTATTAAGTGACAGAACTGGAAGTTAAAGTTTAAGGATTCAGCGGAGTGGGGAGCACAGATGGTGAGGGAGGGGCCAGCATGGGGAAAATTGGAGAAGAAGCAAAGCATGATGTGGCAATTAAGTTTCCAGATAAAACTAGAGAAGTGCACAACCATGATCCCAGCACTCAAAAGGCCAGCCTGGGCTACAGAGTGAGACCCTGCCACCCCCACAAAAGTGAGCGATCTGGGGCATTGTGGCAAGGAAATTCAAAGACATAGCCGAGGGTAGGGAGGAAGAAGATTCAGGGAAGTCACTACAGGTGGGACCTAACAGTCAGACTGGGGAAGAAGAAGAGCCCAGCTGAAACAAGGGAACCATGGAAGGCCTTGACTTGTCAGGCTCAGAAGTATCTACTCTATTTAGTCTATAGGTAAAGATTTATTTCTGAAGGCTTCTGAATAGAAGGGTTGCTTCATGAAAATTTAGTTAAAATATAACAAAAAGGGGCTGGAGGGATGGCTTAGCGGTTAAGGCGTTTGCCTGCAAAGCCAAAGGATCCAGGTTCAGTTCCCCAGGACCCATGTTAGCCAGATGCACAAGGTGGCGCATGTACATGGAGTTTGTTTACAGTGGCTGGAGGCCCTGGCCTGCCCATTCTCTCTCTCTCTCTCTTTCAAATAAATAAGTAAAAATAAATTTTAAAAAATATCACAAGAAGGAACTTTCCAGTTTCAAATCTATCTCTGACTCTCAAATTGAGATGGAACTTGGGGTAAGGAGAATTAGAAGCCCCTGCCCCAAAGTTATGTCCTGTACTGTATAGAATTTTGTATTGGTCATAGCCTGTACTGTATAGCCTTTTGTGCTGGTTATGTCCCACACTGTAGTTTTTATTTTATTGTTTCAAGGCCATGAGCTGTATTGCAGCTCCTATTCCATACTGTAAATCATCTTGTGTTTCCTTTTTATCTCCATAGCATGGCTGCAGACATCTGTCTTCTAACTAACCATTTTTCTGTTTTTGTAAAACTTGCCTATCTCATATTCAAGGTCTCTGGCACTCAGCCGGGGCTCTGGGCACTGAGACTTAATAATAATGAGAGTAGTCACAGATAAGGTATATAAGTTCTGAACTACCAAGAATCAGGGTCCAGGCTTTGGAAGAGATTCTCCTGGGCCCACGCTGGCATGAAAACAAACTGATTCTCCACTCAGTCTCTGGTGCCAGCTCTGTGAGCCTCAGTTTCCCATGTCAGCATGACCTTAGACAAGTTATTACCTATACCATCCATTCAACATGAGTACGAGAAAGGATGCTATGGTGAAAGGCAGGCTTTGAAATGAGACTTGCCTAGATTCAAATCTTAATGCATCAAGTCCTTTCTGGGTGACCTTGAACAAATTACTTAACTTCTCTGAGTTTCAATCACCTAGGGAATAATTGTGCCAGCCTCACAGACCTACTGTATAGATTCATAGTAAAAGAGATTTAAAGCCCCTCATGGGCCCTGGGCCTAAAGAGGGGCTCTCTTTCTCTACCCACCTACTTTCTCTTAAAGCTTGCACAGCCAGTGATTTTAAGTTGGATGGGGAAGGAACCAGCAATAAGAATGCAAGGGATAGAGAGAAATGTATGAGAATAGAAGCAGCGAAAAAGGAAAGACAGCCAGGGAAAAATCTGTTAAAGAAATGAATACCATTTGGTGATTGGGAAGCTAATATTGTCACTGAAATGAGCAAATCATTGGAAGGGGTGGAAGTGTCATTTTAAGTCTTCTCTCTCCTCACTTTACTAAGCATTCACAAACAACCCAGTGCTTAGTCCTGAATGGTGTGTGTGTGTGGAGGGATTGGCGGGGGGGGGGGGAGGGTTTTACATACTGTAATATCTAGAGAGAGCTCAGACCTAGCTTTCCCTATCCTTCCCTCTACCTTCAGGGCAGAGAAGGGGAAAAAGCATCTAGATCTTTCCTACTCAAAATATGGTCCACGAGCCAGGCATGGTGGCGCATGTCTTTAATTCCAGCACTCGGGAGGCAGAGGTAGGAGGATTGCCATGAGTTCGCCGCCACCCTGAGACTACATAGTTAATTCCAGGTCATCCTGGACCACAGTGAGACCCTATCTCATATATATATATATATATACATACATACATACATACATATATATATGTGTGTGTGTGTGTGTGTGTGTATGTATGTATATTCCATGAATCACTATATGATATCTTGAAAGCCTGTTAGGAAATGAAAAATGCAGCCCTGGGCTGGAGAGATGGCTTAGTGGTTAAGACACTTGCATGCAAAGCCAAAGGACCCAAGTACGATTCCCCAGGACCTACGTAAGCCAGATGCACAAGGTGGCACATGTGTCTGGAGTTCATTTGCAACAGCTGAAGGCCCTGACATGCCCATTTTCTCTCTCTATCTGCCTCTTTCTCTCTCTCTCAAATAAATAAATAAAATAAATAAAATTAAAAATAAAGGAGCTTCCTCCCTAGATCTGTTTAAAAAATAAAAAAGAAGAAAAATGCAGTCCTGCATGCTGGCTGTGTGAGCCTGTAGTCCCAGCTACTTGGGAGGTGAAGGCAGGGGGAATCTCATGGCCCAGGAGTTCAAGACTAACCTGAGCAACATAGCCGGACCCTGTCTCAAAACAAGCTGGGCTTGATTACTCGTGCCTGTAATTCCAACACTCAGGAGACTGAGAAAAGAGGATTTCTGTGAGTTATGAGCCAATTTTGGCTACATAGTGAGTTCTAGGCCGGCCTAGGCTACAGTGTGAGTCTATTAAAAAATCAATTTTTATATGTTACTCATTTATAAAGCATGTGGATATTGAATGTTTTACAGCATTTTAATAAATATAACCTTGTAATTAAAAAATCAACAAGCAAACAAAACAAAAAATTTAGTTGCTAAAATAGAATCTGGCTGGATGTGATGGCATATGCCTATTTCAGGCCAAGGTGAGAGGATTTTGAGCAAAAGGCTGGCAGGGCTATTTAGGCATATGCATTGTCGATCCGTCCATGTAAATTTAAAAGTGAAAATCAACATAGTCAAAAAATAATAAATAAATAAAGAAAGAAAAACAAAAACAACATAGTCTACACGTGGTCTCTTAATACTTGTTTTTGAGACAGGGTCTTGCTCTGTAGCTCTGGCTGGTCTGGAACTCAATATGTAGATGAGGCTGGTCTCAAAACTCACAGCAATTCTGCCTCTGCCTCCTGAGTGCACCACCATGTCAGGCTGTGCCTCTTAATCTTCAACATACAAACTACCACCTAGAGATTTTGCTATTTATGTCACTGGTCACACATTGAAAAGCAAGTAACAGAGACACAAAAGAGTCCTTGTGCTTGGATTGGAATTTAGAGGCCAAGGCAATCTGAATTAGCCAAGGTAATCGGGCTTATTTTGGAGATGGGTGGGGCATAGGTTTCTAAGCACCCCTCCCTTGTCCTTCCCACCTAGCAAGCAGCTCAGCACTGTCTCCAGTGTGGTGCAAAGGAGGACTTTTGGCCACCACATGACCTAAGGTACTTCTGGTCGGGCTTCTGGCAGCGGGAGGCAGCCACATCAGCGAGAGCCCTCTGTGCAGTACATTCTTCAAGGACTTAGCAAGGCAGGCTGCGACTGGTTAAAGAATCAGAGTTTTGGGGGTCCCAGTCAACATTTTTTGCCATGAGACTCACAGCAATCTGTGACATGAGTGCCAGTGTGTGCATACTTTAATGAAAACACCAAAAATCCAGGAACCACATTGGAAAGTGTTTTGTTTTTCTTTTTTTCTTAGTACTTTTCTGTTTTTCCCCCCATAACTAAACTACATTAACATAATATCTGTAAATAACAAAGACTTTACTTTGAAATATAAATTAACACAAAGAAAAATTATGGCAGAACACAACCCAGGGCTGGAGAGATGGCTCAGCAGTTAAGGTGCTTGTTTGCAAAACCTAGAGGCCTGGGTTTGATTCCCCAGTACATACGTAGAGCCAAGATGCACAAAGTGGCAAATGTATCTGGTATTAATTTGCAATGGCGTATTCTCTCTCTCTCTCTCTCTCTGCTTGCAAATAAATAAAGAAAAATATATAAGAACATGGCTGAAGAGATGACTTAGCTGTCAAGGTGCTTGTCTGCAAAGCCAAAGGACCCAAGTGTGATTTTCCAGGACCCATGTAAGTGAGATATCCAAGGTGGTTCATGCTTCTAGAGTTTGTTTGCAGTAACTAGAGGCCCTGCCACGCCCATTCTCTCTCTCTCTAATAAATAAATAAAATTAAAAAATTAAAAAATATAAAAACAAACTAGTGTAGATTTGTGCTATAGCTCATTTATTTTATGTAGGTGTGAGAGGAAGAGTGTTAAGTTTCAAGGCAGAGCAAGGGGATGGAGGAGCCTGGAAGATGGGCAAGCCTTCATTCTGAAGATGGCTGAGTTTAGAGTTCAAAACTTCAGTCTGTTGAACTGCAATCTGCCCAGATCTGGTCAGACCCTAACCTACATAACTGGGTTCATTTCTGGATGCACAGAATCTTAGACATAGAAGAATATGAGAGTTTGCAGAGCCATCCTTATCCTTCCTTTTTGCAGGAGGAACTGAGGCCAGAGAGCTTTGCACTTGGCCCAGGCTGTTCTTTGCCTGTATTACCCTCCATCTGACTCTGTTTTCCCCAGCTAAAGTCTTCATCCTATACTCTTTTGTGTTCCATGCCCTTCTCTGTGCTCATAAAACATTCAAAGCATTTCTTTACCATTCATTTGACAAAGGACTGCTTATTGTGTGTAGGCCCTCAGAATGCATCAGTGACCAAAACAATTTCTTTCCTAAGGTGTGTCAATGAACCTATTGCATTAATTCATTCAGCAAATATCTATGGATCACCCAAGTGCATGGCTCTGTGTCTGGCATAAGTTGTTTTCTGGTGGGGATAATTGTTCATGTGTTTGGCTTCCTCCCTTCCCTGTAAGATAGCTATCTTATGGACACTGTGAATGTTTTCTGAATGAATGACGAGCTGAAGACTGGGTGTAGAGATGCAGGTCAGTGGTAGAGGCACTTGCTTAGGATATGCACAAGGCCCTGAGTTCCGTCCTCGGCACTGCAGGAGAATCTAACACAAAGTCAGTGCTGAAACCTTGGTCTTTCTTCTGCCCTGTGTTGCTGTCAGCTCAAATCATTGCTGCCTCCATCACCTCAGGAGGGATTGATCAGAAAACAGAAGTTCTTGGGCTGGGTCCCCTGGGCAGATCCATTTTGGAAAGAAGTAACCCACTGTATCAAGGACCCTCTCTGGGGAGAGGAGGGCAGCTTCAGATAACCCTGCTCCACAGCCTGGGCCAAGAAAGAAGAAACAACTCTACTGTGGAGGCCCTGACGGTCCAGTTCCTCTGTGCAGAGACTAATCATCTTGAAGTACACTTCGTTTCTCTGCTAAAAACAACACCGCCTGTGGGTAAAAGGTGCTTGCTGAAAAGCCCTATGGCTTGGGTTCAATTCCCCAGTACCCACGTAAAGCCAGATGCACAAAGTGGCACATGTGTTTGGAATTCGTTTGCAGTGGCAAAAAGCCCTGACGCGCCTATACTCATTCTCTCTCTCAAATAAAAATAAATAAATAAATAAATAAAAAGTAAATAATGTTTTTGTTCAAAAAAGAACAACAAAAACGCCACCACTGAGGCTGTCAAGTAGTACATTCTGCACACGCCCCGCCCTCAACCAGGGGCTCGGTCCTCCCCGCTAGAGGCCGCAGCGGGCGTGCCCGGCAGTCCTCAGCGGCACTGCAGCGCCCTCTGGTGCCCTGCACCGGCCCGGCGCCACCGCTCGCCAGCACGGGAGGAGCCCGTATCAAGGCGGGGGCCGTGTCGCTGCCAAACAGCCTCCAGTTCCGGAGCTGCGGAGGGACGGGGACGGTGACTCATCGCGCCAGGCGCCCCCGCGGACTCGCCGCCTCCGCACGCGCCGGCTGACGTGCCAAGACGCGCCTAGTTGCTCTGCGCACGCAAAGCAGCCCGGGGCACCGAGCCCCGACAGCAGTGGCGCGGCAGCACCTGCTTGGCCAGTCTGTGACCTCGCCCTGTTTGAACCCCAGCACCGAGCAAGCTTCCGGCCCCGTGCACATAAACCGTGATAGGCATTGTTTCATTACACTTCCTGATAGAGGGGGCAACTGAAGTCGTGAGAAAGGTGCGATGAAGGTTAGGATCAAGATGCTAAGGTGTAAGGAGGGACTACATGACCCAGTCATATGTGACTCCAAAGTTCAAAGTGCACTTTCCGCAGCATCAAGATGCATTGTTGTACCCAATACCCCAACATACGGGGAGGGTCCATGGACCACATCCTACAGGTCTTTGAAATCATGCACTGGAATAAACATTTACTGTTTTAGAAATGAAAGAAAAGATGCTGAGGCTAAGTGCGTAAGGGCACTTGTTTGCAAAGCCTGCAGGCCCAGGTTCGATTCCCCAGTACCTAGGCAAGCAGATGCACAAAATGTCACGTGAGTCTGGAGTTTGTTTACAGCGGTAAGAGACCCTAATGTGTGGTATTCACTCACTCATGCTCTCTCAAATTGATCAATCAATCAATCAATCAATGTATTTTTTTTAAAAGGAAAGGTGTTAAACAGCATTTAAGAGGAGAGTCAGGCTGATGTTGGGCTTGATTCTATAAAGATGTTTTAGATTATGGAGCAGGGGACAGTGATAGGAACTGTGAATCAGGAAGATTCACCAAATATTGGAGCAGATGGGAGGAGAGACATCTCAGGTGGCCTTTGAGCCTAGGTAGGTAGGGTCTGCACTTGAGTCAGGAAGGATTCGTTTCTCTGTGCCAAATACTGAGACAAATGTGTACTTCTTAGGTGCAGATCTGGGGTCAAAAAGGATTCATTAATAGCTCAAAAGCAGGGAGGTCAAGTTCACATAGCACTTTGCATATTGCAAAGAGTTTGTCAGCCTTAGTTTTGCTTTTCATATTAGTAATATGTTGCAGGTCTTGTTAGAAAGTCAGATCCACAGGGTTCTGTGGGTAGCTCAGGCCCCATCTTGGTTTAGAGACCATGACCTTGTGGGAGGAGTATCCAGATGTGTGAGGGCGGTACCCATCCTGTGGGATGAATAAAACACAGGTTGGGGCACAGCTGCTTGAGGAGACAGCATCTGCATGTATCAATAAAATGATAACCCAGTCCCCACTGCCTCCCTAGGGGGAAATCTGGAGGGCTCCAGCTAGTTCCCAAGGCTACCTCACACTAGTGAATGTCTTTGTAGATCTAAGTTTTACTGGAGCACCTGAGTGGGCTGTTTGAGTCACTGGGAAAGCCTCACCCTGAGCCAGGCATAAAGAACTGTGCAACTGACTGTACCTACTGCCAGCTGCACCACTAAGTGGACATGTCACTGGGAAGACAGCATGGCTCTAGAGCAACAGAACAAAGTTAGATAAGGGATTGCCTTCAGGCCTCTGTGACCACCAAGACAAAATGCCATATAACTGGGGTGGGTTATGTGAGCATTAGATCCAAAGACCACCAGGTCTATCACACTTTGTTCTATCCAGAACATCAGACCCAAGAGATCCAGTTACCAACCCAGTCTGTCCTCCTCTATAGACATGGGCACAATGAAGGAGAATAAGCTGCCAGATGGGTTGTTCATAGTTCCTCAGGACTATAACCCATTTTGATTCCTCCCCCATCCATCATGGCTTGCTGTCATCCTGTACTTGCCTGTCCACTCTTGGTTTGTTTCTCTCTGATCAGGAAAAGGAGATGTTCGTCTGTACCTTGACAGTACTACCGAGCAACACACTATGTGTCCAGAGTCAGCTTGTAGTAAATACTTAACCTTGGAAGTTCAGGCCCTCACAAATACAACTGTGGGGGAGTGAGTGTGGTATGTGTCAGGGATGTGGGTTATGTGAGTTCTTTAGTCTTGACCATCTTTCATGCAGGCCCCAGTGATCTTTGTGAAGGAGATAAAAAGCCTAGTCTCTTGGGAGGCTGAGGTAGGAGGACTGCTGTGAGTTCAAGGCCAGCCTGAGAGCACATAAATACATTCCAGGTTAGCTTGAGCTAGAATGAGACCCTACCTCGAAAAAACTAAAACAAACAACAACAACAACAACAAAAAAAAAAAAAAAAAAAAAAAAGGAAAAAAAGGAAGGAAAGAAGAAAGAAAAAGCCTCAATTAAAAATTCTCCTTACAGGTTGGAGAGATGACTTAGCGGTTAAGGCATTTGACTGGGAAGCCAAAGGACCCAGGTTTGATTCTTCAGTACCCATGTAAGCCAGAAGCACAAGGTGGCACATGCAACTGGAGTTTGTTTATAACAGCTGAAGGCCCTGGCATACCCATTCTCTCTCTCTCTCTCTCTCTCTCTCTCTCTACCTGCTTCTTTCTCTCTGTCTGAAATAAATTTTTAAAAAGTCTCCTTAAATTAATCTATATAAATTTCCATAGGGGGGCTGGAGAGATGGCTTAGTGGTTAAGCGCTTGCCTGTGAAGCCTAAGGACCCTGGTTCGAGGTTTGATTCCCCAGGTCCCACGTTAGCCAGATGCACAAGGGGGCGCACGCGTCTGGAGTTCGTTTGCAGTGGCTGGAGGCCCTGGCACGCCCATTCTCTCTCTATCTGCCTCTTTCTCTCTCTGTCACTCTCAAATAAATAAATAAAAATGAACAAAAAAAAATTAAGAAAAGTTTTAAAAAAATAAACAAATTTCCATAGGAATTTTTCATTGAAACTGAAAAACTGATTCTTAAATTCTCAACTGAAAGAGAACATGTAAAGAGCAGCAAATTGATGCCGGGCGTGGTGGCGCACGCCTTTAATCCCAGCACTCGGGAGGCAGAGGTAAGAGGATTGCTGTGAGTTTGAGGCCACCCTGAGACTACATAGGTAATTCCAGGTCAGCCTGGACCAGAGTGAGACCCTACCTCGAAAAAACAAACAACAACAACAACAACAACAAAAAGAGTAGCAAAAAATATTTTGGAGAACAAAAGAATGAAGGATAACTATCTGAAGTATCAAATCTATAGTAATTAATGGACCTGCTATTATTGAGACAGAAGTAGACAAGAAAAGGAGTGAAAGAGAGTTTTCAATTGAATTCACAGCAAAGATCTTAAATAAATAATCAGAGTGACGTTTATAAGCCTGTAGTGAAAGGAGAGCTTAGGCAATATTAGTGTTGAGACAAGTGGCTTTTTGTTTGTTGTTTTTTCGAGGTAGGATCTCACTCTAGCCCAGGCTGACCTATAATTCACTATGGAGTCTCAGGGCGGCCTTGAACTCACGGTGATCCTCCTACCTCTGCCTCCCGAATGCTGGGATTAAAGGCGTGTGACACCATGCCCAGCACAACTGGCTTTTTATTAAAAAAAAACCTTAAATCAGTAAACTTGACAAATCTCTAGCCACACTCATACAAATGACTAATATCAAGAATGAAATGAACATCACTACAGACTCTCTAGACATCACGTGGATAATATAAGAATCATGTGAATAACTGTGCACATTTACAACTTTGATAAAATGAACCAACTTCTTGAAAATTATAAACTCCCAAAATCTACCTAATAAGAAATAACTTTGAACAGTCCTATAGCCATTATGATCAGTTTTCTTAATGGCTATAGGACTGTTCAAAGTTATTTTTGAGTTTAGAGCTGGAGAGATGGCTTAGCAGTTAAGGTGCTTGCCTGCAAAGCCTCAAAACTCCTTTTCCAAACTCCAGGTCTATAAGCCAGACACACAGCGACACAAGTGTGCAATGTTGAACATGCACACAAGGGGGCACACAAATCTGGAGTGAGTTTGCAGTGGCTGAAGGCCATGGCATGCCCATTCTCCTTCTCTCTCTCTCTGCCTCTCTCTCTCTCTCTCTCTCTCAAATAAATAATTAAAAAAAGAAAAAAGAAAACTGAGTTTATAATTTAAAAACTCAAAATAGAAATCTACAGATTCATTGGGTTTCACTGGAGAATTCTACCAAGAATTGTACACTAATTCTATATAATTGTATAGTTGTATAAAATTATATAATTTTACAATTGTATAATTCTACACAATGTGATCCAATATATTAACAGAAAAAAATCACATGATCATATCATTGCAGATAAGTGTCTGATCCAAATCCAAAACTCATGACAAATGCAAGAAAAATCTCTGACAAATAGGAAAAGAAGGGAACTTCAACTTGAAATCTATGGTTGGGTATATAGGACAGACCATATACCTGACATTCAAAACCTATTCATATCTGGGAGTGGTGGCACACACCTGTAATCTCTATGGTCTGGATGATGAGACAGGAGGATCTCAAGTTTAAGGTCAGCCTGAGCTAATGAGATTCTGACACAAAAAATTATCATAAAAGAAGAATTGATATTCTGGCCGGGCGTGGTGGCGCACGCCTTTAATCCCAGCACTCGGGAGGCAGAGGTAGGAGGATTGCTGTGAGTTCAAGGCCACCCTGAGACTCCATAGTGAATTCCAGGTCAGCCTGGGCTAGAGTGAAACCCTACCTCGAAAAACCAAAAAAAAAAAAAAAAAAAAAAGAAGAATTGATAAATAGAGCTGAATCAAGGTTAAAACATTTTCCCTGTGGAAGATCCTGTTGGTGTGTGCAGTATATGCACATGTGTGTGCAGCTATGTGTGCTCCAGATACATGTGTATGGAAGATGATGAGTTACTCTATTGTGCTTTCACCTTATTTCCCTGAAACACTTTTGCACTAAACCTGCAGCTCCCCATTTTTCAGTTAGACTGGCTGACTAGAGAACTCCAGCTATCTTCCTGTCTCTGCTCCACTCAGTACTGGGGGTATAGGTATGAGCAGCCATGCATCGCTTTTTAGGTTGGCACTGGGTTCCCATGCTTGTGCAGCAAGAGCTCTTACCATCTGACCCATCTCCCCAGCCACTTAAGGTTTTATTTTGCAAGCAAGAGCCTTTAACCACTGAGCCATATCCTCAGCCCCAAGAGGACATTAAAAAAGCTAAATACTAGAACTATTTGCAAACCATATGTCTGACAAAGTACTAGAATCTAGAATGTATAAAGAATTCTGAAAACTCAGCAATTAAAAATTCAATCAAGAGCCGGGCATGGTGGCGCATGCCTTTAATCCCAGCATTTGGGAGGCAGAGGTAGGTGGATCATGGATCACTGTGAGTTCGAGGACACCCTGACAACCCTGAAACTACATAGTGAATTCCAGCTCAGCCTAGGCTAGAGCGAGACCCTACCTCAAAAATGAAAAAAAAAATTCAATCAAGCCACCCAGAAAACAGGCTAAAGACATAAATAGACATTTTGCTGAAGAGGATACATGGTTGTCACATAAATCCATGAAAAGATGTTGAACATCAGTAGCCATTAGGGAAATGTAACTTAAAACCACAATGAGACATCATCATGCACCTATCTGAATAGCTAATATTTTACTAAAATGTGACAACACCAAATGTTGATGAGAAGGCCTAGGAATTGGATTCCTTGTAGTTGTTGCTGGGAACATAAAATGGTAGGGCATTCTGGAAAATAGCTTGGCAGTTTCTTTTAAAACTAAGCAAGTACAATGTGATACAGCCATTGTGTTCTTGAGCATATATCTCAGAGAAAGGAAAACTCGCGTCCACATAAAAACCTATTAGGTAAATGTACATAGCAGCTCAATTGTAATAGCCATATCCAGGAAACAGTGCAAATGCCCTTCAGTGGGTAAACTCCCCGTGATATATCCAGGCCACAGAAAATTACTCAGCAAACACAAAGGAACAGAGTATTGACATAAGGGACATCTCTGATGACTTTCCAGATAATTGTGATGACAAAACAAAATTCTTGAAGGCGACATACTGTACTATTGTAGTTTATACCTAACTTTGTCAAAACAACCTACTTTAAGCCGGGGAGATGGCTTTCAAGCTTGCTGACCAGAGTTCTATCTTCCCCAGCACCCATATAAAGCCAGACACAAAGTGGTGCACGGCCCTGTGACTCCAACGCAATGAGTGCAATGGGAAGTGGAGCCACAAGAATTCCTAAGTTCATGTGTCAAATAGTCTGGCATACACAGCGGCAAAACATCGAGAGACCCTGTCTCAAAGACGACAGACGGAGAGGATGGACACCTTGAGGTTGTCCTCTGACCTCCACACAAGCGGTATGGCACACAAACCCCCCTCCATATATACATACACACAGCACCCACACAACTAAATGAAAAATAAAGAAATAGAGAAGACTAGTGGTTGCTAATGGTTAAGTAGGAGGTTGTGTAGGAGGAAGGTGGATGTGGCTATGACAGTACAACTGGTAGCTTTATGGTGGTGATGGAAATGTCAGTGGCAGAATCCTGCTTGTGTGTTTTGTTGGTTTTCTATAAGAAGTAGTCAGAAAAGTTGTGTGAAGGGCACACGGGATCTCTCTGTAGTATTTTTGAAACCACATGCGACTGTACCATGATCACAGAATAAGTCCTCAACACAACCACAGTGTTTTAGGAATTCAGATCTGCTTTGCTTATCTGGATTTGACCTGTCCTTGTTGCATTAGCATTGTGGCAAGGGATTCCACCTCACAGCTCCCTGGTACTTGAGCCTGAAGGGAGTGGCTCTGAGTCTCCTCATTTAGAAACAGGCTCGCCAGCAGCCAAGGTTATCTTTGTGGTATGGAAGTTACACTTGGAAGGGTCCATTCTCCTACTGCCACTGGTAACCACTTAGATAACACACAAAGTGAAGCAGGTGCCAAGCAACCCAGCAATAGTTCCTGTAAGGCTCAAGTTAACAAAATGTCATGTCAGTTTCCATCCTGCATGTAGCAAAGGCTTCCTGCTCCAAACCTGAACACACAGCATCAGCTGAGTCTCTGTGGAGGAAACTGATGACAGCAGTCATCACTGAACCCTCCATGTCTACACTCCACAGCACTTGAATAAAGCGGACTCCATCAGGGTGGGCCTAGACAGTGCATCCCTTCAATTATTTCTTCATTCACTATTTGTTGAGCACCTGCTATGTGCTAAGTACTAACAACAACAGTGATTGAAACAAAGTCCTTTCTCTTGTGGAGATCCCAATCTATTGGGAAAATAGGTAAGCTAAATGAAGAACTTATCTGGCAGGCAGTATTAAGTGCTACTAAAAAAATAAAAGCAGCATGGAAAGACGGTGTAAGGTGATAGGGACTGTGGGGCGGGATTTGAGAAATGGTGGCTAGAAGTTTACATTTTGGTGGAGGTTGGAAGGAGATGAGTCAGCTATGAAGATCACAGTTGTGCTGTTTTCTAGTTGCCCCTGCAGACTTGCTCCACCCTTCTCCTCCCAGTTTGTGCCCTGGTAGGCTGACCTGTGCTGGCTTCATCCACAGGCTCCCTCGCCCTCTGGCTACATGCGCCATTCACCCAGTGGGAGGCACCTGCAGGAAAGTGAGAAGGAAAAGGAAAGTGAGGTTAAGGGCAAGGCTTCCTCTGCTCTCTCTGTGCAGGGCCTCTGCGAGCTGGTTGCATTCCACTCCCTTAAGTACCACAACTCCTGGAGGCAAACACTCTCCTAGTGGCCAGGACCCTGCTTGATGTTCCAGGGGTGGCATTCCAGGGAGAGAAAGAAGCTAGGCAAGAGACCTACCACCTAGCTACATCTCCAACTTCAGACTTTGGCTCTTTTCCTAAAAAATGAGAGCAACTTGATGACGCTGGTGAGATTGACGTGCTCAGACTATGTCCTTACAATATCACTTTTGAGAAACTGGTAACAAGGCTACTATAACAATTCAGGGGATGGTGGCCTAGACTTGTTTGGTGTTGGCAGGGTTAAGAAGAGGTCAGATTCTTTGTTGTTGTTTCACTTTTTGAGCCAGGATCCCACTATGTAATCCAGGCTGGCCTCAAACTCATGATCCTTCTACCTCAGTTTCCCGAGTGCTGCTGGGATTACAGGCCTAAGGCATGACAGTTGGCTCAGTTTCTCAATAGATTTAATTTTATCATTAATGTATATTCATTGTACAAAATGATGACTTTATTATGACATGTTCACGTGTGTATATCAGGTACTTTGCTCATATTCATCCCCCTTAACTTCTCTTGCCCCTTTGTCTCTGAGTAGATTGGGAAGAGTTATATGTCCAGAGCACAAACCCAGCCCAAGACAGGAGAGACTTAGTTCTCTGCATGTCAGTATGCATCACTGAAAGTTCTACTCTTACAAGATTCAGAAGGCTGTCCATGCAGCATGATCTTCCCAACATCCTATCACTTCTGTGGGACACACAATGTTAGGTCCCAAGGCCCAGCCCAAAGGGTTCCAGTGTGTTCTCAAATCTGGAGCAACTCCAGAAAACTATAATCACAGGCTTTCTAGCCAATTCTTCCCTCCCCAATGCCTAACCTCTATGGTTGGTGCCAGATGCAATTTGTCACATGCTCTGCACTCTTGGTTGGCACCAGCAGCTCTACATACATGAGCAGTCCTAATCTTGTCAAAGTCAGAATTCTGAGACACAAGGTCTCAATTTGCTCTTTTCTAAACACCAATACTTTCTTCAGTGTCACTCATGGCTACAAGAGGGCAGAACACATCCATTAACCAAGAGTGATGTGGGCCACAGTGTGTGGGAGACATCTCAAAGAGATTTTTAAAACAGGCCTGGAAGCTCAGGCAAGCCCAACCATATCATGTGGATTGCTGAGATGGAGGAGGAAATGGAAAGCCTGGCTTCTAGCCGAAATCACCTGGGTTGGGTATGTTCTGGGAGCAAAAGTACACTTGTGTGTTTTGGTGCACATTGTGGGGACTACAGTTAAAACCTGTTGCTTCTGATTTGTGAATCCCTCAGTAAAGGCACTCAGCTGAAACGTGGAGGACAGCACATGATTCTGAAGGCACATTCTGAAGCTAGGAAAAAAAAACGGATGGTATTTTGTTTATGTTCAAAGAAATCAATCCAGAAAGATCAGCCCCACAGCTAAAGTCAACAGGACTGAGGAACAAATTGCTGCCAGCCTCTGGGTCCTGGGCCTCTCATTAAGGGGAGTGATGACCCACATTGGAATCTTGGATCAAAGTCTTCCAGGTTGGGTGCCCTTGGGCAAGATTCTGAACCCTGTCAAGACCTCTGTTTCTTTCTTCTTTTCTTTCTTTCTTTCTTTCTTTCTTTCTTTCTTTCTTTCTTTCTTTCTTTCTTTCTTTCTTTCTTTCTTTCTTTCTTTTTGGTTTTTCGAGGTAGGGTTTTGCTCTAGCCCAGGCTGACCTGAAATTCACTATTTAGTCTCAGGGTGGCCTCAAACTCACTACAATCCTCATTCCTCTGCTTCCTAAGTGCTGAGATTAAAGGCATGCACCACCATGCTTGGCAGGAACTCAGTTTCTTAACATGTAACATTGGGGTAATCCCCCATATAACAGAGCCACAGGAAGGATCAAAATTAGCTCTGAGTGAGGGTTAAATGTGTGTTGCACAGCCTGTGAAATCCAAGCTGCTCAGAATTGGCACTCTCCTCATACCCACCTATCCTGGCAGAGCCAGGCTTGTGGTGTGAGGCACTATGGCTTTCTAGTCATCCCTGGTGCCCTTGAGAACTCTCCAAGGAGCTTGCAGCCCTTACATGCCCATACTTGTTTTTTGCTCTTTACTAAAAGGGTGCTCTGGGTGATGGCATTTGATCACAGCAGGGTCATGGTTGCATGAGCCACTTGGCACCGAAGGGCACTAATGCCTAATATTAACTCTATGGTCAGCTGGCCCATCAAAGCAGCTGCTTTCATTTCCAGGATTCCAAATCTTTCTTTATTCCACCCCAGCTTACCAGAATGCTCTATGTTTGTGAACAGGTAATGGGGCCCCTGTTTTCCCCTCTCCCTCTTCCATGTTTTCAGTCTCTCCTCTCTCCATTCTGTTCTCTCAGCCTGGTCCTGGTCTTGACTTTGGCCTTGGCTCTCCATTTTGTCCTTTCCTTTCCTGGCTTTTATAAGCCCTCATCCAAAGAATGGCAGATACAGGGAGATAGCTATGCAGGGTGGTTTGAATGGACCCATAGCCCATCTTTGGTGAAACCATTCCACTGTGTCACTCTGTGATTGCCAGTCCCACCTTCCCTTTTGTTTCCATTGGGGTATAACAATATGGTGAAACCAAGTATGGCCAGGCTGCTCATTGATTAGTAAGGAGACAGAGGTGGGGAGCATCTGGTTGCATCAAGGCCAGGGAAAGCTTTACCAGAGAGAGGAGACTTCAATTGGACCCTGATGCCTGAACATTCACCCTGCAATGGAGAAAGGGTTAAAGCTCATTCCACGGGTGGAGGAGAGGCCAGGAAGAACAGAAGAGAAGATGCATTTAGGGCTCTGGGTGGCCACACAGTAATGTCTTGGAGAAGGGGAAGCTGGCACTTGGAAAAGGGCACCTGGGACCAAGGGTGACTGGTAACAAACTGGGCCTCAGGGGTCAGAGCACAAGGTACTTGGTGAATGTTGGGAGGACATGATGAAAGCCATGTCTCAAGGAAGATAATTCTGGGGCTGAGGAGATGGCTCAGTGGGTAAAGCATAAGGGCAAGCACGAGGACCTGAGTGCAGATCCCCAGCATCCACATAATTCCAAATACGGTGGCATGTGCTGTAATCCCCGTGTTGGAGAAATGGATACTGGAGGATCCCTAGGGCTTACTGGCTAGCTGAGTCACACCTAACGTGTGGGCTGCAGGTCAGTGAGAAACCCATGTTTCAAAAAGAAGTGGAGAGCATACCCGGAGATAACACCCAAGGTTTTCTTTGGCCTTCTACATGTACGCACATACATAAAACAAACAGGCATATACATAGGCACAAACCACACACATAGATTCATGGAAAAACAAAGAAGATCAGGCTGGAGAGATGGCTTAGCAGTTAAGGCGCTTGCCAGCAAAGCCAAAGGACCTCGGTTTGATTCCCCAGGATCCACATAAGCCAGATGCGCAAGGTGACACATGCATCTGGAGTTCGTTTGTAGTGGCTGGAGGCCCTGGCACACCCATTGTCTCTCCACCACTCTTCCCTTGCATCTTTCTCTCTCTCCAATAAATAAATAAATAAAAATAAAAATATTTTTTTAAAAAAGATAATCTGCTTGATGATGCGGCTTGCCTAGCTACAGAAGGCGTTGGATTGGATCCCCAGTGCCACTAAAAGAAAAATATTCTAGATGGAAGAGAAACTGAAGGAAGGAAGGAAGGAGGCTAATTAAGAAGACTATCACCATATCCTGACACAAATTGAAGCCCTGGACGAGGGTGCTGACCATAGTAATGGAGGCAAGAGGGCAAAGAGGAAATGCCCTGGTGTCTGCTGCCTTTGTGTTGGGACTTTACTCTGGTTCCATTCTTCCTGTTCCCAATACCTTCTCTTACAACCATCAAAAGTGGAGCTTGGGCCTCCATTCCAACTCCCATCACAGTGTGCTCATACCCCAAGTCTATCTTGAGACCTGGGACCAGATTCACGCTGCCTTCTGGATATTCCCAATATCATGTCATCAACATGTCCCAAATGTTCATGTTCCTGTCTGCCTCTCTGCCCTGACCCAGCTTGATCAAACTATGGGCCTCAGCTACATTAGCTGGGCATCTGGGACCTGCCCCAGCAACTGAGGATCATTTTTATACCTTTCTGGGGCAAACATTATTTCCCAGTTTCATAGCACCAATTTAAATGATTACACAGAGGGCTAGCTTAGCATGTTCCCACATTGGGGACACTCTTCCTTCATTCTCAATTATCATGCTCCTTAGAAATGGCCTATAGCCAGGGTTTGCTTTTCGTTTCCCCTGGAAATAGCTGGAAATGTGGGGGCACATTTCTGGTTGACTCCAGAGTACAACCTGCATTTCAGACCAGGGACTCAGGACATTGAGCATTGGTCATGCAAGTAAAGGTGCATCTTACACTGCAAAGAAGGGTCTCACCCCAAGTGCTGACCACACAGTAGCACTCCTTTCTCATGGTTTTGATTTCTGCAGCTTCCACTACTCACTGCCAACTGCAATCCAAAAATGTTAAAGGAAAAATTTCTGAAATAAACAATTCATAAGCCTTAAATAACTTTTATGACAGAATATGATTATAAGAATTCTATTTTATTACTAGTTGTTGTTAAGCTCTTACTGTGACTGGTTTATCTACTGAGCCTCATCATCGGTGTGTATTTACAAGAAATCATACGGTGCATGTAAGTTTCTGTTCAGACCCCCTGAAGGCCTTGGAACAGATGCCCTGTGGATAGGTGGCTGGAGACTAAGATCAAGCTCCATGAGTCTAGGACTCACTGTTGTCCCTTACTGCATGCACTCTAGTACCTAGCATATGAGGAGGTGTAATCAGTGCTTGCTATATTAATAAATCATCCCATCACTTCACACAACCAGCTCGGACTGAGCACTATGCTTGGTGCTGGGTCAGGGGGACAAACAAGTTTTGGGCAGTGTTTCTGTACCCCTACTAGCTTTGGTTAGGTCCTGGGAAAGACATCCTAGAAACCCAAAATGCCTCACCTCCCTGTGACCTCCATGGGGCCCCTTCTTTGCAAGCTAAATGCTGAACTGAAAAATCATTCATTCATTTATTCAACCAACACTCCAGGAGCCTGTGAAATGTTTCAAAGCAGTCCTCAGCCATGATCTTGCTGGAATTAGGCTGAGAGGAGAGCAGGGCTGGGCTGGGGGCCTGAGACGTTCCTGCCCTGCTTGCTGGAGCAGACAGGTCCAATCAGACAGTCTCTCGGGACTGGGGGGCTGGTGTGGATGGAAATATGCGCCACATGGCCTGAATTGCAGGGCCGGCCTCCGGCTCCCACAGCCCCAAACACTTCCAGATGGATTTATTTATAACTCCCAAACCAGAGACAGCGCTCACCCTCTTTGCCTTCTTCCCCTCCCCACTGCTGAACAAGGCCTGGCTGCCCCTCTCCACTCCGGAAACCAGCAGGAGACAGGGAATGTGCAGCTGCTAAATGGCAGCCATGGCTCAGGGCCACCACTGTGCCCTAGGTGGCAGCAGTAGCCCACAGTGTAGGTGTGCCTGCAGAGCCTGGCTATCCTCCTGCCCACCTGGCCCAACTTCTCACAGAATGGCTTCTGAGTGGGAAGGATGAGCTACATTCTCTCTGGCAAGCTTCTTTACCAGACCTGCCTCCCTCCATCTCCTAAAGACACAGCCACACCCAGGCCGCCTTCTCATTCTGTCTCTGGGCGTTCAGAGCCTCCTCCTCTCCATTTTCTTCCACAGATATTATTTCTCACTGTATAGGCCACCAGAGGCTTTGGACTCTGACACTTCCCAACTCTGGCTCTTTCTTTTCCCAAATAGGAAACAGAGTTCTGAGAGATTTGAGTAATATGCCTAAGGTCACATAGCAAGTTAAACAGCAGAGACAAAAGTAGAAAGCCCAAGCCTAGCCCATGATGTTATTACCTCCTAAAGCTCAGTTTTCTCATGTATCAAGTGGGACTAATGCCTGGAAGGTGGTATGGTTGAGAATGTTGGCTCTGGAGTTGCTCTGCATGGAGCACATGCTGGTTCTGTTGTTTACTCCCTGTATGACCTTTTTTTTTTAAATAAATTTTTGTTTATTTTTATTTATTTATTTGAAAGTGACAGAGAGAGAGAGAGAGAGAGAGAGAGAGAGAGAGAATGGGCATGCCAGGGCCTCCAGCCACTATAAACAAACTCCAGATGCGTGTGCCCCCTTGTGCAACTGGCTAACGTGGGTCCTGGGGAATTGAGCCTCGAACCGGGGTCCTTAGGCTTCACAGGCAAGCGCTTAACCGCTAAGCCATCTCTCCAGCCCCTGTATGACCTTTGATGAATCAGTCTTCCTCTTCTAATTCAAATTCTCAATTTTTCTTCCTAAGAGATAAAGTTAAATGGCTTAGCATAGTGCCTGGCTCATAGGAACTTCTCAATATGGAATAAAGAGGGCTTGGCTGTATCTCAGTGGCACAGTATTTGCTAAGCATGTGTGAGGTCCTGGATTCCATCTCTATCTCCAGCACCACAGTACACCACACCATTCCCCCACACCACACACACACAGAGTAAGGAATGTGAAATTTTATTGTTGATCTTAAACTCTCATCTCTTGAAAGAGGGGCCAGGTCTCAGACAAATATTACTTTGTGCCTTCTCTCATGACAGAGAGAGAGAGAGAGAGAGAGAGAGAGAGAGAGAGGTGAACTTGGGTGTAGACAGACTAAGTGGCCTGTCTAAACTTGTAGGACCAGGAGATGTATTTGAGTTCACTCTAGCTGAGTCCTGGGCCATGGGTTCCAGTCTTCCTCTAGAGTCTGAAGGATAAGATCCCTTAGGTGAGTCTCTGGCCCACCTCACACCTTCCTCCTTTAGGGATTCCCAGAACTTTCCTCCTATGCAGAGCTTTAGTGCATCTAGCCAGGTAGGAGCATTTTTTTGGTGGTCCTAAGCAGAGTCTGTGAACATGTCAGGTCTGGAGGAATGCGAGGGCCCTGAGACTGAGGTCTTTCCACTTTGCTCCTCTCTAGCCATGCCTGGAACTTGTGGTGGCTGGAGGGGACAGGGTTACCAAAAAAAAGTAGACAAAGACTCCAGAGTCAAGTTTCTAGATGCACAATATCTGCCTTTTATAAATTCTCTTTGCCTGCAAAGTTATACAGAACCAAAGTCTGGCAGACCCACCCCTCTGCATCCAAGGGTCCAGACACATTTTCCTGCAGCTGTTCAGCAACACATGACACCAGACTTCTGCCCCAGTGGGAGCCCTTGGCATTCGCACATTCCTTTCTGCTTGCTGCTGCACAATTAACCACGCATAATTTTTCCGTGTTTTCCCACCCCCCACCACGCGTCAGCAGCACCAGTGGCGGCATGAGGGAATAGCAAGCCCCAGACACATATGGAAAAGGAAACTAGTGACGCTTCTGTCAACTGAACGCGACTCACCAAATCCCAGCAGGGATTTGGTTTCATCTATCTCACCTTCTCTGTGGATTGCCAGGAGGCTTAGAGTGTCCAAGAGTGCAGGAGTGGGTGCATGCCACATGCTTCGTCTCTGTCCAAGCAAAGGAACAATCTCACCTCTCCCACAGCATTGCTCTGAGGCATCTAACACTGAGTTGGGGTCATGGGAGTTACTCCATAAATATTACATGTATGAAGCATCCCCTTGTTACAAAAGTAATTAAGACACATTCTAGAATCACCTAGATAAAATTATTTCTGGGGCTGGAGGGATGGCTTAGCAATTAAGGCCTGCAAAGCCAAAGGACCCAGGTTCGATTACCCAGTACCCATGTAAGCCAGATGCACATGGTGGCACATGTGTTTGGAGTTTATTTGTAGTGGCAAGTGACCCTGGTGCACCTATTCTCTCTCTCTACTTGTAAATAAATAAATAAAACATTAAAATTATTTCTTCTCTCAGTATTGGTGGAGCATCCACCAATAGCAGCATGAGACAAACAAAAGAAGTTTAAAAAGCTTCACACATACGTAAGAGGCTGTAGTATAGCTGGGAATTTTGCCGTGTATGAAATATTTCAGATAACTCAAATGCCTTTCCTCAAATGCCAGACACAGACAATAGATAAGTGAAGGAAGCTGGAGGCAGACAATAAGAAGAGGTCTACGTTGACCTGTACAGCAGAAAAACTACCACCCCAATATAGTTAACTATTGTTCAGTGGGAATATAGGTCCAGTGTAACCAGATTTTTCTCTTTTACAAGACAGCCAGAAATCCAGCCTGCATGGAAAGATTACTAATTGTTCTGGGCCTGATGGTACATGCCTGTAATCCCAGCACTAGGAAGGCTGAGGCAATAGGATCAAAAGTTCAAGGCTCATCTGGGCTACAAAGTAAGTTCAAGGCCTGCCTGGGCAACTTAGCAAGGCTTTGTCTTAAAATAAAATGTCTACACGACCGGCAAGTCAGGCAATTAGCCATTGGTGTAACAGCAGCATGTCAGTTATGGGTATAACCAACTGCTCTCTGGTTTTTGAGGTCAATTCCAGTGGAAAGAATTCATGTCTGGTACTGGAAATAGTTATAGCCTATGATTTAGAAGGTCATAGGCCCTTGGAGGGAAACTACCATTGCTCCTTGGCTAAATGGATATGTTGAGCTCATCAAATTTCTCCCTAAATGGCTATGTTTATACCCATAGATTAGAACTGTTCTCACTTTTGGGTAGAGAAGCTTCTTTTTGCAGTTGGCAATGACTACTGGGGAGCCACAAGACTCATCAAGGTGATGAGAAACAACAGTCAAGTGTTCAGTACTGGATGAGATATCTCTATCACATCTTCCAGAACTTAGGCAACATTGTGGAGGAGGTGATGGAAACAACATTAGTGCTGCTCTCACCACTGGCCAGAGAAGCTTCTCTTTGGAGATGGCTGTGGAAACTGAGGAGACCCAAAATGCGTTCAAGTGCTAAAAATAAGAGGTGGGGGCTGGAGGGATGCCTTAGCAGTTAAAGTGTTTGCCTGTGAAGCCTAAGGACCCAGGATTGATTCCTTAGTACTCACATAAGCCAGATGCACAAAGTAGTGCATGCATCTAGAGTCCACTTGCAATGGCGAGAGGTCCTGGTGCACCCATTCTCTCTGTCTCTCTTCTCTCTCTCTCTTACTTAAATAAATAAATAAATAAATAAATTAATTAATTAAAAAATCTAAAAATAAGAGGCTGTTGAGATCTCAGTGTTAAATGAAACAACTCTATCATGACCTCCAAGGCTCAGGGAACATTATGGAAGAGGGAGCAGAAAGAATGTAAGTACCACAGAGTGTGGCAAAGTAGCTTGGGGGAGGCACTGTCCTCTAGACATAAATTGACTGGTGTATTCATGATCTCACAGTGGAGATTGTTACCTCCACAAAACCTGAACAATATTGAGCCCATCAACATTTTGACATAGAGGATAGTGAGGATGGTGGAGAACAAAAAGAATGAGACATCAAAATAGAAGAAGGACTACTTGGAAAGAGGAAGGGGTTCAATGAAATGGGGGTGGGGGAACAAAAGAGGGTAGTGGGAGGGGATTATGTTCAAATTAAAGTATGTTCATGTATTAAAATTCTCAATTAAAAAATAAAAATTAGATGGCTGGAGAGATGGCTTAGCAGTTAAGGCATTTGCCTGCAAAGTCAAAGGACCCAAGTTTGGTCCCCCAGGGCCCACATAAGACGCACAAGGTGACACATGTGTCTGGAGTTTGTTTACAGAAGCTGGAGGCCCTAGTATGCCCATTCTCCCTCCCTCCCTCCCTCCCTCCCTCCTTCCCTTCTTTCCTGTCTCCCTTCTTCCGTTCCTCCCTCCTTCCCTCCCCTCCCCTCCCTCTCTCAAATAAATAAAAAATGAAATTTGTAAATAAAATAAAAATTAGAAAGAGGGCTGAGGACATAGCTTAGCAAAGAATGCTTGCCCAGTATGTACAACACATTGGGTTCTATCCCCAGCACCCAACATAAAATAAATAAATGAGATGACTTATTGTTATATGCTTGGAAATAGTATTTTGTTAAAAAAAAACTATTTATCTTATTTATTTCACACATACACAGAGAGAGAGAGAGAGAGAGAGAGTGAGAGAGAGATGCAGATAGAGAGAGAATGGGCATATGCCAGGGCCTTTAGCCACTGAAGACGAATTTGGCTTTGCAGGCAAGTGCCTTAATTGCTAAGCCACCCCTCCAGCCTGGAAATAGTTTTTTTTTATATTAAATAAACTACATGGATAGCAAGTGACATAATTTGTGGGCATTACTTGACCTACTGGTCACCAGTTTGTGGCTTCTCTATAGTGTTGTGTTAAATTTATCAAAATACGTGCTACCGACAGTAATAGATGTGATCAAAGAATGACATGAGCCCCTTGAGCTGGTGTGATCTATAAATTTTTCCCTAAAGCGAGCCCATTTCAAGGCAGGGTGACTTCTGGCTACTGGATTGACACAGTGGATAAAACTTTTTTTTTTTTTTTTGTGACCAGAACCAGGGAACTCAGCGTGGAGGAAACAAGAAAAGGTGAAAAACTATTCCTTGGAGACTCTGAGTCTGAAAAGCCACTTGGAAGGAATCATGAACACAGACAGAAGGTGCGTCATTGGCAAGCGTGGGAAAAGAATACTTTGTAAGGCCAAGGACTTTTCTAGACTAAGTTGATGTAAAAATATAGGAAGAAAACAATAAATAAGGTATGAAGCCTGCCACAGTGGAGAGTGCTAAACTATGTAAGTGCTAGGAGAAGGAAGAACCTGAACAGGAGACTTTAGAAAGCTGGCCACATACAAAAATCCTAGAGAATATTTTTACAGCATCTTAGTAAAAACATAGATAAAACATATGTCCAGGGACTGGAAGTGTTGCTCAGTGGTAGACAAGGCTTGGTCTGGTTCAACCACCAAGACCAAAAATATTTATTGATTTGCTTGCACGCGCGTGTGTGTGTATGTATGTGTGTGTATAATAAGCATGCAAGAATGCCAGGGTCTCTTGCAGCTACAAACAAATGTCCATCCAGCTTTACATGGTGGCTAGGGAATTGAACTTGGGCTGGCAGACTTTGCAAGCAACTGTCTTCAAATGCTGAGCCATCTCCCTAGTCCCTATATACTTAAAAAAATTAATTTATCAGGGGCTGCAGAGATTGCTTAATGGTTAGGGCGCTTGCCTACAAAGCCTAATGACCTGGGTGTGATTCCTCAGTATCCACATAAAGCTAGATGTACACAGTGGCACATCTATCTGGAGTGCATTTGCAGTGGTTAGAGGCCCTGGAACACTCATTTCTCTCTGTCTGTTTCTTTTCTCCCAATCTCTCTCTGCTTGCAAATAAATAAAAATATTTAAAAATTATTTATTGGGATGGGGAAATGGCTCAATAGGCAGAGGCTCATTGGACAAACAACTTGGCATTCACAGCGGAGAACAAGAGACCTCATTTCAAACATAGTAGAAGGTGAGGATGCACACCAGAGGTTGTCCTCTGACCTCCACATGCACACTGTGGCACACACATGCCCTCACACACACAAGGAAATACATATGTACATCATATACATTCAAAAATAAAAAAATTATTATATAGACATATAACATATCTTTTCCAGATCAAAAGTCCCAGGCCTTAGCAGTCATTCTCCTGGGCTTCTTGGCAGGCTTGGAAAACAACTGATGATAGCATCTTACCCCAAAGGGGAGAGCACAGAGTCTTGTGCATGCAATAAGCAGAATTAAGTGGGTCCTGCACTGGGTTACATGAGCACTAAAACAAGAGGAGTGCAGTGAAGGGTCATGGCCAAGACACAAGTGCACTAGGCAGAACCCAGCCTCCAATGGTGCCAATGTCTAATCCCCAGAACTTGGCCATGTTAGGCCACATGACAAAGAAAAGTAAGACTTGCAGATAGTATGAAGGTTACTAATAAACTGCCCCTGACTGTGGTGGGGTCCTTCTAAAGCTGAAAAGAGTAGGAGAGTCAGAGGCAGAGAGGCAGGTGTGAAGGCAGAAGCAGAATCAGTGGCAGGGTGTAAGAAAGACTTGATCAGCCATGGATAATTCTGAAGCCAAGGAATCATAGGTGACCTCTAGAAGCTAGGAAAGACTGAAAGGATCCTTCCCTAGAACCCTAAAACGCAGCCCTACTGACATTCTTGACTTTTGTCCAGGGAGACACTTTTGGACTTCACATCTCCAGATCTACAAGATAACAAATATGTATTGCCTTAAGCCACTACATTTGTGGTACTCTTACAGTATCAACAGTAACTAATATAACTAGCTTTGGACACAGACAGTAGTGTTTCATACTGGCTTGGTAATTATCAGTGACTTGACACTGGCCTAGTCATTTAACATCTCTGTCTCGATAGTCCCACTTATAAAATGGACATCACAATGCCTTCCGACAGTTGAGCTGAAGAGCAACTGAGGTGTTCCACAAAAAAAAACGATGGCCTGGACTGACACAGAGAAGATGCCAGTGTTCTTTTCTTCAATGCCATTGACTAAGATATAATGAATACTTGAAACATCTAGTGTTCTAATAAATGTTCAGCAACAGGCTCTGAAAATGTGTAAATACATATATCCACAAGTTTAATGCAAATTTACTTATGTAAGAAAATGAGGGCTGGAGACATGTCTTAGTGGTTAAGGCATTTGTCTGCGAAGCCTAAAGACCAAAGTTTGATTCCCCAGTACCCATGTAAGCCAGACACACAAGGTGGCACAGGCATCTGGAATTCATTTGTAGTGGCTGGAGGCCCTGGCGTGTTCATTCTCTCTCTATCTGCCTTTCTTTCTCTCCCTCTCTTTCAAATAAAACATTTTTAATATTTTTTAAGTTTTTTTTATTTATGAGAGAGAGAGAGAGAAAGAGAGAGAGAGAGAGAATGGGTGCGCCAGGGCCTTCTGCCACTGCAAACGAACTCTAGACGCATTTGTCACCTTGAGCATCTGGCTTATGTGGGTTTTGAGGAATCAATCCTGGGTCCTTAGGCTTCCCAGGCAAACACCTTAACCAGTAAGCAATCTCTCAAGCCCTCAAAATATTTTTTAAAAGAAAATGAAACACAATTTACAATTATGAAATAGATAATATTATTGTTTGTTTGTTTGTTTTTGAGGTAAGGTCTCACTCTAAGTCAGGCTGATCTTGAATTCACTTTGTAGCTTCAAGTTGGCCTCAAACTCACAGCAATCCTCCTACCTCTGCCTCCCAAGTGTTGGCATTAAAGTCATGCACCACCAAGCGAAGCCTTGAAAATATTCTTTGTTGCAAATTCTAGATAGTCAATTCATTTTCACAAGACGATTTCACTATTTTTTTTGAGGCAGGGTCTTGCTCTAGCCCAGGCTGACCTGGAATTCACTTTGTAGTCTTAGGCTGTCCTTGAACTCACAGCAATTCTTCTACCTCTGTCTCCCAAGTGCTGAAATCAAAGGCGTGTGCCACCATGCCCAGCCAATTTCATTGATTTATCTGACCTTTTGCACCCAAAGCTAACCTCTAGTTATAAGAGAAAAAAATGGTGATTGATGTTTTCATTTATGTTTGTGAATAAGAAGGAAGTAAAATAGTAAAGAGGTATTGGAGTTCATGTATTCCTCATGATATGAATTTCTTTGCTGAACAAGATACACTTACTGGAAGCATTATTTCTTTAATTATGTTTTTTTTTTGCTACTCATGAAGGAGTAGAAATAGACACATCACACTTTTAAATTTAATGTGATTTATTTAATTAAACTTGAAAGTTTAATCTTACTAATATTTCTTTCCCTCCTTGCCTCTCTCCTCTCTCTCTCTCTCTCTCTCTCTCTCTCTCTGTCTTTTTTATTTTTTCAAGGTAGGGTCTTGTTCTAGCCCAGGCTGACCTTCAATTCACTCTGTAGTCCCAGGGTTGCCTTGTACTCATGACAATCCTCCTACCTCAGCCTTGCAAGTGCTGGGACTAAAAGTGTGCCCCACCATCCCCCACAAATATTTTATTTATTTATTTATTCGTTTCAGAGAGAAAGATAGAGAGAGAGGTAGATAGAGAGAGAGGGAATGGGTGGAACCCAAGGTGTCATGCATGCTAAACACATGCTCTAACATTGAGCCCCCCCCATTTTCTTAAGTCCAGTGTCTCAAACCATGACCCAAGTTCTGATTTGTAGCACTTACAGATTTACATGGTGTACATACTCTCTACATGGCCTGTTTCAAGCTTCCAAGGTGAAGTCACCCAGCATGAAGTGGGAAGAAATGCAGAAGAGCACATCATGTAGAGATGCAAGAGATGACAAAGAAGCTCAAGATCATAGTGAAATGCAGCAAAATAATTAGAAAGCGGTAAATTGTATTTATTAACATTGTTAAAACATAATTTATTTAATTGTAGGTTTATATAATCAAATATTTTTGTTTAGCAGTTAATTTTTTATAAGTCATGGACATATTCAGTATGTAAACAGCACATGTTGGTACCCTCCTTTCCCTCATCCCTGCCCTCCTCCAAAGGGACCCTCCTTATTGGGGATGCAAGTCGCCCCCATGGGGAATGTGGGTCGTGCATTGTGAGGGCAGCAGTCAGTTATGGGGGAGAGGTAATGCCCCTGCAAAATGTCCCAACTTGTGGCTCTAACAATCTTTCTGCCCCCTCTTCCGCAAAATTCCCTGAGCCATGTTGGGAGCATTTTAAGTCTATTTCAGTGATGGGCACTTAGGAGCCTCTGGACCTCTGGTTTGGTAGGTGTTGAGTGTCTTTAGTGTCTGTCTCCATCACCCTTGTGCTGATATCAGGTTCAACGAGAAAGCAGCATTCTTGCTCATTTCCCCAATTCCTCTATGGTTTCAGCTGGGGCCCTTAACAGTTAATTTTTAAATGTTGAGATAATTTTAGACACAGAAGAGTTGCAAAATAACACTCAATATTGTTTATTCCTTGGGTAACATTCACCAAGCTTCCCTTTATGCCAATATCTCATGTAAGAACAAAGCATTTATCAAAACTAAGAAGTTAGCCTTAACACAATACTGTTAAAAGTAGAAAATTGGGGCTGGAAAGATGGCTTAGTGGTTAAGGTGCTTGCTTGCAAAGCCAAAGGACCCAGGTTCGATTCCCTAGTACCCACATAAGCCAGGTGCCCAAGGTGGCGCATGTGTCTGAAGTTTGTCTGTACCTGCTGAAGGCCCTGGCATACCCATCCCCCTCTCTCTGCCTCTATCTCTCTCTCTCAAATAAAGTAAATAAATTTTAAAAAAGTATAAAATTACTGGGATTTTACCAGGCTTCCTACTAAAGTCCCTTTTCTATTTTAGGATCAAATCCGGGAACCCATATTGCACTTTTTTTGTCATTTATTTTGTTGAATGTCTCTCAATTTCAGTTTGTTTTCTATTTCCTGGTGTGATTTAATTTTTAACAATGGCTGTGTTTACCAGTTGGCTCATGCATTTACTAAATATTTAACAATTGGCTGTCACTAATGGCTACAAGCCAGGTCCAGCACACTACTCAAAGAAAAGCTGACAAACAATTCATTGTTTTTCCCCATTAACTCTACTTTATTTTGTACAGGGGATTAAACAAAACCTTGTGCATGTCAGGCAAGAGCTCTGCCACTGAGTCCTAATCCCACAAATATTTATTAAGCACACTCTTAGGGCTAGTGCTGGGTATATAGATGACCAAAACGTGGTCTTTGACACTAAGAAAATCGCAAGTTAGGGGAGGTGATGGAGTAGGGGCAGACAATGCCCACAGAGTGACGGAGCTAGAATAGAGGATATAGATTGTGTTGGAACACTCAGAGGTGAGAGGAAAAACCCTGCCTGGGGAAGTCAAGAAAGGCTTCATAGAGGACTATCAAAGATAGGCAATAGCTCCAAGATGGATGTAAGGAGATTGAGGAAGACTTCTCAAGGGTGAATTAAGTCTTGACATACAACTGGGAATGACCCAGTCGGCTGATGAAACAGAAGAAACATCAGTCATCTATTTATTCCTTTTATGATAGGATCTCTCTCTCTCTCTCCTTCTTTTTTATTTACATATTTTTTATTTATTTGAGAGAGATCGAAAGAGGGAGAGAGACAGAGAGAGAGAGAGAGAGAGAGAGAGAGAGAGAGAGAGAATGGGCACAACAGGGCCTCCAGCCACTGTAAATGAACTCCAGATACATGTACCACCTTATGAATCTGGCTTACATGAGTCCTAGGGAGTTGAACCTGGGTCCTTTCTTTGGTTTTGTAGGCAAGTGCCTTAACCACTAAGCAATCCCTCCAGCCCTCTTTGTTCACTTTTTATGAGAGAGAGAGAATTGGTGCATCAAGGCCTCTAGCCACTGCAATCAAACTCTAGATGTGTGCACCATCTTGTGCACATATGCAACCTTGAATGCTTGTGTCACCTTGTGTGCCTGGCTTGCATGGGATCTGTAGAGTCAAACACAGGTCCTTAGGCTTTGGAGGGAAGCACCTTAACTGCTAAGCCATCTCTCCAGCCCTCTTTCTTTCTTTCTTTCTTTCTTTCTTTCTTTCTTTCTTTCTTTCTTTCTTTCCTTCTTTCTCTCTTTCTTTCTTTTTTGAGGTAGGGTTTCACTCTAGCCCAGGCTGACCTGGAACTTATGCTGTAACCCCAGGCTACACTTGAACTCACAGTGAACCTTCTACCTCAGCCTCCCCAGTGCTGGGACTAAAGGTGTGCACCACCACACCCAGCTTGTGATAAGTATCAACTGTGTACTGGGCTTCAGAGGCCCAAGCATGTATTGAATGAGGGCACTCAAGTGCGACCAGGGTGCCTGTGCTGTCATGAAAGATGAGATAGCTTCTGTACACATTAAGTCATGTATGCATGTGGTATCATGTGTATATGCTATATGTGTGTGTATGTGCCAGTGCACATGGGAGTGTGAGTACATGTGCGAGCATGCATAAGTGGAGGACAACCTTGAGTGTCATCCTCAGAACACTGTTTACCTGTTCTGAGACAGATTCTCTTGGCCTGAGCTAGCTCATTGATTAGGCCTGAGTAGGTAGCCAGCAAACTCTAGGATTTTCCCATCTGAACTTCTCCACTGCTAGGATTACAGGTGTGTGCCACCATGCCTGGCATTTATGTGGGGATTGAATTTACGTCGTCATGTTCCTGAGGCAAGCACTTTACCTACTGAGCTAATTCTCCAGTGCTTCTTTGTCTAATTTATTATCAGTATCTCCCCAGCATTTGTGAAATATTTGTTGAATAAATGGATTCTAAAACTCAAGATTCCAGGGCTGCATTTCTATCCCTCTGTGGCTCAAAGTTCCTCCCTCAATTTTAAGTCTATTGCCTACTCCTTACATAGAGTACCAATACTGATGTGCATGCAATTCAGAATACTCCTTTTGCAACTCTGTGAGAATGTGAAAGGTAACACATTGATAGCAACTGACATCTCTGGTGGTAAGTGCCAGTTTCCATTCCAAGCCATATGTATGTGTAATAGGTATTTATTGAGTTTCTCTTATTGAGCGCCAGGCACCTTGTAGGCCTCATAGATGGTGCAGTGAATAAAAGATGAAATCCCTGCTTTTAGGGAGCATAGTTATCAGCTCAGTTAATCTGAAAACAGCCTTACTATATACAGCCTGTGATTATTTCCATTTTAAGGCAAGGAACTTGACGTGTAGAGGCTGAATAACTTTCTGAAGGTCAAACAGCTGTGCAATGTCAGAGTTAGGAAGATTGGGCCCTGAGCCTGTGTTCTCACCCACTAGGCAACCCTACCTTCTGAAGCACTGTGGGAACATGCTTGGCAAGCTTTCAAATACTTTGACAAATTTGACCTCTTATTGTTCATAGTAGGAACATGATGTGTTTTAAGGGTGGGAAAGAGACTGGTCCATGGAGTGCAGGAATCCTGGGAGTGACCTTTTGTACATCTTGAGCCAGGATATCACTAGTTGTTAGGACTCCAGGATCCAATTGGCCCCAGTCTGGACACTGGAGACTTAGCAAACCTGATTGCAGAGGAGGCTGTGAGGCCTCTACACTGGCATACACTTAGCTCTTTGCACTTTTGTTATAGTCATTATTTTCACTAGAATTCCATGCTAGTCTCCCATCCACTGACTCATTGCCTTTGTGGTGGTCTTGTCCCAACCCCTTGCCTACTCCTCCTATTCAGGAGGACAAAGGAAAACTTTGGCCAGTCCCCACTGGGCTTTTCTGGTTTTCTGTTTCTACCGGAACAAAGAACAGCTCAGCAAGTGCTCTCTGATCCTTGGAATGAGAAAGGAAAATAGTTCATCACACAGAGCAACCCGCATACCGCCCTCATCACTGGTCTTAGAAAGGCCCAGCATTCCTAGCAGGGCTAGGCAGGGAAGGCGCCTCCCTTCTGCTTAGCCCTCAGGGAACCGGTGGGACAGTGATGACTTCCATCTGGCCTGGCCTGCTTTCTACCCTTTAGGCTCCACCTGCAGCCTAGAAGGAGCCAAAGGAAGAATGAATCTCTCCCCAGCTCCCCCCTTTCTCCCTTTCTCCCTCCTCTCCCCCCCTCTCTCTCTGTGCGTGTGTGTGTGTGTGTGTGTGTGTGTGTGTGTGTGTGTGTGTGTGTTTCTCCTTTAGCCTAGACATTGGCTAACAGGTTTCCAGGTGATTCCTGTAGAAGAAAAAAGAGGTTGTGGGCCTTTGGGCAAATCTCTTAATTTTGCAGAGACCCAGTGTTCTCCTCTGAAAAAAAAAATTACCCTTATAATGCCTACTGCATCAATTACAGTGAGGATTAAAACCTTAAAATGGGACTGGGGAGATGGCTCAGCAGTTAAAGGCACTTGCTTACAAAGCTTGCTGGCCTGCGCTTAATTCCCCAGCACACATGTAAAGTGCCACATGCATTTGCAAAAGACTGGTGTGTGTGTGTGTGTGTGTGTGTGTGTGTGTGTGTAAATAAATAAATGAATTTTAAAAAACTTAAAATGACGGGGACTAGGGAGGTGGCTCAGTCTAAAGTGCTTACCTTGCAAGCAAGTATAAGAACCTGAGTTCAGTCCCCAGAACTCACATAAAAATGACAGGCGTGTTGACACACCTTTGTAATCCCAGCACTGGAGAGGTGAAGACTGGAGGATCCCTGGGGCTCACTGACCAGCCAGTGTAGCCTAACTGGTGAGCTCCAGGCCAGTGAGAAAGCCTGTCTCTAAAGAGGTGAAGGAGCCAGGGAGATGGCTCTGTGGGTAACAGTGCTTGCTATGCAAGCATGAGGGCCTGAGAGAGCTTGATTTGCTCTGCATTGGCTTCTCACACCCATGTAAAACAGCTGGGCTTGGCCATAAATGCCTGTAAACCCAGTCCTGTGGGGAGAGGATACCTGAGAATCATTGGGGCTCACACACTTACAGTCAGTCTGACTCTCCCCCCAAATCCTCCCAAAAAGCAAAAATTTAAAAAACAAACAGCAACCCAGATTCAGTGCCAGACTCAAGGAAACACGTGCATGAGCAATAGAGAAAGATACCCAATGTCCAAAAAAGGCCCCTGCATGCATATGGGGTACATACATCTCCACATGCATACACCATGCACACACATGCACATGCACAAAAGAATTGGGTGTTGCCTGAAGAACAACACCTGAGGCTGTCTTTTTGACTCCACATGCACACAGATATATGCATGTGAACCTGCATACATACCAACATAAATACATACATCAAAAAACTTAAATAATAGATGCTTTATAAACTTTAAGTCCCCACTACACTAGATAAAAGAGTTTGGTTGAGGCTAGAGTGATGGCTCAGCGGTTAAGGTGTTGCCTGTAAACACTAACAACCTGAGTTCAATTCCCCAGTACCCACATAAAGCCTGTTGCACAAAGTGGCACATGCACCTGGAGTTTGTTTGCAGCAGTGGCTGGAGGCCATGGCATACCCATTCATTCATTCTTTTTTTCTCTCTCTCTTCCCCCTCTCTCTCTGCTTGCAAATAAAATAAAATTAAAATTAAAAAAGAGGAGAAAAGGTGGGCCCGCCTAAGTGGTAGGTATGGTGGGAAGTGGGCTGGGATGTCATACTACCACTGGCCTCTCCCAGACTTTTACCCTGCACAAGGAAGAGAGCAGTGCCCACTCAGCTGAATGCAGCAAGCTTGCAGCCATTATTATTTGAACAGCTGTAACAGGGTATATTTATAGATGTGGGTTGAAGATAAGACTATATTTTGGAAGAAGTAAAGAAAGAAATGGCAAATGATAGGAATGAGAACCTCTGCCTTCTGCCCTAGGGCCTGAGTGGCAAGCCCAGTGCACCAGGTCCTGATCTTGCCTCTGAAAGGCTCACAATATTGGCTTTACTTATTTATTTTTTGCAGTACTGGGGATTGAACCTAGGACCATATGCATGCTAGGTAAGTGCTCCACCACTGAGGTATAGCCCCATCCTTTTTCTTTCTTTCTTTTTTAGTTTTGAATTTTGGGGTAGTCTTTATAAATTTCTCAGACTTAAACTCACTCTACAACCCAGACAGGCCTTGAACTTTCCATCCTTCCACTTCAGTCCTGTGAGTATCTGGGATTACAAACCTGTGCTACAAGGCGTGGCTGTAGTGCTGGTGTTTAAAGATCACTGCATTACATAAATAACTATACCACTGAGATACATCCCTGGCCCTCACAAATCTCTTTTTAACTGAGCAAACCGAGGACCAGTGAAGGAAAGGGACTCTGCAAGATCACTCTAGCTAGAACTGCCAACTCCTATAATCCAGGGGACTTTTTTGCTGTCCTCAAAAATCTGTTCCTGAGGGCTGGAGAGATGGCTTAGCGGTTAAGCACTTGCCTGTGAAGCCTAAGGACACCGGTTCGAGGCTCAATTCCCCAGGACCTACGTTAGCCAGATGCACAAGGGGTCGCACGCATCTGGAGTTCGTTTACAGAGTCTGGAAGCTCTGGCGTGCCCATTCTCTCTCTCTCTGCCTCCTTCTCTCTGTCGCTCTCAAATAAATAAATAAACAAACAAAAAAAATTTTAAAAAAATCTGTTCCTGAGAATTCTATCATATGGCTTGGAAGTGACTCAGGGTAATCTCCCTGACCCCCACTGTTCACCTGCTTTTCATTTAGTAATTTTTTAAGAGTATTCTCTATGTGCTTGTCAGTGGTCCAAACACTAGAAATCAATAGCAGAGGAAAAAATGTCTGCTGTCATGAAGCTTACATTCTGGTAGAGAGATAGACAGCAAGATAAACGAGTAAAATATGTAGATAGTGAGAAGCCAATAATTGGCTTGGAGAAAAATGAATCAAGGGAGGTGTTCAGGGGCCTGGGAGGGGCGGGGTGCTACTCTCTAACAGAATGGCAAAAAATTTTCATTGAGAAGATGATATTTGTATCAAAGGGAGGGGAGGCAGCCAGGCAGGATGTAGAGGAAAGGGCTCTGGGCAAAGGCTAGGGCAAGTGCAAAGGCCCTGGAGGCTGTTTGTGGAATTGCAAAGTGGCCAGTGTGGCTGGGACTTCAGCTTTTCATTGGACAGAGAGAGCCATTACAGAGGGCTTTCAGCAGAGGCAGGGCCAATCTCACTGTTGTCAGGATCACGCTGGCTGCTGTATTGAGAACAAAGTAGAGGATCCAGGGTGGAATCTGCAGGGATGCCCATTAGGAAGCTGGTGCAGCCCTCCAGGTGAGAGGTGACAGGGCCACAGACCATGAAGGTAGTGACATGCAGTTTGATCCCAGACGTATTATGAAGGTGGAAACATGGACTGTTGATGGTATGGAGGATGGAAGAAAGGAGTTGAGAAAGATGTTGAGGTTTGGGTTCTCAGCAATTGGAAAGTTGGGGTTGCCATTAACAGAGACAGAGACAGGGAGAATGATATCAGCATCAGGCTTGGAGACAAGGCTAGGAGTTTGGTTTTGAACAGGTCATGTTTGCAATGCCAATGGGACACCAGGGTGGATGCCAATGAAATGTAGGCCCCATATTAACAGTGAATGGCATGTTCCACAAACAGCTTTACACATCTCTTCTGCTATAGCCTGGATTGGGAGCATCTCCTGGAGATCGTATGTACTAAAACCTTGGTTGCTCAGTTTATGGCGCTGAAGGGAGGCAGTAGCACCTTTAGTGGGTGAAGCTTAGTAGAAGAAAGTTAGATTCCTGTGGGGGGCTTCTTAAAGTGAATATTTAAATACTGCCCCTTCCTCTCTTCACTTCCTGACCTCCATATGAAGAGTACTCTTGTTTTACCACATGCTCTCCACCAGGATGTCCTACCTTGCCACAGGCCCAAATCAAGGGGGTCAATCAACCATGTACTGAAACCTCTGAAATTGTCAGCTCAAATCACTAAACTCTTCCTCCTGATAAGTTTTTTTTTAATCATAGACATTTGTCACAGTGATGGGGGGAGCTGATCAGCACATCACCCTGCCTTATTGCACACTCATTCTGTAAATCTAAAGCAAGCAAGTATAGGCACTGGGGAATTAGCTTCTAACGGCTTCCTAGCCACAGTCCTGCCCCCCACTTGACCATCTGACATATGCAGGTTCAAGTGTGGGACTCCCAAAGCCATGATTAGGTAGACCTGTTATTTCCCTGTTTCAGGTGGCTCCCCAATGCCTGCAGAAGAAAAATGGCCAAGATTCACAGCACAGCACATGAAGGCATAAATGATCCCCCTTGCTTCCTGCCCCTCCTACCTCCCCATTCCTTACACTGCAGTAACAGAGCTACTCATCAGGGCCTGTACATGCCATTGGCTTTCTAGAACTTGGCGTCTGTCCAGGGTTTCTCTGGGTCAGGAAAACTGTGTGCTCCTCAGCTTGGTTCACTTGCTTTTGTCCTCTAGGACTTGAGGAGCTATCTCTTTTCTCTGTTTCTATCCACAAGGGCAACCCTCCTCAGGGAATTCTATGAGAACATTTACACACTTGAGTCACTGTTTTCTTTCTCTCTCCCTACTGGACTAAGTGCTTCTCAGGAGCAGGAATTGTTTCTTGTTTCTTCATCTCTGCATTTTCTGTACAGCCCCTGACAATATGCTTGATGCTTATTTAAAGCCAAGTTTGGTGGTGTGTGCCAGTAATTCCAGCTACTTGTGAGGTTGTGGGATGGATGGCTTGAACCCAAGAGTTCGAGACCAGCTTATACAACATAGTGTAACCTCTTTTCTTTCCATTTTCTTTTCTTAAAATATTATTTATTTATTTATTTGACAGAGAGAGAGAGAGAAAGAGAGAGAGAGAGAGAGAGAGAGAGAGAGAGAGGGCAATAAAGGGCACATCAAGGCCTCCAGCCACTGCAAATAAACTCCAGATGCGTGTGCCACCTTGTGCACCTGGCTAATGTGGTCCTGGAGAATTGAAGTTAGGTCCTTTGGCTTTGCAGGCAAACACCTTAACTGCCAAGCCATTCCTTTAGCCCTCCATTTTCTTTTCCCTTCCTTTTGTCAGGGTCCAAGCTGGTCTCATTTTACCATTCTTCTGTCTCATCCTCCCCAGTGCTAGGATTATAGGCACATGCAAGACCCTGTTTCCTAAAAATTATCAAAATGAATGAATGAATATCCTAATATGTTTCAGTAGAGATACTAAGAGATGGAACAGAGAAATATTTATTTGTCCCAAGGAATGAGTCAGAGAAAGTGATACATTTGGAGCTGGAGTTACAAGACCAAGCAAAGAGTTCACCAGGCAAAAAGAATTCTCAGAGATGTGCAATCCAATCTTGCTTTTCACATTGGTAACATCCTGGCAGCAAGGAGGCTGAATATGGCTCACAGATGCTTTGGGTTTGGCCGTATTCCTCCTGAACACTGTTTTCAAAAGTAATGTGAGGAGACAAGCGTTGTGGTTGGTCATACCACAAGTTGTCTCACACTTGGCCCACTCTCACCCTTATGCTACCTGCCAGGGCTTGGGTGGGGATTGTATTCCTGTTTGTCTCCCCTGGCCATGGAATCTCAGGGCTGGTTCACTGGACATTAGTCCTGTTGCTTTAAGGGATTTTCATTGTTGGCTCACTCACATGGAGCCCTTATGCCACGGGATCCTCCATTATTGAAGCCTGGCCAACTGCCTAGCAGTCACGGGTGCCCCAAGTGCCTGCCAGCTACAGGATCACCACCTCTGCCTCAAACCCTCTCATGTATTCCAGAACTCTCTTTATGCTTGTAGGAGGGGATGGAGATGGTAGGCAGGGTACAGACAGCAACTGCAGAAGCAAGAATTGCTTTGATCTGTAACTATTAAAAAAAATAGACAACAGCACTCCCAGACCCCTGGTCCGTGGCTCCCAGCTCAGCAGACAATTGCATTCTAGCAAGAAGCTTCTCTGGGTCATGATGACTAGGCTTTGTCGGTGGTGTGGCTCAGGTACATGTGGCTTCATGTCTTCTCCCTGCTGGGCACAGAAACTGGGCTTCTCGGGTGCTGGGAGCACCTGAATGAGCCAGGAATGGCACAAGTTGATGTGCAGGGTTCTGTGGCTTTCAGTTGGCACAAAGCCAGCCAATAGAGGAGGTATGGAAGCCTTGACACATCAACTCCTGCCAGGCCTAGGCCCAGGCCCAACTGGCAGTTTCTGACACTAAGCTCTCTGCTTTCCTCCTCATGCGTGTCCTGGCTACCCCATCACGGTTAGAGCATCCTGGTTTCACACTGCACAGAACAAATCCACACAAACAGCCACAGCCAGATTCTCAAGTCATGTCACAAACATGTATGTAACACATAGCACACCCATAGTCACACCAACTGCTCAGCCCCAGGCACCTCATGTTCCCAGTCCTTGGTCATGGCCATAGCAAAGCCCTGCCAGCCAGCCTCTACCAGCCAGCCTCTGTCAGCCTTTAGCATCTGTGGGGTATCCTAGCCCCACTCCATAAGTGCCTATTCCCCTTTATAGCCCCAAGTTTTAATTGTGTCCAACTCAATGCATGGCTGACATAAATTCATGGTAGCCATACAAAAGAAACCACTCGCAACAACGTTTTAACACCATTTCTCCAGGGCTTTACATTATGTTCTGTGGAGTTGCTTTCAAAAGTTTACCTTCTCCATTCTTTTTGACTTTGAAAAACAGCACTATGGCAGATCTGTCTCCCTGAGTCCATGAACAGCTAAACAGGAAAGAGCAGAAGCAGGGAGGCCAAATCCCAGACTCAATCCCTTTCACCTGGGCAGCACTCTAGGGCTGTTCCAGGCACGTGAGGTGGCTTAGTCAGAAATGTTACCTTTTCCTCCTCCCTCCCTTCCCTTCTCCTCCAGTCACCGCCCACCTACAACTGCTACATGCTGGTGAATAGGGGAACTATGTATCCCCTAATAGGACAGTTTGTCTGTAGCATCCAAGCCAAATTTAGGGGGATCTGGGCTTTGCACATACCCTATGACTGCAGCCCTTTGGCTGTACAGATCATCAGGGGCTCCACTTTTACCCAGTGCCTGATTGTGCCCAGTGGTGGGTACACCCCACTCCCAGCCCTCTGCCCAGTTCTCACCCAGATGCTGGCCAAATGTGTGGTGTTCAATTGCTGCCCAGTCCAGGCCAGTGCCTTCCAGCCCTGCTGTGTCTGTCTAACATCTCCCAGAGAGCCCTTCTCTGCCGGCCTGTGACCAGACAGAATTGCAGCTCATGTGGCCCTTGGGACTGGCTAATTCCAAGGAACCCAGTGGTAAGAATGGCTCCCTGCCCTTCCCTATCCTCTGTGTGTGGCTCTGTGGAGTTCCAGAATAGACTGGGCCAGATCTAGCGCACACCCCATTCAACACTGTCCTGAAAAGTACCCTGCCAGGCATCTTGGGCTAAATTCACACTTTGTGCCTTCAACCAATGCCCTCTGTATGCCCAGCTGACTGCCAATGGCATGCTGTGTTTGGTTCTTTCTACAGTGTAGACGGGCACCACTTGTGCTGGGTTATGTAAAGACAAGCTCTTTCAATGGGATAGCATCTCACTCTGCAGCTGACTGCTCAAGTCTGACATAGTAAAGGCACACATCACTGTACTTTGGTGGCCAGTTTTAGGAAGGTACAATCAGTCCCACCTGGCTGCTGTATATTGGATGACATTGGAAACCACTTAAGCAAAGCACTAGCAATTTTCATTTCAAAGCAGGCCAAACAGAATTCCAGCCTTGCTGAGTTGAAAGGGGAGAAGACACCATCTAATACCAAGGTCACAAATATAAATGCCTTTGGGTATTGGTAACTAATGAAAATGTGGGAAAGAGCAAGTAGTGAAGTGTGCAGCTCTAGCAAATGTTCCTGATGAGGTATTTCAAATGCTTTTCATGTGATCATCAGCAAACACCTCTGTGGGCCATTCGGGCCTGAGACAAGTTTGAGATGAGTATGGAAGACAGGAAGCCTGGAAAGATGAAGACTTATTCAAGGTCATCCAACCGGCCAGTTGATAAAGACACAGCTATTTGGCAAAATGAGTCATATGATCTTTCTCTCTCTCTCTCCCTTTTTTTGCATGCATAGTATGTATAGTGGTGGTGTGTGTGCATGCATGCATGTGTTTGCGCATGTGGAGGTCAGAGGAGAATGTCAGGTGTCCTTCCTCTATCAATTGCTCACATATTTCCTTGAGATGGAGTCTCTCTCTAAACTGGAGCTGGGGTTTTCAAGAGCCGTAGTGACTCTCCAGTCTTGGCTTCCTGCAGAATTGGCATTAGAGATGTGTGTGGCCACACCCAGCTGTTTATGTGGGTCCTGGGGAATTGAACTCAGAGCTCTCAGGCCCTCATGCTTGTGGTGTGTTTTTACAACATGAGCCACTTCTCCAACAAATATTACTTTGTAAAAAATGCAGCTAATTAGGTTTTTTTTTTGTGGCATGGGGATGGAATATAGGCCTTGTGCTAGGCAAAGTGCTCTACCACTGAGCTACTCCTCCACCCTTTATTACACTTGTCCTTTCATTCCCTCAGCAAATAAGTTCTGACCCCACAGTAGCTTAAACATCCTCCTATAGTACCACAGCCCCACAATATACTAGACAGGTTGTCCAATGACAAGAACTGAGCCAGGAGATGGAGGCTGACAGCAGGTAGTGCGGGGCTTGGAGTGCAAAGCTGAGGCATCTAGATTTTATGCTGTAAGTGGCATAATAGTCTTGGGGAAGTCTGAACAGGCCTCAGACAGCTGTTCCACAGGCAGGTTCATCTAGCAGTGGTGAAAGATGGAATGTGACCAGGCCAGTGGGTGGAGGGATGTTGAACTAGAGGTACAGAGGACTGTTGAAGAAACCAACTACCCACATCTAAAGTCATGAGGTTGGAAGTCACTCTGAAGAGAGGGGGAAGGGTAATACACCAGACACTGCAAATGAATGGTAGGGAGCTTTGGAGGTATGATATGGGGGACAGGCCAGGGGTCAAGAAGGGTTGAAGCAAGGATATGAAGGACTGAGTGGATGGCTGGAGCCCCAACAGAGAGGAAGAACCAAGAGGCTGTGGTTCAGGGAAAGAGGGTGGGTGAGGCTGTTCAAATGCTTTTCTATGACAGCAGTCTGAAGACAAGTAAAAGGAATCTGGATAGTCTGTTTTACGTTTTTGTGGCCTGTCCTCCCTCTGTATGGAAAATTGAGCCTGGGCCTTCTGACCTCTAGACTCTTCTATATGCCCGGAAGTGTGACCACTAGGGAAATCCTACTCAGAGCCTCTGGTTGAAATGGTCCACCGATTCAACAAATACTAATCAAATAAATAACTAAAATAATTCTCCACCCCCATCCTCTTTATGTCCCCTACTCCAAAACGGCTCTGTGGGAAAGTCAGTTTGGGAATTTCCCACATGTCTATGACCGCAATGGCACAGCAATAATCTGAGTCAGCTACAACCTTCAAAATTATGAATTTGCTTCATATCAAAGGCAGGATGTTAACTAGGATAGGCCCTGGTGGTGCTGTCAAATTGTTCCCAGTGTCACTTCAGACACCACCTGGGATTTCTGTGCTGGCTTCCAAAGGACAAGGCCTAGGCCCCAGGGAGAGAGGGAGGCCTACAGGCATGCAACTGAGCCATCAACCCCATCAAATGCCCTCTCTTTTTACCTTAGGGACAGTGCACTGGCCTTCAGTTTCTTCTCAAGTTGCCCTTTCCTGTGCCCTCTGGGTGAATGAGCCAGAATCACTGTGGGGTTCCAAAAATAGATAATGACTTTCAGTCCAACCCTTGGCCATGGAAAGGGGACTTGAAATGCTGCAGATGAAGCTAAAGCTGAAGCTAAAGGATGCATGGGCCTCTGGGAAAGCATACCCTTTGGAGTCCAACTTTGGCTCACATCTCAGCTTGGGTCCCTACCAGATATGTGGTTTGGTCACAGTTTTCTCATGTCTAAAATTGCAATTATCATATTTCCTTCTCAGGATTGTTGTAAGGATTAAATGTGATGGTGTGTGCTTAGTGCCTGGCACATAGTAAATGCTCAGTAAAAAATACCTTCATGTTGTTTTAAGAAATTAGGGTTTCTTAAATTTTTAATTTATTTTTTTATTGATAATTTTATTTATACATATAATGTATTTTGATCATAATCTCCTTCCATTACCTTCTCATGTCCACCCTTTCCATCTCCTTCCATTGAACACTTTCTTCTTCCCAACTAGTCCCTCTTCTATTTTGATGTTTTTTTTTTCCTTTCTGTGTATTTGTGCATGTATGAGAGAGAGAGAAAGAGAGAGAGAGTCACTGAGTTTAATTAAGGTGGCCTGCATGAGTATGGATGGGGGATTATTTATTTATTTATTTTTTATTAAAAAAAATTTTTTTTTGTTATTTTTATTTATTTATTAGTGACAGACAGAGAGAGAAAGAGGCAGATAGAGAGAGGGAGAGAGAATGGGCGCGCCAGGGCTACCAGCCACTGCAAACGAACTCCAGACGCATGCGCCCCCTTGTGCATCTGGCTAACGTGGGTCCTGGGGAGTTGAGCCTCGAACCGGGGTCCTCAGGCTTCACAGGCAAGCGCTTCACCGCTAAGCCATCTCTCCAGCCCGGATGGGGGATTATTTAACGGAGCACATGCAACTTAACATTGCAGAAAAGTATTTTTTTAATATTTTTAAAATAAGGAACCAGCTGGTGTGCTGGCTAACATGTGTAATCTCAGAATGTTAGAGGTACAGACAGGAGGACCAGGAGTTCAAGGTAATCCTTGACTCTTTGAGTTTGAGGCCAGCGTGGGCTATATAAGACCCTGTTTCAAAATGACCAAAAATAGGCTGGAGTGATTGCTCAGTGGTTAAGGTGCTTGTCTGCAAAACGTAACGACCTGGGTTTGATTCCCCAGTACCCACCTAAAGCCAGATGTGCAAGTTGACACATGCATCTGGAGTTCATTTGCAGTAGCTAGAGGCCCTGGTGCACTCATTCTCTCTCTCTCTTTGCCTCTTTCTTTCTCTCTCTCACACCCTCTCAAAAAAGTAAAAATATTTAAAATGACCAAAAAATAAAATAAAGATCAAATGTTTTGCCAAAGGGCTGGGTGGGAAAAGAGCTGAAGGTAAGGGTAAGGGTGCCAGCACCTTATCTTACCAGGTAGGGATTCAAAATATTTATTTTATAACATATAAAACTATTTATATATTGCATAAATTACTAGAATGACCAATAAAGGAATTAAAAATATGACAAGGTATATAATGGTTCTCAATCCTTAACTTGGTTAGCAGGAAGTTTACAGATTGCACCAAGTTGGTAAACAAAGGAACAACAGTGGGGATGCTTTATTTAAAGAAATGAGGATAGAGCCGGGCGTGGTGGCACACGCCTTTAATCCCAGCACTCGGGAGGCAGAGGTAGGAGGATCGCCGTGAGTTCGAGGCCACCCTGAGACTCCATAGTGAATTCCAGGTCAGCCTGGGCTAGAGTGAGACCCTACCTCGAAAACCCAAAAAGAAAAAAAAGAAAAAAAAGAAATGAGGATAAAGACTGGAGGAAAATGTAGAAAGGGTATAGGGAATTAGGCTCTTAGATGCCATTGTTTTTATTTTCCGTGGGCATGCTCTACTCCATTTACCAAAAATCCATCCAGGAATCAAATGAGAAAGTATGGAACAGCACTTATTGTCCAGTACCTCACTATGGCTGCCATGTGTGCTAACTCCCTTTCCCTCATGTCCAAAATGTCCCTCATTTGAGGCAGGTCAAAACCTTAAAAATTGGGAGAAACTTGCCAATGCTAATTCCTCCAAAAAGCACCTGCAAGGAGGCAGAGATGGAGCTTTAGGTGGTCTGGGGTACAGGTCAATTCTAGAAGCTCTTCGTCAAACACATCTCCACTGAGCAAGGTCTGTCCCATCCCTGGGTTCTCTATACAATGAGCAGTTCATAATAGCTATAGACACAACATACAGTCTTCACAACTCTACCCATATCACAGATCCACCCATAAAGAGATATGGGTACTTAACAATTTTCGCTTCAAACTTGAATCATTCAGAAAGATATGTTGATGCCTGATTGGAACACAGTCATAATATCCAATAGCAATGCAAAGAAAAATTTTAGGGAAAGTAAGTTGAACATTTCTCACCTTTAAGAGGAAATCCAGAGGAAGAATTAAAAGGTACAAGGGAAAATTTGCCAAAATATCAGTTTTGCCTAGGGCAGGCTAGAACCAAAATATTCTGAAACACACATGTGTGCATATGCACCTGCATGCACATGTGCAAATACACATATACACACAATATAGCCACAATAGCCAAAGAAATATACCCCTATATAGACCCCATTTGGTGATCCCCTGATAATCCTTTTCTCTTTGTCACATCTACCATGGTGGCCTGGATGGTTGTTTTCTCCTTCCTTGGTTTGAAAAATAAAGTTTTACTGAAACATCATTGACATATAGGTATAATTTGGATCTGGAATACTCTTTAAAGGTCCGTGTTGAAGGACTAGTGCCCAGCTTTTCAATATTTGGAGGTGGTAGAACTTTAAGAGTGGGGCCTACCACTCAATGGGCAGAAACTCATAGTTGGTACTGGGAACCAAGTCAGAATCCTATGGAGACAATGGTCACATACTCTAGTGAGAAGATCCCACTAGTTTTTGGTCAAAAGAGTAGCTACACCCATCAAAATCTCTCTTAATTAATTATACTTATCCCCTTTGACCAGTGCTACTCTCACCCTCCACTGGAGAATCTGTTTTCTTTTTTACAGAAGGCAGCAAAAAACAGGGAGAACCAAAATTCATCAACATGACAAGAAACAATAGCTGACTGCCTATCATGAGATGAGCCACCTCTCACACATCAGCCAAGGTCCAGGTGAAACCATAGAGGAAATGGCAAGTTAAGCATGAGTGCTGCTCTCACAGACAGCCTGACAACCTGCACCTAGGGAGATACTGATGGACCCCAAGGACCATCAAAATGTATCAAAGCAGAAATCCAGAAGTTGCTGAGAGCTCAACACTAAAGCAGATTTATAACACACCCGCCAAGGCTCAGGAAACATTGTAGAAAAGGGATCAAAAAGATTGTAAGAGCCACAGGGTGGGAAGGAGCATCCAGAGGCATTGCCCCGCCATGACTGACTGCTGCATTCATAACCCATAACCCCATGGTGAATACCAGTAACCCCATTGAGGAGGGCCCTCAATGAAATGGAGGTGGGAGGAGGGGAATGGGACCAACACATGATTTGTCCATACAACAAAGATTCTAATTAATAAAATTTAAAAAATATATTTTTAAAAAAATGAGCAGGGCCTAGTGAAAGGTCTTCAGGTCATTGGGGAAATGCACATAAAGAGGACTGTGGGATCCTGGTCTCTTTCTCTCTCCTCTCATCATAGCCATGAGGTGATCTATTTTGCTTTGTCATGCACTCCTGCCATGATGTGCTGCTGCAGGCCCAAAGCAACGAAGCTCATAGTTTTCTATGAGCCAAAATAACCCTTTTTGGATTCTAAGTTAATTATCTCAGGTATTTGTTAAAGTGATAGAAAGCTGACACACATACCATACAACTCAACCAATTAAAGTAGGTAATTTAGTGGAATTCTGTCTATTCAGAGTTGTCTAGCCTTCACATTTAATTTTAGATAAATTTCCCTCCCATAAAAACTCATGTTTATTACTACTCTATTTTCCCTTTTCCCCTCAAGTCCCTGATAATCACTCATCCATTATTTGTTTTATTTATTTGCCTCAGCTGAGCATTTCTTATAAATGACATCATTTAAAATGAAGATTTTTGTGTTTAACTTCCTTCACTTAGCATAACGTTTCCAAGATCCATCCACAGTATGTTATGTATTAATAATTCTTTCTTTCTTATGAGGAGGTCTCATCATGTTTCTGAAGCTGATCTGGAACTCACTATGTAGTCTAGTCTGGCCTCAAACTCACTGCAACCCTCTTGTCTCAACCTCCTTAGTTCTGGGATTACAGGTGTACACCATCATGCCTGGCTTACTTCATTCCTTATTACATCTGAATTTCATCATGTGGATATACCCATTCACTAATCAAAGGAAATTTGGGTTATTCCCCATTTGGCTATTTTATTGTTTTTTCAAGGTAAGGTCTTGTTCTAGCCCAGACTGACCTGGAATTCACTATGTATTCTCAGGGTGGCCCCAAACTCATAGTGAACTTCCTACCTCAGCTTCGTGGGTGCTGGGATTAAAGGCATGTGGCACCACGCCCAACTCTGGCTATTTTATTTTTTAAAATAATATTTAGAGCTGTGCGTGGTGGCACACGCCTTTAATCCCAGCACTAGGAGGCAGAGGTAGAAGGATTGCTGTGAGTTCAAGGCCACCCTGAGACGACAGAGTGAATTCCAGGTCAGCCTGAGCTAGAGTGAGACCCTACCTCGGGAAAAAGTAATAATGTTTAGGGTCTGGAGAGATGACTCAGCGGTTAAGGTGCTTGTCTGCAAAACCTAATGACCTGGGTTCGACTCCCCATTACTCAACTAAAGCCAGATGCACAAAGTGGCACATTCATCTGGAGTTCATTTGCAGTGGCTAGAGGCCCTGGTGTTCCCATTCTCTCTCTCTCTCTGTACAAATAATGAAGTAAGCCAGGCATGATGGTGTACACCTGTAATCCCAGAACTCAGGAGGTTGAGACAAGAGGGTTGCAGTGAGTTGCCATATAACCCAGCAACTCCAATTGTAGAGATATATCCAAGAGAAATAAAAGCACATCTCCACATACTAAAATTGTACACAAATATTCACATAAATGTATTTATTTGGTTATTTTTAATTTTTTTGTTTCCATTTGTGGTGTACATGCCCTTATGACACCCTATATGCTCGTCTATAGTAGAACATCAGAATGGAACATGGGGTTTTCTTCAACATTGCTTTCCTGCATGGTGTTGTTTTTTGAGCTGAAACCTCTTATTTATTTATTTTTATTTTTATTTATTTATTTTACTTTTTACTGGTTCTGGGGCTTGCCAGGCTTGGATGATTTTTGGGATTTCTACTCCCCTGCAGGACTGGGGTTACAGGCACACATGGCCATGTCCAGCTATTTTACATGGGAATTTGAACTCAGGTAGTCTCAAGCCCTCCTGAGTGAGCAGGAAGTGCACTTAAACACTGGAATATCTCTCCAGCCCTATTTTAAGTTTTTTATTGACAACTTCCATACATGAACACAATGTACCCTCATCATCCCCTCCCACCACTCTCCTTTGCCCCCTTCTCCCTACTTCCCGTCCACTGAACTCTAAGAAGCTTAGTTAAAATAGTCGAAAAGGGTGAGGAAGATGGTTCAGTGGTTTAAAGTGATTGCTTGCAAAGTCTTTCAGCCCAGGTTCAATTCCCCTGCACTCACACCTTGGACCATATGCCTAATTTTTTCAGGAATTGCCAGATTTTTATGCAGAAGCTACATCATTTTACATGCCCACTAGCAGTGTATAAGAGTTTGAATTGCTTCATAGCTCTGTCAACACTTATTTGTCTACTAGTTTATAGCCATCCTGAGCTGAGGATGTAGCTCAGTGATAGAGCATTGTTTAGTGTGCACAAGGTCCTGTGTTTAACTCTCAATACAATGAAAATGAATAACAAAACTAAACAAAAAGATTATAGGCATCTTATTAGGTATGAAGTGCTACCTAATGTGGTTTGGATTTAAATTACCCTCATGGATAGTGATGTTGAATATGTTTAAATATGTTTGTTGATCATTTACATATCTTGCGTGGGAAATATTTGAAAATTTTGCTATTTGTCAATATAACTTTTTGATTTTTTTTTGTTTTTTTGAGGTAGGGTCTCACTCTAGTCCAGACTGACCTGAAATTCACTATGCAGTCTCAGGGTGGCTTTGAACTCATGGTGATCCTCCTACCTCAACTTCCCAAGTGCTGAGATTGAAGGCGTGCATGTACCACCACACCCTGCTTAAATATAATTTTAAAATATTTTAAATATTTTATTTATTTATTTTCAAGCAGAGACAGAGAGAGAATGGGCACACCAGGGCCTCCATCTGCTGCAAACGAGCTCCAGATATATACACCATTTTGTGCATTCGGCTTTACATGGGTACTGGGGAATTGAACCTAGATCCTTAGGCTTTGCAGGCAAGTGCCTTAATCACCAAGCCATCTCTCCAGCCACAAATATAATTTTTTGAGGTTGGTCTTCCTATATTGCCCAAAATGACCTTGAACTCTGGGGCTCAAGAAATTCTCTTGCTTACCAAGTAGTTGAGACTACATGCATTTGCCACTGTCCCTAGCATTTGTGTGTCCTTTTATTGTCAAGTTGTAAGAATTCTTTATATATTCTGGATACAAATTCCTTATCAGGTATGTGATACAAATCCTTTTTACTATTCTTTGGGTTTTCTTTTCACTCTATTAAAATTTAAAAACTTGCTACTGCATAATAATTGTACATATTTATGGGGCACGTTGTGATATTTTAAAACCGGTACACAATGTGTAATGGCCAGATCAGAATAACAATAATAGACATATCTATCACCACAAATATTTATAATTTTTGTGTTAGAAACATTCAAAATCCCCTCTACTATTTTGAAATACACAGCTAATTGTTGTCAACCATTGTTATCCCACTGTACTACAGAAGAAGTTCAGTAGTTATTTCTTCTATCCAACTGCACTCTTGTGCCCAATAAGCATCTTCTCTCCACTCCCCTCCTTAGTTTTGAAGTATGGTTTGAAATCATATTGTGCTGCCTCCATCTTTGTTCTCTCTGCTCAGGATTGCTTTGGCTATACAAATTTAGTCCATACAAATTTTAGGGCTTTTTAAAAAAATGTCTGTGATGAATGTTACTGGTATTTTAATTAGAATTGCATTGGTCTGTAGACCACTTTAGGAATTATGGGCATTTAACAACATCAATGCTTCCAATCCATCAACATAAGATGCTTTTTCACTTGGTGTAAGAGGAAGTTTCATTTTTTTCATTATTGTTTTTACTTTCTTGCTTTCATATTTTTTTAGAGACAGGGTCAGGGTCTCACTACATAGCCCAGGCTAGCCAAGAATTATCCATTCTTCTGCCTCAGTACCCCAAATGCTGGCATTACAGCATGCACCATACACCCTACCCTAGTGTTTTAGTTTTCATTGTAGAATCCTCTCATCTCCTTGTATTGCTAGGCATAGCTACTGTAAATGGGATTGCTTTCTTGACATCCTTTTAAGGTAGTTCACTATTAGTGTATAGAAACACTACTGAATAATTTTCATTGCTTTTTTTTCCCAAATTTTGAGACAAAATTTTTTTTTCGAGGTAGGGTCTTGTTCTAGCCCAGGCTGACATGGAATTCACTATGTAGTCTCAGGGTGGCATCAAACTCACGGCGATCCTCCTACCTCTGCCTCCCGAATGCTCGGATTAAAGGCATGTTCCACCATGCCTGGCTGAGTCAAGATCTTATTAAGTAGTCCAGACTGACCTTAAAGTCACTCTATAGCCCAGACAGGCCTTTAACTTATAAACCTCTTGCCTTAGTCTCCAGAGTAGGTGGAATTACAAACCTGTACAAGCAAGATGGGCTCACCACATTTTCTTTATCACTTCATGTGTTGATGGACAGCTAGGCTGATTGCATATCTTGGCCACGATGAATAGTACCACAATAAACACTGGTATCTCTATTATTATAAGTTGGCTTTTATTCTTTTGGTTATGCACCCAGGATTATACATACCTAATTTGTTGAGAGTTTTATCATGAGGAGATGATGGTAAGTTTTACTAAATGCTTTTTCTGCAGCTCTTAAGATGACCATATGGTTTTCGTCCTTCAATCTGTTGATATGGTACATCACTTTGCATTGGTTTATATGTGTGGGATAAGTCCAACTTCATCATGGGGAATGATCATTTTGATGTATTGTTAGATTCAATTTTCCAATATCTTGTTGAATTTTTCATCTATATATCTATATGCATCTGAGATAATGGTCTACATTTTTAAAATATTTTTATTTATTTATTTGCAAGGAGAGAGATAGAGAGAGAAGAAAGAGGATGACAAGGAGGAGGAGGGAGAGAATGGGCACAGTATCAGGGCCTCACACCTCTGCACATGAACTCTAGATACATGTCCCACTTTGTGCATCCATCTATAAGTGGGTACTGGGGAACCAAACCCAGACTATTAGGCTTTGCAAACAAGCACCTTAATCACTGAGCCATCTCTCCATCCCTGTGGTCTTTATTTTTATTGTGCCTTTTCTTTGCATCAGGGTAATATTAATCTCATAGAATGAATCTGGAAGAATTACTTCTTTTTCATTTTTTGAGGACTTTAAGGGACTCTTAGTTTTCAGTTTGGTGGAATTCAACAGTGAAGCCATCCAGCCGCAGGCTTTTCTTTGTAGGGAGATCTTTTCACTTTCTTGATGGTGTCCTTTGAAGCACAAAAATTTTTGACTTTTGATAAAGTTCAATGTTTCTAATTTTTTCTTTTGTAACTTGTGCCTTTGGTGTCATATCTAGGAAACCATCACCTACTCCAAAGTTGTGAAGATTTATACCTGTGCTATCTTCTAAGAGTTTTTTTTTTTTTTTTTTTACAGCTTTAGCTCTTAGATAAATGTCTTTGATCAATCCATTTTGAGTTAACTTTTGTACATGGTTAGGGGTTCAACTTAATTTTTTTTCATGTGAATTCCTTTTTCTTTTTATTTCCAGGAGCAACATTGTAGTTGGGCATTGGATTTAGATAAAATCATGACTAATAGTTACAAATATCATTGAGTAGGTCTCTGTTAGGTGCTCACCTAAGCTACTCCTTGTTTTTACAGTAATCCTTCAGAGTAGACTTTTATACTATTTTAATTTTGTAGTTGATCAAAGCAGATAAACTTGTCCTATGTCACACAATGGATGAAGCAGAGCCAGAATGTGCAATGGACCCAAGTGTTACCAAAGTCCAGACTCACAGTGCTACACTAAGCTGAGCTGACCCTGTATTCTCAACTTGTGCTCTCTCTCTCTCTTTCTTGTGCTTGTGTGTGTTTGGCGCCACTAAGTGCTTCAGATACATGAGCTGAGTGACTAGATAAGCACACGTTGTTTGGACAATGGCTAGTGTTGGAAAAGGCTATGAGGCTAAGATCGGCTGAAAGATGTCACAGCCAACGCCAGCCTAAGGGCAACATAAATGAAACTGCAGCATTTGATGCCATTTGAAGGGTTTTTGAGACTGGGCCTTGCTTTGTAGCCCAGGATGTCCTGCAACTCACAATCCTACTACCTCAGCTTCACAAGTGCTGGGATCCAAGGTGTGGGATACCACATCGGGCCAAAACCTCAGCTTGAGTAGGAATGTACACTGAACTTCAGGGATGATGTAGAGACGCATTCTGCCCTTACACTACTGAATAATAGAACATCTCCCTTGTAACATTCTTTCTCCTAACCCACACAGAGTGAAGACCTCACTATCTGAGAAGGATTTCCAAGTAGCTGTTCTGAGAAGAGTCCTGGCATCATGTGGGAGTCCCATGGCTTAGATTGGGACTAAAGCAGCCAAGGTTGGGGGCTGGAAGAGCCAAGGGAAGGATCTCTTGTATGGGACAGAACTTTGACCAAGGGCTCAAAATGCATGGGGATGTGAAAGTGAACTAGTAAAGAAAACCCCAAGGAAAACTTCAAGAAGACTTAATTCTTAATTCATTTTCCAATAGTGTTAATGATTGCTACTCAACTTATGACTTCCTATGAGCCAAGTGCAATAGGCTAAGCACTTCACTCCTTATGGTAACCCCATTATATATATTATATATAATTAGCTCCACATTTAAAATTTTTTTATTTTTATTTGTTTGACAAAGAGGGAGAGAGACAGAGAGAAAGAGAGAGAGAGAGAGAGAGGAAGAGAGAGAGAGAGAGAGAGAGAGAGAGAGAGAGCGAGCACACCAGGGCCCCCAGCCACTATAAACAAACTCCAGACACATGCGCCCCCTTGTGCATATGGCTAACGTGGGTCCTAGGGAATTGAACCTGGGTCCTTCAGCTTTGCAGGAAAATGCCTTAGCCACTAAGCCATCCCTCCAGTCCCTAGCTCCACTTTTTGTTGTTTCTTCCAGATAGGATCTCATTCTGTAGCTCAGGTTGTCATCAAACCCACAATGTAGTTAGTCTAGGTTGGGCTCCAACGCTTGGCAGTCCTCTTGCCTTAGCCTCTCAAGTGCTGTGATTACAGGCATGTGCCATTACACCCGGCTATTATTTCTAGTGGACCATTGAAATGGGGAAAGCAGTATAAACTTGGAGCAGGCAACATTTCAGAACTGGGCATTGAGTAACTGTGGGAGATAGGGGGTTAAATATAACCCAGAATTTTTTTTTTTTTTTTTGCTAATGGTCCAAGTTTATAGGGGAGAAAATGAATAGTAGTCAACATTTAAAAGTGGAACCATTTACATTAATGTGTGGATTTCTTTCCTGTCTTACTGAGGACAGCACTGAGCAGACATAGCAATAGGACACAGTGGGTGAGAGTCAGCAGCTTCCTCCTTGGATGTATGGACATGGTGTAGGTCCCTATGTGCTCATTTTTCTCCATCACCATCACCCTTTATTGACCAATAGAGGCACTGGAATACTTCCTTTTATGAAGCTGCAAACCTGGACAGAGAATGGGATTGGAGAGAAGCAAGTTTGAGAGAGGAGAGAGGCACTACTGTCTCCATAAAGAAAGAATGTTCAGGTCAAAAGCTGAGGAGAGAAGAAAGTTATGGAAGCGTCATGGAAGAGGCATTGAGACAGCTGGTAAGACAAGCAGGGCCAAAGGTCAAGGAGGTGAGGGCATCATGGGGTTCGTTTAGAGAAGGAATTGACATCACTTACTGATGGAGTGAGAGGGAAAGGGAAAGACATGGGGACAGCAGATAGAGACAGGCAGGCAGGGAAGTGAGGAGGCAGTGTCTAGAATGCCAATGTTCTAGCAGAAGCTAAGAGGCCCCATTGCAGATGTGCCAGGGAACTGTAGGAGGAGAGAGGCTATGCTTAGAACAGAGAATCAGAGTGAGATATCCTGATACAAATATGTCTAGGAATGATGGGGAGAATAAATAAGAGGAGATTAGGATCAGAGATGGAGAGACTAGTCACCTCTGTGGTAGTTAGTATGCAAGTGGCCTATCCTCAGAATGCCCTTAGTCATCAGCCCTGAACTTCCTACACAAAGTCAAATAAGGGAGTATCCTCAGGAAACAGTGGAATCAGTATCTGCCCCTTCAGGCCTGCTAATTCTGAAGTCAGGGAATGAGGCTGTTGGATTCAGCACAAGGAGCAGTGGCTGTCCAGAATCAAGACACACTGAACAGAGGAAGAGAAGTGCAGCTGCTAGGATTGTGCCGTATATTCAGAGTATTGCTCTTCTTTACAAGTGACAGTTCTCTTGGAAACACAGTGACAACGAGCAGGCAGAGAAGAGATCCAACTGGGGAGAGGGTGTTCCATCAGAAAATACCTGTCTCAGCAGCAGAGCCTTATCACAGGCTACTGAGGCCAGAATGGCAGCACAGCCTGACTCTAGCTCTGAGACGGAGAACTGAAGCAGAGAGAAGGGAACCTGTTTCCCAATACTCAAGTAGTTCAAACGCACAGCAATGTCACAGACCTGTCTGCATTTTTGGACAATCTACCTTGAAACCTGTCCTGTGCTTCTAGAAACCAAATCAGGGCTATTGTGTGGTCTTGCCAATATTTATTGAAAATATTTCCCTTCCTTTCCAATAAAAATTAAATTTAAATTTCAAAACTATAGTTGTATTGGCAGCAAAAACAAGTCCTGACATAACATTTCTCAGGGATAAGATTATTTCCGTTTCTCTGGGCATCAGAAAGATCTGTACATAATTACTACTGTTTCCCTCTGATTATCACCCTATTTGGGAGAGCAGCTACTCTGCAAAGCATCAGCACTTACATGATAAACCTCAAACTATTTATGGGGTTGATTTTTGAAATAAGCCATTTTGAAACCCCACTAAGCCATTGTGTATGCTTTCTTTTCCCTTGCATAAAATCTTGAGTTTTGGACCCAGTTGAGTTCTAGTACAGGTAAAATGTAGAAATGCCCCCATAAAAAGAAACATTTCTCCTCTGGAAAAATTATAAGGGGGTAGAACTTCCAGAATGATTGTGTGGGAAGCTAATGCTTCTCTCCACTGAAATAACCATTTCACTGGTGAAAAATTTTAAAGAACCTAAGTTAAAGTTTCCAGAAAGTATCCTCATAGTATGCACAAATGAAGGAATATTTATCCAAGAAAATCTACTAAGTCTTTGTAAGAACATTGAGTGTGGCATCTGAGCCATGGTCTGATCCAGTTCTGCCTAGATCCCCACTCCATGCTACAGAAGCACTGTTCGGTAGCCAAGAAAACAGGGTTCTTTCATCCCTGCTTCACCATCTAGGGGCTATGATTTTGTCCCAGGAGCAGCATCTTCCAGGATCAGTATCACAGAAGCTCTTTTCTGTGTATAAGTGGGTCATGATATGCAGAGACATTTAGCTTACCCATAACTGTGGGCTAACTCCACAATGCAGGACCCGTATACCTCAACAAGGAGGGGCCAAGGGGAGGGGTTAGGTCACGGATGAGCCTAATAATGGTACCAAACTGACTGTATTTGCTGAATACAAAGCTAACTAATAAAGAAAAAAAAAAGAAAAAAAAAACAAATATTAGTCTCTAAGAACCAAAGCACTATGTCTCCAATTCCATAACTGAGGCCTCTCATGACAGCTACTTAGAGGAAATTCAATACAAAACATTCAAAAGCATAATTATGATAACCATATATGATGAACCTAAAGAGGACATAAACACTTAAATGAAATCCAGGAGAGCACAAACAAACAACTGGAAAACCTCAATAAACCCCCAAATACATTCAGAGGACATGACAATGCCTGAATGAACTCCAAGAGAATACAAATAAGCATCCAAATGAAATGAGAACGTCAAACCAAGACATGAATATTGAACTCAATAAAGAGATAGAAATGGTGAAGAAAAACCAAGCAAAAAGGAAAATGCAATAAGTCAAATAAAAGTTCTCTGGGAAGCCTTATCAATAGAACAGACCTTGTATAGGACAGAAGATTGGGACTTGAGGACAAGGTAGAGGAAACAGACCAGGTAGCCAAAATCAATGACAAGTTAAAAAAAAAACATAAACAGAACATGAGAGAAATTTGAGACACTATGAAACGACCACATCTACGAATATTGGGAAAATAAAAATGAGAAAACTTCAGGCCAAAAGAATAGAAAGTATTTTCAATAAAATCATAGGGAAATCTTCCAAAAAATAGAGAAAGAGATGCCCATTCAGATAAGTAGGCATACAGACATCATAAAATCATTACCACAGTAGGAATTAACTCCCACCTTTCATAATAACTCTATTAGTTGTCTCAATGTTTCAATTTCCCAATCTAAAAGCATAGCAGCTGGGGCTGGAGAGATGGCTTAGCAGTTAAGGCATTTACCTGCAAAGCCAAAGGGCCTCAGTTCAATTCCCCAGGACCCACGTAAGCTAGATGCACAAGGGATGCATGCATTTGGAGTTCGTTTGCAGTGGCTCGAAGCCCTGGTGCACCCATTCTCTCTCTCCCTCTCTCTACCTCTTTTTTTCTCTCTCTCAAATAAATAAACAAAAAATAAAAAAGTTTCAAAAAAGCATAGCAGCTATCAGATATCAGAAAACAGTATCCATCTGTTTGTTGTCTTCAAGAAACTCACCTCAATCTTAAAAACGGAAACTACCTCAGGGTAAAAGGATAGTAAAAGGTATTCCAAGCAAATGTAACTAAGAAAAAAGCATGTGTTATAATCTAATAATTGACAATATAGACTTCAAACCAAAACTTGTCAGAAATGATAAAGAGGACACTTCATATTGATCAAGGTGACAACCTACCAAGAGGGCCTTATAATCCTAAATATATATGCACTGAACAGAGGGGTACCCAGATTCATAAAAAAATATTAGACATTAAGGCACATATTAACTGCAACATAGCTATAGTAGGTGTGACAGTTTGAATGTGAAATATCTTCCATAACTTGATGTATTTGGGATTATGCCTCATACTCAATCCAAAACTGGTGAAGCCTTTGGGAGGTGGAGCCTTGATGGAGGAGGCGTGTCACCAGGTATGAACCTTGAGATGTATTAGTTTAGTACACTGGGTGCTCAGGGCTAGCTCACTCAAAAAAACTTCCACCCAGAAGATGTGATGCCCTGCTGTCTATTCATGCCATGTTTTCTATGCCATGATGAAACTTCCTCTTGAATTTATAAGATGAAATAAACTCTTTCTTCCCATAAACTGCTTCTGGTTGAGTTTTTTGTTCCAGCAACAAAATGTAACCCATATAGTAAGTAACTTCAACACATTGCTCTAACCAACAGAAAGGTCAACTAGACCAACCAGCCAACTGAAACATTGAGCTAAATGGTATTCTAGAGCAAATGGACTTAACCGATGTATATAGAGCATTCCACCCCAAACTATAGAATATCCATTCTTCTCAGCAGTCCATAAGAGTCACTCAGAAATAGATCACATATTGAGACACAAAGCAAGTTTCAAAAATTTTGAAAAAATTAAAATATCTCTTTGTACTTAAACTGACCATAATGTAATGAAGGTAGAAATTAACAAGCAAAAATACAGAAAACACACAAACTCCTGGAGATTAAACAACATGCTATTGAATAATGAATGGGTTATTGAAGAAATCAAGAAGGAAATCAAAACAGTCCCAGAATTGAATGGAAATGAAAATGCAACACACCCAAACCCATGGGACACAATGAAGGCAGTCCTAAGAGGAAAACATATAACTCAAAATGCTTACATTAAAAATAAGAGTCATCTTGGGATGGCGAGATTGCTCAGTGGTTAAGGCCCTTGCTTGCCAAACCTAATGACCCGAGTTTGATTCCCTAGAATACATATAAAGTCAGATGCACAAAGTGGCACATGCATCTGGAGTTTGATTACAGTGTCTAGAAGCCCTGGCATGCCCATTCTCTCTCTCTCTCTGTTTGTCTCTCTCTAGTTGCAAAAAAAATAAATACAAATAATTTTTTAAAAATCAGGGATCTCTCAAGTAGATGACTTGGAAAAATAAGAACAAACCAATCCACAAAACAGTAAACATGAAAAATAATTAAGGCTATGTCAAAAATTAATGAAATAGAAATAAAAATACAAAAATAAATCAAGGAAATGAGGAGTTGGTTCTTTGAAAAGACAAATAAGATTAACAAATCCTTAGCCAAACCAACCAAAGAAAGGGAGATAAGACCCAAAATTAACAAAATAGAGATGAAAAGGGAGACATTACAACAGATACCAAAAAAATTCAAAAAATCATAGAGACATATTTTAAAAAATTTGTACTCTACCAATTTGGCTAATCTAAAAGATTTACCAAATTTAAACCAAGATGAGATAAAAAAAATTTAAAGAGATTTATAGCAAGTAACAAGATTGAAGCAGTAATAAAAATCCTGACCGAAAATGCTCAGGTTCAGATGGATTCATAGGGGAATTCTACCAGACTTTTAAAGAACTAAAACTGATACTTCTCCAACTATTCCATAAAAAGGGAAAGAATACTAACTAAAACCAATACTTCCTCAATTATTCCATAAAAAAGGAAAGGAATGCTTCAAATCTCTTTCTCTGAAGCCAGTATTATTCTGATACTAAAACTAGGTAAAGACCCAACCAAAAATGAAAATTAGAGACCAATTTCCTTGGTGAATATAGATACAAAAATCTCAACAAAATACTTGTAAATTGAATTCAAGAACACATAAAGAAGATTATGCACCATGATCAAGTGGGTTTCATTCCATAGATAGAGGAATGTTTCAACATATGAAAATCAATAAATGGACTTAAGGACAGAAATCATATGATAATCTCAATTGATGCAGAAAAGGCCTTTGATAAAATCCAACAGTCCTTCATGATAAAAGTTCCAGAGAAGCTAGGAATAGATGGAACATACTTTAACATCATGCTATGTGGCAAAAAACCTCAATGTATTCTCATTAATATTAGGAACAACACAAGGGTATCCACTTACTCCACTCATATTCAAAATAGTACTTGGAGTCTTACCTAGAAATGGAAATAATAGGGATATAAATAGAAAAGAATGAAGTTAGTACATTCTAATTTGCAGATAAATGATAGGATTCTATACACAAGGGGCCCTAAAGACTTCACCAGAAAACTCCAAGAGATGATAAACACTTTCAGAAAAGGGACAGGATACAAAATTAATACACAAAATTGGTAGACTTATTATATACCAATAGCAAACATATGGAAAAAGGAATCAGAAATAATCCCATTCATAATAGCCTCAAAAATACCTTGGAATAAACCTAACTAAATAAGTGAAATACCACTTCAATTAAAACTTAAAACACTGAAGGAAGAAATTGATGAAGACACTAGAAGTTGGAAAGGCCTCCCATGCTCATGGATCAGAAGAATTAATATTGTGCAATGACCATCCTACCAAAAGCAATCTACAAATCAAATGCAATCCAAGTCACAATTATCCAGCACCATTCTTCACAGAAATAGAAGAAATAATCCCAAAATCCATATGGAATCACAAAAGACCACAGATAGCTAAAGCAATCTTAAGAAAATGTTGCTGGAGGTATCACCATACCTGATTGAAAGTTATATTACAGAGCCATAACAATAAACTCAGCTTGGTACTATTACAAAATAGGCAGTACATAAGTGGAATAGAATGGAGGACCCAAATATCAATCCATGCAACTACAGCCACCTGATTTTTGACAAAGATGCCAAGAATACACATAGGAGAAGAGAAACTATTTCCACAAATGGTGCTGAGAAAAATGGATAGTCTCATGTAAAAGAATGAAGCTAGATCCTTACCTTTCACCCTGCACACACACACAAAAAAAAACTCCAAATGGGTCAACACTCTTAGTGTAAAACCTGAAAGTATCAAACAGCTAAAGGAAAAAGTACGGAGCAGACTAAAAGATGCAAGTGTAGGTAGGGATTTTTTGAATAGCATTCCAGTCACTCAGGAAATAAAGTCAGCAATTGACAAATTGTCCCACAATTACATTAAAATTAAAAAGCTTTTTTTATAGCACAAAAGCTCAGGTGTGATCATATCTTGGAGAGACTCAAAGGCAAATAGGAATCTTTAGTGTTCTACTGCACAATGGGGGACAATGACACACAATAACCTATAATATACTTCATGAGTAACTAGAAGAGAGGAATGCTAGACATCAAACTTAATGAGATTAGGAAGCTCTATGCTGGCTTTATAAGGACATATCATTCACATGTATCTCATAAATATAATTGTTACACACTTATTGTACCAGCTACCTTTTTGTTGCTGGGACTAAACACCTGACCAAAATCAGACTATGAAAGGAAAGGGTTTATTTCTGGCTTAAAAAAAGAAAAATGAAGTTATGAAATTTTCAGAATGTGGTGGTGGTTTGAATCACATTTCCCTCATAAACTCATGTGCTTTTAATGCTTGGTTCCCAGCTGGTGGCAATTTGGGAAATACAGCCTTGATGAAGGAGGTGTGTTCCTGGGGGGAAGGTTGCTTTGGGATGTTATAGCCCATCTTTCCCCTTATCAGAGCTCAGCTAACATTTTGTTACTATTTGCCACCTGCTGTGGCAAGAGGTGATGTCCAGCCTCTGCTTGTTCCATGCTTTCCCCTGTCAACATTAAACTTCCTTAAAGACTACAAGCCAAAAACAAACCCTTGCCTCCCATCATTTGCTTTTGGTTGGGTGTTTGTCCCAGCAGTGTGAAGATAACTGCAGCGCAGGAAAATGGATTGAACTGAAAAAGATCATACTGAGTGAGGTGACCCAGATTCAGAAACACAAATGCCACATGTTCTCTCTTATGTGGATCCTAGTTTGAATTTTATGATTAGTGAGTATAAGTCAGAATGAATGTAGAAGCTAGGAAGCTAAAAAAGGGCCATGAAGGGTGAACAGTTTATGTAGGAGGATAGTAGAACACATGGGACATGAAAGCAGAGGTGAGTAATAGTGGGAGGAAAAGGTGTAAGTGGGGATAGTGTTTTAGAGATGAGGTAGGGATGGGGGTGATTGGAAGATGTATGAAAACTAAGAAAATATGGATAAGCCATATGGAACCCTATTACTTTGGTAAGCCAACTTGAAACATAATTCCCAGTAGCCATAGGGTACTAATTGAAAGTCTCAGTGACAGGGATGAGATACCTCCCAATGAGTTGCTGATTATGGAGGCCAAAGAGGTCCCTAAATAATATTGGCTATTACCATTGTTTTTTTGTTTTTCGAAGTAGGGTTTCACTCTAGCTCAGGCTGACCTGGAATTTATTATGTAGTCTCAGGGTGGCTTCAAACTCATGGTGATCCTCCTACCTCTGCCTTCTGAGTGCTGGGATTAAAGGCATGTACCACCACACCTGGTGTTATTACCATTGGTTTTGGTTGCCCATCAAAACTAGATGGTAAATCCCTATTCTTAAAGATACCACATGCTTTGGTTGCAGGCAATAAGAAAGTAAGCTGGTACTGAGCTGGAATCTTCCTCCCTACTATCTAGTTTTATTTTTCTTTTTTAAATTTTATTTTTCTTTATTGGTAACTTCCATAATTGTAGACAATAACCCGTGGTAATTCCCTCCCTTCCCCCACTTTCCCCTTTGAGACTCTACGCTCCATCATATACCCTCTCCCCTCAATTAGTCTCACTTTTATTTTGATGCTATCCTCTTTTCCTCCTATTATGATGGTCTTGTGTAAGCAGTGTCAGGCACTGTGAGGTCATGGATATCCAGGCCATTTTGTGTCTGGAGGAGCACGTTATAAGGAGTCCTACCCTTCCTTTGACTCTTACATTCTTTCCACCACCTCTTCAGCAATGGACCCTGAGCCTAGGAAGGTGTGATAGAGATATTTCAGTGCTGAGCACTCCGCTGTCACTTCTTCTTAGCACCAAGGTGCCTTCTGAGTCATCCCAAGGTCACTGTCATCTGAAAAGAGAAGCTTCTCTAACCGAAAGTGAGAGTAGCATTAATATATGGGTATGCACATTAAGAGAAGTGTTTACTGGGCAGTTTGGTGAGCATATTGTATACATTTAGCCAGACAGCAGCAGACGTTACACCCCTAGGGCTCATGACTACTCCTGTTGTAGGTTTTCAGTATCAGGGATGTATTCCCACCCATGGAGCAGGCCTCCAGTCCAATAAGAAAAGTGTTGTTTTCCCCCATAACAGACATGCCACTATAGCATCCATTGGCTCACTTGGTCTAGCTGGCCAAATTTAAGGCTTGCAGTGTCCACTGTTGAGTATCTCCACTGGTGATTTCTCTCTCTTCCATTGAACTGCATGCAACATATCTTTTTCCAGCCTTATATCAGCTGGTCTACATGGAGGAGGTTTTCAACTGAGCTCCAGCAGGGTTTCTAACAGACATTGTAGCCCAAATATGTGGAGTCTTTAGCAATAGGGTCTTACCATCTATTCCTGAAACCAAGAGCCTCGGCAATGGCCTGTCATGTTTTGGGGGCATCAGTGACCTCCTTGGCCAACAACTCACTGGAAGGTATCCCATCCCTGGCACTGAAAATTTTCTAATAATATTATAAGGCTTCTGGGTGTTCCATTCTAAAAAAAAACAGGTTTCTATATGAATTATTTATATCCTCTTAGATTTTTATTATCCCTCCCTCCACCTTTCCTTTACTCAAGATCTTCCCTTGACCTCACGTAGTCCTTTTCACCCCTATTAATCTGTTCTTCTACTTATCTATATACAATACCATCCTGTTGAGTACCCCCTTCCTCCCTTTATAGTCCCTTTATATCTCTTTTCTAGCTTACTGACCTCTGCTACTGAGTTTTATTCCTACTCACATAGAAATCCAATAATTTGTAGCTAGGATTCACATATGAGAGAGAACATGTGACATTTGGCTTTCTGGGCCTGGGTTACCTCACTAAGCATAATCCTTTCCAGATACATCCATTTTCTGGCAAATTTCATAACTTCATTTTTCTTTATCACTGAGTAGAACTTTATTGTGTAAATGTGCCACACCTTCATTTTCTATTCATCAGTTGCGGGACATCTAGGCTGGTTCCATTTCCTAGCTATTGTGAACAGAGTGGCAATAAGCACGGTTAGCAAGTATCTCTAAGGTACTGAGATGAGTCCTTAGGATATATGCCTAGGAGTGGTATAGCTGGGTCATATGGTAAATCTATTTTAAGCTATCTCAGGAACCTCTATACTGATTTTCACAATGGCTGGACCAGATTGCATTCCCACCAACAGTGTAGAAGGGTTTCCCTACTTGCTAGTTTTCTTAATGCCAGAAAGTGATGCATAAGCTTTTGGTGGAGAAAAGACATCAAAAATTGTACCCAGTTATGGACCATACGTACAACTGACTTGCCAGGCAAGTTGTATCTGCTGGTGCAATAGTAGCATGGCAGTTATGGTAGTAACCAACTTCTCTCTGATTGGATTTGAGGCCTGCTTCACAAGAAGGAACTCATACCTGGTACTGTAAAGTTGACCAAGGGTTTGTGGCTAGGTACATAAGCCCTAGTGAGGCCCCCACTATTGTGGTTATACCAACTGGACATCATGCCAAACTGCCTTCTAAATATCTGCTTGTTCTCATAAATTGGTACTACTCATAGATTTGAACACAGAAGTTTCTTTATACAAAGTGTAGAGGTGAAGATACTGATACATAGTTGGCAAAGATACCAAGAATAAGTATTTAGTTTGTGCTCAGCCTTAAACACGACATTTAAACAATACCCGTCAAGCTCAGGGAACCCTATAGAAGAAGGGACAGAAAGAATGTAAGAGCAGGAGGATGGAAACACGACTATGAAATGCTTCCTTCTTGACATGAGTCTGCTATACTCATGAACTTCCAGTGTATGTGGTTTCCTGCACATGAGTGTGCCAGCCATTACTGCACAATAGATAAGGGGGGGGGGGTACATGGGATCCCACACCTCCCAGAGTAAATTGTGGAAACTGATAATTACTGAGAGACAAAGAGTCATGCCATTTTGTGGTGTAGTCACCAGTGAGATGCTTGTTCCCCATTAAATAATTTCCCACCCATGATTATGCAAGCAACTCAAATTTAAATCAGTGGGCTAAAAAAATAATAAATGAAGCATGAAAGTGGGATGGGGAGCCAAGAGAAAGAAGAAAGGTTTTAGTGGGAGGAGAAGGAGGGAACAGGATCAAAATGCATTATATGAATGTATGAAAGTGTCAGAAATAAAAAGGCTGGAGGACATGGTGGCACACGTCTTTAATCCCAGCACTCAGTAGGCAAAGGTAGGAAGATCACTTTGAGTTTGAGGCCAGCCTGGGACTATAGAGAGAGTTCCAGGTCAGCCTGGGCTAGAGTGAGACCCAACCTTGAGAAAAAAAATAAATAATGATGTAGATAACATTCCAGAGGATGGCCCCCAAGTTACTCTCTGGCTTCCACATGCATGCACACACGTGAGTCAACATACATAAATGCATGTTCAAAAAAGAGATGCAGAGAGAATATAATGACATAGTTAATTTCATTTCTTCTCTTAACTGATTTAAACAGCAATTTCATAAGTAATATGTACAAGCCAGGCATGGTGGCACATGCCTTTAGTCCCAGCACTTGGGAGGCATAGGTACGAGGATTGTTATGAGTTCAAGGCTACCCTGAGTCTACATAGTGAATTCTAGGTCATCCTGGGCTAGGGTGAGACCCTACCTCAAAAAAACAATGAAAATATGTATAAACATATAGAATATCCCTATGTCATACAGAAATATATTTGACAACAGCATAAGTGGGGTGGTGAAAGTAAAAACATTAATATTCATAACCATCAACACCATCATAGTTGAGGACTTCAATACTCCACTATTAGCAATAGATAGATCATCCAAACAGAAAATTAACAGGGAAATGAGAGAGTTCAACAAAACCATAGAAAAATTAGACCTAATGGACATCTACAGAACATTCTACCCCAAATCCACAGTCTACATGTTCTTCTCAGCAGCCCATGGAATCTTCTCTACAATAGATCATATACTGGGTCATAAAGCCTGCCTCCATATATTTAGGAAGATGAATATAATTTCTTGCATACTATCAGATCACAATGCTGTATTGCTAGAAATTAACAACAAAAGATACACCAGGAATCCAATCAGCTCCTGGAAACTGAATGACACACTTTTAAACAATAAATGGGTCGTGGATGAAATAAAAAATGAAATTGCAAAATTTCTAGAAATGAATGACAATGAGAACACATCATAACAAAACTTATGGGACAAAATGAAGGCAGTCCTCAGGGGAAAATTTATAGCACTAAATGCCTTTGTAACAAAGACCAGAGGAATCCCAAATCAATAACCTAACCATCCACCTAAAGGCACTGGAAAAGTAAGTAGAATCCAACCCAAAAAGCTTCAGACAGAACAAAATTATTAAGATCAGAGCAAAAATTAATGAATTGGAAACTAAGAAAACAATTAAGAAAATTGATGAAACAAAGAACTAGTTCTTTGAAAATATACGCAAGATTAATAAACCCCTGTCCAATTTGACCAAGTGGAAAAACGTGATGCTTCAAATTAACAAAATTAGAAATGAAAAAGGAGAGATCACAACAGACATAGTGAAATTGGGAGAATCATCAGGACTTATTTCAAAAACCTCTACTCCACAAAACTGGATAATATGGAGGAAATGGATGAATTCCTGGACATACCACCTACCAAAGCTAAACTCAGAGCATATTAATCTCCTAAACAAACTTATTGTACCCATCAAGATTGAAAAGGTAATAAAAAACCTACCCAAAAAGAAGAGTCCAGGACCAGATGGCTTCTCAGCTGAATTCTATCAAACCTTCAGGGAAGAACTGAAACCATTTTTTCTCAAACTGTGCCACACAATTGGAGAACAGGAAAAGCTCCCCAACTCCTTCTATGAAGCTAGTATCACCCTAATACCAAAACCAGGCAGAGATGCCACAAGAAAACTATAGGCCTATTTCCCTGATAAACTTAGATGTAAAGATCCTGAACAAAATCTTCACAAACTGAATTCAACAACACATCAAAAGCGTTATCCACTTTGATCAAGTAGGCTTCATCCCAGGAATGCAGGGGTGGTTCAACATATGGAAATCTGTCAATGTAATACACCACATAAATAAGCTTAAACACAAAAACCATATGATCATTTTGATAGATGCAGAAAAGATCTTTGACAAAATACAACATCACTTCATGATCAAAACATTGGAGAGAATAGGTATGGACGATTTATATCTCAACATAATAAAGGCTATATATAAAGCTCCAAAAGCCTGAATAATAGTCAATGGAGAGAGACTGAAGGAATTCCCATTGAGATCAGGAACAAGACAGGGGTGTCCACTCTCACCTCTGCTCTTCAACATAGTACTGGAAGGCCTAGCTCAAGTAATAAGACAGGAGAAAGAAATAAAAGGGATACAAATTAGAAAGGAAGAAGTTAGCTCTATTTTCAGATGACATGATTCTATACATAAGAGGCCTGAGAACATCCATCTCAAAACTTTTAAAGGTGATTAACTCCTTCAGCAAAGTTGCAGGATTCAAATCCAAAGCACAAAAATCAGTAGCACTTCTATATGCAAAAGACAAAGATACAGAGAAAGAAATAAGTGACATTGTCCCATTTTCAATAGCAGCTACAACAACAACAACAACAAAACCCTTGGAATAACATTAACCAATGATGTGGAAGACCTATACAATGAAAACATAAAAACAGTCAAGAAAGAAATTGAGGAGGACTTGAGAAAATGGAAAGACCTCCCATGCTCCTGGATAGGCAGAATTAACATTGTGAAACTGGCAATCTTACCAAAGGCTCTATATAGATTTAATGCAATACCAATAAAAATCCCAACATTGTTCTTCACAGAGATAGAAAAAACGATCTCAAAATTCATATGGAATGGCAGAAGGCTTGGGATATCCAAGCATGTCCTCAGCAAAAGAAATACCTCTGGAGGCATCACCATACCTCATCTAAAGCTACATTACAAAGCCATAGTAATAAAAACAGCATGGTACTGGCATGAAAACAGGAGTATAGACCAATGGAATAGAATCGAGGACCCAGACTTTGGGTCAAATAACTACAGCGACTTGATATTTGGCAAAAACCCTAATGATGTAGGCTGGAAAAAAGATAGGATTTCAACAAATGGTGCTGGACAAACTGGATAACCATATGCAGAAAAATGAAACTCGATGCATACATCTCGCCATGTACAAATATCAAGTCCAAATGGATCAAAGACCTCAATATAAGACCAGAAACTCAGCTACTACTGGAAGAAAAAAATAGGAGGAACTTATCATGATATAGGAATGGAAAGAGTTCCTAAACAATACCCCAGTAGCTCAGGAACTTAAACAATCACTCAGACATTGGGATCTCATGAAGCTGAAAAGTTTTTCACAGACAAACATACAATAAGCAAAGCCAATAGATTACCCACAGAATGGGAGAAATTTTTTGCTGGCTATCCAACTGACAGAGGCCTAATTTCTACAAAGAACTCAAAAACCTAAACAATAAGAAGTCAAACAACCCACTCACAAAATGGGGCAAAGAACTGGACAGGGAGTTCTCAGAGGAAGAAATACAAATGGCAGACACACACTTAAGAAAATGTTCATCATCTCTAAACATCAGGGATATGCAAATTAAAACAACCATGAGATTCTACCTTACCCCAGTAAGGATAGCAAACATTAAAAAATCAAATGAAAACAAATGCTGGAGAGGATATGGAGAAATAGCAACCCTCATTCACTGTTGGTGGGAATGTAAGATGGTACAACCACTATAGAAAGCAATATTGAGACTCCTAAAAAGGTTGACTATAGAGCTACTAATAGACCCAGTTATTCCCTTACTGGGCATTTATCCAAAAGCTCCATGCCTCAGTTCAGAGAAATTTGCTCATCCATGTTTATAGGTGCTCAATTCATAATATCTAGATGCTGGGATCAACCTAGATGTCCATAACTAGACAGATGGATAACCAAGATGTGGTATATCTACAGGATGGAATTCTACACAGCAGTAAGGAAATATGAAACAATGAAATTTGAAGAAAAATGGTCAAACCTGGAACAGATCATTATCAGTGAATTTACCCAATCACAGAAAGATAATCATCACATGGTCTCACTCATCTGTGGCTCCTAACCAGAATCTACCCGAGATGCTGACATACCTAATAAGCATCTCAAGGACCGGACATTAGGGAGGGTGGGGTGGGAGGTAAGGGTAAGGGTGGAGATGGGGGACACAAAACTGGACCCAAATGGCAATGGTACCATAAAATTTTACATCTTAAAAGACAGACTAAATGGCTGAACCTTCATCAGGTCCTTAGAGAGAACACCTGAATCACAGCACCCTGGAGAGGGTCTGATGAAGATTAACCTTAATCTTCTCCTGTTTCTCTCTCTCTCTCTCTCTCTCTCTCTCTCCTCTCTCTATCTATTTTTTTTGTAATGTTTTAAAGCCATTCTTTTTTGATTTTTCAAGGTAGGGTTTCACTCTAGCTCAGGATGACCTGGAATTCACCATGTAGTCTTAGGGTGGCCTCGAACTCACAGCGATCCTCCTACCTCTGCCTCCCAAATGCTGGGATTAAAGGTGTGTGCCACCACACCTGGCCTCTCTATCTCTTTTATATTACCTATCTTTTTCTTCCTTCTTTTCCTTGGGTGCTGGCCTGTAACTTCCAGTACCAGCATATAGTTAACATCCACAATGAGCTGTTGATCAGAGAGACCTACAAGATTACCCAAAATAAGACAGATTTCTGTCCAAGTACTTGATGACCCACCAGAGGTTAGTGGTAAGACCATACTGCTAAAGACAGCATATGCTGTTGGTATGGAACATGGAGTGACCTGGCTGGAATCTGGAAGACAGTCAGTCCCCAGACAGTTAGCCAGAAGGTGCTACATGAGCGACTGGGGGAAAATGACCAATATTTGTCCAAGCAACTTGTGGTCTAAGCTACTCAGCAGCAAATAACCTGATGTGATGCTCACACAGGTGCAGTAGTGGCACACAGCCATGGTGGCTAACCAACTACTCTTGATTTGGCTAACTGATCTTCTCAGTGGAACAGAACCCATAGCTGGAGCTGGGAAACAAGTCAGAACCTTATCCAAAAAACGAGCCCTCTCTACATTAACAAGCTCCCATCAATCATGGGCTACAAGAGGGCCTACGTCTGTTAAATTCTCTCTAAAATAACAATGGTTATCCCATTTAACTGGTACTGACTTCTCTCTCCGTTGGAGAATTTGCTTCTCTTTTTCAGAGAAGAGAATTAGCCCATCACACTTCAACAGGGACCCAACTGAAATCAAGAGTATTTGGGGAAATGGGCAAAAGTGCTGCTTTCTTTGTGAACCTGGTACCAGCATAAGGGTGAAGGAGATAGACACAGAGAACACTCAACTCCTACCAAACCAGATATTCAGAGACACAGAGGCTCCCAAGACCTCATCACTGAAGTAGACCTAAAAAGAACCCAACATGGCTCAGGGAAATTTGCGGAAGAGGGGGCAGAAAGATTGTTAGAGCCACATGTTGGGTCATTATGCACAGAGACATTGCCTCTTACCCATAACTGATGGCTAACCCCACAATGCACAACCCATATTCCCCAATGAGGAGGGTCCCTGTGAAGGGGGGAGGACAGGTAGGAGGCTAATGATGGTACCAACATGACTGTATATACACTGTGTATATAATGCAGTAGAGCAATGAGGTGAGATACAACTTTAATGTGCAGGCGGGAGCAAGGAGGACCACTAGGTAATCAAGTTTAGCATTTTGAAAACTTTGTAAATATATTTGGCTTTTCTGTTCTTCTAGTTTCTTTAAAATATATAAGGTTATATAAAGCAATAATTATAAGCAGGTATTATTAGATTTGGAATATACATGAACATAAAATAATAGCACACAATAAGGAGAGAAGGGAACTATATGAAGATAAGTTTCTGTATCTTATTAGAATTAGATTAGCATAAATGGGAAGTAGATTATGACAAGCTAAGATGTATATTGTAAGTTTCAGGTCAATTGAGAAAACAATAAAAATACTTCAATTGAATAATTATTAAATGAGTTATAATTCCACACTAGAAAATGTTTACTTAAGAGAAGTAGAGAAACAAAAGATGTGACATATATTGAGAATGAAAGCCAAAATATGGCCTAAAAAAGTAAAAAAGACCAAACTAAACTCAAGAAGAAAAATTTAAAATATAAAAATAAAATAAAAATAGATAAAATCTACAAAATGAAAGATTGGATTGTTTAAAGAACACAAAATTGATAAATTATTAGACTAATAGAAAAGTAGAGAAGACTCATTATAGAAATAAAAAAGAAAAGAAGTGAATACATTACTATGAATAATTGTATGGAAACAAATTTGATAAATAAGATGAAATGGACAAATTCCTAGAGAGCAATGGACTTAAGAATAAGTGGAAAACCTGAATATAATGAATATACAAAAAGTTTTAATTAATAATTTAAAAAAAAATTTATTTATTTGCAAGCAAAGAGAGAGAGAGAGAGAGAGACAGAGAGACAGAGAGAGAATGGGCACACCAGGGTCTCTAGCCACTGCAAACGAACTCCAGATGTATATGCCCCTTGTGCATCTGGCTTACATGGGTCTTGGGGAATCGAACCTAGGTCTTTTGGCTTCACAGGCAAATGCCTTAAACACTAAGCCATCTCTCCAACCCTGAATTAATAATTTTAAAACTTTCAATGGGTTTCTCAGTGGGAGAGAACTCATAACTGGTACTGGGAACCATGTCAGTGCTCCATAAGTAGGTAACTCACAATCCCCAAGACAGAAGCCCCTATTGTTCTCTGGACAACTTGAGTGGGTACTCTCATCAAAATGTCTTTCAAAATTATATGTATACCCTCCCCCCAATCAAAGTTGCTCTCACCCTTGTTTGGAGAATTTGTTTTATCTTACAAATGGCAGAGAATGCTAAGGAGGTCCAAGGTCCATCAATGTGACAAGAAAAGACAGTCGACTGCCCACCAGAAGATTCACCACCTCTACTACATTCGCTGGAGTCCAGAAGAAACTGCAAAGGAAGCAGTAACTAGCATTGCTCCTAATGCTAGCCCCACCTACAAGGAAATAGCAAAAAACACAGTGGGAAATTGAAATACATCCTAATAGAAATACACAGACTGCAGAGAACTCAATACCAAAAACAAACTGCTAATACAACCTCCAAGGCTCAGGGACTGTTGCAGAAGGGGTGGGAAGATAAGAAGATACACAAGGTGGGTAGATATATCCTGAGGCATAGCTCCCCCAGTTGACAGAGGCCCTAATTACCCCACAGTGAACACCAAGGACCTACTGGGGAGGGCCCTCAGGGAAATGGGGGCTGGGGTGAAGGGATACAAGACTCTAGCCTGTCATATATATATTCCTTCAATGGGAAAAAAATTAACCCCAAAGACTGGCATTATGGCACATACCTGTCATCTCACAGCTAGGGATTGCTGAAGCAGGTAGATAGTAAGTTTGAGACTAGCGTGGACTACATAGAGAGTTCCAGGCTCGCCTAGGCTACCTTGGCTTCACAAAAAAACAAACCCACAAAACAACAACAAAAAACCAATTCCTCAAAATTGCCAACTTTGATTTCAAATTTCTGGTTCAGCATATAAGGAGCTGAGAAGTAAACACTCCCTCCTAACAATAGGTAACAAGCTGAACATATTGATAAAGCAGAAGCTCTTCTTTTTCAAATTATTTATTTATTTGACAGAGAAAGAGGGAGAGAAAGAGAGAGAGAGAGAGAGAGAGAGAGAGAGAAAATGGGTGCACCAGGGCCTCCAGCCACTGCAAACGAACTCCAGATGTGTGTGCCTCCTTGTGCATCTGGCTAACGTGGGTCCTGGGGAATCAAACCAGGGTCCTTTGGCTTTGCAGGCAAACGCCTTAACTACTAGGCAATCCCTCCAGCCCAAAGCAGCTCTTCTTATATCCATCACGGATAAATATTTTTTTTTAAATAAAAAAGGCTTGGAAGATAGCTAAGCTGTTAAAGACACTTGTTTGCAAACCTTGATGGCCTGGATTAGATTCCCCAGGACCCATGTAAAGCCAGATGCACAAAGTTACACATGCATCTGGAGTTCATCTGAAGCAGCATGATGCCCTGACATATCCATTCTCTCTGTCTTTCTGTCTGTCTGCCTCTCTCTCTCTCAAACAAACAAGCAAATAAATATTTTTTTTTAAAAAGAGGTAAGGTCACAAGCCAAACTGGCATCTTCAAAATTGGAAACAGATGGGTAAGTATAGGGAAGCACAAATAAGGGCAACAGAAACTGACAGGCACAGTATGTTTATACACGTATATAGTTTCATCTACTTGGGAGTCTGAGGTAGGAGGATCACTTGAGTTCAGGAGTTCCAAGGTCAGCCAGGGCAATATGGCAAAACAATGTTTCAAGAAAGGAAATGGGGGTGGATGGGTAGAGGGAAAAGACCTCATATGCAAAAACCAGTACTGGGGTAGGAAAACATGAATTGTATTTGACTAGTTATTGCAAGTTCAATGAGGCCAAGTTTGACAAAAGTTACTTAATAATAACTTTTATGGGTCATAAAATACCTTTGGCAAGTTTAAAGCTAAACAAATCATACAATGCCTGCTCTTTCTCACTATAATAGAACTAAACTAGAAATTTATACTAGAAAGATATCTGTAAAATCTCTGATACTTAGATATTTAAAAATACACTTGTGCCAGGTGTGGTGGCTCATGTCTTTAATCCCAGCACTCAGGAGGCTGAGGTAGGAGAATCATAGTGAATTCGATGCCAGCCTCCACTACAGAGTGAGTTCCAGGTCAGCCTGGGCTAGAGGGAGACTCTGCTTCAAAAAATAAAAGCCAAGGGCTGGACAGATTGCTTAGTGGTTAAGGCGCATGCCTGCAATGCCAAAGGACCCAAGTTCAATTCCCCAGGACCCGCATAAGCCACATGCACAAGGTGGTGCATGCATCTGGAGTTCGTTTGCAGCAGCTGGAGGCCCTGGTGCTCCCATTCTCTCTCTCTCTCTCCAAATAAAATAAAATAAAAAGTTTAAGAATATAAATAAAAGCCAAAATATGCACTTGTCAATAACACATGAGTAAAACAAAATCCAGAAAGATAAAACAGATTTTTAACTACATGGAAATGCAACTACAACTTATCAAAATGTGTAGAACTAAACAAGGATAGTGCTTAGGAGGAAAATTATAGAATGGAAGGCAAATATTAGAAAAGAACAAATTAAATAAAAAGTAAGCCGAATCGGAGCAGATATCAATGAAATTGAAAATAAGAAATCATTAGAGAAAATCATCAAAACCAAAAGTGGGCTCATTGAAGAGATCAGTAAGGGCTGGGAAGATGGCTCAGTTGATAAAATGCTTGCTGCAAAAGTTTACGTAGTGGAGTTCCAATCCCCAGACCCCACATAAGAAGCCAGAAGTCAGGAGCTGCAGGCTTCTGTAATTCTATCATGCCAGCAGTGAGACAGTTGGGAGGTGGGATCAGGAGAATTTCCTGGGAGTTTGCAACTAGCTTGGCAAACACAGCTGTGAACAAGAACAAGAGACCCTGCCTCAAATGAAATAGAAGGTGAGGACTGACACCTAAAAGTTGTCCTCTGAGCTCCACATACGCACTGTGGCATGCTCCTACTCTTATACTCCCCCAGCCCCCACACACCACCCACACAGATACTCACACACCAAAAGAAAATATCAGTAAACATCAATAAGCCTGAGCCAGGCTGAGAAAAAAGAGGGCATGAATTACTAATGTCACAAATGAAGGGACATTGTTACAGAGCCCATGGACATCAAAAGGAATAAAATGAACAGCCCTATGCTCCCAAATTCAATAGCGTAGACAAAATAGGTCAATTTTTGAAAGCACCCTGTCAAAACTATACAATCTGAATAGGTCTATATTTATTAAAGAAATTGAACCATTAATTAATAACCTTTCAAAACAGAAAACACTGAGCTCAGATTGCCTTATTGGTTAAGTCTACCAAGTATTTACGGAAAAAGTGTGGCAGGTTCTTATAATCTATTAGAGAAGATAGGAGCTAGGGGGAATATTACCTAACTCATCCTATGAGACCTGCATTATCCTACTACTGAAAAAAGACAAAATCAAATCCAGCAACGTATAACAAAAAGGTAATGGGAGTGGATTATAATTAAAGTACCTTATGTACATGTATGAAAATGGTCACTAAAAAGTTTATTTTTTTAAAGAATGTAATAGCCAGAGGATGGAAAGGAGCATTTTGGAATGCTGTTATTTGGATATGAAGTGTGGGCCCTTGTATTCATGACCTCACAAAAGCTGTTGTTATCTGCATAAGACATACACAATATTTGGTCCATCAACATTGTATCATGGATGGTGGAAGAGGCCAAAGGAAAAAAAAAGAGTTCAGTGGTAGGGGTGAGAAAGGGGGAACAAGAAAAGTTAATGGGAAGAGATTATGACCAAAATACATTATGTACATGTATACAAATTGTCAATAAAATAAGGAAAAGGAAAAAGTCTTCAGAAGATTAGGACTACAAGGGACAAATTTGAGTTCACTAATAATATAGATAAGCCATTGTGGTGACACATCCCTGTCATCCCAGCACTCCAGCCTTGAGGATCTCAAGTTTAAGCCAAGCCTGGGCTACATGGCCAGATCGTGTCTTAAAAAATAGGCAAACAAAAGCCTGGCATGGTGGAGCATGCCTTTAATCCCAGCACTCAGGAGGTAGAAGTAGGAGGATCGCAGTGAGTTTGGGGCCACCCTGAGACTCCATAGTGAATTCCAGGTCACCCTGGGCTAGAGTGAGATCCTACTCCGAAAAACCAAAAAAAAAAAAAGGTAAAAAATCAAAAACCAAACAAATAAAAAGCCAAATAGCTATCAAATACCTATAGCAAACATCGTTTTAATAGTTAAGCCCTAAAAATCAGGAAAGCATAGTTAAGGTAATGAGAGATAAAAAGTAAACAGAGGTAAAAAGTAAACAGAGAAGGAGCAAATAAAATGCTGCTCATATGTGATATGATTGTCTATGTGAACAATCTGAAAGAATCAACAAACTCTGACAACAAATAAGCCATCTTAATGAGACTGCAGGGCATAGGGTTCATATACCAAAGTGAAGGGCAATGAACAAGTGGAATGTGAATCTAAAAACCACATTACAATGGTGTATTTTTTCCAGTGGTGCATATACTAAAATTGTAACAATGCAAAGAAGATGAGTGTGTCTCCTGTGCAAGGATGGAAAGCAAAGTTGTGAAATATTTCCTAATTTTAGTTCTTATTTACCTCAAACTCATTCAGCTGTACATATTAAATGTGTGTAAATTGTTATATATGATCATATATCCATAAATTATTAAAAGCACATTACCATTTATATCCCCCAAATACTTAAGAATAAATCTGACATCCTCTGTATGAGGAAAACTACAAAACTATCATGAAACTCTCAAATAATAAATGGGAGCCGGGCGTGGTGGCGCACGCCTTTAATCCCAGCACTTGGGAGGCAGAGGTAGGAGGATCAAGGCCACCCTGAGACTACATAGTTAATTCCAGGTCAGCCTGGGCCAGAGTGAGACCCTACCTCGAAAAAGCAAAAAAATAAAAATAAAAATAAAAAAAAAATAAATAAAATAAAATAAAAAAAAATAAATGGGGAGATATTTAATTTTACACATAGAAACATTCAATATTGTCAAGATATTAGTTCTTCCTAACTTGCTGTGTGAAGTATATGGAACTTCAATGGAAATCCTACAAAATTATTTTGTCGCTATCAACACACACACACACACACACACACACACACACACACACGGCACGGGGTGGGGGGCGAGAGAATAACAAACAATATTGAAGGAGAGGAAAAATGTTGGAGGACTGACACTATCCAATCACAAGACTTACTATAAAGCTGCAGTCATCAAGACTATGTTGTTAGTGAATGAAGAGACAAATAGATTAATGGAGTACAAAAGTAGGCTTATTCAAATATAGTCAACTGCTTTTTGAGAAAGGAACAAAGGCGATACAAAGGAGAAAAGAAAGTCTTCTCAACAAATGGTGCTGGAACAAGTGGACATCTACATTCCAAAAAGATAATGAATCTAAACAGACCTTAGGATCCTTCACAAAAATTAACTCATAATGGTGCACAGCCCTAAATGTAAAACTATACAACTGCTAGAAGGTCGTATAATTCAAAATCTAGATGATCTTGCATATAATGATGATTGTTTTCTCCTTTGATTTTTGTTTACTTACAATTTTGACAACCTGCTTTCATCTAGGCCTTTAGAGCTTTGCTTTTTTAAAATTTTATTAATTTATTTATTTGAGAGAGAGAGAGAGAGAGAGAGAGTCAGATAGAGAGAATGGGTGCACCAGGGCTACCAGTCACTGCAAACAAATTCCAAATGCATGCACCACCTTGTGCATTTGGCTTACGTGGGTCCTGGGGAATAAAATCTAGGTCCTTTGGCTTTTCAGGCAAGGGCCTTAACCGCTAAGCCATCTCTCCAGCCATACAGTTTTTCTAAATTGATAAACTTTAGTTAGGCATGGTAGTACATGCCTGTAATCTCAGCATCCAGAGGAAGAACCCAGAAGATTGCCGCAAGTTTGAGGCCAGTCTGGTGTATGTATTGAGTTCCAGGTCAGCCTGGGCTACAAAGAACCTGTTTCAAAAATCCAAAGCAAACAAACTAGTTTTCAAAAAACTTTTGGATTCATAACAAAACTGAATGGAAAGTACAGTCCCAATATAAACTCTGTCCCCATACATATGCAACTTCCCCCACTTTCAATATCTTGTATCAGAATTTGTGTTTGTTAAAATCAATGAACCTACACTGCAATGACTTAGATATGATACCAGTGGTGCATTCTGTGAAAGAAGTAGTTGAGGGATGGAGAGATGGCTTAGCGGTTAAGGCGCTTGCCTGCACAGCTAAAGGACCTAGGTTCAATTCCCCAGCACCCACATAAGGCAGATGCACAAGGTGGCTCATGTGTCTGGGGTTCATTTGCAGTGGATGGAAGCCCTTGCATGCCCATTCTCTCTCTCTCTCTCTCTCTGGTTCTGCCTCTTTTCCTCTCTCAAATAAATAAATAAAGAAGTAGTTGAAATGCTGGACTCATTAAAAGCAAATATTCTAAGGGAAGGGGATAGAGGAGAGGAGGGGTGGGAGAAAGGTTAATCAAAATTTAAAATGCTACTAATAAGTCATGTGGAAACCTATTTCTTTTTCTTTTTTTTTTCCTTTCAGTTTTTCGAGGTAGGGTTTCACTGTAGCTCAGGCTGACCTGGAATTCACTATGTAGTCTCAGGCTGGCCTCAAAGTTATGGTGATTCTCCTACTTCTGCCTCCCGAGTGCTGGGATTAACGGTGTGCGCGACCATGCCTGGCTGCAACCTCTTTCTTTACTAGCTAATTATATATGGAGAGAGAGAGAGAGAGAGAGAGAGAGAGAGAGAGAGAGAGAGAGAGAGAGAGAGAGAGAGAGAGAGAGAGAGAGAGAGAGAGAGAGTGTGTTTGGGCAGAAGTATCCTGTGGAGTTGGATAATGTTGTGCCCATAAGCCACAGACTATTAGAAAAAGTTCACTGCCAGAGGTGGGATACCTTCCAAAAAATTCAGTGCCAGGAGTGAGATACCCTCCAGCAAATTGCTGTCCAGGGAGGCTTGTGATGTCCCCCAAAAGGTTGCCCATCAGAACTAGGTGGTAAGACCCTGTTGCTGAAGACTTCACCTGCTTGGGCTGCATGTCATTGAGAGATCAAGCTGGAGCTGAGCTGGAAGCCTCTTCCCTGTTGACTCTCAGGATTCTGGAAAGAGCTATGTAGCACACAGACTTTGGGAGGAGAAAAGTATTCAATAGTCTTAACCAGCAGTGGACCCTGCAAGCTTTATGGCTGGCTAGCCAGGCCAAATGTATAACTGGTGCAATGGTGGCATGTTTGTGTTGGGGAAACCAATTGTTCTCTGATTAGACTTGAGGTCTGCTCCACCGGAGGGAATTCCTGCCTGGTACTAAAAATACATCAAAAGTCTACTGTTGAAGAGCTCATAAATCCTAGGGGAGAAACTGCTACTATTTTCTGACTAAATAATACGCCCACCAAACTGCCCTCTAAACACTTTTTTTTATGCCTATATATTAATGCTACTCTCACTTTTGGTTAGAGAAGCTTCTCTTTTCCAATGGCAGTGACCATGGGGGTGACTCAATAATGGCCAAAGCACTGAGAAGAAGTGACATTGGAGTGCTAAGCATTAAGTGAGACATCTCTATCAACCCTCCAACTCTCAGGGTCCATTGTGAAAGAGGTGTTGGAAAGAATGTAAGAGCTAAAGGAAGGAAAGGACTCCTTATAATGCTATCATCCAGACACAAAGTAGAAGCTGGGAGTTGTGGTGCACGCCTTTAATTTCAGCACTCAGGAGGCAGAAATAGGAGAATTGCTATGAGTTGGAGACCAGCCTGGGCTAAAGTGAGGCCTTACCTCAAAAAAACAAAACAAAACAAAAAACCAGACACAAAGTGGCCTTGATATTCATGAGCTCATAGTGGTTAACACTACCTACACAAGACCTGCATAATAGGAGGAAAAAATGACATCAAAATAGAAGAGTCTAATTGGAAAGAAGGTATTTAGTGGAGGGGAGAAATGGGAGGAGGAAAATGATGTGAATGGGAAGGAATTATGACCATGGTATATTATCTATATTTATGGAAGACTCCATTTTACAAGCAGCTTTTGACTATTTTGAGGGTAGATTATAACTTAGGTGGAAATGTGAACAGCACCATCTGTCTGGTACCACCAATATGGCATGATAAATGATTTATTCTTGGGAGTAGAAAGGATGCCACCCTGTAAATTTATCAGGATGAACTAGGACTATAAGGACACTTAGGCATTTTAAAATCATATCAGAAAAACAGAATTTATCACACCAGACTGAGGAAAGGGTTTAACTCCCTCACCTGGACCCCATAAAGATGTGGGCTTGTGATGTTGATGGTTCCCACCAACCTGCCATCTGACCACCCAATATGTGGGCCAAAGAACTCCCAACTACTCCAAGGGCTTCATCTAGACTTGGTCCCTCTGTTGATGTGGCCTACTTAGTTGCTGTCTGTCTATCTGTCAGTTCATCCATCACAATCTACTGTCTGTTCATCCATCCAATCATCTGGATATGGTCCTGTGCTTCACTCTTGCAGCAACTGCAGCTCAGGTCTGACCCTACATCCTGACTCTGCCTCTAGCATCATCTGCTTCTTCAGCCTCTCCTGCAGCAGGTCAGCATATCAACACAGAGACACTTGCATTTCCATCGGTTTCCCAGCTTAGGCCTCAGGCCTCTTTGAAACTCTTTGCCTTTATAATCCTTTGTAGTCATTCTGCAACATATCTATCTATCTATCTATCTATCTATCTATCTATCTATCTATCTATCTTACACATATATACATCTATCTATCTATCTATCTATCTATCTATCTATCTATCTATCTATCTATCTATCTAGTGTGATATGTGATTTGAGAGTTAACATTAGTAATAAAATTGGAATAAAAGAACCTGTGTTTATATTGGTCAGGGCTATCAAGGAAAATGAGAATATCTGGTAAATTGCTGCTACTGAAACCACTACCTTGTGAATTGATTGCTATTCAATAAATCTTGACATTGTACAAAGACACAAGCATGTTCATATATGTTTCTGACATAGCATGCTCACAACAGGGGGCTGTCTTTCTGGGAGGAGCAGGATAGGTGCATTTCTTATCCTGTCCTCAGTGACCTGTTGCTCAGGCTCATTTCCAGGTAAATAAGGCTGAGAGGTGGGCTGGAGAGATGGCTTAGTGGTTAAGCGCTTGCCTGTGAAGCCTAAGGACCCCGGTTCAAGGCTAGATTCCCCAGGACCCACGTTAGCCAGATGCACAAGGGGGTACACACATCTGGAGTTCGCTGGAGGCCCTGGCACACCCATTCTCCCTCTCTATCTGCCTCTTTCTCTCTCTGTCAATCTCAAATAAATAAATAAAAATAAACAAACAAACAAAAAAGAAATGTAGAGAAATATAACATTAAAAAAAATAAGGCTGAGAGGTGAGGTCTCCCTTCTCCTACTCAGCCCCTGCTGATGGGATGGGGAAATCTAACAAGGGTGTGGTACCACTGAAAATACTAACTATCCCCAACTTGCACTTCCCATACCCACTTCTGGAGTATAGATGCCAGCTGGGGAGAGGCAAGCCAAGGAGATCTGCAACAAGCAGTGTGTTTCTTTCTAGAAAGGGCTCAGATCCTGAAGTAAAATGGTGGTTTACTCAGAATCCTGCCATTGTCCTTGAACCCAGCATACAACTTTGGCTCAGAGATTTTTGCCACAGGAGGAAAGCAGGGCATGGAAGTGAGAACTTTGAATGTTCCCTCAAAGGAACTGAACTCATTTCTAACAGTGTAAAGAAATTCAAGCAGTGCCAGCAGAGGTCCAGATAAAAAGCAATGGATAGGAGAATGGGAGATGCCTTGGAAATATAGGCTAAACTGTAGGCTAGCTAGTTTCTTGGACAAAAACAAGAACCAACACAGCTGAGATGAATTCTCTGGAGGTAAGAATAAATATCAAACTCTAATCTGGGGAATTATTACTTTAAAGAATCCAGAATTTGACTGGATCAGCTTAGGCAGCAAGTTATGCCCTGGAGTATTTTTTTTAAACGATAGAGGAATCATTCAACAATTAGTGGGGATTACCCACTGGGTTTGGTCAGGGAACTAGCCAAATAGTTCAGCCAAAACCCAGAATATGTGTGTGTATCACAGAGCTCACCTCCTGCTGGGCTGTAGGGAAATAGACTTCATGGAAATTATGCATTCTGGACTAAATGTGTAACATAAATAAACCCTGGTTTGGGATTCTGGAGACCAGTACTCAGAGGTGCCACAATATGTTACTTACCTAAAGTGTCCAATTTCTAAAAAAAAATAAGAGTATGAAACATGAAGGACCAGGAAAGAATAAGTCATATACCAGAAAGATGCCAGACAGAGTCATTTGTGGTGGTGCACACATGTAATGCCAGTACTCAGAAGACTGAGGCAGGAAGAGCCACAGTTTGAGGTCAGCCTGGGTCACATAGGAAGAGTTTATTTCCAAAAAGGAAGAAAGAAGAGATAGAGAAAAAAGAAGCCAGGGATGCAGATGTGGCTCAGTTGTTAGAATGCTTGCCCAGCATGCAGGAAGCCCTGGGTTTGATACCCCGGAACCCAGAAGGTGGAGGCAAGAGGATAAAAAATTCAAGATCTTCCTCAGTTACATAGAGAGTTTACGTTCAGCCTGGACCACATCTCAAAAATACCACAACCCAGGCATGGTGACACACATCTTTAATCCTAGAACTCAGGAGGCAAAGGTAGGAGGATCACAAGTCAGTTCGAGGCCACCCTGAGGCTACATAGTGAATTCCAGGTCAGCCTGGGCTAAAGTGAAACCCTACCTCAAAAAACAAACAAGCAAACAAACAAACAAACACAAGCTGAGTGGCTTTAAACAACTGAAATTTATTCTCCCAGAGTTCTTACGTTAAGAGAATATTATTCTCTCATATTAGTAGAAAAAATAAAAAAGTCCACATGATCACTTCCGATGATACAGAAATTTGTCTGACAATATTCATACCTTTCATGATAAAAAACACTCAACAAATGAGAAGTGAAAGGAATTTTCAAAACATGATAAGGGGCATATATGAAAAAAAAACAGTGCTAAGGTCACAATTGCAAAAGACTGAAAACTTTCTTCTTTAGATCAGAAATGAGATAAAGATCACTTCTAGAAGAAAAAGAAAAAGGAGAGAGGCAGGAAGTAGATGCAGATGAAGAAACTTATCCAAATATTTAAGTAAAGAATTAAAAAAAATATTTCTATTTGAAGATAGTATGGCATACATACATACATACATGTATTTGGCAGGGCCTCGCTGTAGCCCAGGCTGACCTGGAACTCATGTTGCTCCTCCTACCTTAGCCTCCCAAGTATTAGAATTATAGGCATGAGCCATCATACCCGTCCAATATGACCTTATATAATCCTTAAAAACCAGGCTGGGGAGATGGCTCAGTTAGTAAAGGGCTTATCATATACCATGAGAGTTTAAGTTCAGATCCTAGCATTCATGTAAAAGTTGTGCATGGTGGTACACATCTAGTTGAATTGGTGAGCTCCATGTTCAGTGAGAAATCTCATTTCAAAAAATAAGGTGGAGTTGCTGGGAAGATGGCTAAACAGTTATTGCAGTTTGAATGTAAAATGTCACCTATAAGCTCATGTATTTGACTACTTGGTCCTCAGCTAGTGACATTGTTTGGGAAGGTCTGAAGTCTTTAGGAAGTAGAGCCTTGGTGGAGGCAGTGGGTCACTGGGGGCAGACCTTAAGGTTTTATAGCCTGGCCTCACTTCCTATTTACTCTTTGCTTCCTGACTGAAATGTAATGAGCCTACCTGAGAAACCTTTCCTGCCATATTAGACTCTATGCTCTCAAAAGATAAGCCAAAATAAACCCTTCTATCCCTAACTTGCTTCTGGTCTGGTATTTGTTCACAGCAATGAAACAGAAACTAATACTGAAAATTGGTATCAAAGAAGTGAGGCCATAGCTGTAATAAAATTGACCATATGGCCTGTATGCCTTTGGGACTAGTTTTCAGGAGGAATGTGGAAAAGTTTGAAACTTACAGTTCTGTAAGCAGAGATTAATGAGCCATTCTGGTGGGAGTATGGAAGGCCTAAATGCTGGAGGAAATGTGGGCTATGGAGGCTCAGCTCATAATGTCTCAGAGGGAAGTAAGGACTCCATCAGGAACTGGGCTAGAGGTAGTTCATATGATATTACGGCAAAAAGCTGCTGTATTCTGCCTATGTCCTGAGAACTTGAGCAAAATTGAATTGAAAGGCAATGAAGCTGGGCATTGTGGCATACATCTTTAATCCCAGCACTTGGGAGGCAGAGGTAGGAGGATCGCCATGTGAGTTTGAGGTCACCCTGAGACTAAAGAGTGAATTCCAGGTCAGCCTGAGCTAGAGTGAGACCCTGCCTTGAAAATCAAAAAAAAAAAAAAAAGAAAGAAAGAAAGAAAGAAAGAAAGAACGGGGAGGCAGATGTAGGAGGAGGATCACTGTGAATTCAAGGGCAGTCTGAGACTACATAGTGAGTTCCAGGTCAACCTGGGATGGAGTGAGGCCCTACCTCAAAAATCCAAAACTAAAAAAAGAAGAAAGAAGGGCAATGGATTCATTAAAGTAATTAATTGATGGTGGAGACAATTTCAATGCAGAATAGCCCTGAGTCTGTGTTATGGCTTCTGTTAACTGCTCTTATTCATATTTACAGTGAAAGAGCAAAATAGAGGCCAGGAATGGTGGCACATGCGTTTAACCCCAGCACTTGGGAGGCTGAGGTAGGAGGAATGCCATGAGTTTGAGGCCACCCTGAGACTAAAGAGTGAATTCCGAGTCAGACTGGGTTAGGGGTGAGACCCTACCTCAAAACAAACAAAAACATTTAAAAAATCAAAATACAGCACAGAAAACATGAAAACAAAATTTGGCAAGGGAAGAAATTTGAGCAAGTTTAAAGTTCTGGACAAGGATGGCTGTAATTGTTAAAGAGTTTAGCACTAATAAAGAAAACCTTAGTACTCTGGATTGGGACAACAGGAAAGATGCCTTGAGGGTGAAACCCCACCAATTAAAGCCTGTGTATCTTGTGAAAACGCTAATGCTTGGGCTTGAGAGCTGGCTTAGTAGTTAAGGCCTGCAAAGCCTAAGGACCCTGGTTCGGTTCCCCAATACCCATGCAAGCCAGATACACAAGGTAGCACATGCATCTTCATGTTCATTTTCAGTGGCTGGAGGCCCTGGTGTGCCCATTTTTTTTCTCTCTCTCTCCTTTTTTCCCCTCACTCTCTCTTAAATAGATAAATAAATATAAAATTCAAATTCTTTTAAACAAGAAGACCTAAGGGAAAATGCTACAGAAATGATTCCCTGCTAAAAAATAGCTGCCTAAGGGCTGAAGAGATGGCTTAGCAGTTGAGGTGCTTGCCTGCGAAGCCTAAGGACACTTGTTTGACTCTCCAGATCCCCTGTAAGCCAGACACACAAGGTGATGCAAATGCACAGTTTCACATGCACACAAGGTCATACACACATCTGGAGTTCGACTGCAGTGGCTGAAGGCCCTGGCATGCCAATTTTCTCTCTCTCTCATAAAAAATGCAAAAATTAAAAGAAATAGTTGCCTAAGAAATTGTTTTCACAGGCTCAACAACTAAGGCATACAAAAGTCAATGTTACTGAGATCCATAGGAACCAGACTTTGTCCCAAGATGGCAGCAGAACTTGGCAGCACTGTCCACACGGTACTGGTTTTATAGGCATGTACAATGCAAAATTTAGGTGGCATGGTTCCAGAGAGCCACTGAGGCCAGGCAAAGCATGGCAGGATAGGATGCCCTGAGAGGAGCATGAAGCTATGAAGATGATACCTAAGTTGCAATGAAGACCTCAGGATTATGGGGATGCCAGGACCCTGGTATATCTGACAAAGGAAGTTGAAAGCTCAGAGTAAATATTTAAGATGCAAATGATGCATTAAGTTTATTTAGAACTATACTTAATGGACAGAATATGTATGAGAAAATCCACACTAAATGACCCCCAAAACCCAGACTATGTTACATAAAAGCACTGGTCCTTTGTACAGTCATTGAATTTCTTTTTCTCTGCTTCCACCTACTTCCTCCCTTAGAAGTATATTCTTCTAATAAACTATCCCTGTTTTTTCTACTATCCAGGTATCTCTGTCCAATTCCTTGTTCTAGGATGTCTGTAAACCCTCTGAAGTACCCACCAAATCTCAATATACACCAGTATCAATACTACAAAGCAACAGTAATAAAAATATATTGTACTTCCATAAATATTGACATACAAACAAATGGAATAAAATTGAGAACCAAAATAATACATTTATGGACAATTGATTTTTGACAGGAGTGCCAGCACCATTCAATGGGAAAAGAACAGCCACTTCAACAAATGGGACTGAGACAATAAGATAGCCACAGGCAAAGGAATAAAGCTGGATTACTCCCTTCCATCAATGTAACAAAAAGATCAAAGACCAAAACACAAAAGCTAAATCTATAAAATTCTTAGAAGAAAACACAAGAATGTACCATCATGACTTTGAGTTTAGCAATAGTTTCTTAGATAGTGTGGTGGTTTGATTCAGGTGTCCCCCATAAACTTAGGTTTTTCTGAATGCTAGGTTCCCAGCTGATGGAGATTTGGGAATTAACACCTCCAGGAGGCAGTGTATTGTTGGGGGTGGGCTTATGGGTGTTATAGCCAGTTTCCCCATGCCAGCGTTTGGCACACTCCCCTGTTGCTATTGTCCACCTTATGTTGGCCAGAGAGTGATGTTCACCCTCTGCTCATGCCATGGTTTTCTCCTGCCACCATGGAGCTTCCTCTCGAGCCTGTAAGCCAAAATAAACCTGTTTCTCCCACAAGCTGCTCTTGGTTGGGTGATTTCTACCAGCAATGTGAACCTGACTGCAACATATATAATACCTAAATCTTTGCAACAAGGTGGAGAAATGACTCAGTGAAACTGGGCATGGTGGCATACACCTTTAATCCCAGCACTTGGGAGGCATAGGTAGGTGGATCACCATGAGTTCGAGGCCATCCAGAGAGGTACATAGTGAATTTCAGGTCAGTCTGGGCTAGAGAGCAAGATCCTACCTTGAAAAACCGAAAAGATAAGAAAAGAAAAAAAAAGAAAGAAAGATATGCTCAGTGGTTAAAGCTATTTGTAAAACATGACAGCCCAGGTTCTATTTCCCAGTGCCCATGTAAAACCAGATGCACAAAGTGGCACATACGTCTTGCATTCCTTTTCAGTGGCAGGAGGCCCTGATGTGTCCATACTTAGTCTCTTTCTGCCTTCCTCTGTCTCTCAAATAAATACATAAAACTTTAAAAAACACCTTTGCAACAAAAGAAATGATTAAGTTCAACTTCATTCTAGGGGAAACCAACTGATTTCTAATTGGACTGGAGGCCTGCTCTATGGGAGGGAATACATGCCTGGTACTGAAAACCTAATCAAAAGCCTATGGCAGGGGAGGTCATGAGCCTTACGGGTATAAAGCCTGCTCTTGTCTGGTTAAATGCATATATTATGTCCACCAAACTTCCCAGTAAGCATTACACTTAATGTTCATATTCATACATTAATACTACTCTCACTTTTGGTTAGAGAAGATTCTCTTTTCTGATGGAGGTGACCATTGGGATGACCCCAAAGGCAACATAGTGCTGAAAAAAAGTGACAGGAGTGTCCAGCACTGAAACATCTCTATCACACCCTACAAGGCTCAGGGTCCATTGTGGAAGAGGTGGCAGAACGAATGTAAGAGCTAAAGGAAGGGTACAACTCCTTACAATGCAACTGTCCAGACAGAAATTGGCCTCGATATCCACAACCTTGCAGTGCTTAGCAATACCTGCACAAGGCCCTCATAATAAGAAGAAAAGACAATGACATCAAAATAAAAGAGAGACTAATGGAGAGAGGGAATGGATATGATGGAGAGTGGAGTTGTGAAGGGAAAGTTGGGGAGGGAAGGGAATTACCATGGTTTATTGCCTGTAAGTATAGAAGTTGTCAATAATAAAATTATACAACAAAAAACCCCCAAAACATTTATGCATTAATAAATCCTATAAAGACAGTGAAAGTAAACTGTACTAGTCAACTTCTTGTTGCTGAGAAAAATCAGTGTTAAGGGAGGAAGGGTTTATGTCTGTTTACAGTTCCAGAGGGTAAAATCTATTATGGTGAAGAAAACACCAGAGGAGCAGGAAGCCAGCTCACATCGTCATATCAGCAGGTAAGAAGTAGAGAATTAATGCTGCAGGTCAGCTGGTTTCTTTTTATTTTTGCTTGTGTGTATGTAATGTGGTGAGTGGGGGGGGATGTAGTGTGGTATAAGCACATGTATGTGTCCATGTGGCACCCCATGTGCTCACTGGGTGCACTCACCAGTGGTGCCTGAGTAGAAAGTCAAGTGTCTCACTCTATTGCTCTTCCACCTATTCTTATTTGAGCCAAATTCTCATTTTTAGTACTTTTTTAATTGGAGAGAGAGATAGAGAAAGACGCAGCGAGAAAAGAAAGAATGTGCATGTCAGGGCCTCAGCCACTGCAAATGAACTCCAGAAGCATGAACCACCTCATGCATCTGGCTTACATGGGTACTGGGGAATTGAACCTGGGTCCTTTGGCTCTGCAGGCAAACACCTTAACCCTGCTAAGCCATCTCTCTAGCCCATTAATTTTTTAAAACGTTTTTTATTTGAGAGAGAGAAAAAGACAGAGAAAATTTTTCTTGATTCCAGAGTTTGCCATTTTTTTCTGCAAGCTCCAGTGATTCTTGGGCCTTGACTAATGGGGCTGATGTAACTGACACACATGGCCACACCCAGTGGTTTCTGTTGGTCCTGGGGCTCAAACTTGAATGACCGTTCAGGATTCCTCAGGCCCCCATGATTGCACAGGAAGTACTCTTAATTACTGGGGCATCTTTCCAGCATTATACCTTCTTTTTAAATTTTTTCATGAGAGAGAGAATTGGTGCTCTAGTGCCTCTAGCCACTGCAATCGAACTCCAGACACATGCACCATCTTGTGCACATACATGACCTTGTGCATCTGCCTTATGCGAGTCCTGTGGTGTCATACCTGGGTGGATCTTTAAGCTTTGCAGGCAAGTACCTTAACTGCTAAACCATCTCTCCAGCCCCCATGCCTTCTTTTTATGCAGTCCAGGTTAGTTAGTTAGTTAAGGTGGTTCTCCCCTCCTTAATTAACCATATCAAGCTAATCCCTCACAAACTTTACCAGAGACTTATTTTCATGGTGATTCTAAATCCTGTCAAGTTCACAACTACAGATTAACCATCACAATAACTTACAAAATAGAAGAAAATATTTGTAAACTACTTATCTGACAAGGCTCTAGTATCCAGAATGTATAAAGAACAATTGCAACTCAACAATAAAAAACAAGCCACCCAATTACAAGTGGGAAAAGGATTTGAATAGGTACTTTTCCAAGGAAAATGTACAGCTAGCCAAGTAACATCAACAAATGTTTGGCCTGGGGCTACAGTTTAGTGGTAGAGCACTTGCCTAGCATGCAATTCCCAGTATTACAAAAAAACGTTTAACATAATGAGTCATTAAGGAAATGCAAGCCACATTACATCAGATAACAAGTATTGATAAGAATGTGGAGAGATGATGCTTCTACTTTAGAAAAAACTCTGGCTGTTGTTCTAAAGGTGAGACTGAGTTACTCTTTGATGTTAAAATTTCACTCCCAGGCTCCCAAGAGAAATGACAATAATTTGTGATGTAAAAGGTCTATCAACTGATGAATAGATAAACAAAATGTGGTATATCTATATAATTGAATATCTTTTCACAAAGAAGCGATGCTATACTGATATATATTACATTATAGATAAATTTTTAAACAGCTTGTTAAGTGAAAGAAGCCATTTATAAAAGAAGACATAGTGTACAATATTATTTAAATGAAATGTCTTCAATAGCAAATCCATAGACAGAAAGGCAATTAGTCATTGCCTAGGTCTGGCAAGCAGGGAGTTGGGGAAGCTAAAGGATTGGGGGTCAAAGCAAAAGGGTACAATCCTTATTTAGGGTAGAGGGTGATGGAATGTTTAAGAATTGATTGGGGTGGTACCTGTACCTTTTTTATTTTTTATGAGAGAGAGAGAGAGGGAGAGAGAGAGAGAGGGAGAGAGAGAACGAACCAGGGCCTTAGCCACCCCAAACGAACTCCAGATTCATGTGCCATTTTGTGTACATGCGCTACTTATTGCATGCATCACCTGTGCATCTGGCTTATGTGGGTTCTGGAGAGTCCAACCTGGTTCCTTAGGCTTCACAGGCAAGTGCCTTAACTGCCAAGCCATCTCTCCAGCCCACTGTACCTTTTTCTGAGACAGTCTTGCTATATAGCCCAGACTGGTTCAGAAGTTTTATTTCTCTTGACAGAGGAAATATACTACCATCAGAAGCATACTACTTTGACTTTTGCTCCTATATAGGTAACAGAGATTTGTGGATTCAATTTGTTCAGGGTCAGGGCCCTCTTTGGCCACATCAACCCTGAGGCAATGAACAGAGCTGTTCTGTGGGCACTGCTGACCAGCTATAGATACATGGCTACAGCACAATGGACAGCATAGTGGGTGCCCAGGTAAACAAGGACTCCGTCTCTACCCTATTTTCAGTTTTCCTGAGATTTTTAGACCCCTCCATATTGAACTTGAAGCATTGTGTTTTCTTTTCTACCTTTGAACTTGTTCTCCATGGTGTCACGTTCTAGTCTGGTAGCTGCCTACCTTTTGCATTTCCAATTTTTCCTTTGTTCAGAGTCCCTGTATTTTAACAATTGTAACAAATTTGAAACTCCCAGATGTCAGGCTTTCTGCAGCTGGGGGGCACCTGTAGTAAGGCAATCTGTGTTCAACTCTCAGTTTCTTAGCTATGACCTTGGGCAGGGCACTTAACTTTTCTGAGATTGTTTCCTCACCTGTCAAGTGAATATAACAATCCCCACTTACGAGACTGTTCTGAAGATTCAATAACATAATAAATTTGAAAATGTCTGCTGAACTAAATCTAACATCTTGTTTCATGTCAAGTGAAACTATTCAACATACCAGTTAACAACAACTAACTTCCTTTAGAACAAAAGTAAGGAACAAAGAGAGAGGCCAAAAGCAGAGGAAGGGCTGGATTTGATTCTCAGGCACATACCTATGTATATAGCACAACCAAGAATGTTGCCACCCAATTCTCTTCTGTGTAATATGGGGGCAGCCCAATATCTCATGCAAAAAAATGTGCCACCCGCACTTGCCCCCACTGCTGCCCAGCAATGACCACCTTAGGCACATGAATGATGGAAGAAGTGAACTGGTGGTCCCTGCATGCCTACTTTCAGGGCCAAGGAGTTTTGTTGTTCCTAGCAATGTTGTGAGCTGGGAAGAAAGGCCTTTACAGAATCACTGCTAGGAAATCACTTCTTGACTAACCAGACTATCTATCACTTTTTCTTTGAGCTAATCAGCTCATAAACCAACAAAGACCCTAGCTAAGTCCATTAAGCAACTTGGGGACTTAGATCAAGGGAAGAAAGTAAAAAACCCTTAGCTATAGTGAGTCTCCAGGCTATCAGTGATTTATTATCTCTGTGCTTTCTGGAGACAGCCTGAGGGAGCTTTCTGGCCCTGTCTGCTCCTGAGGGCTGGAATGCAGGCTGCCCTCACTCCTCACCCCCACCATACAAACATCTTTGAGCCACTGTAGAAACCCATCCCTATTCCAGATCAGCTTTAATGTCACCACCAGCAGATCATTTTCTCTGGAGCCCCCCCAGTCCTTCTGCCAAATGTGAATGTCCCTCCTCCATGACATTCCACAGTTTGTCTCCTAAGGTGTTTATCATGTTTTGTCCTCTGTAAAGTTACTTAAGTGCTTATCTTATCCCTTCTTCTCTACCATAGTCAGGGACTGGGATAGTTCATCTATGCAGCCCCACAGTGCCTGGCATGGCTTTGGAGTACATTCTGCCAACAGACATTTATTGAGCACCTACCAGGCACTTACTGAGTATTCTGGAAGTAAACTGGAACCTGATCAGAACTCTGTTACCACCTTTTGCCTGTATGTACTCTGTTCCCCAGGCATAGCAGGCAAGGCAGACAAAGGGGCACTCTCTTACTGTGGGGAGTGATGAAAGTCCTTGGGAGCCTGCATTTGCTTCGAAAGCCCCGTGCCACATAGGCCCATGCTTCCTCAACCCGAGCTCATAGCAGGAACCTTTGAAACACTGGACTCTGTGGGCACCAGGCGCCAAGAAGTACCAGCATGCCAGGTGGAGCTCTTCCCTCCCTGAGAGATACCACACTCTCCTGCTTACCTTGTGCTTCTACCACCAAAGCTCACTGGCATTTTCCCACACAGATGTCTGGAAACTGAATGCTTCACAGTTATTACATGTCCAGAGAACTCTTGCTTTCTGGAAACCACCAGGCTAAGAAAAGCTAAAGCTCATGTTTTATGGCCTGATTTGGTATTTAGAAGGACAGAGGTACTCGCCATTTTGCTCTTGTATACTCTCCTGGGGAAGTGAGCCATGGTTCCCCAGGTAGAGCCTGGGGGGGGGGGAGGAAACATGACTATTTTTTAGAGGCAAGGCAAAGACCCGTGCTCATGCTAGCAAGTTGGACAGAAGGGAGAGCAGAGCTGTGTCAAGATTCTGCATCAGTAGTCATGACTGGAATTCATCCTTGCTCAGCTACATAGTAACTCTGAGCAAATCATCTCTTCCTTCTGAAATTCTGTTTCCTAATATGTAAAATGGGGTCATTGATCCACTTTGATGGGTCAGCCTACCAGCCAAGGCCCTGACAGAATGTGAGTCAAAGTATGACAAAGCAAAGGAGATAGTTTATTCTTCTCTTATAGTTTTTTTAAATTAGTTGTTTAGAAAGATTATGTCTGCTGGGAAGATGGTTTAGTGGGTAAAGCACTTGCTATGCAACTGTTAGGACCTGAGTTCAGATTCATAGTTTGGCATATGCCAGTAACCCCAGTTTGCCTACTGCAAGATGGGAGGTGGAGACAGAAGAATGCCTAGAACCCTGTGGGCCAGCTATCCTTAAACAACAAGATACCCTGCTTCAGGCCATTGCCAAAGCACTGGGTTATCTGCCTGAGCTAAAAAAGTAACACACCACAGGTTGTGGTAACAGGTCATCAAGTCACCATACTGGAATTGAAAGGGGAGTCAGTTCCCTCCTGGCTTGTCCTCTTGGCACTGGAAAGTGCTATGGGAGCTGCTTGGAGACAATGGTTACCAACAGCATGAATAATCAGGGGGATCAGGAAGCTACAAAACCAACCAGCTGGGCCAGGAAAACACATCTGTGCAATAGTGGCACACAGCCTATGTAGGTAACCAACTGCTCCATGATTGGACATGAGACCTGTTCAGGGGAAGAGAACTCATAGCTAGTGCTAGGAACCAAGTCAATATCCCATGGACTGGAAATTGAGAGATTCCAGAGAAAAGCTCCCACCTGTCTCTGGACATCAAGAGTGAGCATACATACCAAAAAGTCTCCAATAACTGCATACACCCTTTAATCCAAAATGCTCTCTCACTCTTGGTTGAAGAATCTGTTTTATTTTACAGATGGCAGAGAATACTGAGAAGATCCATGATCCACCAATACAACAAGAAAAGATAGCTGACAATCCACCCTGAGACATCCCACATATAATACATCAGCCAGGGTCCAGGAGACACTTCAGAGGAAGCATGAATACTGCTCTCACCACTAGCTCCACAACCAGAACCAGGAAGATGGTGATAGGCAACATGGCTAATCAAAGCCCATCAAAGCAGAAACGCAGAGGCCACAGAAAATGCAACACTAAATCAAACTGTTAACACACCATGGCTCAGGGAACATTGTGGAAGAGGGTTTGGAAAGATTGTAAGAGCCACAGAGAGGTTAGGAATACCCTGAGGTACAATATCCCACATAGAATGAGGCCTTTTTGACCCCACAGTGAATACCCACAACCCCATGGAGGAGGGCCCTCAGGAAAAAGGGAACAGGGATTCAAGGGGTGAGGGGATTTAGAGTTTAACTTTTTATAAAAATATTTTTCTAAAGTTACCCAGCTTCAAACAAGGTAGAAGATACAAATCTATACCTAAGGTTATCCTCTGACCTCCACGTGCATGCTATGTCACATGTGTAACCACACTTACACACACGAAAACACATACATACACAAAGATTTTTAAAAAGAAAGATTGTGTCATAGATAAGGACTGCCATCTAGACTAGTAGGAAACCTTGGAAATCTTGTCCAATTGTTTCATTTTCTTGATAGAAAAACTGAAGTCCAGAAAGGGTAAGGTTTGCCTCAGGTCACCCAAGCTTTTATGAAGAACTGACTTCCAAGGATCTGCCTGCCCAAGACATCAAAGCCTAAGGCCACTTATGAGAATTTTCTACTTTAAGAATAATCCATGAGGAACAAATCCATGTTCTTTCTCTCACTTAGGCTGCAGAGAAAGATAAAGTTGGCTAACAAAAAGAAACTTTGGGAGTGACGGAAATGGCCATTATATTGGCTTTAGTAATAGGTTCATGGATTCAAACGTAATAAAACTCAACAACTTGCCTACTTCACACATGCCATTTGTAGACGTCAATTTTACTTCAATCATGTAAAAAGGAACTGTCACAAGAGGACCCAAATGTAGCCCCAAGGAAGAACTTAGCAGTGCCTCAGTATGGCTGCCATGGACTCCAAATAACTTTGTTGTTGGCAATCAGCACTCACTTCTCTCTTGTTTCTTGGATGTATCACATCTAAGGCAGCTTTCATAACTGGGGTCATCCAGAGCCCTGGCACTTACCCCTGCTTCTCAGTGGATTCAGTGTCCCTTGGCTCTGTGTTCTGCTCTTTGGCTCACCCAAGTGGTACTTAGGGGCAAGGCAGGGATGGGGCAGGACTAACTTGTCTGTCTCCCTAGGGATTCATGCAAAACCTGCTGATTGAATCAAATGAAAACCAAAAAATTAGGAGTCAATAAAATAAATTAATTTACATTATTTGAAAGATTTCCATCGCCTCCATGTACAATCATCCTATCCTCACCCCGTCATTTTCCGTCACCTCACAGCTCCTAGAGGGGGCACAAATGAGGTGCCAGAATTAGCTTCTGAGCCATAAAATTAGCTCTTTATTTTTGCCTCCACAGCTCAATAAACCCCTTATGAGAATTAACCATGTAGAGAACGAGGCCCTGTGAGAAACAGATGTCTAAGCCACTTTTCTGCCCTCCACATAAACTCACAGCCTGGAAGAGCGATAATCAGACTTGGAAACAACTCCTGCAGGACTCGGAAAGATATGCCCCATGAAGAATTCCCAAGTGCAAAGAGAACAGTGCTTTCCAAGGCACTGATGAGGAGCCACTGGACTGAGCCTTAAAGGATGGGTCAGCTGGGTGTGGTGGCTCATGCCTTTAAATCCCAAGCACTTGGGAAGCTGAGGTAGGAGAATTATTGTGAGTTCAAGAACAATTTAGGCTACAGAGGGAGTTCCAGATCAGGCTGGGCTAGAATGAGACCGTATCTCAAAGCAAACAATTACAAAAACAAGGATGGGTCATTTCCCATTACCAAGGAGATGGCATATGAGCTGGGCATGATGGCACATGCCTATAATCCCAGGACTCAGAAGGCTGAGGCAGGAGGATTGTGAGTTCCAGACCAGCCTGAGCTTGTCTAATAAAATCTTTCTAAACTTAAGAAAAGATGGTGGGGAAGAGGAAGGGAGGGAGCAAATGTCATTTGGATGGTGTGTTGTATTTTACAAAGGGATTTTTCAGATCATTCTGTCTTATCATCACAACCATTTGACAAGGCAGGCAGGCTATATAATTGGCCATATTTGAGACAAGCAAACTGAGGCTGGAGGAGGATGAGCCTGGTAGGTGTGCCACTCAATTCAGGGCTTTTCCTTAGAGTTCTCTCACTGTCCCATGCAGCTGTTAAATAGGCAGAAGTGGGAAGACCAAGGAATCCAGAAGGTCTAAAACATTTTGGTTACGGGAGGTATTTTGGTTGGCAGAGAAATGAGGATTAAGTGAGAAATTGGAGATCATGAAAATGGAAAAGCTGTTTGAGACTAGTTTGTTGGTAGTTTGAAACTCCAGGTGAAGGGTTTACATATTTATCATTTATTCATGATGTTTTGAAAGAATAGAGTACAAACTACTGGAGAATCTGAGGCAGGAGGACAACTTGAGCCCAGGAGTTCCAGCCCAGCCTAATCAACATAGTTAAGATCCCAGAAGGAAAGGGAAGGGGAAGGGGAAGGGGAAAGATCCTAAGGAGGGAGGGAGGAAGAGGAGAGTAGAGGAGAACATAGGAGAGAACAGAGAAGAGTATGGTTTAAATCACTGATTGGAGGGGATGTGGGAACAAAAGCAGTGATGTGTAGAAGGGAGCTGCCTTCACTTGAATTTACGGCCCCCATCAAAACAAATAATACTCTTCAGCCATGAGTAGATTTGCAGAGCAGGCATGGGGAGACATTTCTGGTTAAATAACAAAAGTCACTTCCTTCTGAGCAGCTTGCTTTGCAGCTCCCATAGAAAGGGCAGCAGGGTCAGGGAGCAGAAGGCAGGGAAGGAGAGGAGGAAGATAAAGAGGGGGCCAGAAAAGGGAAGCAAGGCTCCAGGCCATATCCTGACAGCCGGCCGGGCCTGGGCCCAAGCTCTCCAGAGATGCTCTGGCCTGCTTCCCACTAGGACAGATTGGACTCTAAACAATCTGTTTTCCCCTTTAGCTCACTGTTGTTACAGGCAAAAGAGAAAGCTCCTGTGGAGAACTTTAACTAGTTGTTGAAGCAGAAGCAAGTAGGAAGTGTGTACAAGGCCTGAGGTATTCTGGCTTCAGCCCATTCTTCATTAGGAGATCTTGGGCAAGTTCTTGAAATCCCCAGTGCCTCAATGTCCTCAGGTCCTGAAATGACCCTGTAGTTGTCAGTTCCACAATACTGGGATGAGCAACCAACCGAACACAGTTTTATAGGAGGAACAGGATTTATTTCAGCTTACAGAGCCATGAGAAGTTCCATTAATGGTAGAAGAAGCTTGGCCCTTCTTCCAGATCCAAGCAGAGAGAAACAACCAAACACCCAAAAGCAGCAAAACATGAACTGACAGCAAGCTGGTCCCCCAGAGCTGAGATCTCTGCACATTTTCGGGCTGGACCCCAGCATCTGTTCCCAGTGGCACTTCCTCCAGCCAGGCAGTTGGAGACCCAAAAGTTACAAGCTTTAATAAAACACTGAGTCTATGGGGGACATACATTTACACTACCACATACCCCTGCTTGAATAGTGCAAGAACTCAAAGAGCTCAATAAGATAGAATGTCCAGTGCAGCACCTTGGGTCAAGGTAGGGACTACATATGACTAGCTCACCAACCATGTCCACTCACAGTGGAGCAAGGGCCTCTTACAAACAAAAGGATGGACCTAGTATGGATTTCTTCAGGGCAAAAACTGCTAATGAATGCTTTCCATATAGTGCCTTGAGAGAACATGAACTGGGAAACTGTGGAGCCAAAGGACAAAAGAACTGACCTTCTTTCTGGAAGAGCCAGGTCAGGGATAGGAGGTAAACTTGTGAGCTGGAGAGATTCTCTCAAAGAAGATGTAGTTATCTTCACATTGCTGGGACAAAACACCTGATAACATGCAGCTGATGGAAGGAAAGGGTTTATTTTGGCTTCCAATCTCAAAGGGAAGCTGCATGATGGCAGAGAAAACATGGCATGAGCAGAGGCTGGACATCACTTCTGCCATAGCACATGAAAAGCATCAACAAGACAGTGAGCCAAGCTCTGGCAAGGAGGAGGTGGCTATAACACCCCTAAGCCTGCCCCAACAACACACCTACTCCAGCAAGTCTCCACCTCCCAAATTGCTACCACCTAGAGAATGAAAGCACCCCAAATACATGAGTTTATGGTGGACATTTGATCCAAACCACTATGCTATGGCTTAACTATGCCATCATCATCCCCCCTCCTCCAGCCATGTTCACATGTTGGAAACTGTTGTGATGATGTGTGCCCCATATGCTAATGTGTTTTGAATAATTAGTAATTGTTTCCCAGCCACTGGTACTATTTTGGGAAGCTATGAAACCTGTAGGGCAGGAGGCATGGATGGCAGTGATAAGTCACTGGTGGCAGCTCACTGAGGGAATATAGACCAGACATACTTTCTCCCCAACCTCAAACTATTTCCTGGTCAACAAACATCTCACACTACCACATACTGACCCACTCTGCCATGCTTTACCTGTCATGATGAACTATACTTTCTGAGCCATGAGCTAAAAAGAAATCTTTTCTCCTTTAAGTTTCTTCCATCAGGTATTTGGCTACAGCAGTGAACAAGTAAGTAAATATAGAAGCTGAATTCCCATAATCATATGTTGATGGCATTTTGAGGTGGGGGGGGTCACTGGAGGGTAGTTAGGTCTAGATGAGTATTATAGTTTGAATTTGGAATGTTTCCCATAGGCTGTTAAATTGACTGCTGTTTCTAGCTTGTGGCACTATTTTAAAGGCAGTGCAACCCTTTAAGAAGTGGGGCCTAGCTGGAAAGGTAGGTCACTAGGAGTGGGCCTTTGAAAGTTATACCCACCTCTGATTCCTACCAAGATCTCTGCTTCCTGGTCTATCACCACGTGAAGAGTTGCTACCTCATGCTTCTCCCACTGCAGACAGAACCACTCTACCTTGCCTTCCCCATCATGATGGACTGAAATTCCTCTAAAACGATATTCATTTGTACCACCAAGAGGTGCATTTCCCCACCATGCAATCACACATGTAAATAAGCAAATAATTTTTAAAAGTTGAAAAAAAGAGGATTGGACTGGAGAGATGGCTTAGTAGTTAAGGTACTTGCCCAAGAAGCTTAAGGACCCTCCTTTGATTCCCTAGTACCCAAGTAAGCCAGATGCACAAGGTGGTACATGCATGTGGAGCTTATTTGCAGTGGCTAGAGGCCCAGGCCCACCCATTATCTCTCTCTATATCTACCTCCTCCTCTCTCTCTTGAATGAATAATAAATAAATAAATAAATAAATAAATAAATAAATAAATGCCAGGTGTGGTGGCACATGCCTTTAAACCCAGCACTTGGGAGCAGAGGCAAAAGGATCACCATGAGTTCAAGGCCACCCTGAGACTACATAGTGAATTCCAAGTCAGCCTGGGCTATAATGAGACCCTACCTCAAAAAACCAAAATAAATAAATAAATAAATAAATAAAATATTTCAAAAAAAGAGCCTTTGAGAGAAGGGGGGTTGTTTTCTCCTTTTTACCATGTGAGAACACACAGAAGATGGCATCTATGAGGAACAGTCCCTCGCCAGACACCAAATTTAACAGTTCGTTGATCTTTGAATTCATAGTTTCCAGGGCTTTAAGTAATAAATTCTTATCATTAACCAATGATACAGTGTATGATATTTAGGTACAGCAGCCCAAATGGGCTCAGATAGTGTCCCTTTTTCAACGGGAAACCCGAAGGGAATTCCTTTTTAATTTGTTCAGTATTGGAGATTGAATCATTTGTTTTCTTTGAGATAGGGCTAAACTGCTCATGTTGGCCTTGAACTTGTGATCCTCCTGCCTCAATTTCCTGAGATTACAGGCTTCTTTTAATGCCCCACAAGGGTCATTAGCGCTTTACACTCAGAGAGCAAAGAGCAAAGGAAATTCCTGGATGATATTTTTAGTGACAAATCCAGGCATCTGACACTTCCCCTTTCAGATACATTCCTATTCTTATCTGTACTGACGGAGAACTTGTAAGTTTCTAAGAACGGCTAGAACTCATCGATAGAAAAAATAAGTGTTTATTTGTTTTGCATGGGGGAACAGATTTATATACCTTTTAAAAACCAGAAAATGAGTTCAAAGGAATCTGCTGCCTCTTGCTTTTCTCCCCTTCTCCAGTCTCGTACTTTTCTTCTTTAGGATAGCTGGCTGGTTATCACAGTAAGGTGAGACTACATGGATCAAAACCAACAGAAGGGCTAGGGAGATGGCTCAGTGGTTAAGAGTGCTTGCCATATAAGCATGGGGGCCTCTCAGATCAGTCACCACCAAGTCTCACTTCCTAGAACCCATGTAAATCTGAGCATGGCCATGCATATCTGTAGTCCCAGTCTGTGGGGGTGGGGGTCAGAGATCACAGTATAACTGGTACCACAGAAAGACAGCTCTGGCTTGAGGAAGAGACCCTGTTGCAAGGAAGGAAATTTGTGGATTAGCAATAACAAGACACCCAACAGTCTCCTCTGGCCTCTGCAAGCACATGCATGGTACACATGCATCTGTACACACATGTGATACTCCACACATCTCAGACACACATACACAAGCAAAAAAACAAAAACAAAACAGAGAATCAAAGAAACCTAAGGGCTATGGGAAGGCCAGGTCAAAAAGTACAGTTAGAGCTGTGCTTGGTGGCAAAGGCCTGTAATCCCAGCTATTCAGGAGGCTGAGGCAAGAGAATTGAATTCAAGGTCTACCTGGGCTACTGAATAAGTTCAAGGCCAGCCTGGGCAACTTAGCGAAACTCTGTATCAAAATGAAAACTTTTTTTTTTTAAATGCAAGAGTGGGGCGGGGGGCAAGAGGGAACTGGTGCACCAGGGCCTCTGGCCACTGCAGTCAAACTCCAGATATGTGCACTCCCGGTGCACATGTGCGACCATATCTGCTTGCTTCACTGTGCATCTGGCTTACAGGAGACATGGAGAGTCAAAAACATGAGTCCTTAAGCTTCACAGGTAAGCAAGCTCCTTAGCGGCATCTCTCCAGCCTAAAAATATTTTTTAAAAGGGTTAGGGCTACAGCGTAGTGGTAGAGAACAGGCCTAACACCCATGAGTCCTTGGGCTCAATCCTCAGTATCACAGAAGAAGAAAAGAGACGGACGAAGGAAACATGGATTGAAGGAAAGAGAAGCTGCAGGACTGGGTGGCTATAGGTTTTCCACCTTCATTCTGTGGAGAGTTGAGAGGTAACTGACCACACAACAATGCCTTCTTTATTTATTTTTATTTTTTTTTATTAGTCAGTTCTGTATTCAGCAAATACAGTCAGTTTGGTACCATTATTAGGCTCATCCGTGACCTACCCCCTCCCCTTGGCCCCTCCTTGTTGAGGTATACGGGTCATGCATTGTGGAGTTAGCCCACAGTTATGGGTAAGCTAAATGTCTCTGCATATCATGACCCAACATGTGACTCTGACATTCTTTCCGCCCCCTCTTCCGCAAAATTTCCCAATGCCTTCTTTAAATCAAGGTCATCCAAACTTGTGAAACCACTGGCACATCTGACTTCCAAGAGTTCCTGGGAAATAATGCTACATGTACAGTCTCAAAGACAGGTCAAGAGCTTACCAGCCCAGCATATAGGAAAAATACTCGGGCTGGAGAGATGGTTTAGCTGTTAAGTGCTTGCCAGTGAAGCCTAAGGACCCTGATTTGAGGCTCGATTCCCCAGGACCCACGTTAGCCAGATGCACAAAGGGGCACACACATCTGGAGTTTGTCTGCAGTGGCTGGAGGCCCTGGCATACCCATTCTCTCTCTATATCTGCCTCTTCCTATCTCTGTCTGTGGCTACCAAATAAATAAAAATAAACAAAAAACAGAAAAATACTCAACATCAATAGTCATTTGAGAGCCTTAAATCAATGACACAGGAAGATACCACTTTATATCCATCACAGTGGAGAGGTGTTGGTGAGGATGTGGGCAAATGGGAACCCTTATATATCACTGGTAGAGTTGTGAAATGGCGCAGCCACTATGGAAAACTCTATAGTGGTTCATCACAACACCAAACACAGAATTACATGGACCAGTCGAAAGCCATACCATCCCAAAAGCACCCAATCTCATCTGATCTTGGAAGCTATATAGGATTGGGACTAGTTAGCAGTTGGATGAGGAATTACGTGATCAAGCTGGACATACACCTATAATCAGATAGTGAATTCAAGGCTACTCTAGGATACACAGAGTTACATGCCAATCTGGGCTATGAGACCTTGACTTTTAAAAAAAGCTAACAAAAGCCGGGCGTGGTGGCACACGCCTTTAATCCCAGCACTCGGGAGGCAGAGGTAGGAGGATCGCTGTGAGTTCAAGGCCACCCTGACCGTTCCAGGTAAGCCTGGGCTACAGTGAGACCCTACCTTGGCAAAAAAAAAAGCTAACAAGGGCTGAGGATATTTCTCAGTGCTTGAAGTCTTCTAGCTTGGGGTTTGATGCTCCAGTACCCATGTAAAGCCAGATGCACAAGGTGGTACATGATCCTGGAGTTCATTTGCAGCAACAACAGGCCCTGACATGCCCATATTCATTCATTAATTCTGTCTCTGAAATAAATAAAAATATTTTTAAAAACTAATAATTTTCCTCTTGTGCATATACCTAAAAGAATTGAAAGCAGGGACTTAGACTTGAAAGCTTGGACATCTATATTCATAGCAACTGTAGTTCACAACAGACAAAAGGTGAATGTTACCTAAATGCCAATTGACAGTTGAATGAATAAACACTACTTGATATTCAATAGACTATCCTTCAGCCTGTAAAAAAAGGACATTCTGACACATGCTACATACAATATGGATGAACCTCGAAGATATTATGATCAGTGAAATAAAGCCAGACAGAAAGGACAGATATTATATTATTCCATTTATATGAGATGCTCAGTCAAATTCATAGATATAAAATGTAAAATTTTGGTTTACAAGGGGCCAGAAGAAGACAGAAAGGATATGTCACTTATTAATTGGCATAGAGGTTTTGTTTGAAGACTGGAAAAGTTCTGGAGGTAGATGATGGTGACAGTTGCACAGCAATATGAATGTACTCAATGCTATCTAATGTGTGCACTTAATATAAGCTAAAATGCTAAGTATTATGTACATTTTAACACACACACACACACACACACACACACACTTACCTGCCCATCATTAAAGGTAAATGGAGGAAAGGGACACGGTTGAGTTCAGTTCCCTTAGACTGCCACCCCTACTTATGACCAAGAGGGTAATCATGGAGGGAGGAGTGTACCACTCTAGGGGCTCATGGGAAAGGGAATCTGGATGAAGGCAGAGAGGAAGCACTTGTTTTCCCCAAAGAGAAACCCTGGGCCTTTAAGCCGCGTCCTTCGCCTCAATCAAACTCCAACATGGAGAAAAGTCACTCACCTTCAGCAGTTTTCTTGGAGTGGCTATTCAAGTGTAGACTCTGGTAAAAGCTGGTAGTGTCCAGAAGGAACCAGAAAAGACACTTGTTTTCAGAAAACACTGGTCCAGGGGATATAGAGAGAGCCAAATGTACCGCTAACCACAACTCCAGATCTAATGCACCCGACACCCTAAAGCAAAGTCGAGAAATCCCTGGGGCACAGCTAGGAGGGATAAAGGCTGTCTGGCTAGAAGATGCCGAGGGACCCCATGGAGAAGGTGACCTTTAAATTGGGTATTGGCAGATGGGTAGAATTGGTGTCAATGATTCTTTTCTCATGTTTTTTTCTGAGACATGTTCTCACTATTTAGTCTAGGCTGGCCTGGAACTCATGGTCATTCACTTGCCTCAGCCTCTCAAATGCTGGGATTACAAGCATGAGACAACCACTATACCTGGTAGGTTCTTTGATTTTTATCATTTGTACTTCTTGAGAACTAAGCTCTTCTTTTTATTTTTTTTTTACTGGGAACTTTAATATATGAACATATTGCAAGTTAGTCATATTCCCATTGGATTATCCTCTTATATCTCCCCATTCCACTGAGGGCCCTCCTCAGTGGGGGCATTGGTAGTCACTGTGGGGACATGGATTCACCAGTCATTTCCTGTGGGGAGGACAATGTCTCCCAGTACACATTCCTACCCTGTGGCTCTTACATTCTTTCTGCCCTATCTTCCGCAATGTTCCCTGAGCCTTGACGTGCATGTTAGAATGAGATCTTCTATTGTCATAATTTATAATATCCCAGACTTTCTTTGCATCTGAAATCAGTGAGGACAAGCTGGATTGTTTGGCCTTCCAGTGCATGGAAGGCATAGGCACAGATCACATGGACGAATTTCTAGATCATATACTGACCACTCAAATATATTGAGACACACAGAGTTAGAAATCATCAATTTACAAATGAAGTTTGATATCATACCTGTGCCTATGAGAAGTCATACACAAAAGGAAAACTGAAAGCAAAAATCCACATTCTCTATATTTTTTAACACAACACCAGGTGTACATGTATTTGTGTGTGCGTGTGTGCACACGCACGCGTGTTTTGATGGTCCAAATATGTGACATTGGAATGCTGAGTATTATAAAAGATCAGTTGCTGAAGTCTTTGAATGCCAAGCCCAGGAGTTTGAACTTAACTCCAATGCTTCCTTCAAAATGAGCATTAACCCCTTTCCCCAGAGTAGCCATCAGGAGGACATGGGTGACACCCATCTGCAGATATGACTGGTTGGCTCAGGGTGGGTAATGATAAGCAAAGCGGTACAAGGCCAGCTACAGGAACAAGGAAAGCTTACCAGCGTTAAATAAGACCTTCCAGAGGTGGAAGCAGAGCTATGGCACAAATACATAATGGGGCCTTTGGGAAGGCAGTAGGTATATGTGAGAGCTGGGCATTTACAGTGGCAGGAATACCTGGGGCCACAGGGACACTCCTTCTATCAGCTACATAACTTGGCTGATGACTTAAATGCCAGTTGGAACTGGGGCAAGATGTCCTACTCTCCCCTGTTAGGAACCATGCCCACTCTCTACTCTTGGGCTTCCTCCTCTGCTCTGCTCCCAGCCTCATGGTGCCAGCAGGAAAAACATAATGGTGACCTGTTCTAAATGGGGAGCCCGAAATGCCTGCCAAATGTTGTTCACTAGGCTTGGGTCACTGGGCTGAGCACTGAGACTGCTACTGTAGTTCTTTGGCCTTGCCTTTCCTCTTCCCCCTATAGGCTTCCTCTCCCTTCTGAAAGTTATCCACGGCCTCTTGCCTGGGCCAGATGGGCAGCCAGCAGGCACCTGGCCTCTGTCACTGGTTGGACTAACTTGTGGCTCTACTCACTGGCCAAAGGATTCCAGGTGGAAAAAAATACTCTAATGGATAGAGCAGAGGTTTGTAGAATTGCAAGAAATGGATAATCCAGACTCCCACTTGAAATGCAAAAGCACATACTCACTCAAGAGATGATGCTTCCAGCCCTCATGGAAAGGCCTGTCCTGTCCAGCACCACAGGGCTTTCAGCTGCTGTCTACAAGCAACAGTGTAGTCTGGAGAGGCCAGAGGTCACACAGCAGACCCTGAGTTATGCCTTATCTCCCCATCCACCCCCCCAGGAAGGCTATGTGGCATCCTAGGACAAGGAACTAGCCTAGCCCCCTTCCCACCTCTGTCTCCTCCCTGTATATGGCTTAGGGGATGCAAGGTGGGAGAGGGAGTATCTGGAGTTTGTGACAAACCTGTGTGTTCTAGCTGTGAGCTCCCATAGGGCTAAGTGACTCCTGCCTCACTGAAGCTGCCTGCATAGGAGAGGTGAGGAATAGCAGTCAAAAAGCAGGTTAGGCATCTAATGCCTTATGACCACAACCTCCAGGGTGGCCTGCAGGAGCAGCCACTTTGGGATTTCAGTGGAGGTGCTCTATTTCTGTCTGTTGCAGGGACCTGGTGGGGGAAGGGTGCAGCTTAGTGGCAGAGTACCTGCATAGCACAAACAAGGCCCTGTGTTCAATCCCTAACCATGTAAAAAATAATTATCACATTTACTGATCAAAGGTCCTGTGGTCTATGAGATGCAAAGTCAAAGACTGTGTGTCCCATATTCTCACAGAACACAGGGAAGCAGGGACACTACAGACAACTTGAATATTATCACCTCATAAGGTTTGTGGTGACAATAAACGGCATAACTTATCAAGGCCTCTAGCCTGAGCAGGCATTCAATACCTATTAGTTTCCTAACTTCCTTCCCTTCCTTCAAAGCATTAAGGAATGATTTAGAAAACAGCTCTGCAACCACCAAGTGTGGGTGCCAAGTGCTGGGGACTCTTAGAAATGTGTTTCCTCACATTTGATGCAGTTCATACCAGTCCTTTAGTCCATCTGCAGGAGCTGAGGGTGAATGCATCTGTGGGATGAACTTAATAAGGGAGCCCCATAGCCCAGGGAAGTATTGAAGGAATCAAGAGTCAAAGATTGATCCCAGCATTTGAGAGGCAGAGGCAGGAGGATCAAGAGTTCCAGGCCAGCCTGGGCTACATGAGCCCCAGTTATATAATCAAACAGAATTCAAAAAAAAAAAAACACGTAAGAATAGGAGTCAGGGATCTGCTATAGAGACAGGAGGGAAAAGCTAGGGCTGGTGAAGGTCAGGCATCTTCCTGCTCCCAGCACAGGAACACTGAGCATGGGATAGCTGAGGATGCATCCAGAAAAACAGTGCCAAGAACCATTGTTCAGTTTTGCCAAAATGGAAGGGAGGAGAGGAACAGGCATAAGGAAAGCAAAAGAATCTGGGTAGCAGTTGAAGGGGAATATATTCCCACTAAAGGGTACCTGTATATGCTAGCTCCTCTGCCTGGACCCTGTTCTTCCCTCCTTTTTTTTGTTAATTCATATGCATCTGTTATATATCACCTCAAGTATCCACACCTCAGAGAAGCATTTTATTGCCTACTTGGCTAGGTCAACGCCTCTATCCCATGAGCATGTGTCCATCTTTCTGTGTGGTTATTTATTTGGTTAATATCTGACTCCTCCACTGAACTGTGAACTCTATGAGGGCAAAGACGAGTGTTGTTTTGTAGATCATTATGCCTCTAATTCTAGCAATACTATGCTTCTATAATTACTCATGGAAAGGACAGATGAATGACTCACAAACAAAGCTGTATAGAGCTATGAAGTGAGACTACCAGAGTTTGAATTCCACATCTACCACTTATTAGCTGTGTGGTGTTGGTCAAGTTATTTAACCTTTCCAAAGTGCCTCAGTTTCCATATCAGGAAAACTGATTTAACAAAAGCAGTTATGAGAATAAAATATTATAAAGCACTTAAACAGTTCTGGACACATGATAATATGTATGCATGCATAAGGTGAACACTTACATAAATCAACAATCACACTCTTGCCTCAGTGACAATTGAGGACACATTTCTTTCTCAGATGTCAAACCTGAGCTCAGGAAGCTTCAACAGCAAGCTGAGATCTTTTGAGTCCAGTGGACATGATTCAACTCTTCCTCTCCTGCTCTCTCTACCTCAGATCCATCACAAAGTGCAATGCTCTATAGGAAACACAAGCCACCTAGCTCACTTCCTTTGTTCTACCATCCTGGCCCAAGCTATTGTGATGTCCCCAACATGACTAAGATAGCTTTACTTCTGCTCTTGGTTCCTTACAACATATTCTCCTTATAGGGGGCCATGCTGAGCCAAAGAGACTGCCAATCGGACCACACCACTCTCTTTCTTGGAGTGGAACGCAGAGTCCTTTCTGTCACTCACAGGCATTTCCCAAAGAACCCCAGACCCATTCTAAGTCTTACTGCACAGCCTGAATATATACTTACATACTGAATGTTCCTCCCCAGTTTCTCAAGCTTCTTCTCCTCTCCTCTTCTTCCTTGTCCTCCTCCTTCCCTCATTCTCTTCTGCCTCTTTCTCTCAGACTCTGTAGCATAGGCTGGCTTTGAACTTCCTATGTCACTCACCTTATCCTTGAACTTGCAATCCTTCTGCCTCAGTCTCCCAAGTACTAGGATTACAGGTACATGCTCCAGCATACCTAACTTCAGTGTTCTCTCTTGATACTGGCTTTTGGCAATGCTCTGTTCTCTGCCTGGGTACCTTTTGTCCTTCCATCTCCATCACTTGCTGACTGTTCTTCCTCCAGATCCATTCCAGATCTAGCTTCTTCCTTTGACAAGCTTTATCTGTAATATGTCCCTCAGTGGATGCAGATTGCTGAAGGTAGAGGCCTGATCTTGTCCACAGATACATATCTAGTACTCAGCAGAAGACTTGTTATGAAATAAGTGGCTCAAGATTGTACTAAGTGAATCTTGGCTTCATTCTTGCTTCCCTGTATAAGTGACTCTGGATAAGTTGTGTCTGAGGCTGTATGTCCAATGATAAAGTGTGGGAGTAATATTTGGCTGAGCTGTTGGGAGGGCTAAATGAGACACATATATGAAGCACAGCCCATGGAGTAAGTGCTCAATAAATGGTAGCTCTTGTTGGAAAGCAACTGGTGAAGAAAAGAGAAAAACAAGACTCTCCTCCCAGCTTGCCCTTATACACACCCATCCTGCTTCCCTCCTGTCTTTAGCTTCTTGAAAAAAGTTAGAAAACCTGAACTAGAACCCCCCCAAAGAAACCCCACCATTTTCAGTAAACTCTTGGGAAAGAGCTATCTTTTGGATCAATACCACACCCTTGGCATAGATTCCAGCAGAGCAACCCAAGTTGGAGGTCTGGCTTTTCTTCATGTCCTGTCTACATATTTACAGTGTAAACCTTGGATTATAGTGGGAGGGGGAGCATGGACCCTGCCAAGAAACCTCAGGAAGGAATTCACACTGGGTCTCTGTATGGTAACACATGCTATTCTGGAATGGGAGTGGAGACTTCCATCAGAATGCTTTGTCAGCTGTGAGAGAGAAGAAATGGATTCTCCCAGCTGTGAGGCAGAGTGAAGGGGGCCTGTGGAAGCTGGGTCTCACCACACTCAGAATCAATCTGCTAGGAGAAAAGCCAGTTCCAGTTCATGCTCTCCCTTAGCCTTTCTACCTTCTTGGTCAAAGGGGACAGCACTGCATACCTAGCTCCCTTTTCCTAAACCAGCTGAACGGAACTCCCCATGAGTGATCTCCAACTACCTTAAAGTTGTGGTTCAATTTCAATACAAGGGTCTCAGTTGTTTTATACCTCCTTTGCCCCTGAGATGCTAGAGATGTGCAGGTTCAGGGCCTTGGTGCATGTCAGACAAGTACTCTCCAACTGTGCTCCACCTGAGCCATATCCCAAGCCACTTTGACTTCAAACTGAGCAACTGTCCTCTGATATTTGCTAAAGCATACATTTTACACAGTTATCTACTATCTTGTTCTGCCTTTCCACTTAATATTATTCTATGCACATATTTTTTTACCTATCAGCAGAGTTCACATAGTTGTTACATTTGGTGGCCACATCATATAAACTACTGTACTAAAATGCAGTCTGCTTAGTCAAATTCCTATTATTCATGGTTCAGATTGTATCTGTTTGTTGTTATAATAAAGAGTACTGTATAATTGCTTCTGGAAATTTTCTCTTATGTATTATTTCACTACATATAAATTTGAGAACTACTTCAGAAAACATGGAAAGCAAATAGCCAAAGACAGAGATGATTTCCTCCATAAAGAAGCAGACCTTTCCATTCCCTTTCCACTCAGTCCTTGCAGTCAGGCCCAGAAGGAAGTCACTCCACCAGCAGTCACTGAAGGAAGCAGCCCCAGGATGTGCCTGCCCAGTCTCTCAGCTGGAGACACAGAACTAAGAAAACCTATATCTTTCTTTCAATGGGAAGACAGGGACACTTAGGTACAGCTGGGTGGACACAAAGAAGATGGCCTCCAAAATTTTTGTTACATGAAAAAAAACTACTTCTATTTGTTTAAGCCATTGTAGGTTTTCTGTTACTTTTATCCCAGAGCATACCCAATTGCATCTATCATGTGTCTGACACTTTGTTAAGTACCAAAGAAGTTTCAAAATAAATGGAAAACACACTTTTTTACTCAAGCAAACTGAGACCACTTATGGAAGCACAAAAAAACCATAAATTGCATTGTGGCTTACAACTATAATCCCAGCTCTTGGGAAGGTAAAGCAGGACTGCCATAAGTTCAAGGCTAGTCTATGCTTCAGAGTAAGGTCCTGTCTCAAAAAAAGCAACACAAATAGAAAATTGCAAGGAGTGAGGAAATGACTTCAGTCAAGGTATATAGGGGACAGCTAAAGGTGGAAATTTATGCAGTGCACCTGAGAAGTAGCAAAAACTAAGATGGATCCTTGACAGAATGTATAATATGGGCAGACAGTAGGCTGAAGCTGTATTCCAAAGCTAAGGACTGCTCATTTAGGAGATGACTGTGAACAAATACTGGAGAAACAATGTAGGAGAAAGTCATGGTGAACACTGTGCTGGAGGGAGATGAATTGGGTGGTGCAGCTGAGGCTGTGGTTCTCAAATGGGAGATGACAACTGGAAGGGCATAGGATAATAGATATTCTGAGGCTGGAAAGATGGTTTAGCCATTAACGCACTTGCCTGAGAAGTCTGAGGACCTAGGATAGATTCCCCAGTACCCACGTAAGCCAGATGCACAAGGTGGTGCTTGCATGTGGAGTTTGTTTGCAGTGGCTAGAGGCCCTGGCATGTGCATTCTCTCTCTCTCTCTCATAAGTAAATAAATAAATTATAAAAGAGATATTTTGAAGGAAGAATGAATAGGAATTGGTTAGTGCAATGACTGACTTCAGAAAAGAAGCGGCAAGCTGGGCATGGTGGCGCACACCTTTAGTCCTACCTAGAACTCAGGAGACAGAAAGAGGGGGATCACCATGAGTTCAAAGCTACCCTGAGATTATATAGTGAATTCCAGGTTAGACTGGGCTAGAGTGAAACCCTACCTCGAAAAACCAAAATAAAAAGGGGGGGGGCAAAAGGAGTAAGAAGAGAGAGAGAATGAATATGCAAGAGCACTTGACAGTTGATTGAACACAGAAAACCAAAGAAGGGAGATGAGACTCTTGACTTTGTCCTGTCGAGATATGAGTTGACAGGTTAATATGTCTACCAAACCATTCCCAAAGAAAAGCTCCAAACCTGGGAGTGAGAACAAAAGAGACAGCAAAAAAGGCAATGTTATTTGGTTAAGACTAGTGAGTCCCAAACACCACTCACCTTCATGATTTTGTCACATACGTAACAACTACCCCACTAATCTACTTAATAATTTTTTCCTTAAACAAATTTCCTTAAAACACATTAGCATGGTTCTAAGCAATAATATCCTTGAAGGTACCAGCTTTAGCATGCTAATCAAAGTTTTTTCTAGGGGATGCGGAGATAACTTCATAGGTAAAGTGCTTGCCACATAAGCATGAGGACCTGAATTCAGATCTTCAGCACCTATATTACAGGTATAGTGAAATTTGCCTATAATCTCAGTGCACGAAAGGTGGAGATAAGATGATCCCTAGAGCTTGTGATAAACTTTAGGTTCAGTGAGAGAAATCCTCAAGAAATAAGGTAGAGGGGCTGGAGAGATGTCTCATTGTGTAAGAGTACTTCCTGTACAAGCATGAGGGCCTGAGAGGTTGCTTGAGTTTGATCTGCAGAACCAACATGGGTATGGGGCACACATGTCTATAAGCCCTGTCTTGTGGGGGGCAGAGACCAGAGTATTTCTGAGGTTCATGAAAAAATGGCAAGTTCCAGGAGTAGTAAGAGACTTTGGCTCAAAGAAGAACAGGCAGAAGAGCGACAAAAGGGGGCATCTGATGTTCTTCTCTGGCCACCATATGGAAAACGTATCCTGCCACAGGCAAGTGCGTAGGGTGTCACATAGGCACATGCATATAACTCACACATAGCACATGCATACACATGAAAAAATAAATCAAAATAAGCTACAGAGTGATTAAGGGAGACACCTGACATTGACCTCTGGCCTCCATGAGCATGTAGACATGCGTGCAAGTACACTCCCGCACACACACACAAGCAATATGCATTTACATATGCATATGTATGCTTACATGTACACACACCACATGCACATGCATATGTCAGAAAGGTTTTAGAGATGGAGCGATGGCTTAGTGGTTAAGGCACTTGCCTGGGAAGCCTAAGGACCCAGGTTCAATTCCCCAGGACCCACATAAGCCAGATGCACAAGGTGGCACATGTGTCTGGACTTTGTTTTCAGTGGCTGAAGACCCTGGTGCGCCCATTTTCTCTCTATCTGCCTCTCTTTCTCAAATAAATAAAACATTTTTTAAAAAAAAGGTTTTAAGGGCTGGAGAGATGGCTTAGAGGTTAAGCCCTTGCCTGTGTAGCCTAAGGACCCCGGTTCAAGGCTCGATTCCCCAGGACCCACGTTAGCCAGATGCACAAGGGGGCGCTCGCGTCTGGAGTTCGTTTGCAGTGGCTGGAGGCCCTGGCGCGCCCATTCTCTCTCCCTTTCTCTCTCTGCCTCTTTCTCTCTGTCTGTTGCTCTCAAATAAATAAAAATAAAAAAATTTAAAAAAAGGTTTTAATAAAACACATTAAAATAAGTTAATGGCTACTAAATTTCAAAAAAAATGTTTAGCCATATGCCACCTGAGGTTATTTCATGTTCTACCAGGCATTAGTCTTAACCAAAGAATCTTGGGAAAACAGCAGTTCAGACCCAAGTGGCCAGGATCCTGTTCTACAAGAGAGAAGTGTTTCTAGAAGCTCAATTTCTGTCTGGCCCACCAGTCTCCAGGATGCATGCCCCTTCCTTGTGACAGCAATTTATATGTGTGGAGAGCTATATGAGAGAGAGGGATGGACACCCTAGTTGTCAGGGTGCGTGAGGAGGTATTGCTCACATGATGTCAGCCATCTTGGGCTCTCTGAACCAGATGAAAGGTCCCTGCATACCAGTCTGGTCTCAGTGGGGACGCAAATCACGTGAAGACTGTCAGGAAAGATTCGTACAACTTGAGGCAACCAAGACAGTTAGAAAGAGGCAAGGCTTCCAGGCGTGGTAGTGCATGCCTTTAATCCCAGCACTCTTGGGAGGCAGAGGAAGGAAGATTGCTGTGAGTTCGAGCCCACCCTGAGATTACATAGTGAATTCCAGGTCAGCCTGGGCTAGAGAAAGACCCTACCTCGTAAAACCAAAACATAGAAAAATATATAAAAGAAAGAGGCAAAGCTGCAGCTGCTTTTCTCCTTTTGTCCTTCTCCCAGCTCCACTCCCCCAGGCCCCTTTTGAGTGGAGTGGGCTCAGTAGAAGAGGTACACATGACTCATACAAGCCAATGTCTGGGCTGGAGGGGCCAGCTACTAGGATTTTTTTCCAGCTGACAACAAGCAAAGCCAGCAGCTGGGTCCCTGGACCATGGCAGACGCAATTGTCCAAAGGTTTCTGACCTTTGAGCCCACAGGGTAACAAACATTCCCTGGGGAAAGGTCAGCAGAGCAGAAAATGGCAAAGCATTGATGGGAAGGAAGGAAGACTGTTCATTCAGCAGCACTGGAGTCTGGATCCTGTTTCCCCAGGCTTTGTTCAAAAGTCTACTAGGAGCTGGGTGTGGTGGTGCACGCCCTTAACCCCAGCACTCAGGAGGCAGAGGTAGGAGGATCGCCATGAGTTTGAGTCCTGCCTGATATTACATAGTGAATTCCAGGTCAGCCTGGGCTAGAGTGAGAGCCTACCTCAAAAAACAAAAACAAACAAACAAAAAAGTCTACTAGGCCCTTCATGCCTCCCTTTCACAGGAAACCAATCACACTAATAGTAACAGTGTTTACATGTACTAAGTGCTAATGTGCTAAGTGTTGATGAGCCAGTGCTCTTATGGAATCCATTTTAGAAAGGAGAAAATTGGGAGTCAAGGAAGTGAGGTAAATTTCCCAAGGCCACACACTAAGGAGGTCAGCCTAGATTCAGGCCTAGAAGTTTAGTTCCAAAATTAACTTTTTGTACTGTACTGGAGATTGAACCTAGGGCCTCATACTTGCTAGGCAAACATTCTACCACTGAGCAGTGTCCCCAGCCCTGTTTATTTATCTGTTTGTTTTTTGAGGTAGGGCCTCGCTCTAGCCCAGGCTGACTTGGAATTCACCATGTAGTCTCAGGCTGGCCTCGAACTCACAGCGACCCTCCTACCTCTGCCTCCCAAGTGCTGGGATTAAAGGCATGCACCATCATGCCTGGCTCCAGCCCTCTTTTCACTTTTGTAAAATTTTGAGACAGAGGTTCATTAAGTTTCCAAGGCTGGCCTTGAATTCACTCTGTAGCTCAGGCAAGCCTTGACTCAAAATTCTGTATCAGCTTTCTGAATAGCTGAGATTATAGGCCTACACTATCAGGGCTACTTCCAAACAACTAGCTACTCCTGATTTTTCTCTTGCATTTTGGTGTGTTGCCCAGCTGCATCAGTGGTCTCCTTTGCCTCTGACCATCCCAGAGATGTTGAGGGTTTCCATTCTATAGAGTCTCCCTTCACAATTTCCCAAGTTTCAATGACCATTTATAAACTGATCACTCTCAAGTTTATATTTCTGGTTCAAATATCTCCTGACCCTCAGACTTATGTAGCCATTTTCCACTCAAATGACACAGACAAGCTGAAGTTGATATGCTCAGAACTGAGCTTGCCATCTTTCCTATGAAGGCTGGTCTTCCTTCTTGCCTGTAATAACTAACATTGATTGAATGCTTCCTACATTCTGGGCATACTTCAAAGTATTCTATATGTATTATTTCACTTAATCATTATAAGGAATATAGTATTAATAGTTTCACAAGTGAGGAACTCAAAGAACAGAAAAGTTAAGGAACTCACATAGATATTGGGAAATTTGAAATAAAAAAAATCCAGGCAGAATAGAGTCAGAACCTCTGTTCCTAACTGTCACACTGTACTCAGCACTGCTATCAGCTGTTCAGGCCAGCCTCTAGGCACCATCACTGATTCCTATTTTCCTTCAATTTCCACATTAGTCTAGTCTAGTTCCTAACCATGCTCAGATCAATTTCTTTCTTTCTCTCTCTATTATGAGTATCGTATCTGGGTCAGTATCAACTGTTACCTAATTCCCAGCCTCTGATGCTATTGCTTCTATACTGCATCCAGAGTGATGCCTGAAAGGAAAGTTTGATCTGAGTAGGGTTAGTCAGATTGACATTCCTGTAGCAAGTATCTAAGATAATCAACTTCAAAAAGAAGAAGTGGTTGGGGAGACGGCTTGCTATGCAAGCATATGGGCCTGATTGGCCCTGAATTCAATTCCCTAGCACTCACATAAACAGCTGGGTATGGCCATGTATGCCTATAACCCAGTCCTATTGGAAGTGAAGTCTGGAGAATCTCTGGGGATTACTACTCAGTCAGTCTGACCAAAAATGGCAGCTCCTACTTCAGTTAGAGATTGTGTCTCATAGGAACAAAAGCACAAGAGCAATAGAAGAGGACACCAAGTATTCTCCTCTGGCCTCTGTATGTGTGTACATGTATCCACACACACAGGCATACACTATACAAATACATACCATACACATGCATACAAAAAAAAAAGAAGAAAAATGTTTGTTTTGGCTCATAGTTTTGTAGGATTCAGTCCATGGCCAGTTGGCTTTTTGCTTTGGGGCCTGAGCTGAGGCCACACACCATGGTGGTAGCATGTATTAAAGGAAGCCACACCTTGTGGTGACTGGGACACAAAAGAGAAAAGGGCCCCAGGATCCCAATATCCCTTTTAAGAACATACTCAGTGACCTATCTTCCTCCCAATATGCCCCATCTCCTAAAGGTCCCACCACCTCCCAATAGTGTCATACAGGCCTTTGGGGGCTATTCAAGGTCCAGACTATATACCATTCCATAGTTCCCCACTGCCATCATGATATCATCCAAGTCCCTTTACATGGTTTATCTGGCCCTTTGTGATCTAGATTCTATTTACCTCTCTGAACATAACTCTGTCCAGTCCCCTGCACCTCCTAACTTTTTGCAACTTCCTTCCTTCTTGCTGGCTGTTACTTGGCTACAAGCTACTTATCCTTTAGCTCTCTGTCTAGATGAGGGACTGTTCCTTCTTTAGATTTGGGAAGATAATCTTTACTAACCAAGCCTAGCTCAGGTGACCCTCTTTTATTATCCTGTACTCATCTTGGTCAAAGCACTTCTCATGCTTTATGTGATATAATAATGTTTTCCCAACTAGATTCAGTTCTATGAGATGAGGGACACTGTCTGCTTTGTTCACCTCTGCATCCATCCTCATGTCTGGCCAAATATTAGGGTTTAAATATGAAATGTTCCCCACGGGTTCATGTATTGAATACTTGGTCACCAGCTGGTGACACTACTTCAGAAGGTGCTGGAAACTATAAGTGGGGCATAGTTGGAGGAAGTACATTACTGGGAATGAATCCTTAGGGGTTTACATCTTGCTCTGGTTACCCTTCCTGTTTGCTTTTTCTCTGCTTTCTGCCTGCTATGAAGTAGCCTCTGTCACTTGTTCCTGCTGCCATGGTGTTTCACCATGGGCCCAGATTCAACAGAGCCAGTGACAATGGGCTAAAATCCCCAAATCCCAAGTTAAAATTAAATCTTTCCTCCTGCTGTTTATGTCACATATCTTGTCACAGTGACGAAGTATGACTCACTCAACAAGATAGGTTAATGTCATGTGTATATAAACTGTGGCAAAGCTCCCTGTCCCTTCTCTCTCCAAGTAATACTCAGTGGTCTGAGGAAGCATGCCAGGGCCAGATGTTGGACACAGGTCTTGTGCTCCCTGGCCAAGGATGTGTTCTCTGAGCCTCTCAGCTCAGAACATCTTTCCCAGCAGCACAGCCAAGATCCAGTGCCCTCCCATTATTCCACTTCCTGAACTAGCTTTGCATTGTGAATTTTAATTGTCACTTGAATTTTAGAACTAGACTCAAGCTATGGCTTAGTTATGAACTCTTTTAATACCCTCTGAGATTGATGGGAATGCAACGGAAATAACAATGATGACTCACCCAGTCAGTCTCTCCTCCCCTCACCATTTGGCACAGAATGCAATCTCACTACTGTCAAGGCATGTCTCATTCAAGATGTAGGAGATGCAGCTCCCTGGTTATCTAAGACAGTATGTGTAGGAGAAACAGCAGCTAAGGGAAGACCTCATGTGAGATCTCGTGACAACTTTATACCTATATGCTGTTCCATGCTTTGAGGAAGAAGACAGAAGTAGGCAAAAAGTGGTGAAAAGAACCCTGGCTAAGAAATGGGTACAGACTGGTACAAGTTGTCTTGACAGTATCATCTAAAAGGATACAGGGAAGAATTAAACTCAGTTGGGCTTCCTTGACCCTGCTCTCATACAATCTCTTTTCTCTCCAGGACTATGTTAGGTAAAAGCAGGCCAGAACCACATGCTGCCTCACAGTGGGCTGTCACTGTCATTAGTTATGTTACCCAAATATTTTCAGCACTGTGCCTTTTGAGCACACAGTGATACTGTTTTTCTTGGTCCTTACGATTAGGTGGAACCATATGACAGATTCTGGCAGTGGCATATGTCACTTCTAGGCTGAAACACTTCAACCCTAGACAGATCCCTTTCCCACAGTAACCAGAAATATTTGGGATGGTAGAGCCTCTGACTACCTGGAGTTTTAAATTTATTTTTATTTTCATTTATTTATTTGACAGAGAGGAAGAGGGAGAGAGAGGGAGAATGGGGGTTCCAGGGCCTCCAGCCACTGCAAACGAACTCCAGATGCATGTGCCACCTTGTGGGTCCTGCAGAATAGAACCTGGGTCCTTTGGCTTTGCAGGTAAATGACTTAACCGCTAAGCCATCCCTCCAGCCCTGGAGTTTTTATTTTTATATAATTTATTTATTTTAAAATAGAAAGCATATGTATGAACACACCAAGACCTCTTAAACAAGCTCCAGATGCTTGTGCCATTTTGTGCATATGGCTTTACATGGGTACTGGAATTGAACTCGGACCAGTATACTTTGCAAGCAAATGCCTTTAACCACTGAACAATCTCTCCAGGCCTCCTAACTGGGTTTTGGGGTAAGGAGACAAAAAGCAAAGCCCTCAGCTAACTCATCACAGACATGAAGCAAGAGCAAGCAATGGACCTTTGCCATTAGGAGCCACTAAGATTCCCACGGTGTCTGTTAACGGGATGTCCTACCCCATCATAACTGGAAAACAATCTAAATCTTCCCTTTCGGGTTTGGTACTGTGAGGGAAACACAATTACTTATCGACATGATCACTAAAACATGCTAAGTATATTGGCAAGTGAGTTATTATCAATGTTGTAGATCATGATTTTTCATGGTAGGTTCATGAATGCTCACTATATTATTACAATAGATGAGAGGGAATGACTTCTACGGGTATGATGATCCTTGGGATACAATCAGCAATTCTAAGACAGCACTATGCAATTGTTTAAACCAACCCATTCAATAAACCCTAAGAGGTTCTAGGTTCTTTTGTCCACTCCTAAATCCATGCCTTTCCCCACCCATTGTAACTCTCCAGGCCTGTGGAACTGCTGCTTTCTCTTCCTAAGGTTTCCCCTAGTTCTACACCTTCCCTGAATACAGGTCCCTGATCACTAAGAATGTAAGCTCTGTTGTGGTTCTCCACAAGTGCTCCCAGATCTCTGCTCATCACCAAAGAAAGGTACTGTGTATCCCAATAAGGTAGGCGTTTTGAAAACAAAGCTCAGCAATATGATTTACATACTATACAATCTTAGCCAAGGCATTTTTTCTCTCTGAGCCTCAATGTCTTCATCTTTAAAATAGTATCAATTAGGGGCTGGAGAGATGGATCAGCAGTTATGGTACTTGTTTGCAAAGCCTAAGAATCTAGTTTTAATTCCCCAGTAACCATGTAAGGCCAGATTCACAAAGTGGCACATACATCTGGAGTTTGTTTGCAATAGGTAGAAGCCCTGGTGTGTCCATTATCTCTCTCTCAAATAAATAAATAAAATATTGCAAAAATATTTAAAAAGTAAAATAGGAACAATTATATAGATGATCATTGACTTATGGTTTGACTAATTATTTGTGTGTGCATGTGTCTGTGTGTGTATGTGTGTGTGTTTGCATGTGTATGATCATGCACAGGGAGGCCAGATGACAATCTTAAGATGTTGTTCCTCACGGCTACCCACCTAGTTTTATTTATTTTTTATTTATGAGAAAGAGAGAAAGAGAGAGAGAGAGAGAGAGAGAGAGAAAGAGGCAGATAGAGAAAGAATAGGCACACTAGGGCCTAGCCACTGCAAATGAACTCCAGACACATGTGCCATGCTGTGCATCTGTCTTATGTGGGTACTGGGAATTGAACCTAGGTCCTTAGACTTCACAAGCAAGCACCTTAACCACTAAACCATCTCTCCAGCCCCCACCTTGATTTTTATATAGGGTCTTTCAGTGTTCTGGAATTTATCAATTAGGTTAGACTGGCTGGCCAGTGAGCCCCAGGTATTCCCCTGTCTCCATCTCCCCAACACACCACCCCATACAGCTTTGCTATGTGTGTTCTTGGGATCAAACTCAAGACCTCATGCTTGAAAGGCAAACATTTTACTGACTGAGCTCTCTCCCCATTTCTAAGTAATGATTTTTGGACTCAATAATGATGCAAAAGAAAATATCTTATTTTAATCTTTCCCCAGCTAATTACATGTGGTATAATACTCTCTCCTGATGCTGGGCAACAGCAGTGAACCCCAGCTCCCAGTGAACTACATGGTCACAAATATAAACAATGGCTACTTTACAACATACTATGTGATTAGCATTTTTTGGATACAGGTGTTCAATAAATTATGAGATATGTAAAAGCTCAATGGATCACACACAGACAGTCAGGACAGGCTAGGGGTGTAGCTCAGTGGTACAGCATTTGCCTAGCATGTATATAGCCCTAGATTCCATTTCAAACACTACAAAATGGAAGGTGGGAGGGGATGTAGCTCAGTTGGTACAATGCTTGTCTGGCATGCATGAGGTTCTATATTTAGTACCAGAAACAAAGGAATAACAACAAAACCTTATACTGAGCATAGTGCCTTACACCTGAACTTCAGCACTTGGCAGTTGAGAAGCAGGAGGATTTCTGGGAGTTTGATATCAGCTGGACTATATACCAAACCTTATCTCAAAAAAAAAAAAAAATCAGCAGCCAGGGTAACATGGAGATCCATGATGCGAAGGATGTTGGACTCTGTGGATGTTTTCAGACCCTCTCCACCTTCATGTCTAATAAAAATGGCTTGCCCACAAAAAAGCCTTTAATCCCAGCACTCCGGAGGCAGAGGTAGGAGGATTACCACTAGTTTGAGGCCACCCTGAGACTACATAGTGAATTCCAGGTCAGCCTGGGCTAGAGTAAGTCTCAACTTCAAAAAAAAAAAAAACACAAAAAAAGAAAAGAAGAGAAAGAAAGAAAAAGAAACAAAATCAACAAAAAATGCTAAGCTAAGCTTTGCCCTTTTCAGATCTATAGAATGCCAGAGCAGGCCCCTTGGGGGTCATCCACTGACCTAATGCCTAAGTTTTTGGGTGGGAAACATGTCTAGAGATTGAAAGAGCTGTTGGTTCCCAGGGCTAGAAAGAACTCTGAAAGTCATGTAGGCCCCAAAGCTGACTGACAGGTGGTAGCCTAATGCTCCTATCTCTAGGCATAGGAAAGAGCTTCACTTATAATTGCCAAGAGCATAACAACTTGGATTCAAAGCCTAGTTAGCCATTTGATAGTCGTATGGCTTGGGGTATCATATGGCCTGGGGTCAAATGGCTCCCTCTCTCCATGACTCCATTATTCTTCTATAAAATCAGGTGATACCACCTGTCTCACAGAAGTCATATGTAACTAGTCTTCCTCTCCATAAGACACTTTGCTTTCTGAATTTCTAAGAAGGACACAGTCAATGATGGTGTGAAGGAAGATAGATGCTTCACAGGTTTTCCCAGGTAGGTGGGATAGTCACTCCATGTCCCGAAATCCTTGGTTACTACTTAAGAGTAGCCCCCGACCTCTCACAAATTCCCTGAGCTTTTCCTGGGCAAAGGGGATGCTTCCTAGCCTGAGCTGAAATAAGGCTTGTCCCCCTTCCCAGACTCAGTGCTCCTTTTACTTCTACCACCTCCTTCAAGCACACAGCCTGAATCTCTGCCCAACTGGCCATTTCTGAGAAAGTTTGGCAATCCACAGCGGAATTGAGCCCATTAGTACCTGTTTGCATCACTGATGCAAACTCTTGCCCTGGGGTGCTGGAAACACAGAGGCTATAAAGTGAACTTCAATCAGAACTGACTGCCTGGAACCAACTGGTCAGTGGCCAAGACACCTTCATTATATTTCCAGTTTTCCACAACCCCCACCCCTTCTAATGAGCTTCCCAGACAACAGGCTCTGCATTTAGTTAGCAACTGCACTTAACAGCCACATATTGCTACTTTGGACTGTGCACATTTTTTAATAGATGTGCTACCACCGTTTTTGACATTTCCCTAGGCTGGAAAGTAATTTGACAGGATTAAAAAGTCCTTCAGATCATTGAGGTCACTCACTGCTGCCACCAGAAACAAAAAAAGATGGATCCTAAAGTACCAAAGGGAATACTACCATGTAAAGTCCAGAAGAGGCTGTCTCAGCAGCGTGTGGGTGATGTGTGGATAGGTTTGTACTCCTGTGGCCATACATGTGTGTTCTTAACCAGGCATCTTAAAACCAAAACAAAGTTCCTTTCCGTTACGTCATTGCAAAATAGCTGGAGGAGAATGCTAAAAGAACTTTAATCTGAGGTTCCTTTCAGTTATCACTGAGGTTTGTCTTGACAAGTCCATGGTTTCTGGCTGGGGAGATGGCTCAGAGGTTAAAAACTTCTTTAGAAATCCACAGTTTGAATTCCAGTTAAGAATGGATGCCATCTACTTACATGTCCAATCCCAAACTAACCAAAACCCATCCTTGACTCTTATTCTCCTTACTCCTCACATCCAACCCAACATCTTGTTTGCCTTTCTCTGGTATATATTCCAAGTTACCAACTCCCCCTCCAGGTCCCTGCTGCCATCAACGTGGTTCAAATCACTAATACTTTCTCTAGATCAAACTTCCTCAATGGTCTTCCTGCTTCCACCTTTTCTGCAATATGGTTCACTCTTACACAGCTATCTTTTAAACACACAATCCATAGCATATATACCATTTTCCTGTTATGACAATTATGAAAACACATGTTCAAAATGGATCCTACATAGTCTGTATCATTGAATGCCTGTGAGAAACATAGTAGAACATCCATGAGAAAGTAGTGGACATTTGTTATGGCAGCTTAACCTCCCTTGTCCTGACTGATGCATGGAATCCATGCAAAATTCTGGAGCAGGCTTTTGGGCTTCAGCTAATTCCTAAGTGTGACTGTAATCTCAATGGATTATTTTAGCTACTGTTCTAGAAGGAGAAGGGAGCTGCCTGAAGCACACTGTTCAAAAGGCATAATTAACAAGCCTAGCTAGTATGCTACAGGGACATCATGTTGATGAAGTAAGTCAAGAAATCAGATTCTTTAGCATTAAGACAAGTTTTGTTTAAAAGAGGTAAAGGGACAAGATTTTGGTCCTGGAGGGGAACTGGAGTACAACAGTGAATGACTGGGTAGAGCTTAGGACTAAGAATTGACGTGGCAGGGGTGGAAGAGAAGAGGGATGGGAAGGAAGAGAAAACAACTTAAAGGCAACATGGACCTTCAATGATCACCTTTGGAAGTGACAGCAGGTACTTTGCGACCAATGCAAAACACCAACTGTTGTCACAGGTCCTCTAGCGCCTAGGTTTGCTGGAGTTCATAGGATATTCCCTGCTTGATCCAGGCACGGTGACCGAAGCTGACCAGGCCTGGAGCTGCTTGGGGAAACAGAAACATGAGAAATGAGAAGGAGCTGGTGCAGTGAGAATAACAGCTGACAGTTATCATATGCTTTTCATATGGCACACACTGTGCCCAGGACATTATATGCATGCTTTCCCTATAATCCTTACACAAACCTCATAAAGTTAGTGAAATTTTATCTTCACTTTGAGACATTAACTTTCCCAACATCATATAGCTAGTAAATGTCAGAGTCCTGATTTGAAAGCAAGATGTTTCCTCCCCAACCTATTCCTTCAGCCACTTTATTTTCTCTTCCTCCTACTCCTTGAATTTATGTGCTTGCTTTCATTTCTCCAAGTTCTTCATTCCATCTCACTTCATATTACCTGTTCAGTTTCTTCTTACCATAATTCCCACTGAACATGATAAAACTGAGCACTCCTTGAAGCGTTATCCATTAGTCCATATCTCATTAGCTCCATGTTTCATTATGTCAGCTACCCATACATTGGCTACTGATAAATGATTCTAGTCTCTACCAACGAGAAGCAGGAAGTCTTCTGGACAGAGTAAACAACACAGGGAGAAGAAGCAGTCAGATCTCTGTGCATGAGCAACAATCTGGGTCTAGGAATTAGGGATTTGGGAATTCTAAACAGTCATGGAGAGGGGTTTGCAGTAACACTATGAAGATGAAATCTGTAGACAGCAGGGAAGAGAAGTGCTAGTGTTGATGCTCTCAAATTATTTGGGACAGACCTTTATAGGTAGTCTGTTCTGGTATCCTGGAACAAAAAGAGCACAGGGTTTGCTTTTAGGCTGATGGGATTCTGGTAAATCTTGCCACTCACTTCTCTGGTACTCAGTTTCCTTATCTGTAAAATGAGAACACATTTTATAACTTCTTCACATGGTTGATTTGGAGTGAGGATCAAATAATTTCAAGTTGATGGCTGTGACCCTTAAAGCTGTTCAGTGTTCTCTGTAAAGACTACTCTGCCAATATCATCATGTCCCTCTCACCATCCAGAGACTATCTCTAAAACCTTGATTTCTTTTGTACCTTCTCTCCAGAGTTGTGAAAACCTCTGCCATCTCTCTTGGACTATGGCCATACCTTGGCTCTCCAATACATTCTCTGTTCAGCAGCTGGATCAAATATTTTGAAAATCAAAATCAGATCCTGTTACTTCTCTGCTGCAGTACCTTCCTATTGCTTTTAGGATCAACTCTTAGGAACTCTTTCAGTGCCCACATGATCAGTGGTGACCCTCACATAGTGTGCTTTTCCCTAGTTCTTTAGTGTTCCATCAATACTGGCCTGCTTTCAGCCCCCTGAATTCAGTATATTTTCCTCTGCCACAGAGATTTGGTGCCTGGTGTTCTTATTACCTAAAATACTCTTTCCAAACTCCCTCCAACTCCAGGAACATTCCTGGTTGATTTCCCCATGAAAGATTTCATTGCCTCCCCTTCCTAGATAAGGTAAATGCATGCTACCATTTTATTAGTCATTATTTGATTAATGCTTGTCTCTTTTAATATATTCTTGGGTCCCTCTAGAGAAAGACCTTGGTAATTTTTGTTCACCTTGCTACCCACCACTTGACACAGAGCCTGGCACATGGTAGGTGTTCAGTCAATCTTTCCTAATTACATGTTGATATCCTTGACAAATAGCAAAGAGCTGGGCAAAAATAAGTGACACAAAAACCGATTCCAGGGCTCATGTGGAAATTCAAGGGCCCAGAGCAGCCAAAACAATCTTAGAAATGTAAGACAAGATTGGAGGACTAATACTTCCCAATTTCAGAAGTTACTACAAACTTACTCAAAACTAACAAAAAGAAGTTGTAATCAAAATAATCAAGATGATACGGTATTGGCATATGGATCAATGATATTGGCATAGAATTGAGTCCAGAAACAAACTCATATGCTTTAATTGATTAAAGGTACTATAGTTGATTTTTGGTAAAGATACCAATACCATTCAATGAGGGGGAAAAAAGAGTTTCTTCAACAAAAGTGCTGGGATAATGCCATATTCAACAACATGGACTATTACATTCACAACATACACAAAACTTAACTTGGCATGTATCAAATACTAAAATATAAGAGCCTAAAACTACAAAATTCTGAAACTTAAATGTAAAAAATTATGGCCTTGGATTAAACAGTAATTTTTATATTTTGTAGTTCTGATATCAAACCCAAGGCCTCATGCATGCTAAACAAATGCTGATATACCCAGCTAAGAGTTTCTTACATGTGATAGTAAGACAATGAGGCACCAAAGCAAAAACAAATGCGGGTGTCTTCAGAATTTTTTTTTTAAAGCCTTTTGGGCAAGTTAGATGGCTTAGTGATTAAGGTGCTTCCTGGAAAGCCAAAGGACCCAGGTTCAATTCCCCAGTACCCAAGTTCAGCCAGATGTACAAGGTGGCTCACGCATCTGGAGTTCATTTGCAGTGGCTAGAGCCCCTGGTGCACGATTCTCTCTCATTCTCTCTTAGATAAATAAATAAATAAGTAAATAAATAAATGACAAAATATTACAAAATGCCTTTTGTGTCTTAAAGGATGCTATCAAGAAGCTGAAAAGGCAACCCAAAAAACTGAGACAAAAGTCTACAAATTCTATATCTTATCAGATTAATATATAGACTACACAATGAACTCCTATTAGCCAGATGTAGTGTGATCACAGCACTTGAGAGCCTGAAGCAGAAGGATTGCAAGTTCAAGACCAGCTTGGACTACACATCAAGACTCTGTTAAGAAAGGAAGAAAAGAAGGAAGGGAGGGAAGAAGGAAGGGAAGAAGAGAAAAAGAATTCCTATAATTCCACTACAAAATAGGGCTGGAAAGATTGCTAAGTGGTTAAAGGCACTTGCTTGCAGAACCTGGTGGCCTGGGTTTGATTCCCCAGTACCCATGTAATCCAGACACACAAAGTGGCACATGCATCTGGGCTCGTTTTCAGTGGCAAGAGGTCCTGGTGTGCCAATTCTTTCTTTCTCTCTCTCTCTCTCTCTTTCTGTGTCCCACCTCACAAATAAAAAACAGAACCTAACTCAAAAATGAGTAAAAGATTTAAATAAATATCTCTCCAAAAAGATAAGCCACTATGTGCATAAAAATGTACTCATTATCACAGTCATAAGGTCAAACCCACAATGATATACCACTTCAAACCCACTAGCATGGCTACAAACATACAGATCACTAATGAATGCTGGCAAGGATGCAGAGAAATATTACTGGTAGGAATGTAAAGTGGCACTATCTCTGTGGAAAACAATCTGGGAATTCCTCAAAATATTATACACAGGGCTGGAGATATTGCTTAGTGGTTAAGGCGCTAGTCTGTGAATCCTAAGGACCCAGGTTTGGTCCCCAAGGACCAATGTAAGCCAGATGCACAAGGTGGCACATGTGTCTGGAGTTTGTTTGCAGTGGCTAGAGGCCCTGGTTTGCCCATTCTCTCTCTCTTTCCCTCTGTCTGCTTCTTCCTTTCTCTTTCTTTCTTGTCTAATAAATAAATAAATAAAATATAAAAACATATTAAAGCCAGATATGGTGGTACATGCCTTTAATTTCAGCACTCGGGAAGTAGAGGTAGAAGAATCACTATGAGTTCAAGACCACCCTGAGACTACATAGTGAATTCCAGGTCAGCCTGGGCTAGAGTGAAACCCTACCTTGAAAAACAAACAAACAAACAAAAAATTAAACACAGAGTTACCATATGACCCAGCAATTCTTCTTAGGTATATACCAAAGAGAAATAAAAAATGTTTGCACAAAAATATAGATCAGAAATATTCACAGCAGTAGTAAACATAACAGCCAAAGCTCAGAAACATGCCAGATGTCTTTTAATGTGTGAGTGAATAAATATATATCCATACAACCTTATGGCTTAAAGAATGAAAAGCTAGGTATGTAGCAATACTTTCAGAAGACCCTCATAATAGGAGGAAAAGACAATGATATCAAAATAAAAGAGAGTAATGGAGAGAGGGAGGGAATATGTTAGAAAGGAGGAGAAAGGGGGAGAGGGGAGGGCAATATCATGGTTTATTGTCTCTAAATATGGAAGTTGTCAATAAAAAATCTTTAAAAAGAAAAGCTAGGCATGACATCACATGCCTGTTATCTGAGCACTTAGGAGACCCAGGAAGATCACTATGAGTTCAAGACCAGCCTGGGCTATAGAATGAGTTCCTGTTCAGCCTGGGAGGCATAGTGAAACCTTACCTCAAAACCAATCAACCAATAAACAAAAAAAATGAAGCAAAATATGAATGAACCATGTAAATATCACTCTCATGGAAAGAAGACAGACACAAAAGACTATATATGATATGACTTCATTTATATGAAATGTCTAGAATAGGCAAACAGAGGCATAAAAGATATTTGTGGTTACTTGGGATCAGTAAAAGGATGAGGAACTGGATGGGTAAGGAAAATTGGGTTTCCTTGGGGGTAATAATTTTATAAAAATTTATTATGGTGATGGTTGCATAACTCCATCTAAAAAGCCATTGAATTATCCATTTTAAATGGGGAAATTAGGTAGTATGCAAATTAAATCTCAATAAAGCTGCTGTAAAATAAGGTGTTAACATGGAAAAATTTGGGGATGAGCACTCCAGCCATAAAGAATAGCTAATGCAAGGATACTGGAGCAGAAATGAGCTGATGTGGGTCGGAGGTGAGACCAATGCAGCTAAAGTGGTGGGAGGTGAGGTCAGAAAGATTGGTAAGTGTGAAGGGTAATCTTGTCAACTTGATGCGATTTAGACTCACCATGGAAAGAAACCCCTGAGCATGTCTGTGAGAGATTTTCTAAATTAGGTTATTTGATAGACAGAACCAACCTAAGTGTGGTTGGCACCATTCTATGGGATTGTAGAGAGTTAGCTGAGTACAAACTATTTCATTGCTCTCTCCCTCCTGATCAGATGCAATGAGACCAGCTGCTTCATCCTCCTATTGCCATAACTTCCTCGCCATGATGGACTGTAACCTCAAACTGTAAGCCGAAATAAACCTTTCCTTCCTTAACTTGCTTCTGGTCAGGTATTTGGCCACAGCAATGACAAAGTAACTACTATAGCAAGACAGCTAGCATGTGAAATATATGATATGATGAGGAGCCACAGGAAGCTTTGGAGAAAGGAAGTGACTACAGTATTTCATTTGTCAAAGTAAGTCACATGCCTATACTTAGCTGTAAGGGGGGTGAGGAAGTGCAGTCCTGACACTTGGCTGGAAGGAGAGGCAGAACTTCTAAATTAGGTGATTTGAAGTAGAAAGTTCCAATCTAAATATCAGAGTTACCAAATTGTGACTAGTAGTAATGGATCATCCATGTGCCCCTGCCCAATCTTAATATAATTTCAGGCTCAAGCCCTTCCTTCAAGTCAGCTCCCTGCAGTGGGATTGGCATTCCATGCTGGTCTGTTTCTCAGCATCAGCTTTGCCTTAGATTGGGGAATCCATCATAAATTACATGACATTCTTAACAAAGATCTACAGGAAAAGAGTTAAGAATTCAGATGTGGTGGAAGGAAGGCACTTCATTTTTACTAACTTCTAGCTGAAATGAGACATGTAGGGAACAAAGCACAGAAAAGTTAACAATACCTGTGACTTTGTCAATAATAGAAATCACAGACATTTGTATACCTTGTGAGAGTTGTAGGTGGCTTTCTGGAGCTCATCATTTCACATATGTAGGCCTCCATTTCCCCATCTATGCCATGACAAGTTTGGACTGGATGATCTTATGGCCTATGGAGCTGTGACATACTGGGTGTATGCTTCTGCACTGCTTGTGTACGTGGGATCCCCAAAATAAAGCCCCATAGCACTAGGCACTACCTTGACCCTGACACTGAGTTCCCTAACTCCAAACTTGCTACCCACCGTACTCTCCTTGAACATCTTTCCCTATTCAAAACTCCCTCTCTGTGTCTGTTAAGAACCTAGTTCAAAGACAAGTATTACAACAAAGCTGTGACTGGATACTCTGAACTTTTCCTAATAATTAGAGAAGTAGTACTTACTTCACATAAAAGATTAAGGAACAAATACAAGTAACTTAACCAGAAGTATTATGTACAGATTTTGAATAACAAACACAATTTGTTAGGCTTATAGTTTTCCTAACATGGATATGAAGTAGGCATTGTCATTCAAATGATCCCTTATTGGAGCTGTGCTTTGCAATACTGTCTCCCAGACACAAAGTGGCCATGGTACTCATGACCTCACAGTAGCTGAGGTAAGACCAACAAAATGGGAGGGAAAAAATGATGGCATCAAAATAGAAGAGATGGGGTGGTGGTTTGATTCAGGTGTCCCCCACAAATTTGGGTGTTCTGAATGCTAGGTTCCCAGCTAATGGAGATTTGGGAATTAATGCCTCCTGGAGGGAGTGTATTGTTGGGGGCAGGCTAATGGGTATTATAGCCAGTTTCCCCATGCCAGTGTTTGGCACACCCTCCTGTGGCTATTGTCCACTTTATGTTAGCCAGGGGGTGATGTCCACCCTCTTCTCATGTCATCGTTTTCCCCTGCCATCATGGAGCTTCTCCTCGAGTCTGTAAGCCAAAATAACCCTATTTTTCCCCAAAAGCTGCTCTTGGTTGGGTGATTCTGCCAGCAATACTAACCTGACTGTAACAGATGGGGACTGGTAAAATGGCTCAGTGGTTAAGGCACTTGCCTGCAAAGCCTAAGGACCTGAGCTCGACTCCCCAGTACCCACGTAAAGCCAGGTGCACAAAGTGGCACATGCATCTGGAGTTCATTTGCAGTTGCTGGAGGCCCTGACAAACCCATTCATTCTCTCTCTCCCTGAAAATTAATATCTAAAATTGTTTTTAAACAAAAAAGAGGGGATGGAGAGATTGCTCAGTGGTTAAAGGTGGTTGTTTGCAAAGCCTAACAGCCTGGATTTCCCAGTACCCACGTAATGCAAAATGCAAAAAGTGGCTCATATGTCTGGAGTTCATTTGCAGTGGCAGGAGGCCTTGGTGTGTTCATTCTCTCTCTGTGTCTTCCTCTTTCTTTGTCTCTTCCTCTATCTCAAATAAATAAATTAAATATTTAAAAAAATAGAATTGCCAGGTGGTGTGGCACATGCCTTTAATACCAGCACTCAGGAGGGTGAAGTAGGAGGATCATTGTTTGAGGCCGCCCTGAGACTACATAGTAAATTCCAGGTCAGCCTGGGCTAGAGTGAGACCTTACCTCAAAAAAGAAAAGAAATAAAAAGAAAAATAGAAGACAAATTGACACTAAGCATTCAGAGGAGAGGGGGTTCAGGAAGAGGAAAGGGAAGGGTGGCAGGAGGGGATTTTGATCATGGTATATTGTCTGTATGCACAGAGGTTGTCAATAAAAAAAACGTTTTTAAAAAGAGAGGAAAAACATCCCTTACTTACAGAGAGTGAAACTGATGCAAAAAAGGTATCAGGCTACTTGACCATGTCATAGAGAAACAGGCCAGGGAGGGTGGGCTCAAAGGCCCAGAACTTAACCACTATCTGGACCTCATTTTTGTGCCAGTGTTAGACCAATTACAAGTGCAAAGAAAATGAGGCCAAGTGGCTGCCTTCTAGCTTGCTTTTTCCTACTCCAGGTGCTTTTGATTCAAGGCACATGAGTTTGTTTTCTGTTTTCGTCCAGCTGATTTCAAAGTCTAACCGAATAGAGTTATTCCCTCTAATCCTCCCCTTATATGACCATCTGAGTGGCAAACTCAGTGGTCAGCAAGATGCTGATCAAGCTTAAGCAAGAAGAATCCATTTGCACCTTGTGGATGACCTGCTTAATATGCAAGAAAAGACTTGTTCAGGGCTGAAGGGATGGCTTGGCAGTTAAGGTGTTTGCCTGCAAAGCCAAAGGACCCAGGTTCTATTCCCCAGGACCCATGTAAGCCAGATGTACAAGGTTGTACATGCATCTGGAGTTTGTTTGCAGTGGCCGAAGGCCTTGGTGTGCCCATTATCTCTCTCTCCCTCTCTCTCAAATAAATAAATAAATAAATATTTACAATAGAAAAAAAAAAAGACTTGTTCACCCATTTGGGGGTTGTTGTAAATTTCTGTCTCTTAAATGAATCATAGTCTAATGTCAAGAGGATCTGTAATTAAGCCTGGGTCTCTAAGAGTAAGTCTTGCAATAGGCCTTTTGGGAGTGGATTTTTGTTTACCAAGCTTGTTTTCTACATAGGAGTGCACTAGATTCTCCTGAGAGAAAACAGAAGCTCAGAACTGAATGACCCCTTTGGCAATTACTGGAACTGAGCTTCTACCCAGAGCAAAATAATCAAAGGAAAGTAGGCTCAACAAGCCTTCTTCCTCCCCCAAAGGCCTGTTGCTACCCATAGCTACCTGACTAAAGTCTGACTCTTGTCCTCCCAGCCAAGAGGAGACACGTGGTGCATATCTGACCTCTCTAGAACTGAAGGGCCTAGTAGTTCTGTACTTAACCAGATCTCCACAACCTTTAAGGTAGGCTTTACTTACCAGGGAGAGACTCCTCTCATATCTAGCTTCCGGCTCATCTTAGTAGAAGGAGTTGCCAGAGTGTTCTTCTAAGTTCTACACACAATGGGCACATGACTTTCAAGAAGTGGTAAAGGAAAGGATTCCATTTGGTCAGTACTTATTGGCAGCCTCTGTCCCAATTATCTCCCTCAATCTGGCGAAAGGAAAAGTTGCAATTCAGGAATGTAGTGGAGGGAGTCAGGGGACTGTAAAAGAGGAGGGAATAGATGAGTAGGAGAGTTGGAGGATAAATAGGAAACAAGAGAAAGGCATTATGGAAACCTTCCCTGCCTCTGTGTCCTATACTTTTCACACAAGATTTAATAGTGTGCATAGAGAGATTTTTCTCCTTCCACTGTCACCCTAACTAAAAGTTAAGATTCACTACCAGCACTCAGGAGGCAGAGGTAGGAGGATCACTGTGAGTTCAAGGCCAGTCTGAGACTACATAGGGAATTCCAGGTCAGCCTGTGCTAGAGTGAGACCTTACCTCAAAAAAAAAAAAAAAAAAAAAAAGTTAAGACTCAGGAGCCAATGGCAAGTCTTAACAATTCAGTATCACCAATATGTGGCACAGAGCCTGGCATAGGCTTAGGGCAATGATCGGGATAGGAATTAGCCCTTACAACCAACGCTCAATCAACAGATTAGACATAAACTGCTTTCCTTTATTAAAGAACAGAAAAATTAAAGGAGAAATATCTCAGCTATGACCAAACTCACCCTTTTTTGAGTCAAGGTCTTGTTATGTAGCTTAGGCTAGCCTAGAACTCATCCTGCCTCAACCTCCCAAGTGCTTGGAATGCAGAATGTGCCACAATACCTGGCTCTGCACTCCCGTTTTAAAGTGTATTTCAACAGAACATACCAAATTTTGAGGGCAATGGTGAATTGTGAAATGATGATGACATTTTCCCACCTAAAACCCCATAGCAATGTGCTACCACAGTTAATAAGTTACTTTTTTGTTGTTTGTTTTTTTTTGAAGTAGGGACTCACCCTAGCCCAGGCTGACTTGGAATTCACTATGTAGTCCCAGGGTGGCCTCGAACTCATGGCAAGCCACCTACCTCTGCCTCCTGAGTGCTGGGATTAAAGGCATGTGCCACCACACCTGGCTTGGTTGTTCATTCCAGAAAGGAGACAGACATTTCGCCTGGAGCCCCAGACAGAGGAATGGCCCACTCCTTCAAATAGCAGTCAACAACCAGGCATCTGGATGGCAGCCAGTTTACCACTACACAAAGAAGTGCTGCCAGGAGAGATGCAGCAGGAGTAGAGGCGGCAGCGGGTGGGGCCAGTTAAATAGAATGACGTTTCAGGGGTCAGCTTGGAAATTCCTCCAAAACAGGGTCTATCTCTGATCACTTTCTGTATTCCTATTACCCAGTGTTGCCTGGCACTGCAGGCACACTTAAGACTGTTGTTCTAAAAATTGTATTCCTACAAGGGTACCCGGCAAGGTGGGGTCTCAAATTGGGGACACAATTCAGTCAAGTCTCCTGTCCTGTCTGATATCTCCTGAATGAAGGGGTATCTTTAGTTAGCTATTATCTCCAAAAAGGATAGTTTTAAAAAAATAAGTCTGCTTAGATGATATTCCATTTTTAATAGTTATGACCAGGAGTGACTTGGTCTCAAGTTTCACCATAAAGGGTGGCTTTTCTCAATGGGTCTGTCTACATTAGGCACCCATTCATCACTCCTCTACCTATAGGGGATATTTATTTGCCACATATGCTAGCAGCTCTCTCTGACATCTAGCAGAAATCCAATACTTCCTGGAACAGAGAGATTCTTGACCTTTGCTGTCTCCCTCCCTCACTCCCCATTCCAGTCTCATGTGCCTCAGATAGTCTGGAAGCTACAGGCACAAAATATAAAACCTCTCTGCACACCAATAACATTTTTGTTTCCTAAATCTACTGTTTTCATTAACTTGGACTTATGGGGAAAATATTTCACTAAGCTTTTTCACAACAGGGAGTGGACTTATATAACCCATTATTCCAAGAAGTAATATAGGCCAGAAGTGGAATACAGCGAGATTTTACTATTCAGAATCCTCACAAAATGAGTTCACAGCGAAGTTTCCTGAGAGCTAAACTGCTCTTGCATTTCATTAATGAACATTTTCTATAGTTTGTAGCATTTTGAAATCTTTCCTCAGAACTACCTCTCAGCCTTCTTAACTAGATTCTTCTTTTTAAAATTTAAATGGCGCCGGGTGTAGTGGTGCATGCCTTTAATCCCAGCACTAGGGAGGCAGAGGTGGGAGGATCGCTGTGAGTTTGAGACCACTCTGAGAATACAGAGTGAATTCCAGATCAGCCTGGGGCTAGAGTGAGACCCTACCTCGAAAAACCAAATAAAATAAAATAAACGGAAGCTTTTGTTGGAGAATTAAAAAAATTAACTGATAAAACACAAAACATACATTTAATGAAGTATTAGGCAATGTTTTAATACTTGTGTATATAGCATAATGTTTATGTTACTTTGTCTTCAGGATTTGGCCTCATCATGTTGGCTAGGCTGGTCTTAAACTCAGGGATCAAGTAATACTCCTGCCTCAACCACCCTAGTAGCTGGGATGGTAGGTACATGCCACCATGCATAGCTAACTATAATGTCTTAATCAGGCAAAACATATCTATCTCCATGAACATTCTATCAGTTCTTTTTTTGAGGTATTTTGTGCAATGTATATTTAATGGTATTTAAAATTTTAGTTAATCTCTACTTCTATCAACATAGTGTATTAATGCTTTTTTAATTGACCTAATCCACTCACTGTTGCTTTTTGGCTTTTTAAAATATTTTTGACAGGCATATAATGTATTTTGATCATGTTCATCCCATTACCTTCTCTCGTTTCCTTCCCACTTCTGCTGAACACCTTCTTCCTCTCATTGACATAATGAAACAAAAATATTATCTTCATTTAAAATGCTAGACATTTTTGATGGCATAAGTAAAAACGTAACATAGTTTACCATACTACATTCTTTATATTAATAAAATTAAGAGGGAACCAGCTTCATACTCAGTGTAGAAAATATTCTCTTGTCAGAAGTTCGTGATAACTAGGGTGACTCATAACTCAGCAAAGTGCTTAGAAGAAGTGACAATGGAGTGTTCAGGACTAAGTAAGACATCTCTATCATGCCCTCCAAGGCTCAGGGACCAATGAGGAAGAGTAGAGGAAAGAATGTAAGAGCCCAAGGAAAGAAAGGAGTATTACATACAATAATGTCTTCAGACACAAAGTGGCTGTGATATTCATAACCTCACAGTGGCTGATGCTACCTACATAATACCTACATAATAGGAGGGAAAAATGATGTCATTAAAATAGAAGAGAGACTAGATGGAAAAAAGAAGGGATTCAGTGCAGGGGGAGGTTTGGGAGGAGGAAAAGAGGGGGTGGTGGCAGTGAATTATGATCATGGTATATTGTTTATATTTATGGAGATTGTCAATAAATATTTTTTAAAATTAAGTACTTTAATTCTTCTAATTTCCTTTGTCCTCTTATAAAATTGAAAACTATCTTAACTTTCTAAGCATAACTCTTTGCAATTAATCCATATGTAATACCATTTTTTCCACTTATTTTTTAATCCAAGCCTGCATTATACATCACGTTCATTTCCACAAATATATTGTAATTTATAAAAGATCATACGGCCAAGCACCGGGGATGCAGCTCATTATTAACACCTACTATGCTCAATGCTCTTCCTAGCACTGAAAATTAAAAAAGTAAGAAAAGAAAGAGAGAAAGATTATGTGATCTAATAAATTGGATTACTCTGGCCTGGTCTCTTCCAGCCTTAACCATTTATAGCACAAGTCTTTACCCCAGCTACACAGTACAATCACTTAGAAACTTGAAAAAAAATGATGGTCCCAGCTCCCTATCCCTTACAAATTCTTTTAAAATATCTTCTTGGGCTGGGAGATTGCACAGTGGTTAAGGCAGTTGCCTACAAAGCCTAATGACTCAAGTTTGATTACCCTGTACCCACATAAACCCAGATGCACAAAATGGTACATGTGTCTGGAGTTCACTTGCAGTGGCTGGAGGCCCTGGAGCATCCTTTGTCTCTGTCTGTCTCTCTTATCTTCACCTCTCTCTTCTTGCAAATAAATAAAAAAACATTTAAACCCTCTTCTTATGGACTGGAGAGATGACTCAGGCATTAAGGTGCTTGCCTGCAAAGCCTAAAGACCTGGGTTCAATTTTCCAGTGGCTGGAGGCCCTGGCATGTCCATTCTCTCTCTCTCTTATCTCTCTTTCTGAATAAATAAAAATTATACATATACTTATTATGAGTTGGCTTCGTACCAAGAGTAAATAAGATTCTGGGACTATCAGGCAAACACTGTGAATGAATCTACCCAGAGAGATAACGGAATTGCCTGATTGTCCAGGTATCTTGTAGACATTACCAAGGTATACCCATGACCTTGATGCTTTGCAGCTATGAACACAGGGATTACTCAATCTCTGTACTGGTAAGAGTTAGGCCTTTTGGACCCCCATGCAAAGTGTTCAAAACTTCACTGAAACACACTTAGGCTCTATAGGACTTGTTAGGAAAAAGACATTCTACCCCCATTAACCAGGATGATTCTGTTATGTAAAACTGGAGAGCCAAACTAGAAGTCACACCCTCCACACAGCAGAGACATGAAAAGAGCCAAGGAGACACTTGCACAGGAGCCCCGCCTGAAGGCCAGAATTGCTACTTAGCTGCCAGGCTTGCATCCTCCCTCTGCTGCTTCCTTAAAGCCTCTCCTTGACATCCCACCCTGAGAGGGTCCATACTCACCCAGCGCCACATAGCTCTGTGAAAATAAACAACCCAAGGCTGTCAGCACTCTGGTGCCTTGGATTCAGTTCCAAAGGATGTTTCCCCCTTGGCTGGTGGGCGAGGCACTGAACAGATGTCAGTGGGGGAGAATGAAGGGAGGAGTCAAAAGAAAGGAAAATCTATGGGTTGGGAGAGATAAACTGGCAGTTTAAAAAGCTAGATGTCCCTGGGCTAGAGCAAAACCCTATCTCGAAAAACCAAAAGAAAAAAAAAGCTACATGCACCCTTCTGGAGGCACACAAGCTTTCTTCACATATTCTAGAAAGGGAAAAACGGCTGCAATTCTGAGCTGTCTAGGAAACATTATTATAACTTTGTCTTGACAGTATCCCCTCTACAAGTTTCAAAAGGCTCATGGCATCCAGGCCTGGTGGCATAAATTTGTAATGCCAGCACTCTAGAGGGGGAGGCAGAAGGACTGAAAGTTTAAGACCAGTATAGGCTACCTACTGAGATCCTATCTCAAAACAGACTTCGTGGAATTGCATATTTTTAGTTGGTATTTAGTGACGGTGTGTGTGATCATGGCATATGCAGCAGGCATCTTGTACATTATTTGGACCTTCACAATGACCTTTTTGAGTTGAGTAGTGTGGAGACCATTTTCCAGATAAGGAACTGTGTTAGAAATCCTAACCTAGTGGAATTTAAATCTGTGGATTACAAATCCCATGATTCTATTCCTTAACCTGTAATCCACTGTTTGTTTGTTGGTCTTGGTTTTGGTTTTTCAAGGTAGGATCTTGCTCTATCCCATGCTGACCTGGAATTCACTATGTAGTGTCAGGGTGGCCTTGAACTCATGGTGATCCTCTTACCTCTGGCTCCCAAGTGCTGGGATGAAAGGTGTGCAACCACCACAACCCTATCTCCACTACTTTTGCCTATGACCATTTGGGAAATTTTGAAAAATGTAGAACAGTATAAGGAAAAAAAATTCTGTATTAATCAGCTTTCCATTATTATGACAAAATACCTGACATAAACAACTTATAAGGAGAAAAGACTTGTTTTGATTCACATTTCAAAGGTTTCAGCACATGGCCACTCGGCCCTACAGCTGTGGGCCTGTGGTGGTGGAAGCACGAGGCAGAGGAGGGAGGCCTATTCTCCCTGAACTGGGCAGTAAAGGGAGACAGGAAGGGACCATGGTCTCATCATTCCCCATCAAGGGCACACCACAGATGACCAGAAAATATCCCACTGGACCCTTCCTCTTACTATCACCATCTTCTAATAGAACCACAGGCTAGGAGCAAGTCTTCCACACATGGACTTTTGAGGGATATTCAAGATCCGAACTACAGCACACTGATTCCTTAATCCCACCATCCTGAAAGACCCATTGTTATCATTTTGGTGCCTAACTCTCCAGTTTCTCCTTGACATTTAATATTAGAGCTTCATTTTAACCACACTTTACAAAACATCTTCGTAACACTCTCCATCTGAAATTCTGAGACCAACAAACAGGATTTGAGGGGCTTCCCATCCGAATTCTGCCACTATTGCTGCTCAGCTGGCCTTTCAGAAGGGGGAGGTGGTCTGGGCCCTCTCTCTGAATCCCTAGTAGCCCTTCCACTTCACACCCACAGCAGCCCACTCATATATCCAGGGCCTCACATAGGAAAGGGGCATAATAGACCACACCCATGGGTCATAATAGCCCATATGGTCCATCAGAACTCAGACATCTCACCCTCCTGGAAACTTCTCCCAGCCTCTCACTGAGAAAGGCGAACCCTGTGCTCCAGCCAAAGAGGCCTCAAAGCTCTGGTCATTGGGCACCAACCCAGTGTCTCTGGCAGTTGCACAAGAGATGTCTAGGTGGCCTGAAGATAACAGAGATGACAGAATGAGAGAACTGGTCTATATGGTCACAAACGTGGAGAAACATTTTGGTAAGCTATGCCAAATCTTTGCTGCTTATACACAGAAAACTGCTAGAGTGAGAGACAAAGGAGACCTGCTGGCCAGTGAGATCAAAATGTACGCTGCTAACTAGACACCTACTTTGAAGCAGGGATTGCAAAACTTTGCCAAGGGATTTACCAAGATTCAGGATTATTGTCAAGCCCAAATTGAAAGATTTGAATCTAAAATAGTTGAAACATTGAGAACATATGGAACCATTATTAAACTGAAACGAGAAGACCTTAAAGCACAATCGGCCTCAAAAAGTCAAGAAATCAAGCAGAGAATGAAGTTAGAGAAAACACATCGCCAAAGCCCTTGGAACAGATGTGCCATTACACAGGCAGAGCTTAAACTACAAAGAGCTGAAACAAACTCTGCCCAGTCAACTCAATACCTGCTGGATAATAAGGATAAGTTTGAGAGGCAGAAATTAAAAGACAAAGTATATATTTTCGGAATTTATCACAATTGAAATGTTATTTTATGGCCGAGCTCTAGAGTTCTACACTGCTGACTACAAAAGTATACAAAACATTGATGAAGAGAAAGATTTCGATCTTTTCCAAACTTTTCTGTGTCCATCAAGTCTTTCAGTAGGTCTTGGTACCAAAAGTTCCCGTACAAAGACACCATCACCTCCTGCAGGTCTCGACCAAGACAAATTTCCTCCTGCCAACCCAGAGAGGACCAACAAGCCAAAGCAGAAGGCGAAGTTAGATACTACAGCAGATGAAACTCCAGTTTAAGAAAACTTCGTGTTTTCATTTTCACCTTAAATGACTTGAAATCCAGTATTAGTGAACTGAATAATTTTATACTTACTCACTGATATATTCAATATCAAAATTAAATCCTACTAAGAAATGAAATGAAAAGTTAGAGGAAATTTATGCAGACAAAATGTACTTTTTAATTTTTATTGGTTGTTTTTCCATTGTGATTGTGACACTTTTTTTTTTAACTGAGCAAGGAAGCAAGGTACAAAAATTCCTTCCAACAATGTTTGGGGGAGAGGGAGAGGATGAAAAGACCTGAAGAATCATGCCCAGAGTGTTTCTGTTATAATCTTCAAGTTTATTTAAATTTATTTAATTTTTATATAGGATTATACTCTTTTATCCCCTTAAGCCCCACTTCTGTTTCCCTGGCGGTATCCTCAGAGGGGTTGTGGTATTCACTGTGAGTTCATAAAGGCCTCAGTCCGTCTCTGGGAGGGAAGGACTGCCTCAGGGTATTCCTACCCACACTGTAGTTCTTACAATCTTTCCACCCCTTCTTCTGCAGTGTCCCTGAGCCATGGCAGGCCTGTTAGCAATCTGATTTAGTGTTGAAGTCTGTATAGCCTCTGGATATCCGGTTTTGATGTATTTTCGTTGACCACAGTGTCTGTCATCATCAACTTGGGGCTAGCAGTGAGAGTAGTATGGTTTTTTTCTTTAGTAAAATATAACATCCCAGGCATTTCAACATTCCACTTATCAGGGTGGGTACGTGATCTTGTTGTATAAGTTCATTTTTTAAAAATATGTATTTGAAAGCATTTCTGATTCATGCATTATATCTAGTTGAAGGTGTTGCAAGTGGATAACAAAGATATAACAGTTTCCCTTAGCTTCTTTTAGATTGACTCCAGGTGTCCACACCAGGAAAGGGCTGGTTGCATACCAATGCTACTCCATGAAGCCATAAGTAAAAATGTGTTTTTTTTTTTACTTTTATTAAACCCTGTTTCATCATTTTATATGTAAATTCAGGTTTCAACAAGAGTAGAACTAAATAGAATAAAGGTAATGGGTCACTACTATGTTAACAATTTTACAAATATATACAATGCTTACATTTAAAAAGAGCAAGAGAAGGAGAAGGAAGAAGGGAGGAAGGAGCTAAGGGAAGAAGGGGGAGCTGTCTGAGCACACAAACCTCCTAAATTAAAGGACTGGTATCTAGTGGTCTCCTGCAAGACCAGTCCCACTGCCAGTCACATGCAGCCCATGCTACAAACTACTTGTACAAGCTCCTAATCAACTTATTAGTGGCATTAAAAAGCAGTCTTGTCCATTAAAATGCTGACTTCTTATAAATTGTATCATTTGCAGCAAAATAGATGGAACTGAAGGACACTATCTTGGATGAAATAAGCCAGAAACAGAAAGACTAACACTGCCTATTATCCTTCTTACAGGGAAGCTTAAAAATGTTTATCAATATAGATTCAGTAATTACCAGAAGCTGGGAATGATGGGGGAGGGATTTACAGTGGAGTTGGATACTGGGTACCAAAATACATTTAGTTATACAGAATGAGTTCTCATGTTCTTTATCACAGTGGGGTGACTATAGTTCACAATAATCCTTTACATATTTTATAAATAATTAGGAGGCACCTGAAGCCTCCAAACACAATGTAAGGACAAAGAAATGGAAGTATCTATTATGAATTGATCAGTATACATTATATGTACTCTTATACCATACTTAAACCCAAAATATGGACAATTAGTACGTGATAATAGATTTATAAAAGGTTAGAGACAGAAGTGTTAACTATCCCTAGTTGATCATTCATTACACATTGTATACATATACTTAATTATTATACTCTATTCAACAATTTTATACAATTAATAATTAAGGGGTGGGACTATAGCTTTGTGGTAGACTGCTTGCCTGGAATGCATGAGACCCTGGGTTTGATCTTCAACTTCACTAAGTAACTAAATTAAAAAGCTAAATTTAAGGGCTGGAGAGATAGCTTAGTGGTTAAACGCTTGCCTGTGAAGCCTAAGGACCCCGGTTCAAGGCTTGATTCCCCAGGACCCACATTAGCCAGATGCACAAGGGGGTGCACACGTCTGGAGTTCATTTGCAGTGGCTGGAAGCCCTGGTGCTCCCATTCTCTGTCTCTCTCTCTCTCTCTCTATCTGCCTCTTTCTCTCTCTGTCACTCTCAAATAAATAAATAATTAAAAAAGCTAAATTTAAGTTGACCTGAGTAAAACCATGGGAAGAACTGATTGCTTGAGCCAGGAAGGCTAGATCTATTAAATCCCATTATGGATAGGAGAGCCTAGAGTGTCATGATGTTATCAGAATAAGTTCATGATATCTTTACAGATCTGCAAAGCATTGTCTATCTACTGACTAGCCACTGCTCTTTCTATGTATGAATATAAATTTTTCAGGCTTCAAACGACAAATTCATGTGAAAACTGCTGATGGAAGTCGATTGTGTTTTGGGTTTGTTTTGTTTTCTTTTTTTCTTGCCATAGGGGATTCTATAAGTCCTAATTCTATTCTTAGACCCCAAGCAAGATTGAATGGGAGAACTCACTAGTATGTGAACTGGGATCTTGGTTTTGCTTATTACCTCTCCCCAACCTGAACTAGATTGGAGACCCTGCCACCATGTGCTGATGTGGTGAGAAAAGAGAAGGCAGCCAGCCTGGCAGACAGGGAACTCTCTGAGGGGGAGAGACCCAGTCATGTTTACCTGGAGGTTTCTAGAATCAAGCCCAACAGCCCAAAAATACATAATCAACGTTGGGCCTACTCTTCTAGGGTCGAAATTTATGATGTGAGGAAACAATGATTTGAGGTTTCCAACTGGGTGCACACCAGTAAAGTCATTGAGTCCTTTATCCTAACAATGTATGAATAAGAAATCCATATCTTGGGGATGGATAGATAGATCAGTGTTTAAAGGTATTTATTTGCAAAGTCTGATGGCCTGTGTTTGATTCCACAGTACCATGTAAGCCAGATGCACAAAGTGGTGCATGCATCTGGAGTTCATTTGCTTCACCCCATTCCCCCTCTCTTTCTCTCTCTCCTTGCAAATAAATAAAAATATTTTAGGGGCTGGAGAAATGGCTCAATGGTTAAAGAACCTTGCTTGCATAATCTCATGGCCTGGGTTTGATTCCCCAGTGCCCACATAAAGCCAAATACACAAGGTGGCATATGTGTCTGGAGTTTGCTTTTAGTGGCAAGAGGCCCCGGTGCACCCATTCTCTCTGTCCCATCTTGCTTGCAAACAAATAATCAAAAGATATTTTTAAAAATATTTTTCATTTTTATTTATTTACTTCAGAGAGACAAAGAGGCAGACAGAGAACGAGAATGGACACACCAGGGCCTCTAGCCACAGCAAATGATTTCCAGATGCATGAGCCACCTTGTGAGTCTGGATTACATGGGTAGTGGGGATTCAAGTCTAAAACCGGGGTCCTTAGGCTTCATGGGCAAGTACTCAGCCGCTATGCCATCTTTCCAGCCCAATAAAATACTTTTAATTAAAAATATTTTAGGGCTGGACAGTTGGCATAGCAATTAAGGCACTTGCCTACAATGCCTGAGGATTCAAGTTCTACTCTCCAGAAACCACATAAGCTAATTCACAAGGGGCACATGTGTCTCAAGTTTCTTTGCAGTGGTTAGAGGCCCTGGTGTGCCAATTTTCTCTCTATCTCTCTCATAAGTCATTTTTAAACAATTTTTTAAATGAATCCTGTATTTTAGAAATATCTATGATAAATGTATTTCTGGTAACAATTTTACTTTCTTGTTACTTTTTAAAAAATAAATGTTCCTTTTAAAATGTCAACTAGGCTGTACTGTAATAACAGAAAATAGCCAAGATGTAGGTCGCAGCCTAGTGTCAACAATGAATTGCAATCTACAGTGGTGAAGAACTGGTGTAAAAATAACAGAAGAATAAAGAGTGAAAGATTGTTGGAGAGATGGCTTAGCAGTTAAGACACTTGCCTGTGAAGGCTAAGGACTCATGTTCGACTCTCCAGGTCCCATGTAAACTAGATGCATTGATGCAAGCACACAATGTTGTACATGCGCACAAAGGGGTACAAACATCTGGAGTTTGACTGAAGTGGGTGAAGGCCCTGGTGTGCCAATTCCACCCCCCACATTAAAGAAAAGGCCAGTATGTTGGGCTTGTTTCAAAAAAAAAAAAAAAAAGGATAGTGAATGACCCCAGTGGTAAGATGTCATTCAGAGGACTCTGTCAGAATTACCAGTCAGCCACTCTTCCCCACCTGATGATGTTTTTCCAGGGCAAATTTTACCCAAGCCTCACCTATTCTCTGTATAATACAAGCTTGAGCCACCTTCCTTCTTCATGTCCATCCCACCTGGTCTCTCAGGTCACGTTGCAACTATAGAAACCATGAAGGCCATTCTTTAAAGCATCCGTCAGTGAGTAAAGGTGGAAAGAATCATTCCTTATTTTAGACAAGATTCATCTGAAGAGCATGTCATACAATAAGGAAATGACTTTGAACTTAGCCTCACTGTACAGGGCAGAGCACAGGTTGGCAATGTCAGAATCCCTGGTTTCTAGATCGAAGCCCCCTGTCAGTGATCAGCCATGTGATGTAGCAGTGCCACATTCCAAAATTGGCAGAATAAATACAAAGTTAGACCACAATAAACAGGAGTGGAGAAGGAAGAAAGAATGAATCTAATAAGAGGCTATTTCAATTTCATCAATCGAACTTTGAGTCATTTCAAAAAATGTAATTTTACTTGAACATTCCTATTTCTTTCATTTGGAATTACATGTAAGCAGGCACTAAAGTCTTCTCAGCACTCAGGTTTTCTAAAGTTAATGCAGCTGTGTGGCCATGGGCAGGTCCTTTCCCCTTGCTGGGCATTGGTTATCAGATGCTATGGTGTTCCCAGTGGTTAATGACTAAAACTTGTGTTCACATAGTGTAAACAGACTCTACCCAAGCCAGAGACATATAGACAGGGATTGATGATGCAAAACTCCACTATTTTCCTGAAACCCAGTCGACTTCATCAAGGTCAAAGGTGAGCCCAAGAGCCATGACATGAGTCTTCTATTATGCTCTACCATTCCCACACCCTGATGCTTTCATCACTGTACTTGTTCATGCATTTAAAAGGAGAAGGTTAAATTTCTTGTTTCTAAAGTAGAAGAAATTCTAGTGGACATTTTGGTGTTCATATTTCTCGGGAAGATATTTTCAACACATGAAAATACCGTGAAGTGGACCAAGAATTTCATGGAATTTAAAAAGTAGAAAGTAAAGGAAAAAAAAGAAAGAAAATGGGTTTGTTTTCCCTGCTACCTTCTGTCCATTCACTGTCCAAAAAGCCTCTGGGACAAATAGGACAGAGACAAAATCAGCCCTGGCTGTGTCTTCCCCAAATGTCCCCGCTGCTCCATGGGGCTCAAAGGGCCATGTTCCACCTTCCTAAACAAGAGCAGTCTCACTCCAGGTGCAACACCTCAGTAGTGGCAAACTGGCTGAAGCAAAAAGGTATTGTTTGCAATTCATCTATCTCATGTAGATTTATAACACACTAGAACTATGATTTAAACCAAAATAAACCAGCTGTTTTGGAGCCAGAGTTGCCACAAAGTTGGAAAGTCAAGAACAGGAGTTTTACCTAACAATGAAGAAGAAATTTCTACCATGATTCCCAGTAACTGTGTGTAAGCCAAAATAATTGCTAGAAGCAACAGAGCATCTGTTCTACAAAAAGCTCAAGGCTTAGTGTAAAATGATAGCTGTCCAGTGTTATTAACCATAGCTAGACTTATATAGTGAGTGCTTCAGTCACTTTCTGAAACTGAAAAGAACTATTATAGCTCTAATCTGGTGGTCTGGTTGATTTAGGAATTATCATTCAAGCACCTATAAATATCGAAGAGTTCTCAGAGGGAGGAGTTGGAAAGATTGGATTGAGTCAGCCTATGGCAGCAAACTAAGAGCTCCTTCCCATTTGCTTTTTTTTTTAAAAAAAGATTTATTTTTGTTTATTTTTATTTATTTATTTGAGAGCAAAAGTCAGAGAGAGAAAGAGGAAGAGAGAGAGAGAATGGGTGCTTCGTGGCCTCCAGCCGCTGCAAATGATCTCCAGATGAATGCGCCACCTTGTCCTTCTGGTTTACGTGGGTCCTGGGGAATGGAGCCTCAAACCGGGATCCTTAGGCTTCACAGGCAAGCGCTTAATCAATAGGCCATCTCTCCAGCCCCCCCCCATTTGCTTTTTTTTTTTTTACGAAAGAGAGAATGGAAATGTCAGGGTCTCTAGTCAATGCAAGTGAACTCCAGACACATGCTCCACCAAGTCTATCAGGCTTACTTAGGTAATGGGGAATAGAACCCATGTCCTTGGACTTTGCAGGCAAGTGCCTTAACTGCTAAGACATCTCTCCAGCTCTCCCATTGGTTCTGACCATACCATTCTTGAGATGAAGAGCAAATAGTACAGGCCATAGATGATGCCACCAAACAGATGACATCCAAACGTAGATGTGGAGAAAATAATTTACAGGCAGGGCTATAAATGAGTGTGGCAACTGCCTCAGATCCATAACCAGAGGGACCTGATGCCAACCTGAGTGGGCCTTCTCCCCCGTCACTGTCATCCTCCATACTCTATGCTAGTTACAAGAGCGTCAACAGCAGTCTCAAAGGAATTCAGTATCTATGACCTTGAAGATGGGGGTGCAAGACCCTTGATAGTGTAGAGAAGCACTTGGGCTCGTTTAGCATTCACTTTCTCCTCTTCTATCTCACTTTCTGTCCTGTCCTCCCCTTACTGCTTCCCAAAGTCCCAGCGCAGCCTACATTCTATGACTTGCCACTCTTCAGCCATTCAGTGGTAGCCAAGTTGTCACAGCAGAGCTGCAACAAGCTGCTGGCCTGTCAGTCAGCATTCATTCTGGCAATGTTGTTTCTAAACCTTCCTCCCTCCAGCCTTCCCTGATTTCTCCACCCCTATGTTGAAAGAAAGAGCTACTGGAAGAATATGAAGGGAACAGACCTCCCAATCCTACAGAGGCAGCCGGTCAGACATGTGTGCCCTAGTCCACTCAGACCTCCAGGACCTCAGCATGGTGGGCACAGGCCCTGGCACCATCTAGCAATGAGGATCTCCAGGAGACACTGTGGAAGGAAGGGTCTTGAACCCAGACAACCCCACCGGGCCTACAGTGGAGAATTCCATCCAGCATGGCATCATCTTCTAAGGGCAATCCCCTCCCAGGGTCACACAGGTAATACAAGAGGTCTCTATAGCTAAGTATAACCAGATTGACTGATAAATAAGAGGTGAGCACCACAATCACTAGTGATGGAGCATATAGGAGGTCTCACAGACAGCGAAACAAACCACCAACTAGTACTGAAAAGAGAGGCAAGCTAAATCTGGATTAAAAGACAGCAAAGAAAGACAAATAATATTAGACATCCTACTTCAACCCATTCCTAGCTTCCTAAGTCCCCAATAATGGGAGACATAACAAATGAGATTTGGAAATATCAGGGAAAGAATTCAGAATCCTACTTCTAAAAAAGATCAATGAACACATAAAAGGATCAAACAACCAGATGAAGGAACCAAGGAATCCATTCTAGATCTTGACAAAGCAGTCTACAAAGTGAATAAAAGTATAAGGAAAACGGAGGAGAAAGTCCAAAACATGGAGGATAAATTCACCAAAAAATTGAAACACTGAAAAAGAACTAAACAAATTCTAGAAATGAAACAGCAATCACTGAAAAAAAATCACCACAAGGCCAGGCATGGTGGTGCATGCCTTTAATCCCAGAACTCAGGAAGCAGAGTAAGGAGGATCACCATGGGTTCAAGGTCAGCCTGAGACTACACAGTGAATTCCAGGTTAGCCTGGGCTAGAGAGAGACACTACCTCAAACAACTGAAAATGAAACAAAACAAAACAAAAAAAATCACCACAGAAAGCCTTGTCTACAGGCAAGACCATGCAGAAGCCTGAATTTCTGAGATGAAACACAAACTGAAGACAATAATTCACACACACTCACATCAAAAAATATAATTTATAAAAATATTTTTATCATTAATTTATTTGTGAGAAAAGGAGGCAGAAATATATATGTAGAGAGAAAAAGAGAGAGAGAGAGAGAGAGAGAGAGAGAGAGAAAGGGCAGTCGGGGCCTCTAGCCACTGCCAATGAACTTAATGCTTCTTGACTCTTGTGCCACCTTGTGCATCTGGTTTATGTGGGTCCTGCAAAATCGAACTTGGGTCATCTGGCTTTGCAGCCAAGTGTCTTAAGTGCTAAGCCATTTCTCCTACCCTAAAAACATAATTTCTAAGTATCCTGGGATATATTCAAAAAGACTAAACCAATAATACATACAGTGGAGGAGGCAGCAGACATAATATGAAGCAGAATTGAAGGATAATTCAATAAAATGATAACAGAAAACTTCCAAAACATAGGGAGAGAAGTTGATATGCAAACACAAGAGGTGCTTAGAACTCCAAATACAGATGACCAGAGAAGAACTTCTCCATGACACATCATAGTCTAATTATCAAAAATACAAAGTAAGGAAAAAAAAAAACCCTGAAATTTGTAAGGGGAAAATGCCAACTCACATACAAAAACAAGAACTTCAAAGTAATTTCAGATCTTTCCTCAGCAACTCTGAAAGCCAGAAACCCATAGGACAATATATTTCAGGTCTTTAAGGTAAACAATATCCAACAAAAAATGCTATATCCAGCAAAATTATCTTTCAAATTAATGGAGAAATAAGTACATTATAAAATAAATACAAATCAAGGCAATTCACGACAACCAAACCAGCACTACAGAAAGTTCTCAAAAGAATACAGTAGAAAGAATAAAAACAGCCTCATCCATGTGAACATGCATAAGAATTCTGACCAAGAGGGCTGGAGAGATGGCTTAGCAGCTAAGGCGCTTCCTGTAAAGCCAAAGGACCCAGGTTCGATTCTCCAGGACCCAGATGCACATGGTGGCACATGTGTCTGGTGTTTGTTTGTGTGCCTAGTCTTTCTCTCTCTCTTTCTCCTTCTTCCTCTCTCTCTCTCTCTCTCTCTCTCAAGTAAATAAATAAAATAAAATAAGTATTCCCACCAAGAAAGGCATAGGTAAACAATGACTTGGAAATGAATCAACCATGTTTAACACAACTAGCCAGCACACCTCCACAGCTAACAGGGGAAGTGAAAAAGAAATACCAACAACTAGCTAACCAGAGCTTCACCCAACAAAACCAAAGGCAAAAACACTCCCAATAGTCACTTTAAATGTAAATGGCCTCAACTCACCAATAAAAAGACACAGACTAACTGACTAGATTAAAAACAAGATCCAACTATCTGTTGTCTTCCAGAAGCTCACATACTTAGCAAAGACACCCACAAACAGAGTGTTAAAGGATGGAAAGCAAACTATCAAGCAGATGGAAACAGAAAACGAGCAGACTTGGCTATTCTTATAACTGATGAAGTAGACTTCAAAGCAAAGATAATCAAGAGATAAAGAAGAATATTTCACATTAATAAAGGGAACAATTCATCCAGAAGATATAATAATTTTAAACATTTGTGAACCAAATATTGGTGTTTCTGATTTCATAAATACTAAAAAGTTTAAAAGGTCACATAGATCCAGATAAAGTAATATTGGCAGATTTAATACCCCACTCATATTTTTAGACAGGTCCTTGCAGCTCAAAATTAGTGAAGAATACATAAAAATCAGTAAAGATACTTCAGAGCTAACTGATAGTATAGAGCAGATGGATTTAACAGATATCTACAGAACATCCCATCTTAAGATATAAGGAAGACACATTCTTTGCAGCAATACACAGAAGCTTCTCTAAAATTGACCACAAGTATGACTTAATAAATGTAAAAAAATTGAGATAAAACCCTATATCCTATCAGATCACAGTAGAATAAAAGAAGAAACCAGCAAACCAGCAGTAGAGAGACTTGAGCAACTACACAAATACTTGGAGACTGAACAATACATTTTTAATCAACCATGGGTCATTGAAAATCAGAGAGAAAATATTTTTTTCTATAAATTTATGAAAATGGTAACAAAACCTACCAGATCCTCTGGGATGCAAACAGGTAGTCACAGAAAGAATGCTTGTAGGCCTAAACTCATACATTAACAATTCTGAGAAATCTCAAACGATCTAATGAAAAAGATGAGCTGTCCAACAGATGCAGATGTTGCTGGCAAAACTGAATACCCACAAGCAGAAGAATGAAATTAATCCCACATCTCTTACACTGCTCAAAGATCAATTATAAATGGACAAAAGACCTTTATGCAAAGATAGAGATGTAAAATAGGCAATATACTAGAACTTATAGGGATAGGTAAGGACTTTCTGAACAGAACACCAATAGTACAGGAACTTATCCCCCAAAATAACAATTTGAACTACATGAAATTAAGAAAGTTTCTTCACAGCAGAGTGAAAAGGAATCCTTAATACGAGAAAATCTTTTTTGCTGGCCATTTCTCTGATAGTGGGTTGACATATAGATTATATAAAGATTTGCAAAAACTAAATAAAAACCAAAACTGCCAAACAATAAATTGGGCTAATGAAAAGAACAGACAGCTCTCAAAAAATGCAAATGTCAAACAAATATCTTTAAAAGTGTCCAACATCCTTATCCATCAGAAAAATGCAAATTAAACACTTTGAGATTTCATCTTACCTTAGTAAGAATGGCTATCATCAAGAAAACTAATGACAACAAATGTTGTCACTGTTGGTGAGAATGTTAACTTGTGCAATCACTATGGATATTAGTGTGGAGGTTTCTCAAAAAGCTAAAAATTGAACCACCATATGACCCAGCTATACCACTCCTGGGTATATACCCAAAGGACTCCATATTCTACCACAAATATACTTACAAGTCCATGTTCATTGCTACTTGTGGTAGTTTAAATGGCTGCCCCCAATATATTTAGGATTTTATTAAGTTGATAATTTCGATCTGGTAACTATATGGCTGGAGGAGGTGTCATTGGGCAGATCTTGGGGTCTAGCCCTAAGGTGTGGTGGTGGATTTAAAATTCCATTCTGGCCGGGCGTGGTGGTGCATGCCTTTAACCCCAGCACTCAGGAGGCAGAGGTAGGAGGAGCACTGTGAGTTCGAGGCCACCCTGAGAATACAGAGTGAATTCCAGGTCAGCCTGGACTAGAGTGAGACCCTACCTCGAAAAACCAAAAAAAAAAAAAAAATCCAATTTAAAGATATACAAATTATTTGAATTCTGTTTGGAGTTTTTGTAATATGTTTGCTTTTTGGTAGTGTGGTTTATGGCTTGTTTTTTTCTGTTTGGACCTGTAAAGGTGGTCCAGTTTTACCTGTCATTATGGAACTTTTTTAACTTTAATAAATATCCCTTCCTTCATAACTGTGCCTGATTTGAAAGTTCATCTCAGCAACATGGGGCTGACTACTACATAATTGGTACTAGGAGTGGGATATAGCTAAGATGAATCTGACCATGTGGATTTTGGTCTTTTGGAACTTTTGTTTTGGAGGAATGGGCATAAACTTGGTGCTTACAACTAAAGATGCCTTCCGGAGTGATAAGCCAAGCATTATGGACTATTATAGTAAGAATTTTAAAATATTTTATTTATTTACTTGATATATATATATATATATATATATAGAGAGAGAGAGAGAGAGAGAGAGAGAGAAAGAGAGAGAGAGAGAGAGTGTCAATGGTTGCACCAGAGACTTCAGCATCTGAAAATGAACTTGAACTCCAAATGTGTGCTCCATCTTTTGTATCTGTCTTATATGGGTCCTTAAGAATTGAACCTAGGTCCTTTGGCTTCACAGGAAAATGCCTTAACCACTAAGCCATCTCTCCAGCCTTCTGATGAAAATTTAAGAATTCTAAATATGGAGAATATTATATTTGGAGGCTTGACTTATGAACTTTCTAAGGGAAAAAAGAAACTACAGAAGACATTTTTTAGAACTGGGCTACTGACATAAGGGCTGACTGTACTCTGCTGCCCTGGCCCAAAGAATTTGATCAAAGGTAAATTTATAATAGACTAATGTGCTTGCCTAAAGATATGAGACTAAAAGATTTAAGATTTTAATTTTAAAAACCTTAAACCAATTTAAAATTACTGATACAGAGACAATTTGCTAGAGCTGCTATTGCCAAATATATTAACAAGCTTAAGGAAGATGGCCCAATTGTGTCACATTAAAACAATAAAAAAGATGCCTTAAAAATACTATGATTGACATACAAACTCTTTTGAAAAAGAGTTAACTAGAAAAAAAATGCCCTTCGAGGTTATCATTTATTTTGTCCCTAAATTAAATATATAACTGTGTACTACACACCTGCTATTAATTTTGAAACATTAAAAACTACACAGAGTAGATCATAAAGTACACATGCAGTTCCAGGAACTACTGTCGAGACACAATGTATAGACCGGGTATGATGACCCTGATAGGCTGACAAAGCCATTAAGAGAAGGACCATGATTTTCATAGACACTCAAAGACATTTTGGATATAGCAAGACTGTGCTGGGACTACTATGGAAGCTGTCAGCCTGAGATAAAAGTTTGCCCTGGCTATTCAGCAAAGCTGGCAGGGCAAAATTAAAAGATTCAGAAACTCATTACTGGTCACTGGTTACGATATTGGACTTAAACTACAGATGTTTAATATTTGCTTGATGGTTACTGAGTTTATATTGTTCCAGGCTCTCCTTGCTATGCCTTATAAGAGTCAAAAGTGTTTACTCTGTGCCTTTATATGTTAAAAGTATATAACTTATTTAATTTTATAAGACTCACAGCTAAAAGACAATTTTAAATCTCATATGAGAATTGAGACTTTAAAACTATCTTATGTTGATAAAGACTATGGAGGTCTTTAAATCTGGACTAAATACAATTTATAATGTAAAGTAATTATGAATGTATTGGAGGACAGGGACAAAATGTGGTACTTTAAATGGATGCCCCCCAATATATTCGGGATTTTATTCATTTTACAACCACCTGGCAAGAGGAGGTGTCAATGGGCAGATCTTTGGGTCCAGTCCTAAGGTGTGGTGGTAGATTTAAAACTCCAATCTAAAGATATACAAAGTGCTTTAGTTGTTTCTGGAGTTTGTGTAGTGTGCTTGTTTGCTTTTTGGTGGTGTCTTATGGCTTTTCTCTCTTTGCTTGGACCTGTAAAAGCAGGCCAGCTTCTTATGCCATTATGGAACTTCTCTAACTTCAACGATTATCCCTTCCTCCATAACTGTGCCTGATTTCAAAGTTCATGTCAGTGATGTGAGGCTGACTACTACACTACTCTAGTCACATTAGCTTGGAAATGGAACCAAATCTAAATGCTCATCAACTGATGACAGGATAATGAAAATGTGGTGCACGTATACAACGCAGTCCTACTCAGCTGTAAAGAAAAATGAAGTTATGAAATTTGTGGGAAATAGATGGAATTAGAAAAATTATACTAAATGAGGAAATACATGCCCAGAAAGACAATACGTGCTATATTCTGATTGTATAATTAGATGAGTAAACAGTCCTGGGATAGAGACAGGAAGGTTACTGAAACTGCAAGAGTGAGGTTTGGTCTGACATTAGCTGCCTTCTAATTATGTCACTTGCTTATCCTCTCCAAGTCATGGTTTGCCAACACCTATAATGGGAATAAGAGTGTCTTATATGCAAGGTTGTTGAGGATTCTGTGTATGTAAATAAGAAGATGTGAGACTGAGTTTGGGCTGTGGCTCAAAATAGGAGACCACAGGGGAGGAACAAGAAGTGATGAGAAGGGGGAAAGGCAAAAGAAAACACAGTGGAAAAGCAGGAAAGAGACCAAGCTAAGTGAGAGCATGTGGGGGGAGGCAAGAGGAAGAAAGGGGGAAGGGGAATAAAATATTCAGTTGAAAACACCATAATGGAACTTAATTCTTTGTATGCTAATAAAAATAAAATAACTAAAAAGAATATGAAGGGAAATCCAGCAATGGGTACTACATAGAGTAAAATGCTCACCAGAAGTGCTGATTCCCAGCAGATGGTCAGTATGAAAATTACAATGCTAAGAGGAAAAGGTACTAAAAAGAAAAAAAAGGGGAGGGCACGGCCTCACAATGTCTGTTTATTTGTTTATTTATGGTCAAAATCTAATATCCAGCCTGCTGGACACCTTGTTGAAGCTTATGCCTGAGTAACAATGGGGTGCCAGATGGTGCACTGATTAAGCTCCCCAACTCTCTACATTTGGCACTTACGTTCAGCTCAGTGGTGAGAAGGCCTAATTTAAGTGCTACACAATCATGGCTCCTAAGAAGTGTGCAATGAGACCTCAAGGGGAGTCTGTGGCAGGAAAATAGGAAAGCAGATATTTTTTTTGGCAACATGCTTACAGAAGGCAGCCATGATCTGTGTACACAGCAGTACCTGGGTACCTGGGGTGCTTCCGAGGCAAGCAACATATACATTCTCAAAGGCAACTAGCCACACTGAAGCAAAAGATGGGCAGCCTCCCAGCGCTTGCAAACTTCCAAGAAGCCAGATCAGTGATAATGTACCTTAAGAATTGTTCCCTTCCTTCAAAAACTATGCATGGAGAAGCAGGGCATGGTGGTGCATGTCTTTAATCCCAGCACTTAGGAGGGAGAGGTAGAAGGATGCCTGTGAGTTCAAGGCCAGCCTGGGACTACAGAGTGAATTCCAGGTCAGCCTGGACTAGAATGAGACCCTACTTCAAAAACAAAACAAAATAAATACAATTTATCCATGGAGTAAAGGCATCATTCTAACCCTGGGAAGGGTTAGGTCCCTAGGTGACTGCTCATCCCCACCCCATGGAAAGGGTTTGCTGATTCAGCTGACAGGAAGCTATGAGTTGGAAAAGCAGAGCTTCCTCCCTGTCCTCAGCTTACCCTGCTGAACTCAGTAGGTACATCTCTGCAGGCTGTACAGAGGTTTGGACAAGTATTCCCCAAGCTCTCTTATCAAATTTCTCCTAGACTAATCCCAGTAATCAGTGGAACCTCAGGTATAAAAAACAAACAAACAATAACCTTCTTAGCCTCTTTGTTAACTGAGAAGGAGACAGACCTGGGGCCCCAGCTGTCCTTGTCCCCTGCCTTGCAGAGGCTTCTGGTTCCATGACCACATTCCATCTGGCAGTCATGTGTGTTTCCCACCTTCCTTTTCTCACTGGACTCAGTTTATTTTTCTCCACCAGTGACCTCTGCCATCGACCCCAGAGGTCAGAGGCCTGTACGAAGAAGGGTGCCAGGGCCTCTGACTCCTGTCCTTCAGTAATGGATGGGGTTTGCAATGAAGAAGGGCTGACCCAAGCAACTCTTTATGGGAGCTGGAAGCTTGCACTCAGAAGTCAGCCAGTAGCCATCTTCTGCATCCATCTGAAACGTTCTGGCCACACTGCTCCCTATTCCCCCCTGACCTTCTGGAGGTGCCAGTTGGCCCTGTTACCTGGCCTGCCTTAGCTGTAGTCAGCATTTGCAGCATATTCGGTCCCCTTGTTTTCAGCATAAGGCCCACACTGTTGTGAGGGAGAGTTGCATTTCTACAGAAAGAGAGTCCTGCCTTCAAACTGTTGGGATCCAAGGTAGTAAAGAACAGTGGCCATTTGCCTGCCTATCCTCTCATAGGTCCTGTGAATGAAGTTGAAGGCACCCCTGGGGCCTAGCGTTTCCCAGGCACGTCTGATTCCTAAAGTAAACGCGCTTCATCAGTAAAGGGATGACGTTTCCTTAAAGAAAGTTCTCCCCAGCAAGTCTGTGGAGTGGACCTGAGGGGTTTGGTTGGGTTCAGCAAAGCCCAGGGCAGTCTCCCACCCCCTGCCGGCCACTCCCGGCACAGCAACGCGGAACGTGACGAGGGAAGCGGCGGGAAGAGCGCTCAGGCGCGGCTGGAGCGCGAGCTGCGTCCACGCTCCGGCGCTAAGTTGCGCAGGTTTAGTGGCAGTGGCGGCAGGCGCCGTCGCCGGCTCCAGCCGCCGCCTGGGTGGCAGCGGCAGCTTGGGAGCGCTTTCCCAAGTGGCCGAGCACCAAAGACGCTGGCGCAGGGAACCATTAGGAGGTCCCCAGTACCTCAGTGATGGGGTTGCCTAGGAGCTGACGAGCCCGGACCCCACGGGCTCTCCTCCCTTCCCCAAACTCTGAAGAGACCGCCGTCAGTCCCGGGGCCACTGAGGACGGAAGCCGCCGCGGTGGCGCGGCAGGGACCGTCACTGGAGCCGCATCCCCTCCCTCTCCTCGACGAGAAGACGTGAGGTGAGGCGCCGGGAGGAGCAGGAAGGGTGGGCGCGAGCTGGCGGCCCCAGAGGCGGGGGAGACGCAGGGCCGCGAGCCGCGGGGCGCCGGTTTACCTGGCTCTTCGTCGTCCTCGGGACCCAGCAGGCGGCAGGGAAGGCGGCGGCGGAGGCGCACGGTGCGGCGGTACAGGCTGTGGGCGCGGCGTCCCAGGGCCAGCAGGTGCCCCTCGAGGTCCTCGAGCAGGGCCAGCGAGTGACCACAGAGGTCGGCGAGCTGCCGGAGCAGGCTGAGCGCGGCCAGGTGGCTCACGTCGCGGAGTTCGGCCAGCGGCTGAGGAGAGTTGCGCGGGCACAGACATTGGGGCACCACCGTGCGCCTGTAAAACGGCATCCCCGGCGCGAGGGACCAGCCCGCTCGGTGCGGCAGGTTCGCCCCGAGTGGCGCCCGTGGCACAGGGGCCCCCCGAGAGGCGGCCCCAGCTCGGGGCGTAGCAGGCCCCTAGGCACGGGCTCGCGAGTGAGCGAGAGCGAGAGCGAGCGCCGTGCGGGGCGGATGGGCGGGCTGACGGGCTCACAGCCCACAGCGCGGGCTCCCCCCGGGCTGCACACTCCTCGGAGCCACCAGTCCCTAGGACTTGGCTCCGCCGGGCTCCTCCTACTCTTCTTCCTCCCCGCCTTTCTCCTGCTTCTCCTCCTCCCTCACTCTGCTACATCTGCACCCCCCACCACCACCCACCTTTTTTTTTTTTCTTTCGCTTGCTTTCTCTTTCTGTTTTTTTTTTTTTTTTTCCTTTTGTGGTCAGAGATTCGCAGATTAACGCTTGATCTGGGAGAATAGGGAAAGGGAAAGAAGAGTAGCAAGAGCGAGCTGGAGCGTGAAAAGGGAAGATCTGTGTAAGTGTGCATGTGTGTGTGGTGGGGGGTGTGATATTTGGTTCAGGGTGTGTGCACGCGTCCTCCCGCGGAGCTCGAGTCATGATACTGATGGTTGTTATGGTGGTTTTCCGCTTTGTTTGTAACTTCAAACTTTCTTCTTTGTAAAGACTAAAAATTCCAGCGCACAGGCACTCACACCAAGAAGTCACAGCAAAGACCAACCTGATAGTCTCGCTTCATTCATGTAGGTTTCCTTCTTCAAATACATGCCTGGGGCCCATGCCTCAGCTACACCAGACTGTGAATGCAGCCTGCTGGCGGCCAGGACCTTGGCAACATGGGGGAGAGAACCGAGTATCTTCTTTGCTGGGGAGGGAAGTGTCTCAGGGGAGTCCCACTATGCCCGGACTGCTCAAACCATACTGGGATGAATAAGTAAAAGCAGAGGGATACCACTCCATATGTGATGCAAAAGAAGGAGTCCAGACCTGCTTCCTTGGGGGGGGGGGTGTTCCTGCTAGCTGGGATGGGTTCCATCCTTGATCACGGAGAGCTAGCTCCTGGGATGTCCCACAGAGGGGCTCAGGAGCAGAGATTTGCACTCAGTGCTGTCAAACCTGATTTCTCTCCATTCCAGAAGGGAAAAATGAAGAAGGGCATTGTTCTCAGAACACCAGAGTGCCTAACTGTGTGTACTTCTTCATGCACGTGGGAAGTTTCCACTCAGTTTTGATACCCTGAAGTCTCATGTGATTCTCCTCTTGCCCACTTCTTTGAATTCGACGTGCTTTCATTTCTTCCTCCTAATTCGTTAATCTTTCATCCTACAAATGTTCCACTTCCTTATAATCCCATAGAATCTACTAGCACAACACTGAGTAGAAGACTTGTATCTGCACTAATGATCATCAGGGAGGATTGTTCCCATCCATTCCTTTTCACAGTTCAAGAATGCTCTGCAGTTGGTGTATCTCAAAATTGATAAAGAGTAGATTTATATATTTTACTACAAAAATTTAGTATGTGACACGAAGGATGTGTTTTCTACTTTCTTTTTTTGAGGTAGGGCCTTGCGGTAGCCCAGGCTGACCTAGAAGTCACTCTGTAGTCTCAGGCTGGCCTTGGGCTCACAGTGATCCTCCTACCTCTGCTCATGAGTACTGAGATTAAAGGCGTGCATCACCACTCCTGGTGAAAGATATGCTTACCAGCTTGATTTAATAACTCTTCAATGTATGCATATATCAAAATATCACATCATACTCCACAAATAAATATTTAACTATTATTTCTCAATTGGAAATAAAATAGAGTGTTGGTGTTTATTTTGTTTTTGTTTTTGGTTTTTCTCACTCTGGCCCAGGCTGACCTGGAATTCACTATGTAGTCTCAGGGTGGCCTCAAACTCATGGCGATTCTCCTACCTCTGCCACCCGAGTGCTGGGATTAAAGGTGTGTTCCACCACACCCGGCTTTAAAATAGAGTATTTTTATCCTAGTGAGTAGTTCTTTCTTGTTTAGAAAGTTAGAACATGGTTACTAGAAAAGTTGGCTTCTAATTAAAATATTAATCAAGAAACAGGCAATAGATAACCCCTTTTGATCTGTAAAGTCCAGCTGTGGAATCAGAATTCAAAGTTGTTTGCTTGGTGAACTCAAAGCTCAGCCAAGAGAGTGACTGGCAGGAAGTAGGGAACTTGGCTGTACTCTGCAGAGATACTTTTTCCTGACCTATGAGCTGTTTAGATCTCTGCTCCAGAGGAGGAGAAATGAGGTACAAACAGATTGAAGGAGACTGTGTGGGCAACGCTTTGAGGGAGTGCAGCAGGACTGGGCCAGGTCTGATGGCCCAGCCACCCGCACACACCTCTCTGATTCCTGAAGTCTATGAGTCTTTCAGAGCTCCATAATAGCAAGCTCAACTCCAAGCACTCAGTTTTGGCCCCATGCCCTTCCCCCCAGCCTAGTCTGCTCTCTCAGTCCAGCCTCTCCAATGAGAGGGTCCTGGCTTTCATCAAGGAAACATCAAGGACTTACAATGGAGCCACCTCAGAGCAGAGCCCCTCCTCCCTTCCCAGGACTACAGGGGGACTGAATGCAGATGGAAGAAGGCCTGGGAATACAAGTCTTCATCTTCCTTCTTAGCTCTGGTCTCTTCCCAGCATGGAAGGTGAGACCTCCAGAGAAGATCTGCCTTGGGGTTCAAAAAGCAAAACTGGCTAGATACAGCCTCAGGGGAAGCAGCACCGGAGGCCTGCCTTCAGTCTGTGGAGTGTCAGTTTATGTTCCAATAGTGCCACACTCTATCCAAACTCAGTAGGCAGGAAAGCAGCTGAGGTGACAGCATCATCACCCTCTAGCATAGCATCTCTCTGGCACAGTGTACTGAGGGTAGTATGATTGTCTATATTAGTAATAATACTTTGTAATAACATGAATAGTAATAATATTTCATTGCAACAATATAGTCTTCTGCACTTCATTACCCCCCAAAGACAGGAACCACTTGTTCACTGGTGTTTACCCATTGTCAGGCCCAGTGACTTGCACTGATTGCCCATCGCCAAGCCAATGACTAGCACACGTTAGATACTCACAGATTGTCTGTTGAGTGAATGAATAAATGAAGCTGGGGATGGAGAGATGGCTCGGCAGCGAAGACACTTGCATGCAAAGCCCAAAGGCCCATGTTCGATTCCCCAGTACCCATGTAAAGACAGATGCACAAGGTGGTGCATGCATCTGGAGTTCATTTGCAGTGGCTAAGGCGCTGGTTCACCCATTCTCTCTCTTCCTGCCTCTTTCTCTCTTTCACTATCAAATAAGTAAATAATATATTAAGTAAATAAATAAAGCTGGATTGTAGGCAGAGCCAGATATGAAGAGTCTTACTAAAGGATTTAGCTTAGCCAAAGGGGCAAGAAAAGGTCACTGTAGTATCTGGAACAGAGTACTGCCTGGCACAACGAAGGAAGTGCTTAAGACCTTCATCTGGAGTCAACCTGGAGTCTAAGGCTGCTGCGCCTGTGCCCACATCCTCAGGGCCAGATTACCAAGAAGTGCTCTGTGAATTAGACATTTGCTTTAGCTTGCCTATACACCTTGGCACTAAGGCTTCAAGAAGAGAGTGGGAAGGAAGGTGCTTAGGGGAATAAGGGGAGGCACTGAACTACCATACCGCACCTCCAAGTGCTGGGTGCTTCCTACCTGCCAGCCAATTCCCTTGGCTTCAAAGCCTGTAGTAGTTCTTCTTGGGCCCATGCTTGGTGACAGCATCTCAGCCTAAATTGGGCCCACCTGTGTAATTGGGTATAGCCCCAACTAGAAGCAGAGACAGAATGACTGGCTATAGAGGCAGGAGGGGATCACAAGTGTTGACCACTCCACTTTCCTTCCCCTTCCCATCCCGCCTCTCTAGCTTACTATAAAGAGCCTAGAATTTTAATACAAATGAATTTGTAAGAATGAATAGAAGATATAGGAAACACCATTTCTCCTTTAACCTGGCAATTTCCATGACTGCAAAGTGAAAATGTATGAGCAAACCTCATCATAGAGCCTGCCAAGCTTCCTAATACAGCCCTCCGTTCTATTTCAGAATGAGGAATGAGAAAGCTGCCTCTATGTTGCCACTTCTCAAATATGCACAAATAACAACTTGGTAGCTAAGGAGGATGCTGGGTTTTCTCCTTGGTGTTCCTCCATAGTGAGTTGGTTTATGTGATAGATTTTGTTTGTTTTATGCCTTTTTATGCAGCTGGGGTCAACCCCACATGCTAGAGAGACCCTCTACTGCTTAACTATACACCAGTCTATTTAATCTGAGTTTTCTTCTTTTTGGTTTTTCGAGTTAGTGTCTCACTCTAGCTCAGGCTGACCTGGAATTCACTATGGAGTCTCAGGGTGGCCTCGAGCTCACAGCGATCCTCCTCCCTCTGCCTCCCGAGTGCTGGGTTTAAAGTTGTGTGCCACCATGTCTGGCATTAATCTGAGTTTTAAGAATATACACTCTGCCTGGCATGGTGGTGCATACCTTTAATCCCAGCACTTGGGAGGCAGAGGTGGGAGGATCTCAGAGAGTTCAAAGCCACCCTGAGACTACATAGTGAATTCCAGGTCAACCTGAGCTACAGTCAGACCCTACCTCAAAAAAAAAAAAAAAAAACAACAACAAAAAGAATATACACTCTACTCACATACTCTTGCCATGAGACTTCAGAAACAATGCTTTCATTATGAATGAAAAAAGGACACAGCCATAAGGGGATTAAAAAGTCTGCTTGTCTGGCTGGAGAGATGGCTTAGTGGTTAAGGTGCTTACCTGCAAAGCCAAAGGATCTCAGTTCAACTCTCCAGGGCCCAAGTAAGCCAGATGCACAAGGGGATTCATGCATCTGGAGTTCCTTTTCAGTGGCTGGAGGTCCTGGCATGCCCATTCTCTCCCTCTCTCTCTCCCTCTTTCTCTCTCAAATAAATAAATTATATATATTTATAGTCTGCTTGTCAACCCCAACTGTAATATTCTGTTGTTCCTTAGTTCTAATTTTCTTCACCAAGAGAATAAGAATTGGCAGATGTTAGATGGACTCTTTCCTCTAAGTGTCATTTAACCTTTTTGATATTAATGCTTGGCTCCGCAGTTAATAACACAAATGCACTTTTTCAAACAGTCTGGTGGTCCAACAAAAATGGAAGTGGCAGCTTTTCAATCAGAAGAGGGCCTACAATTGAATCAACAGTGCAAACGTTCATGCTAATCAATACTACACCATGGAAAAAGTGGGGAGACTGAAGGCATCAGGGATACACAATCCGAGGGGAAAAGTATATTTCTGCCTTGGAGACAACAGAAGCTTCTAGAGTGTGGAGGAGTGCAGACTCAGAGCTGGGCCTCCAGGGGTGGACTGGAAAGTTACATGACCATCAATCACCTCCTAGGGCAATAGGCATGAGAGCCAAAGATGGCTCAAGGTCCTAAAATAAATTCCTTTCAGACTAGACTCAACACTTCACACGCACAGGGTAAACCCTTCAAGAATTCCATGAGGAAATAAACCTTTATTTCAAAAATAAACTCTGATGTTACTTGAACTTTGTCCCTGACTCTGAGCCCAGCTGAAGCTGGTAGAAAAGATTTGTGGTATTTTGAAAGGAACAATGGGAGACTTCAGCAGAATGTGAACAGATTATTGTTCCATCGCTCACATTCATGTTGTATGTGGATCTTCTCACTACCAGTCTTCCACCCTGCACACCGTAATCACGTTTCCCCTTCTTACCTTGTTGAGATGACACTATCTTTAGGAATGTTCAAGTGTTACATCTAGAAGGCAATTTTATCTTAAGAACACTCTAAATCCACTCAGGAAAAAATCATATTAGGCCACTTCTTGCTTATCATACTCATGACTTAGCAACCACTGTGCCTCCACTGCAAACCCCTGTCTCTCACCAAAATTTTAAAGCAGTAGAAGTCCTTAATATCCACAACATGGGCCGTATATGCCACATGATGACATGTCTTCAATGTGTTTGATATTAAGGCTGGATTTGGGCAATGACTGTGTCCTCCTCTACAACATTAACTTGGAGACTGTCTTAGTCCATATAAGTTACTGTAACAAAATACCATAAACTGGGTTGTTTATCAACAACATAAATTAATCTCTTACAGGTCTGGAGGTTGTGAAGTACAATACTGAGGCACTGACAGATTCATCATCTAGTAAGGGCTGTTTCCTGGCAGGTGTTGTCCTTACAAGGTAGAAAGAAGCAAGGCAGCCCTCTCGTGACCTCTTTAATAAGGACACAAGTTCCATTCATGAAAGGAAAGTCCTCATGGCCTAATTACTTCCAAAATGCCTCAGCTTCTAATACCACCACATCAGGAATTGGGTTTCAACAAGTGAATTTGGTGGTGGTGGTAGTAGTAGTGGTAGATTAAGAGAGATTATTATACAGGACTTTGTGGTTAATGAAAAAGAAACACGACCCAGGGCCTAGGGAGATTGCTCAGTGGTTGAAGGCACTTTCTAACAAAGCCTTGACCGCCTGGATTCAATTCCCCAAAACCCACATATTGCCAAATGCAAAGTGGTGCATGCAACTGTGACCCCAATGCTATGACAATGGGAGACAAAGCCAGGAGAATCTGAAGCCCATGGAGCAGCTAGTTCTCTACATTCTGGCAGCTCATTCACAGCAACAAGACATACTGTCTCAAAGACAGTGGACCACAAAAATCTTGAAGCTGTCCCCTAGCCACCATACACATGCTATGGCATACACACACACACACACACACACACACACACACACACTACATAGAAAACGCTGGACTTGTAATAACTAATGTGTCTACTTCATCAAGCACCCAAACATGGTTAGATGTATGATCACCCTTCCCTCTGCCACAGGAGCTATGCCGCCCAGCACTCTGACAACAGCCTGTCTCAGCATTTGATGATCCACAGCTCATTGCTGTGTCTTAGGCAGAGTACATAAAGTTCCTCAGTACCTCGTCCATGAATAGGAGAAACCCAATATTCAATCACTGTGCATGTATATGACTACACTGACTTTCTACAGGATTCCCTTCTGAGTGGTCAGGGACTATGCCACGGGTTACATATTTTGAATATCATTCCTAAAAGTGAGAACAATAATGGGATTTATTTATAGGATTGTTCTGAGGATGACATGATATAATTTACATAAAGTGCTTAACACTCTGCTTGGCATATGGTCGTCCAGGAAATAACAGCTCCCATTACTAGCAGAAAAGAAGCTGAGTCTGCTAACATAACCTCCAGTATTTGCCTGAAAGTTTCTGTCATTACAGAAAATTCACTATAATCAGCAATCCTCCAAGTCTCATCTCTACAAATTATCTTTTTTTAAAAATAATTTTTGTTTATTTATTTATTTGAGAGCGACAGAGAGAAGGAGGGAGAGAGAGAGAGAATGGGTGCACCAGAGCTTCCAGCCTCTGTAAACAAACTCCAGATGAGTGCGCCCCCTTGTGCATCTGGCTAACGTGGGTCCTGGGGAATTGAGCCTCGAACCGGGGTCCTTAGGCTTCACAGGCAAGCGCTTAACCGCTAAGCCACCTCTCCAACCCACAAATTATCTTTTAATTAATAAAAGGGTTTCTCACTTCAAATGTCTTAACTTATTTTTTTCTTCAAGTTGTATAGACTCTTTTACTTTTCTACTTCCTTCATATGAATAGAAATTTTCCAACTTTTTAAAAAATAGTTTTATTTAGTTAATTATGTGTGGGAGAGAGACAGATAGAGGGTGAAAGAGAGAGACAGAGAGAGACAGAGAGAGAGGGAGAGAATGGTTACATTGGGGCCTCTCACCACTGCAAACAAAATCACGATGCATGTGGCACCTTGTCCCTCTGGCTTGTGTGGGTCCTGTGGAATCAAACCTGGGTCCTTTGGCTTTGCAGGCAAACAGTTTATATGCTAAGCCATCTGTATAGCCCCCAGCTTCTTTATTAAGGATTTATAATCCAATAAAGCAGAAAGGGTGTGTCAGTTACTTCCTTGTTGCTAGGACAAAATACTTGACCAGACACAGTTAAAGGAAGAAAAGCTTTGGGGGGGGGGTGCTCACAGTTTTTAAGAGGAATTCCACAATGACAGGAAAAGCGTGAAAGGAGCAAGATTAACAGCATCACATCTTCACTTCAGCAAGAAGGAAAGAGAGAGATCAGTATTGGGTGATAAGATAGCTTTTTCCTTTTTTAAAAAGTTATTTTTGTGTATTTACTTGAGAGAGAGAAAGAGAGGGAGAGGGAGAGAGAGATGGGCATGCCAGAGCCTCTAGCCACTGCAAATGAACTCCAGATGCATATGCCATGCTGTGTGTCTGCCTTATGTGGGTAGTGAAGAATCAAACCTGGTTCCATAGGCTTCACAGGAAAGTACCCTAACTGCTTCTGCCATCTCTCCAGCCCTAGCTTTCTCCTTTTAATATAGTACAGGAGCCCTGTCCATGGGATGGTGCCTTTCTGCCTAATCTAGAAAATCCCTCATAGACATGACAAGAAATTTGTTTCCATGATGATTCTAAATCTTGTCAAATTGGTAACTAGAGATTAACCACCTCATTGGATTAAACTAGATTATAACTCATGGAAACAAGCAGTGACAACTTTTATCCACATCTTATGTCTGATTAGCCACACTTTCTAATTATCTCTGCTGTACCCTAAATAAGTAGAGTTCTACTATTCTACTATTGGTTACTTTCCAAACTAAAACCATCATCTCAAGCAATCCAAAGGGACAGTTGCTTAACCTCTTAGGAAATCCAGTTTCTGCAGTTACCTAGAGAACAGTTTCCAAATTCCCTGATGAATTTCCATATTTACACTAAAAATGACTATCTTATCACTATCTAGAAATGCAAGATCATCCATTCCAGACAAAAAAGCATTATCCACCACCAGAAACCAGATAAAGCATTTCATATTGTAAAGGAAAATAAATTAAACTCTTCAGTCACTATCAGCACACATCAACTGAATATTTGCCTTGTTGTGGTGGTTTGAATGTAAATGTCCCCCATAGTCTTAAAGTGTTAAATGTTTATAATTAAGCTTCCTACTTAGTCCCCACATGGTGAAGGCTTTAGGAGGTGGAGAGTTGCTGGAGGAGGGGTGTTGCTGGCAGTAGCTTTGAGGTTTATTAGTCCAGCCCACCGATGTTCAGAGCTAGCTTGCTCTTGCTGTTCTCTCTCTCTCTCTCTCCCCCTCCCTCACTGCTGTTGCTGCTGCTGCTGATAGTGATGATGAAGACATGAGCCAGTAGCCATGCTGCCTCAACCATGATGAAACTTTCCCTTGAAACCGTAAGCCTGAAATAAATCTTCTTCCCATAAACTGCTTCTGCTCTGAATTTTGTTCCAGCAGTGAGAAGATAACTGCTACACTTGTCTATGATTTGAATAAGGAAACCATAGCATGGAGAATTTAAGAAACCTAACCCTGGGGCTCAGAAGATGGCTGAGTGGGTAAGAACTCTAGCCATGAAAGCATGAGAGTCTGAGAGAGCCTAATTCATCTTAAGTTCAATCCACAGCATGTTCTTTCTAATTCTTTTTTTAAATTTAATGCATTTATTTGAGAAGAAAAGAAAGAGGGAGGGAGGGAGGGAGGGAGAGAGAGAGAGAGAGAGAGAGAGAGAGAGAGAGAGAGAGAGAATGGGTGTGCCAGGGTTGCTAACCACTACAAAGTAATCCAAACACATGTGCCACCTTGTGCATCTGGCTTTCATGGGTAAAAGGGACTTGAACCTGGGTCCTAAAGCTTTGCAGGCAAGCATCTTAACTGCTAAGCCATCGCTAACGCCTAGCACCCTCTTAAACAGCAGGGCATGGGCACGTACTCCTTAAACCCCAATCCTGTGGGAAACAGACTGGAAAATCACTAAGGCTCACTGGTCAGCCATTCTGGCCAAAAAAAAAAGGAATTGGGTTTAATGAGAGACTGAAGGAAATACAGAGACGTGTAATGGTAGAGGACACCAGATGTTTTCCTCTGGCCTGTGAAGGAGGATTCACGGGGTAAATGCATCTGAATATGCATGTACACACACACACACACACACACACACACACTTCACAACACACACACTTCACAATACACATATTAAGCAAACACACACAAAAGCAAGAAAAAAAGGAGCTGGTCTATGAAACACTAGAATAATGAGTCCTGGCCTTGTATGCTAAGATGTTTTGGCTGCAAGCAACAGAAAAGCCAACTGAAAGTCATTTAAAAGACATTTATTTTCTCATAAAACAAGAAATCTAGATAAAGGGCTAAGCTTGGTTAGCTCTGGTGCTTGACATCATGCAAGAACCAGGTCTCTGTTCTTCCCTCCTCAGCCCATTGGCTTTATGGCCAGGCTACATGCCATTTAGGAGTTGCTGCTTCTTCATTTAAATCCAGGAATGAGGGTAGAGCTCAGGGGTAGAAGGCTTGCCTAGCATGTGCAAGGTCCTGGCTTCCATACACAGCATTGCAAGAAGTAATTAATTAAATAAAATCTGCCTTAAAAGTCCACCCATTTGCTCAATATTACATACTTTTCTTTTTCCTTTTTACTGTGACAGAATACTTAGCAGAACAACTAAGAGGGAAAGGTTGATATGGGCTGTTGATTTCAGGGGACTTCCGTCCATCCTAGCAGAGAAGTCATGGTGGAAAGTAGTCCATGGCAGCAGGAACGTGCACACGCTGCTTCTCACATGGTGTCAAGACTGTGAGACAGGAAGCTAGACAGGAACCAGAGGTGGGTATGATCACCAAAGGCCCTCTCCTGGTGTCCGACATCCACCAGCTAGGTCCTATGCCTCAAAGGTTGCATAACCTCCCAAAATAGCAGTGCCTGCTGGGGACTAGGTGGTCAAACTTATGAGCCTGTGGAGTACCTTTCACACTGAAACCATACACTCAACCTATTTATAATTTAAGTTATATTCCCTGCTGATGGCAAGTGGGTGAATCCTCTTTCTATAACCAGTGTAAAAATCTCTGTTTTGAGCTTGAGTATGTAATGAATTTATTATATGGAAGATTTTCATCTTCATTTTGTTGTGAGTTTTCTATATTTCACATGATTTTGTGCTCCATTGTTTCTTCACATTATGGCTATATTGGTTTTATTGTTAAACAGATATTATTTAATGTGCCATTCCAATTCCTATGTTTTCAATATTTTATTTACTTATGTATTTCCAAGCAGAGATAAATAGAGAGAAGAAAGACAATCAGAGAGCATGGGTATGCCAGGAACTCCAGCTGTTGTAAATGAACTCCAAATGCAGATGCATGCACCCCTTTGTGCATCTGGCTTTATATGGGTACTGGAGAATTGAACCTGGGTCTTCAGTCTCAGGGAGGCCTCCAAATCACGGTGATCCTCCTGCCTCTGCCTCCCAAGTGCTGGAATTAAAGATGTATGCCACCATGTTTGGCCAAATTCTGATTTTAATTACACATTTTTCAAGTTATTTTATTAGAGAATGCTCTGGGGACTATAATCTACATCCTAACTAATACAATTTCAGATTAGTACACTTTAATTTGATTCATGTACAAGAACTTTGATCCAATATCCTGCTCTTAGTTTTCACTCATTTGTAACATTATTATTATATAAAACATTGTTTTATACATTATAAGTCCTGCCAGTATGGTTTTATAACTTTCTTTTTTCTTTTATTTATTATTATTATTATTGTTATTGCTTTTTTGAAGTCAGGTCTCACTCTAGCCCAGGCTGACCTGGAATTCACTCTGTATTCTTAGGGTGGCCTCGAAGTCATGGTGATCCTCCTACCTCTGCCTCCCAAGTTCTGGGATTAAAGGCATCTACCACCATGCCCGGCTATTACTTTCTTATGTTGTACTTTCAGCCCAGTTAAAGGAATGTTTTAGTCCATTTGTGCTGCTATAACAAAATACCTAAGACTGGGCACTGCCAGTACCCTAGGCCCTATCCATTGAACCTCTTCTGCCTTGGGTCCCTGACACCCTGGGCTTTGATGAGAACCAGTGTCAAAGATCTCTGAAATACCTCCTCCCATTGTCTTTCTGAGCATATATCATCTGGCTTCCTCCTACTCACACTAATCTCCTTATTAAATGGTCACTTGTCCATACACTTGTTTTGCTTTGTTTCTAAAATGCTGTTACAAAGATAGGTGGGAATATGGTACATTCTTCCATTCTATGAGGGACGTTTAAATAACATGTCCCAGTCATCTAGATTAGACAGATTGTTTTATAAGCAGATATTCCATATTGTTCAATACAGGCGTAGCTGTTATTTACTTTTCTCATTGCTATCACAAAATACCTGACAACAGCAACTTGTGGAAGAGTTTTTTTTTTTTTTTGTCTTAATGTTCAAGGGAAGTTGGGGGAAGACATGACTGCAGGGTTTTGAGGAAGCAGAGAGACATGAACGTTGGTGAAGCTCACTTTCCTCTTTTTTAAAAAAGTAATTAATTTATTCATTTTCAAGCAGAGAGAGATAGAAAGGGAAAGAGAGAGTGTGAGAGAGAGACAAGAGAGAGAGAGAGTACAGACAAAGAAAAAAAACCCCATTTTTGGGGGTTTAAAATAGATTTTTAACCGGAAACCAACCCGTGACAACTTTTATTCCACAACCAATTGGGCTGAAATTGCCACACCTTTTTTAATTAACCTTTCTGTAAAACCCAAAATAAGTTCTACTATTTTTACAATTTGGTTTCTTTTCCCAAATTTAAAAACCCTTACTTTAAGCAATCCAAAGGGGGCATTTCCCCCAACCTCTTTGGGAAAACCCGTTTCTGGGAGTTAAACCAAAGAACAGTTTTCCCCAAATTCCCCGATGAAAAAACCCTATTTTCAAATAAAAAAAAGGGCTATCTTTTAAACACAACTGGAAATTGCAAGATCATCCAATTCCCGACAAAAAAGGCATTATTTCCCCCACCAGAAAACCCGATAAAGCCTTTCCCTATTGGAAAGGAAAATAAATTACAAATCTTCAGGCACTTTAACACACATCAACGAATATTTCCTTTTTGGGGGTTTTTGGTTTTCCCCCAAAACTTAAAAATGGTTTTTAAAGTTAAAAATTAAAACTTTCCAAAATAGTTTCCCCACATGGTGGAGTCTTTTTGGGGGTGGAGAGTTGCGAGGAGGGGGTTGCTGGCGCAGCCTTTTAGTTTTTAGCCCCCCCCACCGATGTTCAGAGCTAGCTTGCTCTTTGCTTGTTTCTCCTCCCTCTCTCCCCTCCCCCTTTACCCCCCCCCTTGTTTTCTGCTTTTTGATGAAATGTGATGAAGAAAATGTGGCCATAGCCAAAGCGGGGCCCCCAAACCTTTATGAAACTTTCCCCCTTTAAACTAAACCTGAAATAAAAACCTTTTTTTCCCCCAAAACCTTTCTTGCCCGCTCGGGAATTTTGTTCCAAAACAGTGAGAAGATAACTGCCCACATTGTCTATGATTTGAATAAGGGAAAACCCTAGCAAAGGGGAATTTAAAAAACCTAAAACCCCGGGGCTCAAAGATTTGGCCCCAAGTGGAAAAACCAACCCCTGAAACATGGGGTCTAAGAGCCTTTTAAATTTATCTTAAAATTCAATCCCCCATTTTCCCCCTTTCTAAATTTTTTTAAAAAATAAAAAAATTTTTTTTTAATGGGAAATTTTTTTGAGAGAGAAAAAAAGAGGCAGATAAAAGAGAAAATTTTTTGCCAGGGGTTTTTTCAACACGCAAACTAATTCCAGCACAAGGGCCACCTTTTGCATCTGGTTTTAATTGGGGGGTAGGGATTTTAACCCGGGCCTAAGGGTTAAGGCAAGGGCTTTAAATTAAGCCTCCAAACCCAGCACCCTCCTTTAAACCACAGGGGAGCTGGCCCAAATTCTTAAAAACCCCCTCCTGGGGAAAACCCTGGAAAATCACTAAGGCTCACGGGCAACCAATTTTGAAAAAAAAAAAAAAGGGACTTTGGGGTTTTTTTGAAACGAAGGAAAAACAAGGGGTGTAAAGGAAAAAGGGCACCAATTTTTTTTTCCTTTTGGCCGTGAAGGGGGCTTTGATGAGAACCAGTGTCAAAGATCTCTGAAATACCTCCTCCCATTGTCTTCATGAGCATATATCATCTGGCTTCCTCCTACTCACACTAATCTCCTTATTAAATGGTCACTTGTCCATACACTTGTTTTGCTTTGTTTCTAAAATGCTGTTACAAAGATAGGTGGGAATATGGTACATTCTTCCATTCTATGAGGGACGTTTAAATAACATGTCCCAGTCATCTAGATTAGACAGATTGTTTTATAAGCAGATATTCCATATTGTTCAATACAGGCGTAGCTGTTATTTACTTTTCTCATTGCTATCACAAAATACCTGACAACAGCAACTTGTGGAAGAGTTTTTTTTTTTTTTTTGTCTTAATGTTCAAGGGAAGTTGGGGGAAGACATGACTGCAGGGTTTTGAGGAAGCAGAGAGACATGAACGTTGGTGAAGCTCACTTTCCTCTTTTTTAAAAAAGTAATTAATTTATTCATTTTCAAGCAGAGAGAGATAGAAAGGGAAAGAGAGAGTGTGAGAGAGAGACAAAGAGAGAGAGAGAGACAGACAGACAGACAGAAAACAGGAACACCAGGGCCCTCCAGCCACTGCAAACGAACTCCAGATGCATGTGCCCCTTGTGCATCTGGCTTACGTGGGTCCTGGGGAATTAAACCTGGGTCCTTTGGTTTCGCAGGCAAACACCTTAACCGTTAAGCCATCTATCCAGTCCTTACTTTTTCCTTTCTTTTCATTTTGGGAACCTATCCATGGAATAGTAAGGCCCACTTTTAGGGTGAGTCTCCCCACCACAATTAACCTAATCTAGAAATTCTCATAGCTATGCCCTGAGGTCTGTTTCCTAGGTGATTCTAGATCCCGTCAAGCTGACAATCAGTATTAACCCATCACAGCCTAAATGGATTATGAAGAAAGAAGCCCCATCACTGGAACATTTCTAACAAAGTTCTAGAAAATGCATGGTGGTGCACACCTTTACTCCCAGCACTCCCAAAGTCCAGGGTGGAGATCACTGTGAGTTTGAGGCTAGCATGAGACCATATGGCGATGCCAGGTCAGCCTGGGATAGAGCAAAACCCTATTTCAAACCTCCCTCCCAACAAAAAAGAAAGAAAGAAAAGGGTGAGAATGTGATATATTGTCCCAGACCACAAGAGAAGTTTGTATATGATGTACCTTTCATCTATCATCACCAGATTCTGTTTTATACTAACTTATTCATTTGAGAGAGAGAATGGACCAGGGCCTCAAACCACTGCAAACAAACTCCACATACTTGTGTCATGCTGTGCATCTGGCTTACGTGGGTACTGGGTAATCAAATCTGACTTCTTAGGAATTTCACACAAGCACCTTAACCACTAAGCCATCTCTCCATATTCCATTTATAAGCACATTCTCTGTTGGACAATGTACAGCTATAGGCACTCTGACGTGGGAAGTTGTGTGAGCATTTCTAAGACAACGTAGCACATTTTTCTTGTCCACGCATACACTTGGTTTTATTCTTATAATGATTTGATTCTTTATTCTTTACACAGTAAGGCTGAGAAGTTTCTCAATCTTCATGTCTGCATCCATTTTAATTATAAATTCTACCTTTAAATTATCCTTCTTCATCTATTTTTCCATTAAGAGAAGCCATCCAGCACCCTGAATATAGCATCTCAGAGATTTCTCCCAGAAGACATTCTATTCACTGCTCTTAAGTTCTCTTTCCCAAAGTCCTAGGACATGGATGTGATTCATCCAAGTTCTTTGCCACTTTGCAACAAGAATGGCCTTTCTCTCAGTTTCCAATAACTTATTCCTCATTTTTGCCCCAGACCTCAGCAGAGCAGTCTTTACTGTCGATATTTCCCCCAGCATTTGGGTCACTGCCACTTAGGTAATCACTAAGGAGACAGCTCTTCCCTATAGTTCTGCCCTGCTTCTTAGCCCTTGCCAGAACTGCCCTTTCTGCTCCACTCAGGGCAAACACGCTTTCTCCAGCCCTCCCATCAAAACTACTTCATAGTTTTATTTGTGCTATTATAACAACATTGCACAAATTGAATAATTTATAAAGAAGAAAAGTTATTTTCTTACATTTCTAGAAACTAGGAAGATGAGGCTAAAGGGAATGGCAACTGCTGAGGTTCTTCTTCGTACCGTATTCCAAGGAAGAAACCAAAAGGGGAGGTGAGGATGACATAACATACAGACAAAACGAAGCTGAGTTCTTCCTTTCCTAAGGAATATAATCCCACAACAAGGAACTCATTCCTGGGACAATGACATTAATCCACTCATGATGGAGCATGAATGAATCCCTGTGTTTTATTCATAGCATTGCAAAAACATTTGTGGCTGCGCAAGTCTCCTGAGCCAATCCCCTCTTAATGGCCACATCCATCAATCCTGTAACAAAGGCAATTTAAGTTCAATATAACCTTGGAATTACAAACATTCAAACCCTGTTTCACTGTTTCAACCTTTACCCAATTCCAAGGCTATTTCCATGCTTTTAGATATTTGATTAGCAACATCCTACTTCTTTGTTAACAAATTTTGTGTTAGTTTTTGTGCTGCGCTAAGAACATAGTTAATACTAAGGAGTTTACATTTTATAAGACTTTTTTTCTCGTAGCTGTTGAGGCTGAAAATTTCAAGATGAAAGATTAGCAGGTTTAGATGTCTGGTGAGGGTGCATCTTCCACAAAGGCAATCCCTCACATGACAGACAGCAGAGGTGTAGTAAATCAAGTGAAATAAGTACTGTATTAGGCCTCTTGTAAGGGCCTTAAGCCTGTTCACAATGGAAGGCACTTTTTATGGTGGCCTACAAGGAGCACTTGTGGACTAATTCTCTTAAAGGCTGACATCATTAATGTTTATTTATATGAGAGAGAGAGAGAGAGGCAGAGAGAATGGGATGCAGCAGGGCTCCTGCCACTGCAAATGAACTCCAGACACATGTGCCAGTTTGTGCCTCTGGCTTTATGTGTGTAGTGTGGAACCAAACCCAGGCCATTAGGCTTTGCAATCAAGCACCTTTAACCACTGAGCAATCTCTCCAGCACAAGACCCAACATCTTTTTTTTATTTATTTATAATGAGTCAGTGAGAGAGAGAGAGAGAAAGAGAATGGGCCCCAGGGCCTATGGGCACCGCAAACAAACTCCAGACACATTCACTACTTTTTGCATCTGGCTTTATGCGGGTACTGAGGAGTCAAGCCTGGGCTGAAGGGTTTGCCATTAAGATTGTTTGAGTACTTTGTAGATTCTAGAGATTAGGCCTCTATCAGTTGGATAACCCACAAATATTTTCTCCCATTCTGTGGGTGATCTATTGGCTTTGCTTACTGTATGCTTGTCTGTAAAGAAACTCTTCAGCTTCATGTGGTCCCATTGGTTGAGTGACGGTTTAAGTTCATGAGCTACTGGGGTTTTGTTCAGGAAGTCTTTTTCCATTCCTATATCATGGAAAGTACTTCCTAAATTTTCTTCCAGTAGTATTCGAGTTTCTGGTCTTATATTGAGATCTTTGATCCATTTGGACTTGAGTGTAGTGCACGGTGAAATGTGTGGGTCAAGTTTCAGTTTCCTGCATATGGTTATCCAGTTTGTCCAGCACCATTTGTTGAAGATGCTGTCTTTTTTCCAGCCTATATTGTTTGGGCCTTTATCGAATATCAAGTAGCTATAGTTGCTTGACCCAAAGTCCGGGTCCTCAAGTCTATTCCATTGATCTATACTCCTGTTTTAGTATTTTCTGTTGTTGATTGATTTTTTAAAAATTTTTAAAATTTATTCATTTATTTGAGAGAGAGCGTGTGAGAGAGAAAGAAGCAGATAGAGAGAGGAGAATAGGACTACCAGGGCCTTCAGCCACTACATATGAACTCCAGTTGCACATACCACCTTGTGCATCTGGCTTGACATGGTTACTGAGGAAATTGAAACATGGTCCTTAGGCTTTGCAGGCAAGCACCTTAACCACTTAGCCATCTCTCCAGCCCTGTTTATCCATTTTTGAGACAAGTCTTCACTTTGTAACCTGGGCTGGCCTGGAACTTGTCATACCCCTGCCTCCCCCTACAATGTGCTGGGATTGCAGGCATACAATACATCCTGGAAAACCAGTTGTTTTTTTTTTTTTTAATTTTTCGATATAGTGTCTTACTGTAGCTCAGGCTGACCTGGAATTCAATATATTGTCTCAGGGTGGCCTCAAACTCAAGGTGATCCTCCTACCTCTGCCTCCAAAGTGCTGGGATTAAAGGCATGCACCACCACACCTGGCTTTCAAACCATTAAATTTTAACTTCTGAATTTTTTGAGAGGACACATTTACCACAGAAAGGAATAAGTAAAAATTAATATTTATACTATATTTATATTTAGCGAGTGAGCTAACTTTGTCCATGTTTTCTATTTCTTCATGTATCTTCAGATTACCATCTGGTATGCTTGGTTTGTAACCTGAAGAGTTTGGTTTACTATTTCTTGTCAGGCAGTCTTGCTAGCAACAAGTTTTCTGTTTATTTGGGAATGTCTTTTTTATTTTGCTTCCATTGTGATGGATAGTATGACTAGATAGAGATTTCTTGGTTGACAGGTTGTATTTTGATTCCTTCTTTCAGTATTTTCTATTTCTCTTCTTACTGCATACTGGTCTCTATTGTTTCCAGTGGGAATTCAACTGCTAGTCTTAGTCAGACTAACATGAATATCAGGAGTCATTTTTCTGGTTTTTCTTTAAGTTTTATTATTTGGGAGAGTCAGAGAGAGAGAGTCAGGCAGACAGAGAGAAAGGGCACGTCAGGTCCTCCAGCCACTGCAAAGGAACTCCAGATGCATGTGCCACCTTGTGCTTCTGGCTTATGTGGGTCCTGGGGAATTGAACTAGGGTCCTTTGCTTTACAGACAAATGCCTTAACCATTAAGCCAACCTTCCAGCCCTGCTTTTTTACTGTTAGGGATTCTGTTTCTTTTTGGCTTTTGACAATTTGACTCTGATAAATCTAGGTGAGGACTATTTTGGATTATAAAGTACTTGAGCTTCCTGAGCATATAACTTTTTCCATCAACTTTAGTGATTTTAGGGATATTTTTGTAATATCTTGTCCTCATTTTCTCTTCTTCTCAAACTCACATTCAGGCATATTCTTGTTTTGTATGGTATCCCACAGACTTTAGAATCTCTGCATTTTTTTTATATTTTACTTCTGTATTATAGTCTATATAATATCTACTGACTTAGTTTCATGTTTTTGATTCTGAGGACAGGCCAAATCTGATGTTAAGCCCTGACAGTAAAAATTTTATTTTAGTTATTGTACTTTTTATCTCTAGAACCTCTAAACTTTTAGGAATAACTTTTACGCCTCTATTGGTTCTCATGTTTTATGTCTATTGATTCTTATTTTTGTGGTACTTCAATTCTTTAAACACATTTCAATCAATTCCTTAAATACATTTGTGATGGCTGATTTTAACTTTCTGTCTATTAAATCTACCATCTAGTATGCATGATGGAAACTCATGTCTCCAGACTGCTTTAAAAAATCCTTTAAATATTAAGCACTTGCCTATGAAGCCTAAGGACCCCAGTTCGAGGGTTGATTCTCCAGGACCCACGTTAGCCAGATGCACAAGGGGGCACATGCATCTGGAGTTCGTCTGCAGTGGCTGGAGGCCCTGGCACGCCCATCCCATTCTCTCTCTCTCTCTCTCTCTCTCTCTCTCTCTCTGTCACTCTCAAATAAATAAATAAAACAAAATTTTTAAAAATCCTTTAAATATATTTATTTATTTATGAGAGAAAGGTTATGCATGTGGCTTTATGTGGGTACTGGAGAATTATACCTGTCCTGACAGGATTTGTAAGTAAGAACTTTTAACCACTAAGCCATCTCCCCAGCCCAGATAAAGCTTTTAAAACTTTTTATACATTTATTTATTTGAGAGAGAGAGAGAGAGAATGGGCAAATAAGGGCTTTCTGCCATTGCAAAGAAACTCCACATGCATGCACCACTTTGTGAATATGGCTTCATGTGAGGACTGAGAAGTTGAACCTGGCTTGTTAATCTTTGCAGGCAAGTGCTTTAACCGTTGAGCAATCTCTCCAGACCTGCAGACCACAAGGATGTTGTACACCTCTGGTAAGCCACCTGTCTTCTTGATATGGGAGGACATGGAGACCAAGATAGTGGACTAAAAATCAGTGTACAATCTGTAAGAGGAGAGTCAAAACAAAGGGAAAAAGTTCTTCCAGGCTTCTCAAAAATAGCCACTTGGTCAGCACAGCCCTGACTCATCCTCACAGATAACAATATTGAGAGCTCTATAGAGCTCTTCCCAGGTCCCTAGAGTCTCACGTGGAGAGCTACTATTGCCTGTCAAAAGCACATATTTGATTAGATTTTGGCTACCTGTTTGGTCCTAAACACTCAGAAAAAGTATAACCAAAAAATAATAATAATGTTGGGCTGGAAAAATTGCTCAGTGGTTAAGGCTGTTGCCCATAAAGCCTAAGGATCCAAGTCCCATTCCCCAGTATTCTTATAAAGCTAAGAGGCCCTGGTGCTCTCTCTCTCTCTCTGTGTGTGTGTGTGTGTCTGTTTATCTCTTTCTCTCTCTTTCCAATGCATGGTAGTACATGTCTTTAATCACAGCACTTGGAGGTTGAGGTAGGAAGATCACTGTGATTTTAAGGTCAGCCTAAAACAAGTGAATTCCATGTCAGCCTGGGCTATAGCGAGACCATATCTCAAAAGTCAAATAATAATAATAGGGTACATTAAATATTATATAAACAACCATTTCCCACTAATGATTTTCTTCCTGCCCTAAAAGAACTGCAATTCGGATTCAAGTCAACAGAGTGCAGAACCAAGATTCATCACTGTGAGTCAAGCCTCAGGGTCCTGAAATTTAAAAAAAAATTTTAAAAACATCTAAGAAGGATCCTGATGAACCAAACATAGACAGATAAGTCTGCTCTTTCTCCCATCATAAAATATGCCTGATTTTCTGTCCTTGCTCTTGTTTAACTTTTCCATTCCACCTGCCTGTACTCAGGATAAAATTCATTCCTTTTATGGGCCCAAGATTATACAGAAGATAGTAATCAGACCAACTGCTTGGTTTCTGGTCTTCTGCCAAGTTATAGCACCTATGGACTTCCATGGTGGGTATTTCCTCTTCAAGGAGATGACTGGAACCAATTACAAGTATATATTAACCAGGAGAGAAGCTAGTTCCCCACAGTAATTCCAGTTACTAACTAGGATGTTCCTCAATGGCCTATTAATTCTACCAGAAATAAACAGGGCCACAAAAAGAGCTTTTCAAAAGGAAGAATACACAAAACCCTACTATGATATGTTGGGGGCTAAAGAGATGGCTTAGTGCTTGCCTGCAAAGCCAAAGGACAAAAGTTATAGTCCCTAGGACCCATGCATTTCAGATGCACGAGGTTGCACATGCATCTGGAGTTCATTTGTAGTGGCTGGAGGCCCCGGAATGACCATTCTCCCTCTCTCTCTGTATCTCTCTTTCTCTCAAATAAATAAATTCTAAAAGTGGATCTCAGAATTTTAATGAAGTAAAAGGTTATACCTAATTTTCCTAGTTATTCTGTTACTCTTGGGACCCCGTATACTGAATTGCTGCTTTAAATTTATTTCAGCTTATTTACAGGAAATCCACACTCAAGTGGTCATACAACAATCTAACTTCATGTACTTGGGCCCCTTGATCACCCTCTGAGAGCTGAGCACCCATCACTTCTAACAGGGCTACCCATCATCCTACTTCACAATGCTAAAGTACCCAGACCCCAAGATGGACCCTAACCATTTATGTTAGTAATATGTGCAATCCTCTTTTAAACCAGGTCCATTAAAACAGACCAAAGTAGAAAAAAGCTGTACTTACAGATGACTATGAGACATGCCACTGACTCACAGGTTTCTCTCTTAGGCCATTAGACAGCCCATCTCTGAGAGATACTCTGCTGTTCTCTACAACCCCACTCAGCTTGATGTAGTTGCCAAACAGTCATTGTCCCTTTCCTTTAACAGAAGTTGAGTTTCCTCTCAAGAGGGGTAAATGAGGGAGAAATTGGAACAAGGCAGTGCTTTTTCATAGGTAGGCATCTAGGGGAGGGCCCAAAGAGGAACTAACGAGATGTCACCCTGTCTGCTTCAGCAGAACCAGAATTCAGCATCTGATCCAATCTTATCCGTCAGCAACAGTGCCCTCTACTCAGGTATGCTGGCCTCTGGCTGAGCCACCCCTCTGAGTCCAGACCAATCAGCCCTCTCTCAGAACTCACCTGAGCCTGAAAATCAAGTCCACCAGAATACATTATAAATAGATTCTTACCAGGTGGGCAAGGCCTCTTCTTGCCTGATTCTCCAGGTCTCTGCTCTGGTAGGCCCTTCTCTGTCCAAGCCGAGCTGTGCTTGAATTAGGGAGTGGGGACCCTTACTATCAGTGGTGGTTTGATTCAGATGTCCCCCATAAACTTAGGTGTTCTGAATGCTAGATTCCCAGCTGATGGAGTTTTGGGGATTAACACCTCTTGGAGGGAGTGTATTGTTAGGGGCGGGCTTATGGGTGTTATAGCCAGTTTCCCCATGCCAGTATGTGGCACACTCTCCTGTTGCTATTGTTCACCTTATGTTGACCAAGGGGTGATGTCCACCCTCTGTTCATGTCAGCGTTTTCCCCTGCCATCATGGTGCTTCCCCTCGAGCCTATAGGCAAAATAAACCTCGTTTTCCCAGAAGTTGCTCTTGGTTGGGTGATTTCTATCAGCCATGCAAACTGGGCTACAACAGTATAGTGGTACTGAGGAGAGGGATTGCTTATAGACACCTGACTGTGTGGCTTTGGCCTTTTGGAGCTGATTTTCAAAAGGAATGTGGAAGCATTTGGCCTAAGAGACGCCTTGCAGTGCTGTAAGTACAGCTTTCCAGGCAAATGCTTTAAATGCCAAGCCATATCTTCAGCCTTGATTATTTTTTTTTAATTTTAAGAAACAAGTACTAGAAACAAATTATATTATGTTGATAAATGAATCTCCAAATAACTTACAGGAAACATCTTATTTATGGAGAAATGTTGATATTTTAGTTTAGAACAAGAATAAAGCTATATGGGGGAGGGCCTAGGAAGATGCCTAAATGGTTGAAAGCACTAAATGTGTAAGACTAACAACTGGAGTTTGGATCCACAGAACCCATCTAAAGCTAGACACAAAGAGCACATGCATCTATAATTACAGCAAGCCTATTGCAATGGGAAGCAGAGTCAAGAGAATCCCAAATCTTAAGGGCCAGCTGGTCTTGGGTGAAGGAGTCAGATACTGCAGATACTCAACACATACCAAAGCAGAAGATCCTCAGAGCTCAATACTAAAGTAGACTTAAAACACACCCATCATGGTCAGGAAATGTAGCAGTCAGCCTCAGGTGTTGGCATGAATCTCCAACCAAGGCACAGTTTATGGGCCAAATGGCATTTATTTGAAGCTTAGAGATCCTGGGGAAGTTCCATAATGGCAGAAGAAGTTGGCCCCCTCTTACAGGGCAAAGGAGAGAGACAGAGAGAGGGGGGGAGGTACTACCAAAAAGCAAGCAAGATCACTTTAGGAATCCCAGGCAAAACTCAAGCACTGTGCATATCTTTAGACTGGAATTCCAAGCCTGTCCCCTGTGACACCACCTCCAGCCAGATAGCTGGAAATCCAAGAAGCTTCAATAAAACTCCTGAATAGTTTGGGGGACATCTACTCAAACTACTACAGGGAATTTTGTGGAAGAGAGGGAAGAAATATTATAAGAGCCACAGGATGGGTGGGAATATCCAGAGGCATTGCCTCCTCCCAATGGCTGACTTCTGCTCTCACAACTCATAACAACCCCATGGGGAATACCAGCAATACCACTGAGGAGGGGCCACAATAGAATGGAGGCAGGGAGGAGGTTTATGATGGTACAAACACGAAGTGTCCATACAAAAAATTTACTTATTAAACATGTTTAATTAAAAAGCAAACAAGAGAGACCATGTCTCACACAAGATGGAAACCAAGCCAGCACCCTCCAGTTGTCCTCTGACTTCCACATACCTGTTGTGGCACACCTGTTCCCATACACACATATCATGGACACACAAACATACACATGAATAGGCAAACATACTAATTGAAAAAAATGAAATTCTCCAAACTTTCACACAGATATAGATGCTTAATTTGTTTTTTTTTTTATTAGTCAGTTCTGTATTCAGCAAATACAGTCAGTTTAGTACCATTATTAGGCTCATCCGTGACCTACCCCCTCCCCTTGGCCCCTCCTTGTTGAGGTATATGGGTCATGCATTGTGGAGTTAGCCCACAGTTATGGGTAAGCTAAATGTCTCTGCATATCATGACCCAGAGAAGGCAGGATGAAGCCTTGTGAGGACAGTGGAGGGATAATGGGATATTAGGTTGGGGAAGTAAATAAAACAGACTTTGCTGAGAAGTGTTATTTAACTGCCCAGCAGTAAATGAAATATCTCTATCACAACTTCCAAGGCTCAGGAAACACTTCATAGGAGTTGGCAGAAAGAATGTGAGAGCCAAAGGATGGAGAGGAGGGTTTTGGAACTCTGCCTTCTGGATATACATTCATGACCTCACAGAAGCTGTTGTTACATGCACAATATTGGGCTCAGCAGCATGTTGTCATGGAGGATGGGGGAGGACAAAAAAGGACACCAAAATAGAGGAAGGACTCGTGGGAAAGAAGAAGTGTTTCGGTGGAAAAGGGTTGGGCAAGGGACAAAAGAAAACAATGGGATGGGATTATTTTCAAAATGTATTATATACAACCCTGTGGACTGCCTCATTTAATAGAGCGGGTGTGTAGGCCACACCACATTTTTGCACTCACTTGCCAGGGGGAGGCCAATGTTCCCTTCCCTTTTCCAACTTCCTGGTGCACGTGCCCTTGCACAATACACACAAGGTTATTGTCCTTCCCCCCAGCCAACACACCCACATGAAGGTGGTAGTAAGGACCTACATAAACAAGGACTGTCATGAAGAGGAGGTAATGTTTATCTACAGGGTGAGAAGAGCGCCAGGCACAGTGAACGTAGTATGGTTTGCTTGGCACCGACTGCCAAATTACTCTGTAGATGGCTGCCTTCCACCTACATTTTCTACCTCAGAAGAGGACACTAGTTCTTCATACCTGCCTCCCCATTGAAATAGCTAAGCTTTTTCATTGTTTAAAACTTGGTATGTGAAAATTGATTTGTGTTTAGTTTCCAGCTTCAGGATCAGGGATGTTGAGCCTCCTGCACAGCAAAAATGTCCTAGACCAAGAAGATTCCTGCCTCTTTGCTTTAACTCAGAGTGAGGATGGAATAGGGTCTGGAAGAGGTGCAAAAATATCCTGGCCTACCAATACAATATCACAGGCACACAGCCATGCACATGAATCATAAAGCATCTTCTCTCTTGCCCTTTTTGAAAAAAGTACATGGACCACTGATCACTGACTGTTGGCTTCTTTGCCCACCTTCCTTTCAGGCATATGATCTGGCTATAGAACAGAAGCTCACAAATCTTTTCTGTGCTTGGTGCTCTACAGCCAACATTACACAAAATCTCCATGTTCTCCTGGGAAACAGAGCTCAAATACAGAACTCAGGGCAGCTCTCATTTTAAGATAGGCACCTGGCCTGAGGGAGGTGGGAAAAAGAAAGACCCAGTAAGAGAGCCCCCCAACCTGGACTCCAAGTCCCCTATATACTTGGATCATACAGGAGAACCCCAGAATTTGGAGCAACCAAATGTCCGCATTCTGTTTCACTAGGGGCTTAGAAGAGGGCCCAATAAGGAGAGCCCTGGATGGTGGAGGGCAGACCAATGCAAAGGCCACATTGAGTTCTTCCAGGACTGTTCATAGTAGGCGTGTGGTCTCTATGGTGACCGAATGTCTGAAAGCTTAGCTGCTGGGGATGAGAACATAGCAAGGCAAATATCATCTATCTAAACCAGGCCAGTAAGACTGTTACTTCAGACATGAGCTTGTACAAGAAAGTGTCAGGTAGAGGAACCCAATCAGGCCCTACGGGTGGAGAGGCCACTAATGGCCAGGTTGGCCTGAGGCCCCTCCGGGACTTGGCCTTGCCCAAGACCAGGACCTTAACCAAGGCACAAGAACAAGGGTGAGGGCTGGAGAGATGGCTTAGTGGTTAAGGCATTTGTCTGTGAAGCCAAAGGACCCAGGTTCGATTCCCCAGGACCCATGTAAGCCAGATGCACAAGAGGCACATGTGTCTGGAGTTTGTTTGCAATGGCTACAGGCCCTGGTGTGCCCATTCTTTCTCTGCCTGTCTCCCTTCTCTCTCTCTCTCTCTCTCTCCTTACAAATAAATAAATAAATAAATACAAAATAAAAGAGCAAGGGTGAGAACAAGGCAGGTGCCATCAAACAGGATGAAATCAACAGATATTTAGTAAGTCCTGAGAGCTGTGAGTATGGTTGGAAGTTGGAACTGTGTGACTTAGAGACACCAGTAGCAATTTAGAAGGACAGTGAAGGGAAGTCTGAATCATCTGACAACAAAGAGGTCATTCTGGGCTTTGAGACTCATATCAGTGATAAGGCTGTAGAAACATCACAGCAGGCTGATGATCAGGTGGTCCAGATTGTCAAAAGGGACCCTCCCCCAGAACACTGCACCACTGAACTGTCCAACACTTGCCCCAATACAGAGACAGGATCCAGGAGGAGAGGCCCCCTGCCCAAAAGACTGGTGGATGAAAAACAGGCCACTACTGCCTCTCTCCACAGCAGGGGCCCCAAAGGAGTTAAAGTCCGCAAAAAGAAAAAGAAGAGAGCCTCCAAGATGAAGAAAATTGTCCTTGAGGAAGACCAGGACGCAAACTGGTTCTGACTCTTTACCAAAGGCGTATGCCTGTGATAAGTGTGACCATTTGCTTTAAAAACAGAGAGGTCATATCCAGCAGACCTATGGAACCTACAATCAAATCCATGAGTAAGAATGGTCCTCTCAGGGACAATTTTGATCCTATGAATGGCTCTCTTAACCCCGCTGCTTCCAGGGGCCCTTCCTTGGGCATAAAAAGTCTGGAAGACCCTTGTTCTAACAAAAAGAGAGCTACACACAAGAGCAAGGAAAGGAGCAGGTACAGATACCTAGGGGCTAGAGCTGCTGCTGCTGCTAAGGTGGCTGCTGCTGCTGTTGCTCCTCCTGCTGCTGCTGCTGCTGTTGCTGCCACTGATGATACCCTTCCCAAGACCAGACCTAAAAGCACGGCAGCCCAGAAAAAGAAACTCCTGGGGCTTGCCTCAAGAGTCAAGGTGAGGAGAGCTGTCCCATCCTGGGGGAGGAGATCCAAGGCAGCTCCAGTAGAACCGCCCTCTTTGTCTTCAGTAACCAGTAAGGAAGGGACCGTATACACACGTTCAAGGCTCATATCAACCTTTCACTAGAGTGATGTTTTCAATCCTGTAATATAGTAGGGCATGTGGTAGGAGGAAGGGAAAGTCACCAAACCCAAGACTAGGACACTAAAATGTTCAGAGTTAAGCCAGGCATTATGGCTCATGCCTTTAGTCCCAGCACTTAGGAAGCTGAGGTACAAGGATCACTGTGACTTCAAAGCCAGCCTGGGCTTCAGAGTGAATTCCAGGTTGGCCCAGGCTAGATTGAGACCCTGCCTCAAAAAGGTTCAGAGTTTAATGGAGTTAGGATGGGTGGTAGAGTAGAGAAAGTAGAGGAGACAAGGGTTAAAGAAAATGAAAGACATGAAAAAGTCATATGTAAATCTTCTTGTTAGCTAATTTTAAAACTATAATTCTTAAAATATATTTATTAATTTATTTGTAAGGAGATAGACACAAGAGAGACAGACAGAATGTACAACCAGAACCTCTAGCCACTGCAAACGAACTCCAGATGCATTTGCCATTGTGTGCATCTGGCTTCACGTGGGTACTAGGGAATCAAACCTGGGTCATTTGGCTTTTCAGGCAAGTGCCTTAACCAAGGATCCATCTCTCCAGTCCTAAAAAAATATAACTTTTAAACAGTTTGGCCGGGTGTGGTGGTGCACGCCTTCAATCCCAGTACTTGAGAGGCAGAGGTAGGAGGTTCGCCATCAGTTTGAGGTCACCCTGACACTACATAGTGAACTCCAGGTCAGCATGGGCTAGAGCGAGACCCTACCTAAAAAGCCAAAACCAAACAAAAGCTTTCACAGAAGTATCCTGTGTTCCATGAAGATAATGCTGCTCCAAGTAGTTATAGGTTATTATATAAAAATTCCAATGCCAGAGGTGGGAAAGCTGTCAATGGGTTGTTGGTCACAGTGATCCCTTAGGTTTCCAAAATAATACAGGCTATATTGCTAGTGCTTTTGGCTACCCAACAGAGCTCGAGGGTGAGATCCAATTGTTGAAGACACCATATTGGTCAGCTCTAGGACACAGAGAAATCAAGCTAGAAGTGAGCTAGAAGTATCCTCCTTGCTGGCTGTCATAGTTCTAGAAGGATAGTAGGCTCTGGAGGAAAGAAGATATCAACAGATGTACCCAGGAGTGGGCATTGCAAATTAATCAATTAAGCAGGCAAGATGTGCCCACTGATGACCATTGTGGAGGGAGACGATTGCTCTCTTGTTGGATTTGAGGCACTCTCGAAAGGAGGAAATTCATGCCTGGCACTGCTAACTTAGTCAAAATATTATGGATGTTGCTGGATATGGTGACTCATGCCTTTTATCCCAGCACTATGGTGACTGACATAGGAGTATCACAATGAGTTGAAGGCCATCTTTGGCTAGACTGAGACCCTGCCACAGAAATAAAATGTCCAGGATCTGGAAAATGGCTCAGCATTTAAAAGCACTCAGTTGCAAAGTCTGCAAGCCCAGGGTTCAATTTCCAAGCCATCCATGTAAACTAGATGCAAAAAGTGGCACATGTGTCTAGTGTTCATTTGGACCTTGAAGAGGCCCTGGTGTGCCCATACACACATGGGCAATAGATGATAGATCATACATAGTTATCATGAAGATAGATAGATAGATAAATATGGATATATAGGCCAACAGACAGACCAAGATACACATGATAGATAGATAGATAGATAGGTAGACAGACAGACAGACAGACAGACAGACAGACAGATAGATAGGGATAGATAAGCCGACAGACAGACAGACATACCGATGATAATTTTTTAAGTCCATGGCTGGGAATGTCATAGAGGACAAAAGCTTCTACTGTTGTCTGTGCCCATCAAATTGACCTCTAGATACTTATGTTCATGCCATAGATGACTACTCTTACCTTTTCTTAGAAACTTCTTTTTGCAGCAATAACTGCTATAAATACACAAAACATCAAAATATGGACAATAAGTGACTGTTGAGGGTTCATCACTAAAAAAGGTACCTGGAACATGCCCTAAAGGATTATGGAACATTGCAGAAGCCATGGGGAGTGGGGACAACATAAGAGTCAAAATGGGGAGGAGTTCTATGATCATTACATGTGCAAGACCTACACAGTTTTGAAGCCATCAACATTGTATCAAGGATGGCGGGGGAAGGCCAAGAGAAAAAATCAGCATAGAAGAGGCACTAGTTTGAAAAAATAAGGGGTGTTTGGAAGGTGTGGGGGAGGGGAGAGGAAGGATAGCTTGGTTGGCACCTTGTCTTTGAAGCAGGGAGCATCCATGGGATCCAGGTGTACCCACACTAAAGGAGAGCTGAGGAGGATGTGGGTGCAGCGAGTGTGGAAAGTACAAGAGTTGAACTGCCTGTGGAGAGGGGTCAGGCTTGGTAGCACTCTGCCCCATGGTTTCACTATTGTGTCTTTTGGACTCTGTGCACTGCACTCAGGTAAACTGACAGTCACACACATGGTAAGACGACCATAGATCTCAGAGCCTGAATGAACAGTGAGGACTTAAACCATCCACTTGCAACCTCCTCCCCAGGAGATGGGCTTGTTGCTCAGGCCATGGCTCTGAGCCTAACCCAAGTGGCATTTTCTGGCAGGGATAACATAGCCACCGGGTGTCTGAGTGAAAAACTTTGACAGTGTCCACAGCTGCTCTGCCATAAGAGACATGTGGGCAGGTTCCTAAAGGGTACATTCCAGCACCAGACACTGTCCTTGGAGACATGGGTCCACTGTTACCTGTGCATGTTGAAGGGGCCATGGCAGGCCATCAACAAGCTTCAATGACTGGTTTTAAGAGCTCAACTCCTGCCTTCTGCATGCAGGACCTCTGTCTATTTCTCATTCTGACTTAATGTTACTCACCACTGTGGACAGCTTCTCGCTTTTGTGCTGTCCCCCATCCCCATCAAAAGAGAAAGGGCATCTGCTGGAAAGATGACTTTCTGGTTAATGCTTGCTTGCAAGGCTAAGGACCCAGGTTCGAGTCCCCCGTACCCACATAAACCAGATGCACAAGGTGGTGTGTATGTCAAGAATTCATTTGCAGCAGGTAGAGGCCCTTGCAAGCTGATTCATTAGCTCTCTCTCTCTCTCTCTCTCCCACCAAAATAAATAAATAAAATGTTTTGCTTCTTTTTCTTTTTCATTTTTGTCCTCCATGGTCAACACTTCTTCTCCTTGATTTCTGCATAAATTGTGCCCCTCCCCACAAAAATACAAAAATTTCTGATATTCCCCCTCCCTCCCTCCCTCCCTCCATCCTCGTAATGTAAAACTACACCAAAACTTTGAGGAGGGGAAGAGCTGGTACACTTCATAGTCCAGACTCCACTGCCACCCCTCTTCCTGCATTGATCCTGTCCCCTCCCCACAAAACACTTTTTTTTTTCTAGGATAAAGAGATGGCTTAGCACTTAATTCACTTGCCTATGAAGCCTAAGAATTCATGTTTGAATCTTCAGGTCCCAAGTAGCCAGATGCACATGGGCACAAGAGTACTAACATATCTGATGTTTGTCTTCTGTGAGTGAAGGCCCTGGCATGCCCATTCTCTCTCTCACTCTCTTCTTATCTCACTCTCATAATTAAAATTTTTATTCATATTTATTTATTTATTTGACAGAGAAAGGGGGAGAGTGAGAGAATGGGCACCCCAGGGACTCCAGCCACTGCAAACGAACTCCAGAGCATGTGCCCCCTTGTGCATCTGGCTAATATGGGTCCTGGGGAATCAAACCTGGTTCCTATGGCTTTGCAGACAAATGCCTTATACATTAAGCCATCCCTCCAGCCCATTTTTTAAAATTTTCCCCATGCATCCTCAAAAGGTAACGTTACCCCCAAGCAACTCTCTCTCTTTCTTTCTTCAGTGGGCAGAAGAAGGAGTGGGCAACAGCCAGTATCCGCTGATGGAGAACAGCTTAGAAGGCTCACAATCCCTCCAGTTTCTCTCCACCCCCCATGCTGCCCATGTTCCTTCCCTGCCCCTCATCTCTTTCCCTTCCCCTCTCTCTGCACAGCGGCCCCTTTAAGCCCTGGAGCCACCCAGGTCCACAGTGGCACACAGGCATGTGCTCATGCACCTGTATGAGAGAGAGTGCAGCTTCTGGAGGGACGGGTTGGTTCCAGCATCCTCATGGCTGCGTGGTGGTGATGTCGCAGGACAGGGGGATATAGGCATCCAGGCCTCTGAGTGTGATATTAACCCCCCAAAAATATTTTTTAAAAAAACAGAAAGGGCAAACCAAAGTACACCAGGAATTATTAAATGTAAAACTGCTGTTAATCAGGAACACAGGGGGCAAAAGCAGGGCCAGAGAGCAAGGCCTGGATGAAAAAAACTAAATTAATGGTAGTGGTGCCACAGCCTCTGGGCTTCACTGTTATCCTCGGCTGGTCTTATACACAGATGATGGGTCCAACCTGTCAAACAAAACAGAGTCAAGGCCAGACCCAGATTGTGGGAAGGTGTATGGTAAGGGGATCATTCACATCAGAGAACCTGGATGGAGACTTTCAGTGAGGCCACTGAAAAGAGTATTCCAGACAGTAGGGACACAGGAACCATCCCCCTGTACCCCTCCCACAGGGACCCTCTTCCATCTGCACAAAGAAGCTCCTCTGATCAAAAGTCAGACCTGTACGAGCATGTAAACATAAATATTTATAGGACAATTTGATGGGCACAGCATATCCATTTAGCCAAGCAACAGCAGTAGGCCTATGACCTTCATAGCCATAGGATTTGACTAGGTTTCCAGTGTGGGGCATGAATTCCCTCCAGTGGATTGTGTTGTTTACACACTAACAGTCATGCTACTGGTGCACCAGTGGGTAGATCTTGCCTGGATGATCAGTTGTGTAGCTCGCAGGGTCCACTGCTGGGTTAACCTGTTGGTGACTTTTCTCCCCTAACAGCCTGCACTGCATTTTCCAGCACTATGGCAGCTAGCCAGCATAGGGGGTCTTCCAGCTCAGATCCAGCTTGGTTTCTCAATGTCCTTCAACAAAGCTTGTGGTATCTTCAACAATAGGATCTTACCATATAATTCATGTGAGCAACCAAAAGCATTTATGCCCTGATTTTTATTTGGATGCTGTACGAAAGTGGTTGTTTATCAGGAAAGAGAAAGGAGGGAGAAAGGAAGGGAAGAAAGAGAGGAGGAAAAGAAGGGAAGGGAGGGTGAAAAAGACACAGAGACTCTAGATCTTATACATGCCCATACACCCTTTGCACAAATAGTTTAAAAGTCAATTAATAAACAGCAACATCCCACACCACAGGGAAACAAACAAAGGAGAGAATGAATATGATAACCAGGATTGTCACATTATATTGCAAACATCCAGTTTTTACAAGAAAGAAAGACTTCTTGCAGAAATATCCACAATGGTGGGATGAACATCCAGCCAAATAGTTTTATGGGAGTAAGGGATTTATTTCAAGATTACAGATCCAGGGAGAGCTCCATCAATGGTGGAAGTAGCTGACTCCCTTTCATATATCCAAGTAGAGAGAAAAACCATCACCAGAGAGCAGACAACAAAAAGCAGCCAGCAGGGACCCTACCAGAGCTCAATCCTCTCTGCCTACCTTTGGGCTGGAATTCAGATGTGCCCACTATAGCAATAGTCTTCCTGCTAGGGGCTAAAAGGCACAAACTCAATTTTAATAAAACACCTGAGTCTATGGGGGACATACATTCAAACTACCCCAAGGAGCATTCAAACAAGAAAGCACACCGTTTTAAAAATAAAATAAAATTGAAAAAAAAAAACAAAGAAAATTTTAATCAGTAAAAAGAAAAACAATAAATCACAAGCAATCATAGCAGAACTTAAGCATAACCTGACCCTCAGGAATAATGATCATGGGACCACCTAAGAAAGTACTCAAGTGTTCAGAGAAATAAACAGAGTCAGAAGAGGAGTGTGTGACACACAGAAAATGTAAGCAGACAGTGATTAGAAAGAGCAGCCAAAGCATAAGTCTAGAGCCAAAAGGACAATAAGTGAAATGACAATATCACTAGATTACTTCAAGTTTATTTTGATCAGGCAGAAGAAATAGTCAGTGAATCTGAAGATGAGTCAAATGAAGTTATCTACTTGAAGAAGCACAAAAGAAATGAACAGAGTCTAAGAGACTTGGAAGCTACCATCAAATATACCAATGAAATCACAGAGAAGGGAAAGAATACATCAAAAAGAATGTTTGAAGAAAAGTGGGTTAAAAATCACCCAAATTTGCCAGGCGCGGTGGTGCATGCCTTTAATCCCAGCACTAAGGAGGCAGAAGTAGGAGGATCACTTGAGTACAAGGCCAGCCCAAGACTACATAACGAATTCTAGGTCAGCTTGGGCTACAGCAAGAGCCTACCTCAAAAAAGGGGAAATTACGCAAATTTGATAAAAGATACAAATGTATCTTTTACAGTGAACTCCAAAAAATAAATAAAACCAGTTACACAATAGAAATTATAATAAAATTGCCAAAATTCAGACAAAAATACTCTTGGGATCAGAAAAAGAGAAAATGCTTGCTAAATACAAGAGTAATAACATAAAATGGCATTAGAAACAATGGTGACAAGAAGGGTATGGATGACATTTTTAAAGTGCTAAAAGACAAATAAAGGCTGAAAAGATTGCATAGCATTTAAGGCACTTGCCCACAAAGCCTAAGGACCCAAGTTCAATTCCCCAGTACCCACATAAGCCAGATGCACAGGATGACCCATGCATGTGGAGTTTGTTTGTAGTGGCTAGAGGCCCTGGTGCTCCAATTCTCACTCTCTGATTCTTTCTTGTTCTGTGTCTCTTAAATAAATAAATAAGAGGAATATATATATATATATACACACCAAGATTTCTATATATGACAATATCTTCTAAAATGAAGGAGCATTAAGATAGTCCTAAATAAATAAGAGCTAAATGAGTTTGTTGCTAGTAGATGAGCCCTGCAAACATTTCTACATGGAATTTTGAAAAATATGAGACAAAAGTCATACAAATAAATGAAGAACTCCAAGTGCCAGGCATAGTGGCTCACACCTGTAAACCCAGCACGTGGGAGGCTGAGACAAGGGAACTACCATGAATGAGTTCCAAACAAGTTTGGCTACAGGGTGAGACCCTGTTTCAAGAAATAACTCTTAAGACATGAAACTAAATAGAAAAATGTAAGACCCGGGATTATTGTATTTTTCTTTTGTAAATCTTATCCATAGAATTATGGGAAACAAGCTAGATATGGTGGTGCATGCTTGAATTCCTAGCAGTCAGGAGGTAGAAGCAGTAGGAATGCTGCAAGTTCAAAGCCAACCTTGTCTCCATAGAGTTCCAGGCCATCCAGGGCTAGAGAGTGATACCTTGTCAAAAGAAAAAAAGGAAAGAAAGAAAGGATGAAAGAAAGAAAGAAAAAGAGGGAAAGAAGGAAGAAAGAAAAAGAGAGAGAAGAAAAAAGGAAAGCAAGAAAGAGAAAGAAAAGGAAGGTAATAAGGCAATAAGTATAAATCTGTTAGTGATTTATGGTGTATAAAAGGAAAACAAGGGGAGCTGGAAAAATGGCTTAGTTGTTAAGTCACTTGCCTGCAAAGCCAAAGAACTCAGGCGCAGATTCAATTCCTAAGGACCTATGTAAACCAGATGCACAAGGCAGCACATGGGTCTGGAACTTGCAGTGAATGGAGGCCCTGGCATGCCCATTTTCTCTCTCTCTCTCTCTTTCTCTTTCTCTCTCTATCATCCCCTCTCTCAAATGAATAAATAAAAAAGGGTTTTTTTTCTCTATTTCTTTATTAGTTAGTTTTGTATTCAGCAAATACAGTCAGTTTGGTGCCATTATTAGGCTCATCCATGACCTACACCCTCCCCTTGGCCCCTCCTTGTTGAGGTATATGGGTCATGAATTGTGGAGTTAGCCCACAGTTATGGGTAAGATAAATGTCTCTGCATATCATGACCCAACATGTGGCTCTGACATTCTTTCCGCCCCCTCTTCCGCAAAATTTCCCTGAGCCATGTTGGGTTCCTTTTTGGTCTGCTTCAGTGATGAGGTGTTGGGGGCCTCTGAGGCTCTGGCTCTCTGATTTGGTAGGAGTTGATTTTTCTCTGTGTTGATCTCCTTCCCCTCCTGCTGGTATCTGGTTCATCAGGAAAACAGCACCCTTGCTTGTTTCGCCAATTTTTCTTAGTTTCAGCCGAGGCCCTTTTGAGGTATGATGGGGTGGCTATCTCCTTAGGATTTACATCTATCTGAAAAAGAGAAGCAGATTCTCCAACGGAGAGTAAGTTAGCACCGGGACAAATGAAATAACCCTTACTTTTTTATATAGATAATTTAATAGGTGTAGGCCCTCTTGTAGCCCATGATTGATGGTAGCTTGATATCCCCGGACTTTAGGTCAAGCAACTATAGCTACTTGATATTCGATAAAGGCCCAAACAATATAGGCTGGAAAAAAGACAGCATCTTCAACAAATGGTGCTGGACAAACTGGATAACCATATGCAGGAAACTGAAACTTGATCCACACATTTCACCAGCACTACACTCAAGTCCAAATGGATCAAAGACCTCAATATAAGACCAGAAACTCGAATACTGCTGGAAGAAAATTTAGGAAGTACTTTCCATGATATAGGAATGGAAAAAGACTTCCTGAATAAAACCCCAGTAGCTCACGATCTTAAACTGTCACTCAACCAATGGGATCACATGAAGCTGAAGAGTTTCTTTACAGACAAGCATACAATAAGCAAAGCCAATAGATTACCCACAGAATGGGAGAAAATATTTGTGGGTTATCCAACTGATAGAGGCCTAATCTCTAGAATCTACAAAGAACTCAAAAATCTATACAGTAAGAAGTCAAACACCCCACTCACAAAATGGGGCAAACAGCTGAACAGGCAGTTCACAGAGGAAGAAATAGAAATGGCAAACATACACTTAAGAAAATGTTCATCATCCTAATCATCAGAGAAATGCAAATTAAAACAACTATGAGATTCCACGTTACCCCAATAAGGATAGCAAACATCAAAAAATCAAATAAAAATAAATGCTGGCGAGGATGTGGAGAAGTAGGAACACTCATCCACTGTTGGTGGGAATGTAGGATGGTCCAACCACTTTGGAAAGCAATATGGAGACTTCTGAAAAAGCTGACTATAGAGATACCAACAGACCCAGTTATTCCCTTACTGGGCATCTACCCTAAAACCTTCAAACCACAGGCTAGAGAGATTTGCTCAACCATGTTTGTAGCGGCTCAATTTGTAATAGCTAAGAGCTGGAATCAACCCACATGTCCATCACTAGAAGAATGGATGACTAAGATGTGGTATATCTACACAATGGAATTCTACACAGCAGTAAGAAAAAAATGACACAATGAAATTTGAGGAAAAATGGTTGAACCTGGAACAGATCATTCTCAGTGAACTTACCCAATCACAGAAAAAAAAAAATCGCCACTTACTCTCACTCATCTACAGCACCTAACCTGAATCTACCCAAGATACCTTACATATCCAGCAAGCATCTCGTGGACTAGACACTAGGATGGAAGAGGAGGGAGGGGAGGGCTTCAAAGGGGTGGGAAACACAAATCTAGACCCAAATGGCAATGGTGCCATAAAATTCTACTTACTAAAGGACAGACCAAATGGCTGATCCGTCACCAGGCCCTTACAGAGAACACCTGAACCACAAGAAACTGGAGAGGGTAGGATCAAGACTAACCTTAATCTTCTACATCTTCCCTCCCTCCCTCTCCCTCTCCCTCTCCCCATATCTCTCTCTCTCTCTCTCTCCCTTCTTTCTAACTCTTGTATATTAGTTATCTTTTTCCTCATTTTCTTAGTGGGCACTGACCTGTAACTCCCAGAACCAGCATGGGGCTATCAGCCACAATGAGCTTTTGATCAGAGAGACCTACAAGGTTTCCTAAAAGACAGACAGATTTCTGTCAGAGTACTTGATGACCCACCAAAGGTTAGTGGTAAGACCCTACTGCTGAAGACAACTTATGTGATTGACACATAAAATGGAATGGCATGGCTGGACGTTGGAAGAGAGTCAGTCCCCAGACAGTCAGCACGTCTAGTGCCAGAAGGTGCTACATGGGCAACTGGGGGAAAATGACCAATATCTGTCCAAGCAACTCATGGTCTAACCTACTTAGCAGCAAATAACCTGTTGTGATGCCCACACAAGTGCAATAGTGGCACACAGCCATGGTGGGGAACCAACTGCTCTTAATTTGGCTAACTGATCTCCTCAGTGGTACGGGACCCATAGCTGGAGCTGGGAAACAAGTCAGAACCATATCCAAAAAATGTGTTTTTTTTTAAAGTAAAGCAAGGAACAAAGCTATATAGAAGTTGACATTTGTATGGATTTGAAGTTAAATTGGTATAAATTCAAACTTTATATTAATAAATATAAATTGTTTCAGAGGGAAAAATTATATTTCCAACTTGTTTGAACAAGCAAACAAGTGAATGTATGTAGAAACATGGAGAATGTATCCCCCAGCAGCAGGCAGAGTATGGGAGGCAAGAAGGGGAGAATTATGTTTTCCCCCTCTTAGCTGCAGCAGAAGTTCGAGCCCAAGGAAAGGGCACATAGAACACCTCATTCATGGAAATCTAGCAGAATAGCTCAGGACAAGACAGCCAAAGGCTGGGCCAGGGAGAAGGAGCAGGGGAGTGCAGGATCCAACCCCCTCCAGGTGACATCACCACGGAGGTGTCATGGGCTGAGGATTCCACAGACAGGACATCACCACAGCAGATATTGACAGCATGAAGCCAATTCTCATCTGCTGAGTGTCCTTCAGACTCTGGGAGTTGGGAAAGCTGATGAAGGAGGAGCAGTAGACAGCCCCCCAAACGTAAGGCCTCAGCTTAAGCAGGAGGTTGCACATGCTGATTCTTATGCCAAGTAAATTCATGTAGTCCACATCAGGCGACCATCCAATCTGTGTTCCACTCACTCGGTGAGGGCTTAACTCTCTTTTGCTTTGCCTTTGTTTTTCGAGGTAGGGTTTCACTTTTGCTCAGGCTGACCTGGAATTCTCTATGTAGTCTCAGGGTGGCCTCAAACTCATGGCGATCCTCCTACCTCTGCCTCCCAAGTGCTGGGATTAAAGGCGTGCTCCATCACGCCCGACGCCTCTCAGCTCTTTGTTGAGCTTTTGTGGGTCTGAAATGGTGAGTGGTCATAGTGAACTGAAGACCAAGTCTGCCTCTTCCAAATTTAGAATTTTAATTAGAATTCCTGTGGTACCCACTATGAAAATACCCAAATTGTGCACAAAAAGTAATGGGTGTACCAATAAGTAAGTAGCAGGAACAATGAGGAGCAAAATGTATGACACACACAGTAAACAAATACCAAGATAGCAGAAGCTCTTCATTAGGAGTAATTAATTTATGTGTAAATGGGTTAAATTCTCCAGTCAAAATTTAGAGAGTGGGAGAAAACTTTGAACCTTTATCCATATGGTGTCTATGAAAGAATTAACTCAAGTTCTAAAGACACAGATAGGGTGGGAGAGATTGCTTAGTGGTTAAAGTGCTTGCCTTCAACGCCTAAGGACCCAAGTTTGATTCCCCAGTGCTCACTTAAGCCAGACGCATACAGTGGTACATGCATCTGGAGTTCATTTACAGTGGTTGGAGGTCCTGGCATGCCAGTTCTCTCCCTCCCTCCATCCCTCTCTCTGTCTGTCTCATAAATAAATAAATAAAATATTTTTAAAAGTAACAACAACAAAAGACACAGGTAAGTTTAAAGTTAAATGATGGGGAAAACACTGTGCAAATAGTAACAAAAGGAGACTCTTAGTAGCAGCCAGACAAAATAGATGCCAATTCTAACCTGTTACAAGAGATGAAGTAGAATATTATATATTAAATGAAGGGTTGATTCATCAATAATATACAACAGGGGTTGGAGATGAAGCTCAGATGTTGGAGTGTTTGTCTAGGATGTACAAAGCCCTGGATTTGATCCCCAGAAGTTCATAAAACCAGGTGTGGGTGCACACTTATAATCCCACCATGTGGAAGGTTGAGAAAGGAGGATCAGGAATTCAATATTATTCTAGGCTACATAGTGAATTCATTAACAGCCTGATCTACATGAGATCTTGTCTCAAAAACAAAACAAAACAAGGGCTGGAGAAATGGCTTAGAATTTATGTATTTGTTTATTTATTTATTTGAGAGAGAGAGAGAGAGACAGAGAGAGGGGGGAGGGAGAAAATGGGTGCAAAAGGTCCTCTAGCCACTGCAAATGAACCCTAGATGCATGTGCCACCATGTGTCTCTGGCTTATGTTGGTTCTGGGGAATCAAACTTGGATCTTTACATTTCTCAGGCAAATGCCTTAATCACTAAGTCATCTGTCCAGCCCCCACATTTATTTTTATAGAATTGGCTCAGGTAGTTATGCAGACAGGCAAGTCCCAAGATCTGTAGAGTGATATGGCAAGCCAGAAACACAAAAAACGATGACGGTTTAGTTCCAATCCAAGTCCAAGCCAAGCATGATGGCCCACACTTGGGAAGGCTGAGGTAGGAAATTTGCCATGAATTTAATGTGAACCTGGTCTACATAATAAATGAAGAAAGGAAAAATTATGATCATGTAGTTCAAAGGCAGTTAAGCACAAAGAGTTCTCTCTTACTTAGAGAAAGATAAGATTTTCCCTATTCAGCTCTTCTCTGATTGGAAGATCTGCCTTGCCAATTCCATGAGTTAAACTGTTAATCTAACCCAAAAATGTGTTCACAGACACATCCAGCATAATATTTGACAAAGTATTTGGGTACTCCATGACACAATCAAGTTGACACATAAAATTAATCATCAGGATATAAATACATTTATTTGAGTTTTTATAATATTTAATGTTATATATATCTACATATTAAAAACAAAATAATAAAGAATGATAACTAGACAAGTGTGGTGGTACATGCCTTTAATTCCAGCACCAAGGAGGCAGAGTCAGGAGGATCACTGTGAGTTTGAGGCCAGCCTGAAACTGCATAGTGAATTTGAGGTCAGCCTTGGCTAGAGTGAGACCCAACCTTGACAAACAAAAGAAAAGAAAAGAAAAAAGAATGATGATTATACTTATCATTTCTATAACTGGTTATATGGTTATGCTGGTATTCATAACTACTCTCTCCCTGTATTCATTCCATGTTTTTTTTTTTACTTTGACATGTGCTTCAGCTCTAGAAAAAGTTCTACATGGATTTTTACTTATGTATCCAAAACCGTTATTCCTGAAGAGTCTTCCTTATTAGTAAACAGGTTGGAATTTAGTCATAGCGGGTTTTCATTGACTTAATCACAGGATATATTAATGTTGAATTGGTCTAAGGTCTCTCTCTCTGCTTTATAATAATAAATAAATACATAAATAAGTAAATATAAAAATAGCCAACTATCTACCTTGAGATGGGTCACCTCCTCCTCATCTGCCTGGACCCAGAAATGAGTGCAAAGGAATTGGTGACACTAGTCCAGCTTTCATGGCTAACCTGGAAACCAGTTCCAGGGATATGGCAATAGGCACTGTGGTCACTGAAACTTCATCACAGCAGAGATCCAGAGACTACAGAGAAAGCAACACAAATCAGAACCCTTTCTTCCCAGTCAAGACTCAAGGAACATTTCAGAAAAGAGGGCAGAAAGGTTTTCAAGGTCTCAGCATGAATGGGAAAAGCCTGAGGCACCTCCACCCCCCCCAACAGAGTGGGAACTGAGGCTGTTTGGTCCCCAAAATGAATACCAATAACCCCACTGAAGAAGACACACGCAGAATTGGGACAGGGGTGTGGAACTTCTAAGTGTATATAACATTTATTTCTAGAACTTCTTTCCCTCTCCCTCAGGACATAAAAAATATGATCTTATATTAACCGTATATAACCTCCTGTGAATTTTGCCTTATTAAACATTGTGCCTTATTTTATTAAATTGTTTTATTGGAATCCAATTCTGTATTTTGAAAAAGTAGCATTTTATTTCTAAGCAAGCATTTACTTTTTTTAAGAAAAGTCTAAAATCTTTATAATGCCTATAATTGTTATATCATTGTTTATCTGTTGAATTTATATAATATACAAATCTATAAATTTTTTTAAAAATCAATAACAATAACAAAAATAACATAATACTGGTGTAATGTTGGGGATGTGGCGGGCTGGGAAATCTTGGGCCATGTTTTCAAGAATATACAATCACGCAGATTCTGTGGAAAACAATATGGTAGTTCCTCATAAAATGAAAGCTAGGATTACCATATGATACTGAAATTTTGCTTCAATATACAAGGTTTGGGAGGCTTGCGGTCAAGATGACAGTGGGTAATTTCAGGTAAGAATGATCAGATCATTCTCAAGAACTTACCCAATCACAAAAAAAATAGCCACATAGTCTCACTCATCTGCAGCACCTAACCTGAATCTACCCAAGATACCTTACATACCCAGCAAGCATCTCGTGGACTAGACACTAGGATGGAAGGGGAGGGAGGGGAGGGCATCAAAGGGGTGGGAAACACAAATCTAGACCCAAATGGCAATGGTAGCATAAAATTCTACTTCCTAAAAGACAGACCAAATGGCTGATCCTTCACCAGGCCCTTACAGGGAACACCTGAACCACAAGACACTGGAGAGGGTAAGATCAAGACTAACCTTAATCTTCTACATCTTCCCTCCCTCCCTCTCCCTCTCCCTCTCCCTCTCCCCATATCTCTCTCTCTCTCTCTCTCCCTTCTTTCTAACTCTTGTATATTAGTTATCTTTTTCCTCATTTTCTTAGTGGGCACTGACCTGTAACTCCCAGAACCAGCATGGGGCTATCAGCCACAATGAGCTTTTGATCAGAGAGACCTACAAGGTTTCCTAAAAGACAGACAGATTTCTGTCAGAGTACTTGATGACCCACCAAAGGTTAGTGGTAAGCCCCTACTGCTGAAGACAACTTATGTGATTGACACATAAAATGGAATGGCATGGCTGCAAGTTGGAAGAGAGTCAGTCCCCAGACAGTCAGCACGTCTAGTGCCAGAAGGTGCTACATGGGCAACTGGGGGAAAATGACCAATATCTGTCCAAGCAACTCATGGTCTAACCTACTTAGCAGCAAATAACCTGTTGTGATGCCCACACAAGTGCAATAGTGGCACACAGCCATGGTGGGGAACCAACTGCTCTTGATTTGGCTTACTAATCCCCTCAGTGGTACGGGACCCATAGCTGGAGCTGGGAAACAAGTCAGAACCATATCCAAACATAAACCCACTCTCCATTATCAAGCTACCATCAATCGTGGGCTACAAGAGGGCCTACACCTATTAAATTCTCTATTAAAAAAGTAAGGGTTATCTCTTTTGTCCTGGTGCTAACTTACTCTCCGTTGGAGAATCTGCTTCTCTTTTCAAGACAGATGTAGATCCTAAGGAGACAGCCACCCCATCATACCTCAAAAGGGCCTCGGCTGAAACAAAGAAAAATTGGCGAAACAAGCAAGGGTGCTGTTTTCCTGATGAACTGGATACCAGCAGAAGGGGGAAGGAGATCAACACAGAGAAAAATCAACTCCTACCAAATCAGAGAGCCAGAGCCTCAGAGGCCCCCAACACCTCATCACTGAAGCAGACCAAAAAGGAACCCAACATGGCTCAGGGAAATTTTGCGGAAGAGGGGGCGGAAAGAATGTCAGAGCCACATGTTGGGTCATGATATGCAGAGACATTTATCTTACCCATAACTGTGGGCTAACTCCACAATGCATGACCCATATACCTCAACAAGGAGAGGCCAAGGGGAGGGGGTAGGTCACGGATGAGCCTAATAATGGTACCAAACTGACTGTATTTGCTGAATACAAAACTAATAAAAAAATTCAGGTAAAAATTGTGGAGCTCAAACACTGGTAGGTGTTAGCGGACCTCCACTGGGGGGGGACATGGGGAGAAGTGCACCCGTTTAGGAATCTGAGGATTCCTATGCTTTCAGGAGCCCTAAAAAATGTGTGGCTCCAAAAGGAGTAGGTCTTAGCGGACCTCCACTGGAGGGACAAGGGAGGTGCACATTCAGCAATCTGGGGATTCCTATGCCTCAGGAACCCTGCTAACCCCTCTGCTGTGTTGTCTACCTACCTCTGGAAGTCTGATTTTGATGCTCTCTCCCCCCTACCTCGGGCCGAACTCTTTTGCCTGTGAGTCCCCCACACCCTGTGTTCTCCAAAAGCTCGTCCCTTGCACCCAGCTCCGCCTCTACTTGCCGGCTGGTCACCTATGCCCTGCGCAACCCACAGTCCCCTCTCTGAGTCCCCTAGCACCCACGCAACGCCTGCGCAATGGTCCCCAACATCTAGAGACACTGTGCATGCCCTTGCAACTCCCTGACACCCCACACCGCCCCTAATCGCCTGATTGTCCACACATCGACAGCTGGTCACCCACATTCTAAGCAGCCCGCGAGCCCATGTGAGTCCCCTAGCATTCGCTCATTGGTCCCAGCACCTCCAGCCACCTTCACGCGCTCCTGCGAGTACTTTACAGCCCGCTCCGCCCCTACTCGATGGCTGGACACCCACTCTCTGCATAGCCCACGCACCTCTGTGAGTCCCCTAGCATCCGCGCATTGGTCCCCAACACCTGAGCCACCTGTGTGCGCCCCTGGCAGTGCCCCACACACTGTGCCCCTAAGACAGGCTGCCCACAACGGGAGCACATCAAGCACTTCTGGGAGTCAGTTCCTGACGCCCTGCCCAGCCTCTGATGATTGGTCTCCCATGCCCCGGCGGCTCAGTTCGCGTGCACCCCCGGAGTCTCCCTTCCCGATGGAGCCCAAGCGCAGGCCTGCGAGTCCCCCACGCCCCTTGCAGCTCACAAGTATCAGGCCGCCACCTACATGCAACCCTGAGAGTAGCCCACACGTTACACCGCCCACGGGGGCTGGCCACACCACGCCCCTGAGCAGGTAATTCTGGCCTTGGTTGTCGCCTTTGATTACTGAGTTACTTCCTTTACCAACAAGGTTTGGGGCTGGAGAGATGGCTCAGTGGTTAAGGTGCTTGAGTGCAAAGCCCAATGACCTGAGATCAGTTCCCTAGTACCCACATAAAGCCAGATGCATAAGGTGGTGCATGAGTCTGGAATTACCTTTGTAGTGGCTGGAGGCCCTGGCATGCCCATTCTTTCTCTCTCTCCCTCCCTCTATCTATCTATCTATCTATCTATCTATCTATCTATCTATCTCTCCCCTCCCTCTATCTCTGTCTCTGTCTATGTCTCTCTCTCTCTCTCTTACTTCCTCCAAACGTGGTGGCACATGCCATTAATCCCAGCATTGAGGAGGCTGAGGAAGGAGGATCTTTGTGAGTTCAAGTACAGCCTGAGACTGCACAGTGAATTCCAAGTTAACTTGGGTGACACCCTACCTCAAAAAGAAAAGCAAGTTTTCATAGAAGAAGGACTAGTTGGAAAGAAGGTGCTCAAAGGAATATGGGTGTGGAAGGGACAAAAAGGGGTAATAGGACAGGAATATGATCAAATTGCAATATGTTAATGTGTTAAAATTCTCAGTAAAATGTTAATGAAATAAACTAAACAGAAAAAGCAAGCTTATTTGTACATTCATGTTTATAATAGCATTATTTATGCAGCCAAGAGGGTAAAGCAAATCAAATGCTCATGGATGGATGAATAAACAAAATGTGCTATATAATTTTGCCTAAAATAAATGTTATTTGTATAAGGAAGGATGCTACAAGATGACTGTGCCTTGAGTACATTATACCAGTGAACCAGTCACTCAACAAAGTTGAATACTGCATGATTCTACTAATATCAAATACCTGAAGGAGGGCTGGAGGGATGGCTTAGCTTTAAAGGCGCTTGCCTGCAAAGCCATAGGACCCAGGTTCCATTTTCGAGGACCCATATAAGCCAGATGCACAAGGAAGCACATGCACCTGAATTACCTTTGCAGTGGCTGGAGGCCCTGGCATGCCCATTCTCCCTCCCTCCCTCCCTCCCTCCCTCCCTCCCTCCCTCCCTTCCTCCCTCCCTCTCTCTCTCTCTCTCTCCCTCTCTCTCTCTCATAAATAAAACTGAAAAAAATCTAAAGGAGTCAAATTCATAGAAACAGAAGATTTAATTGTGGCTGCAGAGGCTACAAACAGGAAAATTGGAAGGAGTTATTTTTAATGGCTATGTATTTTCATTTTACAAACAATAATATTCTGAAGATTGGATATATAACAGTGTGAACAAATCTAACACTACTGAAGTAAACATGGAAAATGGGAAAGATGAATTTTATATCACATCTTAATTTTTTGGTTTGCATTACTAAGAAATGGGTTTCATTGTAACATTTTCATGCATATATGTCAGTATACATTGTTCTTATCCACCCCTAATTTCCTATCTGGTCACCTTATCCCCTTCTTCTTGTCCCCTTCCTTCCACTAAACAAACGGTGCTCCCTTCTGCTTCCATCAGGACCCATATTCATTATCCTGTCTTGTTCCTCTTCCCTCCCTCCTTTATGACATCTTCCTCCCCTCCTTTAGCACCCTTTGTATCTCTCTCTCTCTCTCTCTCTCTCTCTCACACACACACACACACACACACACACACACGCACACACACACACACACACACACACACACACACACTGCAATGTAGATTTTTGCTTATGAGAAAAAATGCAATATTTGTCTTTCTGAGTCTGGCTTATTTGGCTTAATATCATGACCTCTATTTATATTCCCTAAAGTGACAGTCTGACCGACAGGCCAGCAAGGACTACATAGCAGTGGTGGTGGTGGATTTTCAAGGTAGGGTCTCATTCTTGCCAAGGCTGACCTGGAATTCACTATGTACTCTCAGGGTGGCCTTGAACTCATGGTGACCCTCTTACCACAGCCTCTGGAGTGCTGGAATTAAAGGTGTGCACCACCATGCCTGGTTAGCATTTCAAATATTTTAATATTTTAATATTTTAATTTTTATTTATTTGCAAGTATGTCTTGTGCATGTGGCACCAGGTCCTCTTGCTGCTAACAAATGTGAATGGCTTAGAAATTGAACCTAGGCTGTCAGGCTTTGCAAGCAAGTCCCTTTAACTGCTAAGCATTCTTCTATGAAATATTTTCACTGTAACAAAATAAAAGTTTGAGAAAATTTATATGTTTAATCTGATTCAGACATTACAAAATGCATCAAAACAGCACATGGCACTCCACTAATATGTATAATTTTTATGTTTTATGTATCACTTAAAACATTCATTTAAAAATTGCTGAGAAATTTTAAGCATTCCCACCATAAAATGACAAGTATATAAGGCAATTCATATGTCAATTCACTCAATTTAGGAATTCCACAATGTATAAATATTTCAAAGCATCATGATATGTGCAATAATATGTATGATATTTATCCATTTAAAAATAAAATCTGCTGGGCTTGCTTTTTCATGCCTTTTACCCCAGCACTTGGGAGGCCAAAGTAGGAGGATCGCTGTGAGTTCAAGGCCAGCCTGAGACCACACAGTGAATTCCACCTATAGTGAGATGCTACCTTAAGAAACCAAAAATAAAATAAAATAAATTGTGCTGTGGGTGATGACTCACATCTATAATCCAAGTACACAGGAAAATTGCCATGAATTTGAGGCTAGCCACCAGACATAGTTTCAGGGCAGTCTGTGTGTCGGAATGAGATTTTGTCTCAGGAAATATGTAAATAAATAAAATATTCTTTGTTCAAAAAGTATTGGTATATTAAAGAGATGTTCAACCTCTCTACTCACAAGGGAAATTCAAATGAAATAAAATTCAATATCACTGCAGTGAGAATAGCAATCATTAAAAAATCAAATGAGTGCACATGCTGGTGGGGTGTGGGAAAAGAAGAACCCACATCCACTGCTGGTAGGAATGCAAACTTGTACAACCACTATAGAAATCAGTATGGAGACTCCTCAAAAGGCTGAATAGAACTACAATTATGTCCAGATATACCTCTTTGGGGCATATACCCTAAAGTTTCTAATATGGACTACAGAGACACATGTTCCACCATTTTTTTTTTTTTTTTTGCTGTTCTATTTATAATACAGCAGGAATTGGAAGCAGCCCAGATGCCCATCAACAAATGAATGGATAATGAAGGTGTGATACATAGACACAATGGAATTCTATTCAGTGATAAGGAAAAATGAATTAGTCAACTTGGCAGGACTATGGATGGACTTGGAAGAAAACATGCTAAGTGAGCTCACACAGGCTCATAAAGACAAACGTCACTTGTTCCCTCTCATATGTGGTTCCTAACCTGTATCAGCTTCAGTTAATTGTATACCATAATAAATATCAACAGTATGGAAATGATGCCAGAATGAAGTTAGGAAAAAGGGGAAATACGGAGGAAGGAGAAGAAGGTATGCTCAATAAAAAATAAATATTAGAAATAGGCTGAAGCCCGGCGTGGTGGTGCACAACTTTAATCCCAGCACTTGTGAAGCAGAGGTAGGAGCATCACCTAGCGTTCAAGGTCACCCTGAGACTACATAGTGAATTCCAGGTCAGCCTGAACTAGAGTGAGACCTTACCTCGAAAAACCAAAAAAAAAAAAAAAAAAAATGGCGGGGGGGGGGGGGACTGGAGAGATGAGTAAGTGGTTAGGGCACTTGCCTGCAAAGCCAAAGGACACAGTTCAATTCCCCAGGACCCAAGTAGCCAGATGCACAAGGTGGCACATGCATCTGGAGTTCCATTGCAATGGCTGGAGGCCCTTGTTGGCCATCATCGGTCTCTCTATCGACTCGTGCTTCTCTATCTCATAAATAAAAATAAAATAATTTTTCAAATACTGGTGTAGCCAGGTGTGGTGGCACATGCCTTTAATCCCAGAATTCAGGTGGCAGAGGTAGGAGGATGGACCTGGACCTAAATTAGAGGCCGCCCTGGGACTGAAACTATGTAGTGAATTCCAGTTCAACCAGGACCAGAGCGAGACCCTACCTCAAAAAAAAACTAAAAAAAAGAAAAAGAAAAAGAAAAAAAAAGAAAAGAAAGAAACAGGAAGGAAGGAAGGAGGAAGGTATGTAGGTTCTGCTTGATGTTGGGAATATAGAGAGCTGGGAAATCTTGTGCCATGTTTATGGGAATAATCAATGACTCAGGTTCTGTGGAAAATGATAAGGTAGTTCCTCATAAAATGAAACCCTGGATTACGATATGAAACTCAAATATAGCTTTTGAATGTTTTTCACAAAACAAGATTTGGGGAACTTCTGGTAAAGATGGCTGTGGGTGAATTCAGGCAGCAATTGTGTGGCTCCAACACTAGTAGGTCCTGGTGGGGGCCTCCACTGGGGGTACACGGTAGAGGGGGTGCACATTCAAGAATCTCTTATGCACTCAGGAACCCTGCTAGCCCCTCCTGCTGGGGCGCTCTGCTGATTTTGATGCTCTGAGCCTTCTTTACCCCAGCTGCTCCCTTGTGCCTGCAAGTCCCCTACAGGCCATCACCTATGATACTGCCAGGCCAGTGGGCCACCAACACTCCTCACAGCTCCCTGCTGATTGATTCCCCCACACTCAGCATAGTCCTATTCCAGTCCCCCACACCACGTGCCGCATCAGAAGGACACCCACATTCTATGCAGCCCTTGTGCACCCCTTTGAGTCCCTCATGCCACAGCCTGAATGCACCCAAGTGAGTCTCCCACACCCCATGTTGCTCCCATGGGCCGCCCATGTGGCAAACAGTCCTGAGACAGTCCCCCACACTCCCTGAAGACTGCTTGCTCCGCAGCGAGTCCTTCACGCCCCAGCAGCCCCTGTGCATAGGTCCCCCACACCCCAGTGTCCTGCGTCTGCCCTTGTGAGTGCCCCTGACATCCACTGCTGCCTGCATGCGGCGCCCTGTGAGCCTCCCACGACTGTGTTGCCCATGGGCACTCTGTGTCTCTCACTCCGCGTGCAGCCATCGCACATCCCTGCGAGTCCCCAACACGCAGTGACACCCATTCCTGTTGCCCACACCCTGCTCAGCTCGCGCGAGCCCATGTGAGTCCCTCACGCCCTAAACAACCCTAATGCGTTCGTCCCCCATACCTCACGAGGCCTGCGTGAGCCCCTGAGAGTCCCCCAACCCTCGTGCCCTAACTGTGGGCTGCCCACAACCCGTGCAGCCAGCGCACACTCCTGCAAGTCCCCCACACCCTGTCCATCTGCTGGATCCCCAGAGTCCTCAATGCCCTGCATAGCCCTAGCGAGTCAGTCCCCTACACAAGGCGCCACCTGCGTGCATCCCTGCAAGTTACCCACACCCCGCTTCGTCCAGGCATACAGACTAAACCCCGCCCAGCCCACGCCCGCGTGAACCCCCACAAGTTCCTAACGCCCTGCTCAGCCTTCGAGCATTGATCCCACACATGCCGCGTGAGCCCACACCCGCGCGCGCCACTGTGAGTCCTGCACACCGCACACAGCGCCCGCAGGCCACCCACTCCTCATGCAACCCCGAGTCCCTTGGAGTCCATCATTCCCCATGCAGCCTTGGTGCGCCCCTGCTAGTCCCCACACCCCGCACTGCCTGCATCCGCCCCGGTGAGTCCCCACAACCTATGCTACCCACACCCAGGACAGCCCAGGCGCACCCCTGAGCCCCCATGCCCCTCGCAGCCTACACGCAACCCTGCGCATCCCTCATGCTCCTCGCAGCACCTGCGCATCAGTACCCCACACCTCAAGCCACCTGAATGCACCACTGCTGCTTAAGCTTTGAGAGTCCCCCACAAGCTGTGCTGTCCATGCAGACTGTCCACACCAGAGCACCACTGTCAGTTCCCTATGCCCTGCGAAGTCTCCACAAATCACTTCCCCACATCCCGCGCCACATGTGTGTGCCCCTGCTGCGTGTGTCCTTAGAGGCCCACACACCCCATGCCACCCCCGCGGGCCATGCACATTCCGCAAAGCCCCAAGTCAGTCTCCCACACCGTACACCACCTGCGAGCGCCCCTGCGAATCCCCCACACACTGCGCCAATTGTGTGTGCCCCCGCTAGTCTCCCACCCCCTTGCCACTCCTGTGGGCTGCCCACACCCCTCACAGCTGTGTGTGCCCCTGCGAGACCCCATGCCCTGTGCAGATGCTACGTGTAGTTCCCCTACACCCCGAGCTACCTGCTTAAGCACTTCATTCGTACTCACCTTGAGTCCTCCACACCTCGGGCACCCATGTGTACTCTTGCAACTCCCCCATACCCTGTGCCACCACCACGTGACGCCCACACCCCACGTACCCTTACTGCGTCCCTGCGAGTCACCCCTGCCCTGCTCAGCATCCTGCAGTGGTGTCCCACACCCCGCGCCCGACCTTGCGAGTCTCCCACACCCTACGCAGTGCCTGCGGCCACACACACCCCTTGCAGCACGAGCAGGCCCCTGGGAGTCCCTCATGCCCCTCGCAACTCCTGCCAGAGAGTTGCCTATACCCCGTGCAGCTTGCTTGTGCCCCTACGAATCCCTCACCCCAAGGGTGGCCCACGTGGGCTGCCCACACCGCACGCTGCCTATGCTCACCCCTGGGAGTCCCCCAAGGCACGTCCAGACCGTGAGCATCCCTTCGAGTCTCCACCACCCTTTGCAACACATGTGGGCTGCCAACACCCGAGGGAGCCCACAGGCCCTCCTGTGAATCCCCCAAGCAGCCCCTGTGAGTCAACTTTCCCACTGTCCCCACAGCCCCTGAGCATCAGTCCCCAACACCCTGCACCACCTGAGTGCAACCCTGCGAGTACCCCACACCCTGTGCCACCCATGCGGGCCTCCCACACTCTGCACATGCCTTGTGCAACCGCACCCGGCGCCACCCATGTGCGCCCCTGCGAGTCCCCAACACACCGTGCTTCCTGTGTGCACCCCTGCAAGTTTCTGATATCCCGTGTCGCCCACGCTGGACATACACAACCTGCGCTGCCCACGCCTGCGTGCGACCTATGGGAGTCTCCCACAAACAGTGCCACCCCAAGGGTCGCCCACACTCCTGGCAGCCCACTCGCACCCCTGCGAGTCCCTCACGCCCTTCTAAGCAACCATGGGGCATCCGCGTGTTAGTCCCCCAGACCCCACGCCACTTGTATATGCCTCTGAGGGTCTCCCACACCCCATGCCACCACCCCACAGCCACACCCTGTGCACACCCCTGGGAGTCCCCCACGCCCCACTCAGCCAAGGTGCATCGATTACCCACACCCAGGGCACACCCTCGGGTCACCCACACACAGCATAGCTAGTGCACCTGTGATTCCCGCATTCCTCGTGCCAGGCACGTGGGTAGTTTGCACCCTTGCGAGTCCCCCACACCCTGTGCTGCCCATGTGGGCCAATCACACCCAGTGCAGCCGCGAGCGCCCATGCAAGTTCCCCACGCGCCACGCAGTCCCTGTGAGTCTGTCTCCCACACACCGTGCACGCGCCCTGGGAAGCCCATGTGTGTTGGTCCCACACACCTCGCGACCCCTGCCTGCATCCCCATGAGTCCTCCACACTCCGTGCTGACCCCGCGGGCCTCCAAAACTCCATGCAACCTGCGTGCATCCCTGAAAATCCCCGCACCCCGTTCCAGCCCGCAGGCTTCCCATGGCCCGCAGTCTGAACATGCCCCTGCGAGTCCGCACACCTTGGGAAGCCCTAGCGCATGCCAGCGAGTACCCCACACCAGGCCTTCCCAACCTCAGCTGATAGTTCTAGCCTTGGTCCCCTACCCTGATTGGTGTCAGGCTAAGCTCACCAACCACAGTTAGAGCTGGAGAGATGGCTAAGTGGTTAAGGTCTTGCCTGCAAAGCCTAACGACCTGAGTTCAATCGTCCAGTACCCAGGTAAAGCCAGATGCACAAGGTGGAACACGAACTAGCCGTGCAGTGGCTGGAGGCCCTAGCATGCCTATTTTCTCTCTTCCACCCCCCCCCCCCAGGAGTGGTGGTTCAAGCATTTCATCCCAGCACTTTGGACGCAGCAGTGTTAAGAAGATCACTGTGAGTTCAAGGCCACTTTGAGACTGTATTTTGAATGATAGTTCAGCCTGGGATAGAGGAAGACCCTACCTCAAGTAGCAGACTCAGGCAGGACTGAGGCTGGTGTTCCCTGGGACAGGCCCACTTCTGGAAGAGAGGCTTCAGGGAGGGTGGGGGAGAGGATAAGAGTGAACTCAGAACATGAAACTGAGACAAGTGTCCCATGGAGCAGTCTGGAAAATGGAGCTAGGAGAAACAATTATCACCTCTGGGGGGAGGGATTGTACCATGGGGGAGGACAAAGGGTATCTTTTGGGGCTAGGGAGGAACTATCCATGCACATGGTGGTACATCATCTTAACAATCAACTGCATCCTTCCAAATGAGGCCTGGAGAAGTCTGGCCAATACCTGGGCAGTAGGAATTCTTCTGTTTGGATGATGCTCTATTTGACTGCCTTAGGGCAGTTTTTACCCGGGATGGTCCAGAGAAGCCAGAACAGATTCTCTTCCCCACTTCTACTCTAGAGACAAACTGTCATGTGTGCTCCCTGGACCCAATTTTCTCCCACTTGGAGGAAAGAGCCTACTTCTTGCCCTTGCTCCACCACCAGCTAGAATGTGATTTCTGCCCCAGTCCTCTCCTGACATGGGCAGGACTAATTCAGAGGACCTGGAACCTGAGTTTCTAAGATCACAGACACCTAGAAATGCAAGGAAGATTCACAAGTTCTGAGCAAATGGTCCCTGAGTGCAGTACCTCTGGAGGATGAGAATGAGTCCAGAACAGGACTGAGCTTGGGACAGGGAAGATGAGCCCAACTGAGCCCTCCAGGACCTGCTGAACTGATCCCTGAGGAGAGGCCCCCAACCAAACCGAAGGATGGAAGGGGAGAAAACCAAAGGAAAAAGGCAGCAGGGACCTAAGCTCAGGAAGTGAATCCTGACATGCTGGTGAAGGCGGAGGACAACAGAAAGAATAAGCAGTTTTTAAAATATATATATTTATTTATTTGAGAGAGAGAGAGAGAGAGAGAGAGAAAAACGCAGACAGAGAGAGGATGGTCACACCAGGGCCTGCTGTTACGACAAATGAATTCCAGACGCAGACTAATAATCTGGCCTTATGTGGGTACTGGGGAATCAAACCTGGGTCCTTAGGCTTTGCAGGCAAAAGGCACCTTAACCACTGAGTCATCTCTCCAGCCCCAAGAATGGGGAGATTCTTTGAGACTCCCAGAGATAAGGATGAGAGACAATGTAGAGAGAGGACTTGTGTTAAAGTGAAGAAATGCTAGTGTGGAAAGCCTGACCCTGGAGAACAGAGACCTAGGGCCCCATGTAAGCTGGACTTTGGAAAGACTCTTCATTGGGTGTGGGCTAAATTCTTTTCTGAGGTTGTGTTCTTACAAGGTTAGAAATGAGATAGCTCTCCACCCTCACGCTGTCCCCCATCCCCATTTAAAATGCTAGGGCAGACCACAGGACTCAAGCAATACTTTAATGTGAACCTGGTGTTAACTAGGAACACAGGAGGGGAAAGTGCAGCCAGAGACCAGGCCCTGGCTAAAGAATAACTCAGAAGCAATAGTGGTGGTGCCCTTGCTGCTGGGCTCCACTGGTATCCTCTGCTGGTCTTGTACAGGGATGCTTGTTCCAACCTGTCAAGTAAAGCAGAGTCAGGGCCAGCCCTGGGTCTTTGGAACAGCCAGAATTGTGACACACTGTGCGGAAAAGGGAACACTCACTTCAAAGAGCCTTTGGAACTTTCGAACAAGGACATACATGGCCTCTGAAACAGAGAAGTATAACTGAGTATTCCAGACAGAGGGTCATAGATAGGAACCACCCCCGCTTCCACTGGGAACACTAGCCCTGCAGACCCTGCCCAAAGAGCCCTGGAACTGACTCCCCAGCCCATCAACAGCTCAATGTGGCAATGATTTCTAGGATGTAGACAGTAATTCTCAAATGCCTCCTTATGAAGCAGACACACATGTGACAGCAACCACCTGACAAACCACACCACCAGCAGCAGCAGGAGCAGCACTTCAAGAGAGTCACGGAGGGCTCTCTAAAGGCCCTGAGAGGAGAAGGAGATCTCAGAGTGGGTGGCAGATCACTCAATTGGGGAAAGAGGAGTAGGCACTGCTCTGGGCTCCCCCAACAGTGAATGCACTGATGGCCTGCTTGGTGGCTCCTCCCCAAGGGAATTTCTGCCTATCGTGGCAGCCCTGGGCCCCTGCACCCAAACACCCAGGTCTCTCCCTCCTCCCATCCTTGCCCTGATCCTCCCCAGTGGTTCATACCTAGTTCTACTTTTAGCTCTTGTTTTTACTTCTTTATAGCCATACACTAGCCCAGGAGACAAAGGAGAAAAAAAGAGAAATTATGAAAAATACATACTCTAGCACCCACCCTTTCACCACACCTGCCAAGTCCTTATAACTTCCATGTCTCACAGTTCTGTAGAGAGACTCAGGAGAGAATTCAAAATGAAAAAGAAGGGTATTCTGTCCAGTGGAGTTGGGACAGGGGTGAGTATGTGGTCAGTTACACTTAGACTGGGACACCACCATTTCACCAGGACTAGCATTTTTAGGAGCCACAGAAAGAAAGTGCTACCCTAGGACAGCCCTCTACTGCCAGAGGATGTTTCTTCCTCTCCTGAACTGGAAGTTGGGAGCACACAGGTGACTCTTGATCACCTAAAAGAGAACATAAAATTCAACTTCCAGGCTTGTGAGGTGAGGACTGGGTCTAAAGTTATGCCTTGTCTAAAATGTGGTGGCATTGCCCTCTGCTGGCTGAAACACACACTTGCTCCACCCTTCCCTGGGTTGGTGCTGCCCAGGGCCAGCACCTTAACTCTCTGGCTCTGGGCTGGGAGTAGCTAGCATTGCTGTGTCCACAGCCAGCCCTTGGGGAAGCCTCGTGACTGAGCAGAAACGAGCAGAAAAGGCCCCTTGTTCTGTAAGCCATCATCTGGGGTTGAAGTTCTAGCACAGTTACCAATCTTTCCCTCCCCACTCCAAACCCCACTACCAGTCTCTCCTGCAAGAGTGCTGTCTGGGTATGCAGGGAAGCCAGGAAACAGGGCTTCAGTCTGCCTAGTACTGACAGAGCCCCAGACTTCCCTCCTCCCTGCCCTCCCTGCTACTCTCCAGCCCCCAGGACTCACCACGGGATGCAGGCGAGTTGGACCCAATGCCTCTCTGGCCCAGCGCCAAGAGCTGAGAGTTTCCTGGAACCTGGGTGGCTCTGGTGGTGCAGTCTCCACCGCTTAATTCTTTAGGATGCATGCACATGCCATGCGGTTCCACCCCCTGTGTTGGAAGACCAGGCACAAAGTTCTCACGCAGTATGTGCTGTGTAGGCTGGTGGGGGGCAGGGAGAAGTACTGGGAGTCTCATTGGCACTGTGCTTTAGTCAGTCTTAGTCCAGAAGGTGGTGATGAGCTAGGGAGAAGTGGGGATAAAGTGGAGGGAGAGGGACTGAGAAAGCCCAGAACCCTGGCCAGGGTGGAGCTGAAGAGCCTGTCTGCAAACTGAGTACACACCCAAGTTGTGCAGCCCACAATGTAAGGGCTCTCCTGGAGCCCTTACATACCCCAACTGGAGGCTAGTCTTGCTTCCCATCCCAGCCTGGCTGGTGTAAGGGGTCAGGAAATGCACAGAGTGCGGGGCACAGTAACTGGCAGCTACCTAGGGCTCCCTTGATATCTGCAATGCTAATCACTGAGAGCTCCCAGTGACAAGCCCTGAGTCATGGTGCAGGGTAGCAAAAGTGTTGTGGAGGAAGAGGCAGGGTGAGGGGAGGCAGAGGGTGGTTTACTCACTTGGGGATGCAGGGCAGGATCTCTGGTTGGCTCAGCATCTCCTCTGGCTGCTGCCTGGGCCTCCTTTGTCTTCTTCCCCATGGATCTCTTCCCAGTGTAGCAGGGATTGTATTGTTTGGGTTCTGAAGGCACCAAAGAGCATCTAGTGGCTTTCCCAAGCAGTGGAACACCAATGATTGGAAGGATGGTGGATGGATTCCCAGGTGTTGACTTGAGTCTCCTCCCCCATGGAGGGACGGAACTTCCCAGGGTGACCTGTGAGGCATCATACAGGGGTTTCTTCTCCTGGTCAGACTTCTTTCTTGCAGTGATGTTGAACAGGCTGACTGCAGCTGGTGCAGCAGCAGCAGCACTAGCACCTCCTGGATGGATGGGCCTGCTTCCTTCCTTTCCCCATACCACACTTTGCTTTTTCTTTAATAAAGATGTTTCTAGTTCGCTTGAGTCCTGCCTTTTCATGCCTGAGGTGAGTCCTTGGGAAGCAGTGGTCAGGAGTGGGGCTGGAATATGGCTAAAACTATCCCTGATTCAGACATGTGACTGTATAGTAGTGTCTCCCAGCTCTGTGGGTCTGCTGACCTTGTCTTGATCAGTGTTTTTGAGAAAAATGGCCGTTCTCATTCTTTGTATTTGTGATATCTCCTCTGAAGTCGTAATGTTGGAGGAGGGATGTTAGGTATTCTCAGTGGCCATCATCCCACTTGTAACGCCTCGCCTTGGTGTCACTCCAACATGGCTTTGCCCAACCCCTCTTGGGTGAAGAGGACTAGCAGATACTTACTTTCCTTTCACATCACTCGGGGGCCCTGTGGCTCTCCAGGTGGAGCTTTTGCACACTTTCCCCCCAAATGGCAGAGAGTTCAGCAACACAACTTCTTGGGGACAGGAATCTGGGGACAGGTGGGGGCTGCATATTGTTCAGCCCCTGCATGATGGCTATAGTTTCAATGCTGAGTTGAGGCAAGATGTCCAAACCAACCTCTTCCTGTTCTGCAGTGGAACTGGTCTGACCTTCCGGGTCCCCAAATACTACCCCTCCTGGCTCTGTGGTCCCCAAATACTACCCCTGCTGCCTCTGTGGTATCCACTTTTCCTCTTTCCGACTCACAGCTTTCATGGTCTGGTAGGCAGACTTCTCTCTCCCCACTATCTCCAGGATGTGGGACAAGGCCATGACTGAGTCCTTGTGAGAGTTCTGGGCTCACCATGTAGTCACCGAAGTGCTCTTCACCTTCTGGGCCAAAATTACCTTCCGGTATAGACATGTCATTGGAGGAATTCATGTCACCAATCTTGGAGGTGCAACCTGAGGTCAGATGGTCACCCTCATCACCAAAGAGACAGTAAAGCCTTCTTGGCCACCTTCACTACAGTTGTTGACCCAAAGTGACTTCTCAAGATCTCCAAGTTCACCAGATGGTCCAACACTTGCACTCTACCACCTCCCCATTAACAAAACTAACCAAGTAGATTTGCCTAGTGGGTAGGGTCCTGGGCAGCAAGAACTTCCCTGGTTGGCTGGATGGGTCAGTGATGGACCAATGAGAAGGCAATGAGATCACCCAAGTTATCGCGTTGTTTGAAGCTAACATGTGTTGCGTGGTGACCACATTCACTAAGGCTTAGCTGCCTATGGGGTGAGTGGGCCGGCAGTGTTCTCTCAAATTGTACATCCTGGACTGACAACATGAGCTCCCTCAATGAGACGCCTATTGAAGAAGGAGCTGGCGGTCCGGAGAACAGGCAGAATTCCGCCAGAAGGCGCCACGGCCGTGGGTTCCAGAACGGAGCAAACGGAGCCCCTGACCAGAGGCTGTTGCGAAGCCACAAAGACAAAGGAAGTCTCCTAGGCTCTGAGGGTCTCCACTGCAAGTCGCCGTTACAGAAGGACGACATGGAGGGAAGGTCAGTAATTTGGGGCTGTGAAGGTCGGCCTGGCACTCCAGTGGATGACAAAGGAGATGTTCTGGACTATGAGCCTCAACAGAATGTGAAGTGTATAAAATTCGGGCGGTGCTTGCCCAACAGGGATGCCTGGGGTGTCCGTAGACAAAGGTCTGTGCAAAGCAGTGGCATTAAACAGCATGCCAGTTGTGGTAGCAGAGAGGCTGGTTTCAGCAGGAGAGGGGCACGGGCCACAAGCTGTGTGGAAGCAAAGCAGGTCTCTGCTGCCCCTCTGTACGCAAGAGGGGCTGGGAGAGGCCTAGCCTGGGTGA